>BSBK01000555.1:0-1200000 GCA_027943335.1 Chamaecyparis obtusa | reverse complement strand
TTTATATTCTATCTTCCTTGATAATCCCCTCTTAGGTGACATTTTAACTAGGGTTATAAAATAACACATGGATACCAGAGAGAATCCCAAGTATCACTTGACAACTTGTTAGAAATAGGGAATACTAAGAAGGGGGGGTGAATCAGTATTCTATAAACTTTTACTTTTGCCCAATTATGGACATAATTGATTATCTTTACACATGCATAATGTAAGAAGGTAAACAACATGAATAGCAATAAAACTAAAGAACTCATAACACATTATTTGTTCTTGAGGAAACCCTAGCCAAGGGAAAACCCTAGTGGGGATCATACCCACAAAGATCCACTAATCAAAAGTATCCTATTAAGGATGTTGATCCTATTAGGATTCTATTACAAGCATATAGTGTATCAGTCTTGATGAAGGGACTATAGGCATTGTTAGAAGCCTCAACCCTATTAGGATTTGGTAGTACAAAATGTGATTACCAGATGAGCCCACTACCCAAACAAGTAATCTACAATATATACACTAATTACAAAAGAAGGTTAAGGTAGATAACCTTATACTTCTTGCATCAATATTTCTTCACTTCTCTTCCACTATAGCTATTACATATCCATCATATATTTCGCATCATATCACTACTTCATTACATTTCATTACTTCTCTACTTTTTACAATTTACAATTACATTTATACAAATAACTTTATCCAAGAGTTAACATCTAGGATGTCATCCATTTATATTGTTAAGTCATTATTTTGATAAACAAAATAACCCCTTAACTCTTTACCAATTCTATCTTCATATTTTGTCACGTCGGCTTGACACTATCTTTAGTAAAATTATCATAACTTCTTTTGTACATACCATACTAACTTGCACTCTGAGATGGGTCTTCAATAGTCATCATAGAGTCTATGTTCAATTGTGTAAGCACTGAACTTACTCCAATCAACATTGTAAACAAAATTTTTTTCCATGTTCACTGGTAGAAATATTGTCTCATACTTAGACAATTTCATATTGCGCTCTGTCATACTAGCTCTCTAACCTGTGCGATCTTCATGTGGATCATATGTTGCCATAATGAAAACATCTATGTAATCAACTCAGCCAAATTTCCAACAATATCCCCTTTGTAATTAGTGGCAACATATGAGAAAATTGGCTAAGTGTACAACTTCAAAAATCTCAAAATTGTGGCCATAGTATAAAATATATACTATCCTTATAACTCCTCAAAAATATTATATCTCTAATATAGTACTCCCCCTAAGAGTATCAATCCTTATCATATACTATCAATTTTTTGCTATATATCTCTCCCCCTTTGACAACAATAACAAAATAAAGGTAAGCAAGGTTGCAAAACTGTATTCTCAAACATATTAGACCTTAATTCATTATTGCAAAGCCGGTAGGTTTGCAACACAATCTGTAAAATCAATCTTCATAGCTTCTAACTCCTTCTCCCATGATTTCTTAATGGAATCTGCCACATTAAGTAGTGCAGTTAGTCCATAAGATGTTATTTCACATGCTTGGAGGTTCTCAAAGTTAAACTTTTGAAAAGATGTCTTAGCTAAAAGACATTCTTCCATTTTTTCTTGAATAATGCTTAACTTCATAGAAGTGTTCTCTCTTAGAAGAGTGAATCTTTTCATTTTCTTATCTTTCTCATATTACAAAACTCTAATTTCATGATATAACTTATGGATTTTCTTCTCAACATCAAATACTTTCACATTGGGGCTTAACAGAAAGTTAGTTTCATTCTAAATTTTTGCTTCCTTCATCTTCATCTTCTGATCTTCTACTGCTGTCAATGCCTCTAATTTTGTACACTGGATGTACAAAGATTTTCTTGTTTCCAAGTTCTTCCTAAAGTCCTTTATACAGATATCAAGATTTTTGATATCATTCATAATATTCTGGCTAATGTTCAAAAGCATTTTGGCCTCATAGGCTGCTTGTGCTTTCACTTTTCCTATATCAGATAGATTTTTTAATTCATTTTCAAAAGTGTTCATTATTTTCTTTGCTTTCTCTAGAGGGTCATCTTCTACAATTTGTGTCGTTACAATTCTTTGTAACTTCTTAGTAAGTTCCTTCAGGCATCCTTCAAGACTTTTCACTTTCTTGTTCTTGCCAATGATTTTGTTCAAGGATGTGATCAATTCCAACTGATCATCATCATCTACTTCCTTTCCCAAGTGCTCAATCATAGATCCAATCTGATTCTTCTTTCTAGTCTTAGGAGTAAGACTGATATATTCTTTGGTGGGAATGGGTACTTGGTTTTCTGTCACTGAGGGTTCAACAACTGTTGTCTATGTTGTCTCTTCTCCTTTAGTAGTTTCCTTCTCTTCAAAAGATAAATTGTCAACAATGTTCTCCAAATTCTTGAATACATTATCATTAGTATCCAAGGTGATCTTTGTTCCTTCAAAATTCATGACTTCATCTTCAATTTTAATGGTTGGAGGAGAGGGAATGTCCTCTTTTTTTGTTACACCTACTTGCTCTGCTACAACTAATGGTTCTCCAAATTTTTTTGACATAACCTTGATTATTGCTTGCTTTTTTTCAGAATTAACTTCTTCACATCTACCTCCCATAATCTAAATGGTTCTCTTTTTGGTTCTCAGATGGGTGCTTAAGGTTTTCATGATCTGACTAAAATGTGTTTCATCTTTTACTACATAGAGCTTCCTTACAAGATTTTCTGTAATAGTTGTGTCTTCCTCTGATGCTCTCTTCTTCCTATTCATAATTTTATTATACAAATCATCAGGTATCTAACCCTAAATTATATCAAACTTCTTATTATACTAAATCATGTGCTTTACCACTGCATTTTCTGGATTGAGTCTCTCTGCATAATCATAAAAATCATATTACTTATTCATTCTTGTAAAGTCTCCATCCTCAATGATCTGCTCATTAAGCTTCTCAACTTTAGGTTTCCAAGCTTTCTTCTTAATACAAGTTCCATCATCTTTAATTTCTACAATTTTCCTTGGAACTGGTTGCACTAATGTTTTCTGTCTCTTTCCTAGTCTAGTAGCACTCTCCTTTACTCTTTCTCTAGGTGTGGAGGAAGTGGATCTAGTGCATATCTTTGCTTCTTGATCCTTCTCAATTTCTTCCACTTTCACCTTCATTTGTCTTACTTCTTGCTGTGCTGCAATTGATGATAAAGGTGGAATAGACAAAACTTCTTTTTATCCACTATCTTTGATTGCTGCTACTATTTTCTTTGCTACTAAAAATTCATGCTCTGTCATCCCTGTATCTTTTAGGATTTTCTTTATAGTACTCTCAACTCTTTTTTTTGACTGTTTCTCTTCGAATAAGGTCTTTGTGGAGTTGAAGTTCTCCTCAAAAGTTCCAAACCTGCTACACTGAGTGTCCAACTTACACTTAAGTAGCTCCCTAACACACTCTTCTATCTCTACCTCAGATATCTCAAAGCCAGGAGAGTCTATGAACTCTGTTCTAGGTTCTACTACTTCAATGTAGGTAAAGTCAATGTCAACCATGAAACATATGTCATCTTTATACTTCTCCACAAGAGACTTTGGGATCCTTGATCTGCTAGATACTATATCCTAAAATGTCTTGATTACCAACATTGCACTCTTATTCACTTTGTCAATAACATGCCTTTTGTATACTAGGTTAATCCTTTCCATTATTGTTTGGCCATCATTCTAGTCATTTTCAATGGTGTAAGGAAATCTCCTCAATAGATGAAAAAACATATAGGTGATTAAAGATGAGAACCTAAACTGTGTATACTTAGTTTTCTTAATCTTTTCCAAGTTCTCAAATAGTTGAATTCTCAGAATCTCACACATATCAACTTGAACCTTGTCAACACACATTAGATAAGTTGCATATATCATTCCAGCTACCATGTCATCCTCTCTTGAATTTGCACAAAACTTAGTGGTTAGGATCTTGCATAAGTATCTAACATCATCTTGTTTGGTCTTACTAATCACAATTCCTCTACCATTATAGGATGAATTTGTGTTGTCAATGACTATTTTCCTCATGTTCTTCTCATTTAAAGGAATGGCTCCAGTTTTAGATAATCCAGTGACTTCATGAATCAAATCAACCATGATATCTATTACTCTATCTTCTAACCAAAACTTCCCATTATGAATTCTCCTTAAGATAATCTTAGTACATTCTTCATTGTCAAATTCATACTCTAATGCATACTTAATAATTTCATTGTCTTTCAAATGTTAAAATCCTTCTTTCAATGTCATGTCCTGATTATAGATCTTCTGATATTCATTGGTGAAATCACTATCACTGGCAGTCTCTAGTTTGCATCCAAGATAACTTCTGACATTCTCTAGCTATAAAACTCCATCTGGTACAGATGATAAAACTAACCTAAGATCATCTTCCAAGGGTTCTAATAGTTCCCTTTTCAACTTAGGTCTATTCTTATCTTTGACATTGTGTATTAAATAAACATCGATGATTTCTTCTAATTCCTTCACTGATTAAAACATTTTTCAAGTAAAATACCTTGATTTCATTATTTTAGGGCTTGCATAGATTCGGCACAAAATTCTTCTCCAAATCCTTGCAAAATGCTTCCAATCACTACTCTTTGATATCCTTAACAATTGAATTCACTTTGATGATCAAATAATACCAATCATGACCTTTTATTAATTCAATCTCACTTAGATCTGACATCATATTCAATTCTTTTGCTGCTTCTTTCCAAAAAGTTGTTTCTACTAACTTGCAAAACTTAAAACTTCTTGCGATCTCACAAAACATAATATTTTTCTTTGCGCTCTTAACCATAGCATAAGAACATCATATACTACCTTGCATTAACTATGCAAGACTTAGTTCATCATGTATCTACTTCTACACTAATCTAAGTTCCTATTTTACTACAATGTTCATAAATTAAGTACTTTGAGATGGGTCAGGTAAAGATTCATTCTTACCTTTTGATACTTCAAATTCCTGATTACCTTAAATGTTGAATATGTCTCCTTGATCTATAATTTTGATAAACTTCACTTCATCTGAATTACTACAACATCCTTTCTGACTGTTACTTGCATCTTCATTTCTCCTTGCATGATTTTTGGAATTAGGATTAGGATGAAAAACTCTATTTTTCATTCTGCAAAACCTTGTTGTATGTCCAATCTTGTTGCATATCTGACAAACAATTCCATTGTTTCCATATCTTGGTCCAGGTTGATTGATTTGTGATCTATAGTTTTTAGCAATGTGTCCAACCTTGTTGCATCTATAACATATTACTCCTTTTCTTCTATTCATATCTTCAGTAGGTTTCTTATCTGCATTGTTAGTATTCCTAAATGTTCTACTACCATCATTATTCTCAATAAATTTAGGTTTCCTACATTCAATAGCTCTATGTCCAAAACCATGACAATTATAACAATAACCATTAAGAGGTTTAAATTGCTTACCTGTGCAATCTCTCTTCATATGACCAATAGTATTACAAGAAAATCATCTACCTTTGAATTCTCTTTACATACCTTTGGGTGATTCCTCTTACTTAGATGATTCTTCTTCTTTAGGTGTATCTTCAGATCTGTTAATCTCATCAGACTTCTTTTCATCTATGCTTTTAGATATTTTTAGATATGGTTCCTTACTTTCATCATTTTCTTTAAAAGTGTTGAATCCAAGACCAGTCTTATCATAGAATGGTTTTTGATAAGATATTTGTTCATCAATCTTCTCACTGCTTTAATATAGTCTTTCAAGTTGTTTGGATTGAATCAATTCACCTTTCAAAATCTTATTGTACTTCTCAAGTTTAGCATACTACAAATTGACTTTCTCAAGTTTAGATGTTACTTTACCAAGTTTAGATTTTAGTCCTTCATTTTCAATCTTTAGACTTTCATTTTCTGATTTCAGATTTGCTTCATTCTTTCCATTTCCATCTTTAGTTCATGCTTAAGGATCTCATTTGATTTTTCTAAATTGTCATCACAATCTTCAACAAAAACTTTAGATTCCTTTTCAGATCTTAGATCTTCCAACTTGTTTTTCAGTTTCTCAATGAGGTTCTTTGCATCATCATATTTTCTTTTAAAAGTGTCTTTTTCAATAGTAAGCAAGTCAATCTATTCAAGAGCTTCTTCAAGATTCTTTTGTAGTTGATCCATATCCATAGAGATCTTACTCAAGCTGCTAGGCTTTCCTTGAATGATAGTTTTCTGAGTAACTAAGCTCTGATACCAATTGTTAGAAATAGGGAATACTGTTAGGGGGGGTGAATCAGTATTTTATAAACTTTTACTTTTTCCCAATTATGGATATAACAGATTATATTTACATGTGCATAACATAAGAAGCTAAACAACATGCATAGAAATAAAACTAAAGAACTCATAACACATTATTTGTTGTCGAGGAAACCCTGGCCAAGGGAAAACCTCGGTGGGGATGGTACCCATAAAATTTGACTAATAAAAAGTATCGTATTAAGGATGTTGACCCTATTAGGAGTCTATTACAAGCATATAGTGTATTAGTCCTGATTAAGGGACTATAGGCCTTGTTAGAAGCCTCAACCCTATTAGGAGTTGGTAGTACAAAATGTGATTACCAGATGATCCCATTACCCAAACAAGTAATGTAAAATATACGTTGATTACAAAAGAAGGTTAAGGTACATAACCTTATACTTCTTGCATCAATATTTCTTCGCTACTCTTTCACTATCACTATTACATATGCATCTTATATTTCGCATCATATCACCACTTCATTACATTTCGTTACTTCTCTACTTTTTACAATTTACAATTACATTTATACAAATAACTTTATCCAAGAGTTAACATTTGGGATGTCATCCCTTTATATTGTTAAGTCATTATTTTGATAAACAAAATAATCTCTTAACTCTTTACCAATTTTATCTTCATACTCTATCCTGTCGGCTTGACACTGTCTTTAGTAAAACTATCATAACTTCTTTTGTACATGTCGTACTAATTTACACTCTAAGATGGGTCTGCAATAGACATCATAGAGTCTATGTTCAAGTGCACAAGCACTGAACTTACTCCAATCAACATTGAAAACAAAAACTATGTCCAGGTTCACTGGTAAAAATATTGTCTCATACTTAGACAATTTTATATTGCACTCTATCATACTAGCTCTCTAACTTGTGCAATCTTCATGTGGATCATATGTTTCCATAATGACAATGTCTCTATACACAACTCAGCCAAATTGCCAACACAACTATAATCAAGAAAAACAAAATCTTCACACTTCTTGCTCCTTAAAATTTATGCAATGCTCAAGTTAGAATTTTGGCCTACCAAACACTTTGAAAATCTTCGCTTGAAATCACTCTGGAGAGAAAACCCAGTCTCACTCGCTAAGATATTTTAAAAGAGGTGAAATTTTCAATAATCAAACTAGGGTATATAATATTTTTCCAACCATTTACAAATCATTCACATGAAACTCATTAAGTTCACCATTACTAAAAACTAGCGGCATCAACATTCACAAGACATGAGCAACATCACAGAATAAAATTTCAAATTCAAACTGTTGATCCACTTTTCTTTTCAGCGCATTGGATGGTCAACAAAATTAGCTTCATAATCCTTTGTTACTTTCCCCAAACTAGTTCCCAACCAATGAGAATAGTCCAATTTAACTATGTGGAAAAAGTAATAACTTAACTTTGATCAGAGCGAACAGGTGTCACCTTGTCGCTAAAGTGCAAGCATAAGATCCAAACACTTTTCCTCAGTGGTGTAACAACCACCATAGATCTTTTCCCAACTTATCACACCTTTACCATTTCCCAAAATGATGACCCCACCTTAGCTTTTGAACCTTTCATTAATCTAAAAATTGCCATGTTGGACAAATCAGCAGGTGGACCCTACTTTATTCTATCTTAACATTAGAGATATTGACAGTTTCCAGATCACCTTTACTTTGACCAATAAAAAACTAGTATGTCAGCATGACCTGGCATTAGAGGACCCACTATATAGTCGACACCTTGATTATAAGATCAAATGGTCATCACTATACCACAAGCCTTAAGCATCACACATCTTACCTTAGTAGTATAGAGATAACCGTAGGATCAATTTGAGCTTTATTTATCTGAGAAAGCTGACCCCACTTTATTACATCACCCAGGATAGGTGTCATCCTAGAGAACTACCATGGAAGAAAAATTGTCAAAACACTACAATGCCAAAAGGGGTCTTGATCAGATGCTTGTCACTGAAGAGAGATGATTAAAGGGCAGTCATCTTGTCCCAATGGTATACAACAACCGTATATTGATCTTGATGTTTAATTGACACCAAACTTTAAAGACTAGCCCACTTGGACAAATGTCATCATGTCACTAAAGTGCATGTCAGAAAAGCTGACAACCAAGAGTCTTAAGATTTAACAACAACCAGAAGTTTTAAAAAGTTAGTCATTTGGATATTTTAATGAGAAAACTTAGGCTTTTAAAGGAAATATTAAAAAGGGGACCCCGTTCAACAACCTAGTGACATAACACATGAAGCGGTCCTCTTAAATGGGTCTAATATTGCACATTCTCAATTAGGAAAGTAAATGAGCAAAAAGTAATGCTCAAACATAATGGTGTTCAGGTCAACCTAGGGTTTTATCCATAATACTTCACAATTAGGTCTAAGAACCTCATTTTTAAAACCCTCTAAAGTATGAGGATAAAAATTTAAAATAGTACTAATAGTGGCTCATACTTGGGGACATGCATCTCCTGCAGATATAATGAGAAAACTAGAATCTCCTAGAAGAGCAGACCAATCCAAAATTTTGATTGAAAACAAGGAACTGTACATAAAAGCCCTAAACTAAAAACTTTATAGAGACTTGAAAAACATCCTAGGAGAAGTAAAGCTTTAAAAATTGCCCATGAACTGGAAATTCCATGAGTTCTCCTATTAGACTTTTCAAAAAATATGAGCCTAATCCCCATTTTTCTTCAATGATGTAAGGGCCCAAATAGATAGGGTCAAACTTTCCATGTTTCCCTTTTCCTTCTAATCTTGCATTCCACATCAGGACTAGGTCACCAATTTGAAAACTTCTTTGAGTAGTCCTCCTATCATACAAGACCTTGCACTGAGCCTAAATTTTTTCATTCTTGGTATGTGCCTCACTTCTTACCTCATTCAACTAGATCAAATCATTAATTATGATAGTCATTTCATCTTCCATATCATCATCATAGGCCTATATGAATTGGTACATCTATAGCAAGTTATTTTGGGGCAACCTTGCATTAATTCCATAAACTAAGTCAAAAGGGGCACATCCTATTTCTTTCTTTATTGTAACCTTGTCAGCCCATAAGGCTTGCAATAATTTAGAGTCCCAAGCTCTTTTATTTTTATCCAACACTCTTTTCAATACCTTAATTAGACTCTTGTTATTGGACTCACCCTGGCCATTGCCTTGTGGCTGGTAAGGAGATGAGTATGAAAGCTTAATGCCATTTTTTTGACAAAAGTCAACAAATTCCTCTGACCTAAAGCACATAGCATTGTCAACTACTATAGTTTCCAGGTAGCCAAATCTTGTAAGGATATTTTGTATCACAAAATCTATTACCACCTTACTAGTTACCTTTTTTGAGGCAATTGTTTCAACCCATTTGGTGAAATAATTTGTTGCAACCAAAATATAAGAATTCCCACCACTGGACTTGTTAGGAATTTCCCCAATAAAATCCATACCCCATTTTTGGAAAGGGGCCTGAACGGTAACAGGTTTGAGAGGCAAATTTCCACTGAATTTCAATTTTCCTACAAATTTTTGACAAGGGTCACATTTCTTTACAAACTGATGGGTATCTTTGAAAAGTGTTGGCCACAAAAAACCTGACTTGATGATCTTGTGAGCTATGGTCTTTTCCATATAGTGTCCCCCACAAACCACATTGTGCATTTCATCTAGCAAGAATCTGGCTTTGTCCTAGTCTACACACCTGAGCAAGATACCTTCATTACTCCTCCACCATAACTAACCACTTATAATTGCATATCTTATGGAATGCAACTTAATAGCTCTTTTCTTGTTATCATCTAACTCAGGGGGTAAAATCATCTTTTGCAAGTATTTAACAATATTTGTGTACCATTCATAGCAATCCATTTTGTAAAAAAAAGGTTTTTGATCTTCCTCCAACATATTTATTTGATTTGCAGCTAAGTTTATTTGAGCCATCAACTTTTCTAGGCCCAACCCCCTTACCAACTTTGTAATATGAATGCCAATATTAAACTCCTGAATTCTATTGATCCACCTACATCTTCTCCCTAAAATTTCTTACTGAACCAATATGTCCTTGACTACAACACTTGGAACATAAGAAACCACACTAGCTCCAACCAAATAACATCTAAATTCTTTGATAGCCTTTACCAAGGCATAAGCTTGTTTTTCAACAATATCATAATTTAATTCTATTTCCTGTAAGGTCTTACTGAAAAAAGAAATAGGTTGTTCAAAACCATCAACATTTTTCTATAATAGTACTACTGTAACAGTATGGGTAGATGCAAAGGAGAAGATCTATAAAGGTTTTCTATAATTTGGCATTTTCAAAATTGGGGCATGCTTGATAGCCCTTTTAATGTCATTAAAATCTTGCACTGCTTCAGCATTCCATTCAACTTTGGCTCCTTTTTTCAACATTCTTGATATAGGAATGCTAGTTTCTACAAAATTTGTAATAAATCTCCTCAAGAAATCCACGTCCTAAAAAGGACTAAATTCCTTTGATATTCTTTGGTAGAGACAATATATAAATAGATTCCACCCTTTTAGGGTCTATTCTTACTCCATCCTTTGAAACAATATGTCCTAGAAGCTTTCCTTCCACCACACCAAAGGCACATTTCTTTGGGTTCAAAGAAACTCCATACTCTAATTCTCTAATGAAAATCCTTTCTAGATGTAGGCAATGTTGTTAGATCATCTTGATACACCACCATGAACTTGTTAATGAAATCTGCAAAAGCTACATCCATGGCCCTTTGGAAGGTGGCACCCGCATTAATCAATCCAAAAGGAATTCTTACATAAACATATGTCCCCAATGGGTTTGTAAATGCAATCTTGAATTGTTTTGATTGTTTAACCATAACTTGATTGTAACTAGAAAAGCCATCCCCCATGGACATCAATTCTAACCCAGTGACCTTTTGCAACATGTTCTCCATATTAGGTAATCCATAATTATCCTTTAAAGAATTTATGTTAAGGTTCCTAAAATCAACACAAAGCTTGATGTCACCATTCTTCTTTCTGACAAGCACCAAATTAAAGACCTAAGTGGAATGTCTAATAGGTTCGATTATTCTAGCATCTATCATCTTCTTGAGCTTTGCTTGCATTTTAGGTGCCAATGTAGGGTTAACAGGTCTTAATTTTTGTTTGAAAGGTTTTGTACCCTCCTTTAGTGGAATCTCATGTTGAAAAAGATCTTCTCTATAAGCCTTAAGATCCTCATAGGACAAAGCAAAAACATGTCTAAACTTCCTAAGAAGATCAATCAAGATTTTTCTGGTTTTAGGAGATAAACATTTACCTATGTAAACCTTCTTGGGTACCATTCTTGTGCCCAAATTTATTTCTTCAAGATCATTTTTTTTGTTAGTGCTGGGAGAGAAGGCTTTGTATTTATTATCAAATTCTCTTTCCAAAGAAACTAATCACTTAGGAACCCTATTTGATTTCAACTGTAATACTTCCTTTCCAAAGATAACTTCTTTACCACTCACTATATCAACATAAGCACTAAAATCCATTTCCTTGTCACCAAATTGAGATTCACATTGCAAGAATCTTAATATGTCTTGATCATCAAAAAAGACTTGCTAATTTTCTACATTATCAGGGATGGAAGGCCTAGCCTAAACTTCTATGTTTGATATATCTATGAATGTAACATCCTCTGGTCTAAGAGCTACATTAGCTAATAAGTCTGCCATTCTATTTTGTCTTCTTTCCATCCAACAAATATTAAAAGAACTGAAGCTCTCAATTTCATCCCGCATTGCATTTCTATACTGCTTTAATTTTTTATTCTTTGAAGCATATTTTGATCTAACTTGGGAGATTACCAACTTAGAATCACCTACTACTTTCAAAGATTTTATACCATGCATGGATGCTAATCTTAGACCTATCAATAAGGCCTCATATTCTACAACATTATTTGTGCATGAGATAGCAAAGTAAAAGGAAATTTGATAGTTTAACCATTCAGAGATATGAGCAATATTCTAGTTCCAGGCCCTTCCTTTGAGTTTGCTCCATCAAAATACATGGTCCATAAATTTTCAAGGTCAATCCACCCTTCCTGGCTATCTAATTTATGTGTATTTTTAACATCCTTCTCCATCTCCTTACCTTGGACTCTGAAAGCATTTATGCCAGTATCAAGAAAGCAATTGATGGTGTCTTCTTCTTCTTCCTCAATCATATGTGGAGTTCTAAGTTCCCTAGAGATCTTAATATTTTACCCCTCAAAATTGAAAGTAGCAAATGATAAGTCACACTATATGCTTCCTCCCATAGAAGCACTCCACTTCCTTGACAACAACATCCCATACTGTGGAGGGATATCAACCACTAGAACACTCATGGTCAATTGTTTGCCAGGGTATGCTACCAATCTATAAGGTAGAGCTTTGATAGTGCCCACAAATGGTACTTGTCTTGAATCCATTTCTTGGCATCTTCCATGGGGACTATCAACCTTTAACCCTAGTGACTTCATAACCTCAGTGGGCATAACAGTGTTTGATGCCCCTGAATCAATCATACAAATTTTTAACAATTTTCCATTTATCAATAAGGTTAAGAAGAAAGGATCAAATATTCCTACTGTGGTGCTAACAACACTCATGTCTAAATAAATTTGGGGAATTTTAGAAACAATTTCCTCACTACAACTTTCATTTTCATCACTCAAAGTTGCTACTTGTTTCTCAATCTTTTGTATTTTTTGAGATTCTATACATACTACACCATTCACCCAATTTAGGGCCTTTTCCTTATGCTCCTCTATCCTCATCATTTCTAGCAAATGGACTTTGACATTAATCTATGACAACAACTTTCTCATGTCAATTAGAACATATTTTGAATCAATCACATCTTGTTTCACATTTGCAGCTTCTTTATCAACATTCTGAATAGATGTATTTGTAGGCTCTTCAACCAAAGTCCTAACTTCCTTGTGCAAGGTTGGAACAACCTCACCTAAAGGTTTAGCTTTTACTTTATAAAGAATGTTAGGTTTAGCATTTTCTTTATTTTGACCTTACTAGTAGTATCGACATCTTTTAACTTACTCTGGGATGTCTTTACATCTTTTTCTATCTTCTTGATGAAAATACTAGCGAGCTTCTAATTTGGATTACCAACTACTCTATTCCTCAAGTTGTAACTTTTTTTAGCTTGAGTAACCATATCAGCTATTATCAAGGCAATCTCCTCATCTCATGGCCTTCTCAAAAAAATTGTCTCTTTATCCTTCAAAACATTACACTGAATATTATCAAGCTCACTATCCTTGTCTGAAAAGACCTGTTGATGGTATGATTCATTTCTAGTTTGAACATTCAAAACATCCTAATTTTCATCCTCTTCAGTAGAATCCATCTCATCCCAAACATGGGAAGAAGTCATCCCACATCCCTGGTCATCATAAGGCTATTCCTCATTACATTCATGTTCCTCTTATGAAGAGACACTCTAGGATATGACACAATAATTAGGATCATGTGGTGACTAACAAACAATACATCATGGGACATCCTATACCACATTCATTGAATTTCTTTGCAATGGATCAGGGGTCCTATCATTTGGTTTATCCTTCCTCTCTGGGAGAATAGGTTTCCCATCCTTCCATTGGGTATTATAAGGATAGTTTTGCATTCTTGGAAACTTGTTAAAATTATTAAAGGCAGGCTTGTCACCTCCTACTACTTTATTATTTATGTTCTCACTAGGATTTAAATCCTTAATTTCCTTCAATATTTTCTTTAAGCTATCATCATCCTTCATTTTTACACTCATAGGATTCCCTAGATCTTTTCTATTCAAGAATTGTGATTTGTTATCTTCTCTTCTTCCTAATTTTCTTGAAATCATGCGGTTACTTTCTATGTTTACAGCTGGCTTATAAGCTTCAACAAGACTCCTTGGGTTCTTGTCCCTCAAAAGGTAGCCCATTTTAGAATCAAAGGCATTTAAATAGGTGAAAATACATACTCTATCATCCAATCTGATGACTTGCAAGATTTTATGCATGGCCTTTTGAAATCTGACATTAAATTCAACAACATCCTCACTGAAATTTTTCTTGATGTTATTAAATTCATTTAACATAAAACCCTCATATGTTTTATCACCATACTGTTCCTTGAAAAAATGTCTAAGCTGATCCCATGAGCTTATGCTACCATGTTGCAAAGCCCTAAACCAGTCCCTTGAATCTTCTGTTAGGGATTGTACAAATAGTTTCATTATAACATCATCTAGCACAATGTTGTAATCATCAATCACATCAATAAATTTTTTTAGGTGTTCCTCACAAGTGACAACATCACTTCCAGTGAATTTGGGAATTTTTTTCCTAATTTCTTTAGGGATGGGGTTAGGATATCCAGGGATGCCTATAAAAACCAACTATTTACATCTTTCACAAATAAGCCCTATATTAGATATACCAGCACCATCGGATGTTGATGCATTGGTGTTTGACATGGTAGAGATTTTGAGCCCTCTTAGTGGGGGAACACCCATTGTCTGATTAGCCATATTTGCAATATTTCCTCATTGTGTCATAACAGAGTTGGTAACATTAGTGGGTCCTAAAGACCACTTGAGGAAATCTATCTTTTTTCTCATCTCTAGTGCTGAAGCTTCAAATTCTACCTTTCCCAATTCTTTGGCTAGCAATTCCTTTTCCCTTTTGGAATTCTCAAGGTCTGCTCATAACTTTAAAGCTAGATCTATGGGAAATGTAGGGCCTATAGGATCATTAATTGAAATTCCCATTGCTTTTTACTTTCCTTTATCCTTAGGATTCTTTGTTTCAAACACTTGTTGGGAAATGGGTTATTCATTTGTTTGTTCAGGAATGGGAACATAATTTATGGCTTCTAAATTTAATAGTTGTCTTCTCAACTGGTCAGCCCTTATCATAGCATGCCTAATTTTCTCTTCTCGTTCCTTTTCTCTCTTCTTCCTAATAGATGCTTGCTCATGAATCCTTCTTTCTAACTCATACACTTCTTAAAAAATCTCCTCAAAATCAAGTAAAGTTGTTTTAGATTCAACTTGTTGTGTTTGAGGCTCTTCTTGTTGATCCTGAGATTTGTGGAGGCCTTGGGGTAATGAAGAGCCAAGGATGAAAGGAGGGACAAAATCTTGTCTACTTCCACTCTTACTTCTAGACCTCCTCTCCCCTCCATACTATTTGTTAGGGATCATTTTCCTATTATGGGGAAACTTTTCACCCTCTCTTTCTATAGGGGAATAATAATCCTCATATTGATTTAGACCTAGATCAATAGCCTCTTCATATTCTAAGGCATTGCCCTCTTGACTAGGAGGAGCAATAATTTCTTGTCTTGAACCTCCCTTCTACATGTTAGCCATTTTTCTTGTATCCCTCAACTCTAGAAGAGAAATATGAAAACCAAACATAGGGATCTTTGTCCAGTAACACAAATCTACTTGTTCATGCAAACTGAGGGGCAAGAAAAGACTAATTGATGAGGATTTGATCCTCCTTCTGCTTCGAGCTCCACACACTCAGGTGGGTGCACTTAAAACATGATAAGATCTGCATACATAAACACTTACTCACTACAACCTTTTATGCAGACATAAAAATTAGTGGATAGTTCTCAGACTTATAAAACATGGGAGTTCAACTCAACCAGCCTTATACAGGATCCCACCTGTATGATCTGCTAAGAACTAGAAAAATGGTCAATGTGATAACAAGGATAAACTCCTTCTCTTCGAGCTTTGAGCTCAGGTAGGCTAACCCTTGGATTCATTTCTTCAAAGAATCACTAACAACACTTGTATTTATGAAACACAAGAAATAAACATCAATGCTCTCAAACATGAAATTAAAGATGGATTGAATTTTAAAGGTTGATGATGAAAACTACAAAGCAAACCAGGACCAGTGCCTTGTTCATTGGGTAACAGAGTCATACAAACATACATTCACAGAAAACCTTAATCCCAAACTCAAAGAAACCAAGTGAAGTGCCTTACAAATCACTTCTCTCACTCCAGTTCTTGGACATCGAATTCATATACAAACCTATAATTCTCAGAACTTAAAATCAAGACTTACTCTCTCCTTGAAAGAAACTTGAATTCAAACTCACAGGTACCTTATAACTAGTATACTGACATGCCTTACAAATCAATACACAAGAATTAAGATCATGCATACAAAGACATCAAACAAGAACTGAATCGGGATTCCCATTGTTCTCATTAAAATTTATCTGTAACTGTACATTTACAATACAAAGACACCAGAAAATAAGACCCAAAGCCTGGAAGCTGCTCTGCATCATAAATTTCAACATCCATGTTACAATGAGAAAAATCCAAGATATAGCAATTGAGAGTCCATTACCAAAACCAACTGATAGCTGTCCCTCTTGCATAAAAATATCTTCAACATTCCTCATCTCCCTGCAACTGATTCCCAAGCTGATCCACATTCTCCAAAAACTTCCAATCTGATCTGCAACTGATCTTGATTCACGGATTTCAAACCTGAACTGCTCTTATCAACTATTTTGAAACTGAAAATAGTCATCACCATTAGAATCCTTATTCCGAGACCTTTCCGGAAATATATAACACTTATATGTTTTGTTAAAAAATAAATTTCTAGGCCCCTTTTCCGTGAACAACTATCTTTTAAATTTTTGAATTTTAATCATATAGTCCAAACTATGTTAATTTTTTAAATCTTTTAAAATCTGGCAATTTAATATCATTTTATGTATTTGCCTCAGAAAGCACTAGATAGCGCCACTTGTCATCACCTCATTGTATGCTCAGACTAACCTCAGGTTAAGCCACTGATTGGGAGAACTAGCGACCATATGCATTCTCTGAATCTCTAGATGATCAGACTAACTGCAGTTAACTCTAGAGAACTGGCGAAAGCTCTATTCTCCAATTCTCTAAATCTTTCTTTGACCATGGTTATCATTTGGAGAATGGGCGACTGAGTGTATTCTCTAGTTCTCTGAATCATTTTCACTAACTGTCAAGTATTTGGAGAACTAGAGACTAAGCATTCTCCAATTCTCTGAATGTTTATGACTTAACCATTTGCATTTGGAGAACTAGAGACTAAGCATTCTCTAGTTCTCTGAATCATTTTCACTAACCGCCAGCCATTTGGAGAACTAGAGACTAAGCATTCTCCAATTCTCTGAATGTTATCTCTTAACCACTAACCATTTGGAGAACTAGAGACTAAACATTCTCCAATTCTCTAAATGTTTATGGTTTAACCACTAGCATTTTTTGCCAGCATTTTTATGCAAAATTTAGTGCTTTATGGTCACTGGCATGCATCCCAATGCACTAGTTGTGCACACTCTTGAGAGCCTTCTTCTCTTTATTCATTTCATTATGTGAGTGGTATATCTTTTAAACACTTGAAATGGTCATTTCTTGAGCAATGTGCGATTAAACTTTTGGAAGCCTTGCTGATTTTTTATTGCTGTGAGTACTCAGAGGACCATAACTTTTCATTTTCAAACTGGGTTTTTCTAAAAAAATTTCTGTATAATGAAAACATTGTCATCTCAAACATATGTAAAATTCAGCCTGACCCAGTTTGTATTTTTTGAGTTATGGTAAAAAACGTGACTGGCTATGCATTCACACTTTTTTTTAACTGGCTCTTGCCTTCAACCCTTTTTTTATCTTCTTTTTCTCCACATGCTTTGCATTTGTCTATGATATTTGACATCACAACATCACTTTGCTTTGATTTTCTCAAAATTTGAGACATGACCTTGATGCATTGCCCTCTAAAAAACAACAATGATAAATGAGCACCAGTAACACTAGCCATTTCTACGTACACAAATATTTTGTACCCAATCTTAGTGATAACTCACACCGGTGACACTCCTTTGCTCTCACACATCATGGCATTATCTTGTTTGGGCCATTTATTTCACTTTTATCTTTTGCAAAGATTTCCAAATAACGTTAGCTGACATTTGAGAGCGGCCTTAAAACTAGCCAATAGCCATCATAGGGTCATGTCACTGAGCACACATGTTCACCTCCAACAAACAAATATGCATGTCAAAGAAGAAATCTCGAAGAGACCCAAGCCACAAGATAAAACTGACCAAAGTTAGCCACTTAAAACATTGCCTTTCTGCTCTGTCTGAAATCACTTAAGTTGGCTCTAGAACTGGCTTTGAAAACTGACCAAATCACCTGAACAAATCTCACCGCGTGACTGACATAAACCTTGAGATACATAGAATCACTCTGCAAAATGACATCCCTTGACTGTACCCGAGGTGAAAGTTATTAACCTCTGAAGTTTCCCTTTTCATTCTGCTCCTACAAACACACTGTCAGAACCTGATAAACTACATCTGGAATTAGCCTTGAAAAGTGCACGAATGGATTGGCAGGACGCTCAAATCAGAATGAGATATAGTACAACTTGTCAGAAATATAGGATAACAAAAATTTTGATAATAGGATCATCCTGTGAAAAGTTATTAGCAGGCAAAGAAGGCCTCTGACAAAATTGCAGAAAACATAACTGGTCAATTTGTACTTTTTGCAAACAGAAAAGATCTGGCAAATTGACCAAATGAATACATCAAGAGCCACAATCTTACAACATGGAAGTATTTTATGTCTACTATACACTAAGACAAACATACTGATGACCCGATCAAATAGGCATGAGTTATTCACAGTCGAAATAGGGCTCTGGAAAATTGGTGAATAACCAAACAGTGCAAAACACAAAAGCTGCAAATGGAACCAGCTTCAATTTCTCATCAGATGGACTCATCACGAGCTACAAACTGATAGGGGTAGAGTAAAACTTGTCTATAATGTAGGGAAATGATTAAAAGCTTTCTACCAATCTACCGGGTAAAATTTATAACATGTCAAATAGGGTTCCTGACAAAACTGGGAAAAGGGCCAAGTGCAGAAACTAGAAAACACCTCCGAAAGGGGATGAATAAATGGGGTCAAAACTTATCATAGAGGCCTAAAACCTGAAACATAAAGAGTATGTAAAGTTTACAACAAGACACTAGGCTCATATTTTCATGACGCTCTCCAGGGTGCATTTTACTCAACCTCAAAGTGACCCTTCCCAGTGAATTTTACACTTAAGCATTTTCTGACTTAGAGACCTAGAAACGAACTGATGCAAACCCATTTGAACATGCCATCTAAGGACTCAAAACAACTTGATAAGATGAATGCAAAGCAATAAACACATAGACCTCAAGATATGACCCCAAATAAGCCCATACTAGCATGCAATACAAAGCTAAAATGAGCACCTAATCAAAATTTTACATGGTACCTCAAAACTGCATTTTGAGTACCAACATTGGCTCTGTCTGGGGATGGTTGAGTGTAAGATCAGCACAAGAATCTCAGAATCTCTTGGAAGAGAAGACCACCCCAAAAACTAGCTTCTCCTTATCACTCCAAAAACAACTTCATCTTCGTATTCCTCCAAATCCATTATTAGGTTCTAAGGCTCCTTTATTGAAAGAAACTACACTACTGCTGAAAGGAAAGAAACTACAAATGTACAAACTTGAAGCTTATTTACAAAGGCTCAAAGCCCTGAAACTAAAATCAGTCCTTACCCCGATCAAATAAATAATTCTCATCTCCATACAACGGAGGCAAACTGAGATCATATGTTTCATCCAGCCGATTAGAAACATCATGATTCACTTTCAGCATAATACAAGAAAAGTGATCAATACACTCACCACTATCTAGCAAAGGAAAGCTATCAGGATACCATGGGTACTGATCATTTTGTGACACTAGAACATCACCCTCTTTATTTTGACTGTCATGCTGAAAATTGGAGCATTCCAACTCAGCATCACGACTGGGAACACCATCATTCCGATCATTAGTTTGCAAGAAAAAATACAGCATTTCTATCTCATCACTTTGCAAACCAACATAACACTTTTCAGAACAAAATTCTAATTGCATAAGTTTGGGAACATTTTGCTGATCACAAATTATATCAGCATCATTTGGAAGGGAACAAACTCCATCAATGAGTAACTCATTGGGCATTAGACAATCTGAGAATACACTTTTAGATTTACCACTTTCTCTAGCATCAAAACGTAAACCAGAACCACAATCAACAAGTTCATGCAAATCTGAACACTCACTAGCACACTCATCATTGTATTCATCAAAAATGAAGTTATCAAAACCATGACAATGAAATGCACTTGAATCTTGCTGATTTAAAATTTGAGAAAAGATGTCAAGATATGTTTCACTCATCATGCCATTGTCTGAATCACTTTCATCAAAATTTATATCCACCGGGCATGGAATTATGGAAACAAACTTAGTACCATACCTCTGAAAATCAGCATCCAAGAAATTTGAAATCTGCTCACAACTTAGCAAGCACTGAACATCACATTTCATCTCCTCATTTTTACCGCTGATGCTGCAAATCTCTTTTCCATTTGAAGCCGGGACTGAATTTATTTGTCTCACATTACCTTGTGTGAAGTAACTACTGCAAGAACTAACATCTGCATTATATCCATGTTCTTCATGTTCACACAAAACATCACTAAACTGAAACAAATAGTGATTAACATCATGCTGAGAAGAGGGGAAATCTACAAGCTCAAGGAAATCATTATCAACTGAAGATTCATTTTCCACTCCTTGACATTTATAAGTTTCATCATTAGCACAATAACCAGCACTACAACCATCATAGGACTCAGCATCCCCAAATGAACTAGACTCAGCATCATTGAATTCAACATTTATAAAAGAGTCTGTCCAGTCCTTAACATTTTTTAGTGCTTCATCCTTTAAGGACGCAGTCCAACTAATTGATTCAGGCATCGAAAGTTCTAGAAACATCTCAGCATACTGGGATTCATGAAAATCTAAACCCACAGGAAGCTCACTACATGCAATAAGAAACTTCTTGTAATAAGATAATGTAGATTCTTCATTTCTTTCTCCTATTGCACATCTTAACATTAATACACAATTATGCTGAATCTTTTGATTTATCCAATGAAGTTCATCTTTATAGCTCTCTAAATCTGACTGAGAGTTTTCAGATCTAGAAACATTCTCTTGATTTATTATAGTTGGGACCTCCATTTTAGCACACTGGCAGAACAATAGAGCTTATTCTCATGATAGTATTTCTATCCAAACTCATGCAACTAGTGACTTCACGGACCACTGCATACTTCTGATACTCTTTACAATAACTAAAAACTTCAAATTCAGAAATATGACTCCAACTTCTTAAAATTATTTTCCCTTTTCTTAGTGACTAATTCACCTATTTAGGGACTGATTTTGTACTTTGATAAAAGTTACCTCGACGTGTTGTCACTAGTGTAAAATAATGATCTGAAGCCTTCCTCAAATCATCTCTCAAAATTTTATAGAGCCGCCACCTCTTTACAGAAGACAAATTCTGAATCAGCTGAGAGATTTTATCTCAGATCTGAACCTTCTTTCTCAGCAAACAACTTCACAGGATACACTGTTTGCCAGGATCACCAAATTCATTGCAATTCATATTACTACACACTGATCAAACAGAGATTTAGAGTCGCCACTCTCATTCAGTGAGAGAATATAACAATTTTTTAAAAGAACTAGACTCTATAACCAAACTGGACCAGACCCTAGGATGATTCAGCAAAGTAAGGAATTGGACATCTTAACTTGCTGTCATGTATTTCTTCCCCAGTAGAGTCACCAATTTGTTAGCCATTTTTCTTGTATCCCTCAACTCTAGAAGAGAAATATGAAAACCAGACATAGGGATCTTTGTCCAGTAACACAAATCTACTTGTTCATGCAAACTGAGGGGCAAGAAAAGACTAATTGATGTGGATTTGATCCTCCTTCTGCTTCGAGTTCCACACACTTAGGTGGGTGCACCTAAAATATGATAAGATCTACATACATAAACACTTACTCACTACAACCTTTTATGCAGACATAAAAATTAGTGGATAGTTCTCAGACTTATAAAACGTGGGAGTTCAACTCAACCAGCCTTATACAGGATCCCACCTGTATGATCTGCTAAGAACTAGAAAAATGGTCAATGTGATAACAAGGATAAACTCCTTCTTCTCTTCGAGCTTTGAGCTCAGGCAGGCTAACCCTTGGATTCATTTCTTCAAAGAATCACTAACAACACTTGTATTTATGAAACACAAGACATAAACATGAATGCTCTCAAACATGAAATTAAAGATGGATTGAATTTTAAAGGTTGATGATGAAAACTGCAAAGCAAACCAGGACCAGTGCCTTGTTCATTGGGTAACAGAGTCATACAAACATACATTCACAGAAAACTTTAATCCCAAACTCAAAGAAACCAAGTGAAGTGCCTTACAAATCACTTCTCTCACTCCAGTTCTTAGACATCGAATTCATATACAAACCTATAATTCTCAGAACTTAAAATCAAGACTTACTCTCTCCTTGAAAGAAACTTGAATTTAAACTTACAGGTACCTTATAACTGGTATACTGACATGCCTTACAAATCAATACACAAGAATTAAGATCATGCATACAAAGACATCAAACAAGAACTAAATCGGGATTCCCATTGTTCTCATTAAAATTTATTTGTAACTGTACATTTACAATACAAAGACACCAGAAAATAAGACCCAAAGCCTGGAAGCTACTCTGCATCATAAATTTCAACATCCATGTTACAATGAGAAAAATCCAAGATATAGCAATTGAGAGTCCATTCCCAAAACCAACTGACAGCTATCCCTCTTGCATAAAAATATCTTCAACATTCCTCATCTCCCTGCAACTGATTCCCAAGTTGATCCACATTCTCCAAAAACTTCCAATCTGATCTGCAACTGATCTTGATTCACAGATTTCAAACTTGAACTGCTCTTATCAACTACTTTGAAACTGAAAATAGTCATCACCATTAGAATCCTTATTCCGAGACCTTTCTGGAAACATATAACACTTATATGTTTTGTTAAAAAATAAATTTCTAGGCCCATTTTCCGTGAACAACTATCTTTTAAATTTTTGAATTTTAATCATATAGTCCAAACTATGTTAATTTTTTAAATCTTTTAAAATCTGGCAATTTAATATCATTTTATGTATTTGCCTCAGAAAGCACCAGATAGCGCCACTTGTCATCACCTCATTGTATGCTTAGACTAACCTCAGGTTAAGCCACTAATTGGGAGAACTAGCGACCATATGCATTCTCTGAATCTCCAGATCATCAGACTAACTGTAGTTAACTCTGGAGAACTGGTGAAAGCTCTATTCTCCAATTCTCTAAATCTTTCTTTGACCATGGTTATCATTTGGAGAATGGGCGACTGAGTGTATTCTCTAGTTCTCTGAATCATTTTCACTAACTGTCAAGTATTTGGAGAACTAGAGACTAAGCATTCTCTAATTCTCTGAATGTTTATGACTTAACCATTTGCATTTGGAGAACTAGAGACTAAGCATTCTCTAGTTCTCTGAATCATTTTCACTAACCGCCAGCCATTTGGAGAACTAGAGACTAAGCATTCTCCAATTCTCTGAATGTTATCTCTTAACCACTAACCATTTGGAGAACTAGAGACTAAACATTCTCCAATTCTCTAAATGTTTATGATTTAACCACTAGCATTTTTCGCCAGCATTTTTATGCAAAATTTAGTGCTTTATGGTCACTGGCATGCATCCCAATGCACTAGTTGTGCACACTCTTGAGAGCCTTCTTCTCTTTATTCATTTCATTATGTGAGTGGTATATCTTTTAAACACTTGAAATGGTCATTTCTTGAGCAATGTGGGATTAAACTTTTGGAAGCCTTGCTGATTTTTTATTACTGCAAGTACTCAGAGGACCATAACTTTTCATTTTCAAACTGGATTTTTCTAAAATTTTTCCTGTACAATGAAAACATTGTCATCTCAAACATATGTAAAATTCAGCCCGACCCAGTTTGTATTTTTTGATTTATGGTAAAAAACGTGACTGGCTATGCATTCACACTTTTTTTTAACTGGCTCTTGCCTTCAACCCTTTTTTTATCTTCTTTTTCTCCACATGCTTTGCATTTGTCTATGATATTTGACATCACAACATCACTTTGCTTTGATTTTCTCAAAATTTGAGACACGACCTTGATGCATTGCCCTCTAAAAAACAACAATGATAAATGAGCACCAGTAACACTAGCCATTTCTACGTGCACAAATATCTTGTACCCAATCTTAGTGATAACTCACACCGGTGACACACTCTTTTGCTCTCAAACATCATGGCATTATCTTGTTTGGGCCATTTATTTCACTTTTATCTTTTGCAAAGATTGCCAAATAACGTTAGCTGACATTTGAGAGCGGCCTTAAAACTAGCCAATAGCCATCATAGGGTCATGTCACTAAGCACACATGTTCACCTCCAACAAAAAAATATGCATGTCAAAGAAGAAATCTCAAAGAGACCCAAGCCACAAGATAAAACTAACCAAAGTTAGCCACTTAAAACATTGCCTTTCTGCTCTGTCTGAAATCACTTAAGTTGGCTCTAGAACTGGCTTTGAAAACTGACCAAATCACCTGAACAAATCTCACCGCGTGACTGACATAAACCTTGAGATACATAGAATCACTCTGCAAAATGACATCCCTTGACTGTACCCGAGGTGAAAGTTATTAACCTCTGAAGTTTCCCTTTTCATTCTGCTCCTACAAACACACTGTCAGAACCTGATAAACTACATCTGGAATTAGCCTTGAAAAGTGCACGAATGGATTGGCAGGACGCTCAAATCAGAATGAGATATAGTACAACTTGTCAGAAATATAGGATAACAAAAATTTTGATAATAGGATCATCCTGTGAAAAGTTATTAGCAGGCAAAGAAGGCCTCTGACAAAATTGCAGAAAACATAACTGGTCAATTTGCACTTTTTGCAAACAGAAAAGATCTGGCAAATTGACCAAATGAATACATCAAGAGCCACAATCTTACAACATGGAAGTATTTTATGTCTACTATACACTGAGACAAACATACTGATGACCTGATCAACTAACCATGAGTTATTCACAGTCGAAATAGGGCTCTGGAAAATTGGTGAATAACCAAACAGTGCAAAACACAAAAGCTGCAAATGGAACCAGCTTCAATTTCTCATCAGATGGACTCATCACGAGCTACAAACTGATAGGGGTAGAGTAAAACTTGTCTATAATGTAGGGAAATGATTAAAAGCTTTCTCCCAATCTATCGGGTAAAATTTATAACATGTCAAATAGGGTTCCTGACAAAACTAGGAAAAGGGCCAAGTGCAGAAACTAGAAAACACCTCCGAAAGGGGATGAATAAATGGGGTCAAAACTTATCATAGAGGCCTAAAACCTGACACATAAAGAGTATGTAAAGTTTACAACAAGACGCTAGGCTCATATTTTCATGACGCTCTCCAGGGTGCATTTTACTCAACCTCAAAGTGACCCTTCCCAGTGAATTTTACACAAGCATTTTCTGACTTAGAGACCTAGAAACGAACTGATGCAAACCCATTTGAACATGCCATCTAAGGACTCAAAACAACTTGATAGGATGAATGCAAAGTAATAAACACATAGACCTCAAGATATGACCCCAAATAAGCCCATACTAGTATGTAATACAAAGCCAAAATGAGCACCTAATCAAAATTTTACATGGTACCTCAAAACTGCATTTTGAGTACCAACACTACTTCCAATTGGAAGACATATCATTAGTACTTTTTCTCTTCTAATCTAACCTCATCTAGATGTGATTGGAAGCCCACCTTCCAAGGTTTCCTCTGTATGCTCCTTTCTCCAAGAACTTGTATTTTTGACACTCATTATAACAAAATAAAACTTTATTTATCACTAGTTATAGAGATATCTTACAGTCACCACCCAAGAAAAATGGAGTTTTCTATGATTTTAAACAAATAGGAAGGGTAGGCAAATTTTGAAAAGGAAATAACTTTGTGTGCTGAACAGTGACCTATTGGTTTTTGAAAAATAAGTAGGCCAAGAGTCTAGCTCAACTTGTACCTATTTTATTTTACTCAGATCTTACAAGTTCCCCAGCAGAGTCACCATTTTATTGGTTCTTGGATAGGATTTTACACTCCATGAGACACCAATATGCCTATAATTGATATTAAGGAGAGGTTAGTTCCAAATGTAAAAAATCTATAGGCAACTAGACCAATTATAGGGACAAGACTGCCCTCTTCACTTTTGGCTTTGTAGAACCAAGGTGGGTACACCTAATCCAATAGATATAACTTTTTTTTTTACTTAATACTAGATCTTAAAACAAATAACAGTGAGAAAGTACTAAATAACAACTTATTATTCATTAACTCTCCATCACTGGGTAGAACAACTTGTTGGATCCCCTTCTCTTTCTACTTATAGGTTTACACTATGATTGACAACTTAAGTCACTGACTCTATCACCACTCCAAAGTCTGCAAGGAAAATGGCCAATTAACAAGGATCAACAAGGATCCTCCTACACTTTTAGCCTAGATGCTCAAGCGGGTCTACCCTTGATTCACTTCTTTAAAGGAATCACTAAATATTATACATTTATACCTTGTACTAATTGATTTTAAAGATTTTATGATCTATATTTGTTTTCTATTAATGATGAAAGATTGCTTTCGAAAGATAGACCAGTGTCTTCTCCTAGGGCATAGAGTCATAAACAACATACATCAATTGAAGCCTTAACTTGAATATAATCAGATTCAGAAGAAGTGCTTTGCCTATTATTTCTCTCACTCACACACCTGGACATCAAATTCCTATTTCACCCTGAGTTCTTTGATATTATCTTTAAGGATTTAATCCTTACTCTTGCAAGAACTCAAAGATAATCCCACAATATAATTTGTATACCATATACTTACTTTGTAACATTGGCACATAAGAACTCAAGATCATGACAAGAAGACATACATAAATATGAGACTGGAATCCAAGTGTATTCTCATTAAAATTTGCAGAATCAATACATTGCAAGACAACAAAATACTCAGGAAACAATACAAAGTCCAATCTTTCTCTTCAATTTTTAGATTAATCATCAACAACCTAAAAAATAAAAATATCTATAATATATATCACTAGTCATCTTGGAATCCCAAAAATCAGGATGCAACAAGCTTCAGATGACTAGGGCAAGGGCTAGTGTTTTCACCCACCATACCAACTAAATTTAATCAAAATTTATTACATTGAAGGAAAACCAAGCAACCTGGTCTGATAAGATCCTAGAATGATCTTCATTTATGATAATTATTCTGACTTGTGTACCAAAGATCATGAATTCACCATGTTTGTCAACCTGATCACTTCACCTGCAACATACCTTGAGCAACTACTTCATAACTTTCCATGGCACATACATCCTCCATAATCAATTATCACCTCTCTAGACTACTCTATGAGAGTTAACAAAATCGTATCTACTCGATCCAGCCAGTTAAGAATTAAATACCAGTCCTTAGTCATTGAGAAACCCTTAAAATATTCAAATCTGGAAGAAATGACTACATGCATGGTGCGAGACAACTCATCAACAACCAACATTCAAATCTAGACTCACTTTATATTAGCACTGTCAGATCATCTCACTTTTCCCAAGCTTCACCACTTAACTGCATAGGAATCCTAGTTTACATTTTGCCTTTAGTTGTGAGATCGTTAGACATCTCCTCTACCCGTGATTACATCCAAAGACTAAGCCACTGCAGTCTCATAATCTCACAATTATCTTTTTAACCACCACATTTTCCTGAGATCATGCAACTAAAGAAATTCTCAGTCATGAGATAAAATCACTAATTGCATCATTATCGGGAGACTACACGATTGTCAAGAAATATACTATCCTGAAACCTTTTGACTTTATCTAGAGATCACATGACTAAGACCATGTTCAATGTTGTAGAACACATTTTCTTCTTTCCCCGATCTGGAGACTACAAGAGGCCTTTAATATCTCTATCTGGTGATCCTACGGCTATAGTTTATTTTAGTCATGGAAGAAAAATTTATCCTTTCCTGATCATGCAACTGAGCACTTACCTGAGCCATATTTTTCATTATGAGATTTGGTGACTATAGTCTCATAGTATTCAGTGATCAGCCAACTTGGAGATCTAGCAATTAACAAGGCATCTCTTAATTGCTAAAATATTTTGACTTTTTAAACTTCCTTCTGAGATCTCATGACCGCCATTGATATTCTTCTTCATCCCATCCTACGGTCCTCATTAAGTCATGAGAGATTTTATGACTTAACCCTTTGATTCAGTGACCATAAGATAACTATGTCCCTAAATTACTCAAGGTTTAACATTTAACTACCAGGAACATGAGATCATGAGACCATACAGTCGCTAGATCACTAAATTGAGAACATGACCATCTAGGTCAAACCATGAAGTTACCCTTATTTAAGCCATGCATATCTAGAGACTTAGTGACAAAGAGATTCACTAAGTCTCATAATCCTTTTCTTAACTAGGGTTAAACCCTAAGAATATCTGACTGAGACAAATCTCCAAGTCGCAGAAAGATTTCTTAACCTTGAGTTAGATTCAGAGACTAAATACTTCCTCAGTCACTGAATTGCTGAATATATTATAAATTCTAAGCTGACTGACAATCTTCCACATTGTTGCCTAGCAACCAATAGAAATTTGACACCTTAGCATCTTTTGACAACATCTCCACTTGTACCATTCATTTTGATATGGGCCTACCATCTCGCAGTTTAGCAACTAAAGAAAGAGTGCAAGTAGCTCTTGGAGTTGCTGAATGCTTGGTACTTAACTACTAAAATCAAGAGATCTTGTGGTTGAGGCAAAATCTAAGTCATTGAATGAAATCACTAACCACTTGAATACCTAGAGATTTGGCAAGTAACCACCAATAGAGTTGCTCAATGTCATTCTTAACTACCAAGATCTGGTGACTAACCGCCACATCTGGAGATCTGGTGACTAAGATAAAATCACCATGTCTCTAAAGGATAGAGAATATCCCCTTGGCTTAGAGAGACTGGGTGACTAAAGCATTTCAAGAAGTTGTGAGATAAAAAGAATATATTACTATTATCGGGAGATTAAGTGACTAACTAGGAGGGAAAAGGAACACATGCTTTAAAAAAACTTTAGTGGCCCAAAAAAGGTAATGAAAGAATAGAACCTGGCCTAGACAATTTAGGGTTTCAACCTTCCAACGGTTAGAAATTTAAATAAAAACCTAGGGTTTCAAGCCAGAGATAAGGAAAAACTTGTAGAGAATAGAGAAGAAAACATATTGCCATAGAATGTTTTGTAGGTGCTAATAGTGGCTCTGTCTGGGGATGTATGCCTCTTGTAGGTATGGCAAGAATTTAAGATTTTTGGTTAAAGTAGACCACCTACTAGACAAAACTGAACAAAAGAGAGCATAGAACAAAACCCTACAAACTAGGCAAGAGAAAACCAGACAAAAAGAAACACACTAATATATACAAACCTAACCACTATTCATGGAAAGAAAATACCTTCAATTGAAGTATTTTTTCAAGAATTGTCCATGAACTGGCAATTCTTGAATATCACCATTTAGTTCTTTGACAATATAAGAATCATGTCCCCATATTTCATGAATCAGATATGGTCCCAACAAGACTAGATCAAATTTTCCATGTTTCCCTTTATCTTCCAATCTAGCATTCTAGATTAATACCAAGTCATCAGGTTCAAACTTCCTTTCAATAGTATTTTTGTCATACAAATGTTTAACTTGGAATTGTAACTTGGCAATACTTGAAGCTGATTCTCTTCTAGTTTCATCCAGCCTGATGAGATCTTCAATTCCTAATTTCATTTCATCATCTATATCATCATCATATAACTGAACAAACTTATACATTTCCAATAAGTTGTTTTGAGGCATCCTTGCATGTATCCCATACACTAGGCCAAATGGTGCATAACCAATTGCCTTCTTTACAGTTACCCTGTCAGCCCATATAGCTAATGGTAACTTTGAATTCCATGCCCTTTTATTCTTATCAAGAATCCTCTTGAAGATTTTTATTAAACTCTTGTTAGATGATTATGCCTGTCCATTTCCCTATGGATGATAAGGTGAGGAGTATGACATCTAAATTCCTAGACCTTTACAGAAATCTTTGTACTCAGTAAACCTAAAGCACATTGCATTATCACTAACTATCCTTTCAGGACAACCAAATCTTGTAACAATATTATTCAATAAGAAATTAGTTACCACCTTGCTTGTTGCATTCCTTGTAGGAATAGCCTCTACCCATTTTGTAAAATAATCAGTGGCAACTAAGATCCAAGAGTGTCCCCCACTGGACTTGTTTGGGATTTCTCCTATAAAATCCATTCCCCATTGTTGGAATGAAGCTTGGACTTTAACTGGCCTCAAAGGTACATTTCTAGAAAATTTGAGCTTACTAGAGAATCTTTGACAAGCATCACACTTTCTTACCAATTGCTTTGCATCTTTGAAGATTGTGGGCCACTAGAATCCTACTCTCAAGACCTTTTGGGAAGTAGTTCTACCCATATAATGTCCTCCACAAACTCCCTCATGCATTTCTTTTAACAACTTTTCAGCTTGATTTTCATCAACACATTTCAAAAGTATGAAACCTAAATTTTTTCTATATAATTTGCATTTTATAATCACAAACTTGATGGCTTGTAACTTCAATGTTCTTTTCTTATTGTCATCCATCCCTACTAGACGCTCATGTTTCTTAAGTAAAAGATAATATCTTGATGCCAGATACAATCATCCATATCACAAGTATAATCAATCTCAATCTGGTTTATCTGATTTGCATCAAGATTGGATTGAGCCATCAGTTTTGTGAATCATTGTCCTCTAACCAATTTGGTAATCTAGATGTCAATATTGAATTCTTGAATTCTATTTATCTATCTGCATCTCCTCCTAGACATCTCTTGCTATGAAAAAATATCTTTTATTGCAACACTTGGCACAAAAGCAATCACAATTACTCCCATCAAATAGCATCTAAAAGCCTTGACAACCTTCACCAATTCATATGCTTGTTTTTCATTGATATCATATTTCAGTTCAACAACCTGCAAAGATTTACTAAAAAATGCAATGGGCTTCTCATAACCCTCATTATTATTTTATAGCAAGACTACAACAATAGTATGAAAAGATGCAAAAGAAAAGATGTACATTGAGATATTGTAATTAGGTGCTTTAAGCATAGGTGCATCTTTGATAGCCTACTTGATATTATTGAAAGCTTGATCAAGCTCACCCTCCCATTTGATAATAGATACTTTCTTCAACATCTTGGATATTGGCCTACTAACCTCAACAAAATTTTTCACAAATCTCCTCAAGAAATTTACCTGGCCAAAGAAAGATTGAATTCCTTTAACATTTTTTGTCTTATGAATTTTTTCAATAGTTGCTACCCTTTCTAGATCAATTCTTACTCCTTGCTTCCCAACTAGGTGGCCTAGCAACTTGCCTTCAGTCACACCAAATGCACATTTCCTTAGATTTAATGAAATGCCATATTCCAAAGCTTTCAAAAATATTTCCTCCAAATCAAAGCAATGATCCTCCTCCTTCTTGGAATATGCAGTTAAATCATCCTAATAAATAATAAGGAAATCATCTATAAAATCTACAAAGGCAACATCCATTTCCCTTTGAAAATTTTCACTAGCATTTGTAAGACCAAAAGGCATCCTCACATAGACATAAGTCCCCCAAGGTGTAGTAGAAGCTATCTTAAATTGTTCTAATTCTTTTACAATTACTTGATTATAGCCAGAAAAACCATCCATCATAGACATCAAATTAGACCCAGTCACTCTTTGCAACATAGCTTCCATATTAGGCAAACAATAGTTATCCTTTAGAGAAGAAACATTTATATTTTTGAAATTCACACATAGTCTGATGTCTCCATTCTTCTTCCTGACAGGAACCAAATTTAATACCCAAGAAGAATTCCTAATAGGCTTTATAATTCCAGCATCTCTTAGCTTCATTAATTCTTCCTACATTTTAGGTGCTAAGGTAGGTTTTATAGGCCTTTGTTTTTGCCTAAAGGGTTTGGCATCTTCTTTCAAAGGAATAACATGCTAGAAAAAGTCTTCTCTATAAACTTTTAGGTCATCATATGACCATGCAAAAACATACCTAAATTTTCTCAATAACTCAATCAAGGACTTCCTTACCTTGTGAGACATTTCTCTACTAATGCAGACCTTCTTAGGTGCTTCTTGTGTACCAAGATTTATTTATTCTAAATCCATTTGGTCCTCCCTTTTAGTACCTATCTGAACTCTACCCTGACCATCAAATGCATTTTCTAGAACAAAAAGTCCCTTGGGAACCTTGTTAGTTTTAAGTTGTAGGACCTCATTACCAAGGACAAATTCTTTTCCTTCTGTAGTCTCAACCACGGTTGAACAATCTAACTCCTGACCATGATATTGGTCTTCACAATTCATAAATCTCAAGATATCCTGGTCATCTTCAAAAACTTGCCAGTTCTCAACATTATCTGGTATACTAGGCCTAGTCTAAATTTCAACTTTAGAGAGGCCAACAAAAGTAATGTCACCAGGATTGATTGCTATATTGACTAACAAATAAGCCATCTTGTTATTACTTCTATCCTTCCATACAATATTGAAGGCATCAAAGTGCTCAATCATATCCCATAGAGTATTTCTATATTTTTTCAACCTCTTGTTCTTTGAATCATACATTGATCTTATTTGGGACACAACTAACTCATAATCCCCAATAAATTTTATACATTTAATTCCATGCTTGTGTGCCAACCTCAATCCTAGCAATAACGCTTCATATTTTGCTATATTATTGGTACAAGAGAAACTCAATGTGAAAGAAAACTTGTAAGTGCTCCCACTAGGAGATATGAGTATAATACCTGCTCCTGCTCCATCTTTGCAGCTAGCACCATCAAAGTACATCACCCACAAATCACCCTTCATAGATTCAAAACCTATCTCTTCAGCAATATAGGGCAATACAAGCTCCTTCTCAAGCATAGGGACCTTAGCTCTGAAAGCATTGACATCAGTATCTACAAAGCATGTAACCTCATTATCAATATTCTTTTCAATCATATAGGTTACCCTTGGTTTCCTATCAATCCTAATTGACTGACCATCAAACTTGAAAGTTGCAAAACACAAATCACACTGCAAACTTCCACCCATGGAAGCACTCCATTTCCTAGATAATAGCATCCCATAATGAGGTGGAATGTCTACTACCAAAACACTTATAGTTAGTTCTTTCTCTGGATAGGCTACCAATCTATATGGCATTGCATTTATAGTCCCAATGACTGGTACTTCTCTCTGATTCATTGCACAACATTTTCCCTAGATTGTATCAACTTTGAGACCTAACTTTTCCATGATTTTGAAAGGCATGACAGTATTGTAAGCACCTGAATCAATCATACAATTTCTTAATTTCATTCCATTCACAATGATACTCAAAAAGAATGGGTCTATGTTTTCAAGGCTAGCATTGATAGATTTGTCCAAGTATATAGGTGGTATGTGAGATACCAATCCCTGAACCTCCACTTCCTTCAAAACTTTAACTTGTTGTTCATTGCATGCAACATCATTATCATGGACATTATCTACCCATGCAAGAGCTCTGTCCTTATGTTCAGGGATCCTCAATAATTCTGACAAAGGAACCTTGATAGTTATCTGAGATAACACATCCAACATATCAACAGGGACAGAGGGAGGAAACTCAATCTACACTGCCCTAATGTCTTTTTGTTTATCTGATACATTAGTTGTACTTGTGATTTTTTTTTTAAAGCTTTAGCCATTGTGTTAACTGGCTCTTCCTCTTGATTCTAATGATTTTTGTCTCGAACAGTAGAAATATTTTCAGCTTCAACTCCCTCAAGTTCCCAATTCCTACCTTTCACATTTTTGAACCTTACTAAATGATCATCCTTTGATATATTTCCACTAGGCTCCCTAGGGTTGGTCTTCTTTATAAATATCCCTGTAGCCTTTCTAGTAGTGTCCCTTGCTATCATATTTCTAGTTTGCACTTGGGCTACCATTTTTGCAGTAATCCTATCAATTTCTTCCTTTGAAGGTCTTCTCAAATTTATTGTTTCTAAGGAGGAGTTCATGTTACATATCTTTTCATCAATTTCATCATTATTAGAAAAAACCTCCTAATGGAAAAGTGCCCTATTGTGTCTTTTCAAACACACATTTTATTCTTCATTAATATTAGAATCATTTTCATATCCCAAATATGAAGTTATCATATTGCATCCAATGTCATCAAGAGTTTCTTCCTAATCTAGCTCTTTAATACTATCATTTTGGTGTGCTGACATGGATTGTGCAACTACACAATGCTCTATAGAATGAGGGGATTGACATGCTATACACCATGGTGTATCCTCTATGACATTCATAAAAGCCTTTTGTAAAGGATCAGGAATACACCTATCATTTTTTCCTCTTGTATCAGGGATAATAGGTTTGCCATCCTTCCATTGGGTATTATAGGGGTAATTTTGCAGTGTATTCTACCTATTGAAATTATTGTTGAATTGAGGCTTTTCATTAGCAGGAACATTATTATTCCTATCAACAAGTGCTTTCAAGTCTTTCAATGCATTCAACACCTTATCCAACTTGTCTTCCTCTTGCTTCTTATTTCCAACATTTCTTTCATTATACCTTTTGTATTTTTGATCCCGAAACAACTTAGGATCATCTCTTTTTCCACCCAATTTCCCTAAAATTTTCATATTATTTTCAATGCTGACAGCAATCCTAAAAGCATCTCTGAGAGTTCTTGGTTCTTTGTCTCTCAACAAATATCCCATCTTTCCATCAAAGGCATTGAAGTATGTGGTCAAACAAACATTATCATCTAACCTCATGACTTGAAACAACTTATGCATACCCTTCTGAAATTTCATATTGAACTTAGCTACAGATTCATTCTGACTTTTTCTTATAGTGTTGATCTCATTCAACATGAAACTAGCATTAGGCCTATCACCATATTGTTCTTTGAAACACTTCTCAAAAGAATCCCAAGTGTCAATACATTGGTCAGGGAGTCTCTTGAATGAATCTCTAGCATCCTCCACCAAAGATTGAACAAATAATTTCATGACTACATCCTCATGCTCCACCTCATAATCATTTAGCATATCAAAAAATAGCCTAAGATGTTCCTTGCAACAAATGACATTGTTACAAGCAAACTTAGGTACCTTGTCTCTTATATCAGTTGGAAAAGCATTTGGGTATCCAGGTATTCCATCAAAATGAATTTTCCTATAGCCTTTTAATTGCATAGGTCTTCTTTGAAAACTTGAACTAGTATTCCCTTTAGGGTTAATGTTTACATTTACATTTCCATCTACTTGTGCATTAGGATGTTGTTTAGGGTCAATATTTATCTTGGAAGATGAAGAAGGAACTGGATTACTAGCAGTAACACTACCAAGTGAAACAACATTAGAAATTGTAGATGGCACACCTATTTCATTAGTAATGGATGGTATAAGAGTATTTGCAGATGAGGCTCTTAAGAACTAGATCTTTCTTCTTTTTTCTACAATGGAAGCTTCAATTTCAACCCTCTCTAATTCTCTTGCTAGGTCATCATCTTCTTTTCTTCTTCTTTCCATCTCTGTATCCTTATTTGAAATGGGTGGTGGGACCTTTGGTATTGCCACTAACTTGCTTATTTGGAGTCCCACCATCTTTTCCTTTCCTTTCTCTCCTACAGTAACAACACATCTAGTAATCTCATGCCCATCTTTATCCTTAAGCAGAGAAGTATAACTCTGAACCTGTCTAATCATAGGGCCCTCTTTATCAAATTCATGGTCTTGCAGCAAATGTTCCTTCTCACTTCTCAAAGCATCAAGATCACCAAAGACATCATGCTAAAAAGTTCTAGGAGCAGAAGCAAGCATCTTGTTTCTCTCCTTTAGTTCATTAATATTTCTAAGAAGATATTCCCTTTCTATCAAAGAATTCACTTTCTCAGCCTCTCTTTCTTTTTGCAATCTCTTGTGTATGGCATCCTATTCTGCTAGTTGTAACCTCAATGCACTCAGGTCATTTGGGTCTATCATGATGTCCTCAAAACTTGATGAAACATCTATATCAGTAGGATTTTGATATGGGAAATGAACCCATCTTGGTACCATGGGTTTCCTTCTAAACATATCCTTGTTAGGATCTAAATTTGGTCCAAAACCCATGTCCTTGGCTTGTACATTCTATCCTGTAGGTAATAAACCTTTATCTTGAAATATTGCCTCTGGGGTATCATAAAATTTGTCTTCAGAGTGGCCACTATCAAACCTTGAGCTTTCATATTTTGACTCTTCCTCATTAGAGGATGCATGTGGTGTTGTATTTCTAACATTACTTTGTTCTCTCATGGGAGCACTAGTAGATTCTCCGTTTCTCCCGATCCAACTTTTCTTTTTTGATCTAGGTAATTGTTCCAAAGTAACCTCTAGATGCTTCTGTTGGCAATTTGGATAATGTGGATGCATAGATGTTGTCATTATGGCAACATATGATCTATATTGAGAGCATAGAATCTAGAGTGCAAGTATGCAAAGTTGAAGGAAGAAATTGTCTAAGTATGGATACAGTGATCCTGACAGAGCACCCGATGAAGATTTAGTTGGCGACATCCACTGGAGAAATATTTTTTTTTGCGTAGTTAACTTAAGCTTATATAGAGTATGAGGATACCCCATCTTAGTGTTCATAAAGTTTGGAGCAGTACAGACAAAGTTATTCAAAGTTTACCAAAGATAGTTTTACAGACAAAACAGTTTTGCAGACAATTTTAGCAAAAGAGTTAAGGGATTATTTTTGCTTGTCAAAATAATGAATTAACATTATGAAAGGATGACATCCTAGATGTTTACTCTTGGATAAATATTTTAGAAGCCAACCATGTAAAGTTATTAGCTTTAATAACTCATATATTAGGCATACTTGAAATGTAATGAAACAGTATAGTGTGATATGAAAAAAAGAAAGAAAAGATAACTTGCGATAGTTGTATATTGTGATAGCAGCAAAGGCTATTCATGCAAAGTTGTAAGTAGTACCATATTATAGTTAGAAACATTTTGTATTACCTATTTGGGTAGTGAGCTCAACTAGTGATCAGGTTTTGTAATCTAACTCCTAACAGGGTTAAGGCTTCTAACAAGGCCTAAAGTCCATTAACCAGGACAGATCTACTATATATTGTAAATTGACTTTTAACAGGGTCCAATATCCCTAATAGGATAATTTTGATTAGTGATCTTTGTGGGTACCATCCCCACTAGGGTTTTCCCTTGGCCAAGGTTTCCTTGAGAACATATGATGTGTTATGAGTTCTTTCTATTTACTGCTATGTTTGTTAATCAGCTTGATAATCTTTGTGTGCACTAAAGTAATCTATTATATCCATAAGTGGGCAAAAGAAAAAGTTTGTGAAATAATGATTCACCCCCCCTTCTTAGTATTTCCTATTTCTAACAATTGGTATCAAAGAACAGTTACTCAAAGAAGGAACATTCAAGGAAAGCTTAGTAGCTTGAGTAAGATCTCTATGGATATGGATCAACTTCAGAAGAATCTTGAAGAAGCTCTTGAACAGATTGATATGCTTACTAATGAAAGAAACTCCTTAGGAAGAAAATATGAAGATGCAAAGAATGCTATTGACAAATTAAAAGGTAAGATTGAAGATTTGAAATCTGAAAAGAAATCTGATATGCCTGTTGAAGATTGTGATGAATTAGAAAAAGAAAATGAGATCCTTAAGCATGAGTTGAAGATAGTAAATCTGAAGCTTAGTATGAAAGATGGAAATTTAAGATCTGATAATGAAAAATTGAAAATTGAGAATGAAGATTTGAGGTCAAGACTTGAAAAGGAAACATCCAAATCTAAAAAAGTAAAAGTGTAGTATGTGGAACTTGAGAAGTATAATAAAATTGTGAAAGATGAATTAACTCAATCTAAACAGCAACTTCAAAGGCTATATTCAAAAGGTGATAAGACTGAAAAACAAATTTCTTTTGAAGAACCATTCTTTGATAGGACTGGATTTGGATATAGTATGTTTAGAACAAACCATCAAAGTAAGAAGCTAGATCTAAAGACATCTGAAAGTGTAGAGGAAATAAAGCTAGATGAGAACACATTGGAAGATCCACCTAAAGAAGAACCACCTAGAGAGAAAGAAGAATCAAAGCAAGAAGAATCAAAATAGGAAGAATTATCTAAAGGTATGCAAAGAGAATTCAAAGGTAGATGTTTTTCTTTTAATACTATTGGGCACATGAAGAGAGATTGCACAGGTAAGCAATTTAAACCTCTTAATGGACATTGTTATAATTTTCATAGTTTTGGACATAGAGCTAATGAATGTAGAAGTCCTAAAGTAATTTTGAATAATTATGATAGAATGATTGGGAATACTAACAATGCAGATAAGAAATCTATTGAAGAAATGAATCAAAGAAAAGTGGTAGTATGTTTTAGATGCAACAAAGTAGGACATATTGCTAGAAATTGTAGGTCATAGATTAACCAACAAGGATAGAGATTTGGAAACAATGGAATCATTTTTCAGATATGCAACAAGTTTGGACACTCAGCAAGATTTTGCAGAATGAATAATGGAGGTTATCATCATAACCCTAGGAACAATGCAAGAAGGAATGAAAATGCAGGAAACAAAGAGAAAGGTTGCTGTAATAATAAAGATGAAGTAAAATTTGACAAAGGCACAGATCAAGGAGGTACAGTCAACACTGAAAGTAGTTAGGAAGGTAATGTAACCAATGGTAAGGATGAATCTTTACCTGACCCTTCTTTAAGTACTTAAATTATGTAAGTTTATGTAGTTTAGGACTTAGGATTAGTGTAGATTAGGAATTTGAATGAATTAAGTTTTTCCCAGTTAGATATAGGTTTATTATGTTGTACTAATGCTATGGTTAAGTGCACAAAATAAAATATTGTGTTTTGCGAGGTCGCAAAAAGTTTTATAGTTGCAGGTTTGCAGAATCAGCTTTTTCAAGTTTTAGCAGCAAAATGAATGAATGCAATGTTAGATCAAGTTAATGTGAAGTGTTATAAGGTCAAAATTGAAGTTATTACAATTACGAAGTGACTAAAAAGTGATTTGAAAGACGAAAAGTGAGTTGAGGACAATTTGAAGAAGTTTGGAAGCAGTTTGCAGTGACGACCATATCGAAACCCTAGATTTGCAAAGTTGAGGTATTTTTTGATCTTTAATTAGTTGATAAGATGGATATTTCTATTATTCATAATGTTAAGGATAAAAATAGACCAAAGATTAAGAAAGAACCAATAGAACCAACTGAAATTGATGACAGTCTAGCATTATCATCCGTACCAAATGGAGTATTGCACATTGAGAATGTTAAAGGATATTTAGGTTGCAAGTTTGAAACTTTGGGATATGTAGATTTTACTGATGATTATAGGAAATTGTACAATCAAGACATGTCAGTTAAACCAGCTTATGGGCACCTAGAGAATAATGAAACTATCAAATATTCCATGAAGTATGAATTCAATGATGAGGAATGTACCAAGATCATTTTAAGTAGAATCCACAATGGGAAATTGTAGATGGAGGATAGAGTTATTGATATAACTACTGACCTAATTCATGAAGTTACTGGATTATCAAAAGTTGGAGAGATTCCACTGAATGAAAAGAACATGAGAAAGATTGTTTTAGACAACACTGGATCTAGTTATAATGGTAGAGGAATTGTGATAAGTAAGATTAAGCAAGATGATGTTAGGTACCTTTGCAAGATCCGAACAACTAAATTCTATGGTAGTTCAAGGGAAGATGACATGGTTGTAGGAATGATTCATGTAGCTTATCTTATGTGTATTGAGAAGAAACCAGTAAACCTATGTGAAATTTTGAAAATTCAGTTATTTGAGAACTTAGAAAAGATTAAGAAGGCTAAGTACACACAGTTTAGGTTTTCATCTTTGATAACCTATATGTTTTTCCATATTTTGAGAAGATTTCCTTACATAGTTGATTGGAGTGACAATGTGATCACAATGGAAAGAATAAACTCAGTCTACATGAAGCACCTTTTTGATAAAGTTAATGACAGTGTGAAGCTTGTATTGAAGACTTTTCAGAATATTGTCAAGAACAAATCAAGGATTCCTCAATCCTTAGTTGAAAAGCACAAAGATGACATTTGTTTTATGGTTGACACTAATTTCACCTAAATTGAAGTAGTTGAGCCTAGAACAGAATTCATAGACCCTCTTGGCTATGAAATATCTAAAGCAAAAATAGTAGGATATGTGAATAGATTGTTAAAGTGTGAGTTGGAAGGTCATGCAAATAGGTTTGGAACCTATGAAGAGAATTTCAACTCTGCAATAAGTTTGAGAGAAAAGAAGCAATCTAGTAAGAGAGTTGAATCTACTATGAAGAAAATATTTAAAGAATTAAGTACATCAAGTCATGAGTTTGACATAGCTAAGAAGACTGTAGAAGCCCTGAGGCAAAGTGAAAATCTTGTAATTTCACCTGAGACATCAAGTGTAGATCCTATTGATCCTATTGTAGTAAAGGTAAAAGTTGAAGTACCTGAAAAAGATGAAGGAGATAAATCTTTTTCTCCTATTCCTAGCAAAAGAGTAAAAGTGAGTGCAACAGGACCTAGCAAGAGACAAAAAGTGGTTGTACCACCTATACCTAGAAATGTAGCAATAATTAAAGATGATGATGTAGTTTCAATCAAGAAGAAAACTTGGAAACCAAGAATTCAATGAGTTAATGAAGATATATTAAAGCATGGAGACTTCACTAAGTTGAATAAATTCTATGATCTATATGGATCATTTGATAGATTGAACTTTGAAAATGCAATGGTTACACACATGATTGTGGTAGATAAGAAACTTAGCACTATTCATGTCAAGATCTCAGAAGATTTGTATAACAAACTTGTGAATAGAAAACAAAGAGCACAAGAAGAGGACATAAAGATGAGAGAACATGTAATTAGATAGTTCTATGAAGCTAAGGATGAAGATCATTTGAAGAGATTCTTGAAGTCTCTTAGAACTTTATTGAGAACTAAGAGAAGAACAATCCTTATAATGGGAGGCAAAAAGGAGGAAGTATAGAAAGAGACAGAGCAAGTAGTAATTCAAGTTCTTACAGATATAGTTGCAGAAAAGCATGTTGAATCAGACCCTCAGTAGAAGCAACCAGAGGAACCACATGCAGAGGAAGTTGGTATTGAAGAAGTTCCATCTTCTTCACATATCAATATTGGCAAAGAATCAATGGATATTGAAGGCACCAAAGTGACTCTAGAATCAAATGATGCAGTATTTCATGATCTAGGAAACATTGTTGACAATTTGGCTTTGGGAGAGCAAGAAAAAGTCACAAAATCAAAGAAGAATACAGAGGTAGAGGAAGCACCAACTGTATCAAAATCAGTTCCAGTAGAGCAGTCAGTTAAAGGAAAACAAATTTTGACAGAGGTCACTACCCCTAGTGCACCTGATAGTAAGAAAAGGCATATTGGTTCAATGTTTGAAGACCTTGGAAAAGAAGTTGAAGATGATGTTCAACTTGATTTCATCACATCTTTGAATAAAATTATTGGAAAGAATAAGAAGGTGAAAGACCTTGAAGGAAATGTTAGAGTTTTGACAGAGAAACTTGAGAGTGTGATCAACACTAAGGTATCCGAATTGGATCCACTTGAGAAAGCTAAAATGGTAATGAATTCTTTTGACTCTAAATTTTCTAACTTGAAGGATATTGCTAAAATAAAAGTTTAGGAAGACTTTGAAGCAGAAATGCAACAAAATCTAAGTGTAAATATTTGAAATGATATTGGTAGTTTAGATGTATGCATAAAGAATTTGAGGAGACATTTTGAGATAGGAAAGAATTTGTACATACAATGCACTAAATTAGAAATCCTAATAGTTAAAGAGGATAAGAAGATCAAAGAGAAGTTAGATGCTATTACAGCTGAGACAAACACCTTGACAAGCCCTAATGTCAAGATAAGTTCTGTAGAGAAGAACATAAGGAAATTGAAAGATGAAATTAGAATGTTAGTAGAGGAGAAGAACAGAAAGATGATTAGGATTAACATCTTGAGAGAGCATGTCTCAATCAAGATATCAATTGTTGAAGATCAAATTGAGCAGTGTCTTTCAGCAAAGACATCATTTCAGAAGTTTAGCTTCAATTCCCTGCAAGCTTGTCAGATAGTAGAATATGGATTGAGTACTCTACTCAATGTTACTAAATCCATCAAGAAGATATGGGAGAAATATTTTGAATCTTGGAAGTTAGAGTTTGGTGATTGTATTGCAAGCCTACCGGCTTTGCAATAACTGATAATAAGGTATAAAGTTTTTGAAATTTTTGTACACCCTATCTTTGTCATTGTTGTCAAAGGGGGAGACATAGAAAAAAATTGAATATATGTTGAGGAAGGATACTCATAGGGGGACCTATTCTATGGAGTATGATATTGTATACATATTGTATAACTTTTGGCCACAATTTTGTATAAGTGTTTTTTGAAGTTTTGTTTGCACACTTAGCCAATTTTCCCATATGTTGCCACCAATGACAAAGGGGGAGATTGTTGGAAATTTGGCTAATGTGGATGCATAGATGTTGTCATTATGGAAACATATGATCTCTATTGAGAGCACAAAATCTAGAATGCAAGTATGAAAAGTTGAAGGAAGAAATTGTCTAAGTATGGATATAGTGATCCTGATAGAGCACCCGATGAAGATTTAGTTGGCGACGTCCACTGGAGAAATATTTTTGTTTTCATAGTTAAATAAATCTTCTATAGAGTATGAGGATACCCCATCTTAGTGTGCATAAATTTTGGAGTAGTACGGACAAAGTTATTCAAAGTTTACCAAAGATAGTTTTGCAGACAGAACAGTTTTGGAGACAGTTTTAGCAAAAGAGTTAAGGGATTATTTTTGCTTGTCAAAATAATGACTTAACATTATGAAGGGATGATATCCTAGATGTTTACTCTTGGATAAAGATTTTGGAAGCTGACCATGTAAAGTTATTAGCTTTAATAATTCATATATTAGGCATACTTGAAATGTAATGAAACAGTATAGTGTGATATGAAAAAAAGAAAGAAAAGATAACTTGTGACAGTTGTATATTGTGATAGCAACAAAGGCTATTGAGTGAAGTTGTAAGAAATACCATATTACAGTCAGAAACATTTTGTATTACCTTTTTAGGTAGTGAGCTCAGTTGGTGATCAGGTTTTGTAATATAACTCCTAACAAGGTTAAGGCTTCTAACAAGGCCTAAAGTCCTTTAACCAAGACAAACCTACTATATATTGTAAATTTACTCCTAAAAAGGTCCAATATCCCTAACAGGATACTTTTGATTAGTGATCTTTTTGGGTACCATCCCCATTGGGGTTTTCCCTTGGCCAGGGTTTCCTAGAGAACATATGATGTGTTATGAGTTCTTTCTATTTACTGCTATGTTTGTCAATTAACTTGATAATCTTTGTATGCACTAAAGTAATCTATTATATCCATAAGTGGGAAAAAGAAAAAGTTTGTAAAATACTGATTCACCCCCCCCCCCTCTAAGTATTTCCTATTTCTAACGGCTTCTTGACAAAAGACCTAGTATTCCTTCTTTTGTCCATGGTCTATAGTCTATAACACTAGTTCTAACCCCTTTGAGTCGTCACCCACAAAAAAAGGGAAATCTTTCAAAATTTTCAAGAAAACAACTAAATACAACAAGAGAAACACAAGAGTCCACTAATAACTTTTATCTTTAGAATCTCCCCAGTAGAGTCACCATTTTGTTGGATCCCCTTCTCTTTCTACTTGTAGGTTTACACTATGATTGACAACTTAATGTCACTAACTCTATCACCACTCCAAAGTCTGCAAGGAAAAGGGCCAATTAACAAGGATCAACAAGGATCCTCCTACACTTTCAACCTAGATGCTCAGGCGGGTCTACCCTTGATTCACTTCTTGAAAGGAATCACTAAATATTATACATTTATACCCTATACTAATTCATTTTAAATATTTTATGATCTATATTTGTTTGTGATTGATGATGATAGACTACTTCTGAAAGATAGACTGGTGTCTTCTCCTAGGGCATAGAGTCATAAACAACATACATCAATTGAAGCCTTAACTTGAATATAATTAGATTCAGAATAAGTGACTTTCCTATTATTCCTCTCACTCACACACCTGGACATCAAATTCCTATTTGAACCTGAGTTCTTTGATATTATCTTTAAGGATTTAATCCTGACTTTGGCAAGAACTCAAAGAAAATCCCATAATATACTTTTTATACCATATACTTACTTTGTAACATTAGCATATAAGAGCTCAAGATCAAGACAAGAAAACATACACAAATATGAGACTGGAATCCAAGTGTATTCTCATTAGAATTTGTAGAATCAATACATTGCAAGACAACAAAATACTCAGGAAAAAATACAACGTCCAATCCCTCTCTTCAGTTTTTAGATTTATCTTCAACAACCTAAAAAATAAAAATAGCTACAATATATATCACTAGTCATCTTGGAATCCCAAAAATTAGGATGCAACAAGCTTCGGATGACTAGGGAAAGGGTTAGTGTTTTCACCCACCATACCAACTAAGTTTAATCAAAATTTATTACATTGGAGGAAAACCAAGCAACTTGGTCTAATCATATCCTAGAATGATCTTCATTTATGATAATTCTTCTGACTTGTGTACCAAAGATCATGAATTCACCATGTTTGTCAATCTGATCACTTCACCTACAACATACCTCAAGAAACTACTTCATAACTTTCCATAGCATAGACATCCTTTGTAATCAATTATCACCTCTTTGGACTACTCTGTGATAGTTGAAAAAATCATATCTACTTGATCCAACTGCTTAAGCATTAAGCACTATTCCTTAGTCACTAAGAAACCCTTAAAATATTCAAATTTGGAAGAAATAGCTACATGCATGGTGCGAAATAGCTCATCAACGACCATCATTCAAATCTAGACTCACGTTATATTAGCACCATTAGATCATCTCACTTTTCCCAGGCTTCACCACTTAACTGCATAGGTATCCTGGTTTACATTTTTCCTTTAGTCATGAGATCATCAAACATCTCCTCTAATTATGGTTACATCTAGAGACTAAGTGACTACAGTCTCGTAATCTCACAGTTATCTTTTTAACTGCCACATTTGCCTAAGATCACATGACTGAAGAAATTCTCAGTTGCGAGACAAAGTTGCTAACTACATCATTATCAGGATATTGCTTGACTGGTGGGAAATAGACTATCCTGAAACTTTGACTTTATCTGGAGATCACCCGACTAAGACCATGTTCAATGTCATAGAACACATTTTCTTCTTTCCCCAATCTAGCGACTACAAGAGGCCTTTAATATCTCTATCTGGCGATCTTGTGACTATAGGTTATTTCAGTCATGGAAGAAAAATTTATCCTGGCATGATCATGTGACTGAGCACTTACCTAAGACATATATTTTTCTTTATGAGATCTAGCGACTATAGTCTCATAGTAACGTGAACTTTATTAACTCTTTAAAAGCATTTAGCAATCAGGTGACTTGGAGATCTAGAGATTAAAAAGGTGTCTCTTAATCGCTAAAACATTTTGACTTTTCAAACTTCCTTCTGAGATCTCACGACCACTGTTGATCTTCTTCTTCATCCCATCCTATGGTCCTCATTAAGTCATGAGAGATTTTATGACTTAACCATTTGATTCAGTGACCAGGAGATAACCGTGTCACTAAATCACTCAAGTTTTAACATTTAACCACTAGGAACATGACATCATGAGACCATACAATCACTAGATAGCTGAATTGAGAACATAACCATCGGGGTCAAACCATGAAGTTAACCTTATTTAACCCATGCATATCTAGAGACTTAGTGACAAAGAGATTTGATGAGTCTCATAATCCTTTTCTTAACTGGGGTTAAACCCTGAGAATTTTTTACTAAGACAAATCTCCAAGTCGCAGAAAGATTTCTTAACCTTGAGTAAGATTCAGAGACTAAATACTTCCTCAATCATTGAATTGCTGAATACATTATAAACTCTAAGCTGACTGACAATCTGCCACATCACTGCCCAACAACCAATAGAAATCTGACACCTTAGCATCTTATTACAACATCTCAACATGTACCATTCCTTCTGATATGGGCCTACCATCTCATGATTTAGCAACTAAAGAAAGAGTGCAAACCACTCATGGAGTTGCTAAATGCCTAGGACTTAACTGCTAAAATCAAGAGATCTCATGACTGATGCACAATCCAAGTCATTGAATGAAATCACTAACCACCTAAATACCTAGAGATTTGGTGACTAACCACCAATGGAGTCTCTCAATGTCATTCTTAACTAGCAAGATCTGGTGACTAACTACGACATCTAGAGATCTGGCAACTAAGAGAAAATTGTTGAATCTCTGAAGGATAGAGAATATTCCCATGGCTTAGAGAGACTGTGCGACTAAAGCATTTTAGGAAGTCATGAGATAAAAAGTATATACTCCTATTATCAGGAGATTAAGCAACTAACCAAGAGGGAAAATGTGCACATGCTTTAAAAAGAATTTAGTTGCATGAAAAAGGTAATGAAAGAATAGAACTTGGCCTATACAATTTAGGGTTTCAACCTTCCAATGGCTAGAAATTTAAATAAAAACCTAGGGTTTCAAGCTAGAGACAAGGAAAAACTTGTAGAGAAGAGAGAAGAAACCATATAGCCATATAATTTTTTGTATGTGCTAACACAACTATATAATGCAAGTAAAATAAGGTAAAATTATTGGTATAGATATACTTCTAATTATAGTGATCTTGATCATTCCTTATAAAACAATGATAGGTCCATATAGGCTAGTGCCTTATCCATTGGGTTTACAACACCAGAAAATACAATGGACACAAAGATATTCCAAGAAGAAATGGTCTTTGAACATAAACAAAAACACCCCAACTCTTTCCTACTTATGAGAATCCTTCATATAAATTTAATGAACATATATTCCACTTTGAGCAATATTTAATCCAACCCTAGATCAGAACTTAAAGAAAAATACATACATATAAATCTCTGAAAGATTTAAAGATTCATAGAATGAACACAAAGGAGAGACAAAGATTTGAGATTTGTATTAAGTATAACCTTTAATCATTTGTATGTAGTATATTCTAAATAGAAAGCTTGCAAGACAATAACAACAACCTGTACTTCTTCTCTATTGCTTGATAAAAAATGATACAAAATATTACAATCCTTGACTAAGGGTTAGGGTTTCAAAATTTGTGTATTCCTTAACACCTAAAACTCTCAATGCCTATAATGATCATGGAAAATCCTTTATATACAAGGAGATGCAAAAAGCTACCAATCATTCTAGGGTTTACAAAATTTTTAACCTAAAAACTTTACAATAACCCTATTGGGTTTACAATGAATGCATTGATTAGATTTAGAGAGATATTGCAGATAGTTACCTTACTTTATGTCTTCAATTCTTTCCTTGGTTTCCTCAAGAAAATATGATTAGCATCTCTTTGTTTTCATCCCTACAATAAATACCTCTTTATATCTCAACAACTTTTTAAGATTCAAAAAGTTGCAGCTTTTGCCTGGCTCAAGAAGTAGGTGGAACATCTACTTTTTCTACATCAGGTATGTACTAGTACCTCCATCTATTGTACACCTCCTCACTTGGGAAATCAAAACTTGCAAACTCAACACCATTTACCAATAACTATTCCCACTTTCCCTCTAGCTGACTAATTTCTCGCTGAATAAAATTAAACTTGGACTTTGTAGAAATTAATGTCTCAATAGTGTGTATGAAAAACAAGGTATTCTCCAAAGTTAAAATGCTAGTCATTCTAGTAGAAAAATAATCATCTATTTGTGCTCTCCACTTGATTAACTCCTTTAGTTCACCAATTTTCTTGGAAACTCCTGGGATTAAATCAAAGCAAGGGAGTGCCAATTCCTTTTTCAATAAATTGGACTTTCTCTCAAAATTACTCAAAAAGATACTATGCTCCACAAGCTTCTTCACACTTTGATGCAATGGTTTGATTAATGGGTTAGGATCAACTTGAGCCTTAGAAAACCACCTGAATAACCTTACATTTGGGGATCTATTAACCCATTTATAAAAAATTGGCCCTAACTCCTCTTTATGCTTGTCCAATGATGTAAGCAATATCTTTAATCTCCTACCATGGTCAAACATAATTATGGGATTCACATTGGTAGAAAATTGGATCACATCCTCTATAACCTTTTCCTCATATCTTTTCTCTAACAAGATTTTATCTTTCCAACGCTCTTCACTCAGCCTGTCCAACTCTACCCTTTCTCTTTTGAAATGACTTGTTTCTTCAAGAAATTCTTGCTTTTCCCAACTGACCCTTGCATCTATATTTGTCTCTGGGAATGGTGATGGTGGAAATTCAATGATAGGACTTGATGAAGAAGCCACTATAGGCCTATCAGCTATCATCAACTGGGGTGACCTGTGATCTTGTGGTCCTGACAATTCTATAATTAATTTATCCTTCTGGATCAGCTCTACTTTGAGCTCATTATAGGACTTAAGGATAGTTTCAAATTTAATCCTTAGCTCTTCCTTCTCTTGTGCATCCTTTTCTGTCACCTTTACATTAAACTTGGCAGTCTCCAAAATAATGTTTGAGGCTTCAACACCTGAAGTCTCACCTACTCGTTGCACTAGTAAATTTCTAGCATATCTTGAAGAGAGAGCCTCTCTCTTTCCTTTATTGTCTTCCCTCTTTAGGGACCACATTACCAGGGCTTCATGATCATTGGAGAAATTAATACCCCTAGCATCTTATTTTTATTATTCTACAATAGCAAGGGTCTTTTCTTTGCTTCTTATAACCTGATAAAAAACTATTGTATCTGTAATGGCCCACTCAGGAAGAATCAACACTCTTTTAGTGTGGACCATAGACCTTCCCTCCTCAAGGGTGATCTTTTCAAACTGTCCCATCATCTGCCCCTTGGTCTCATTTTCAATTTCAATTATGTCCCTATCAAGGAACTCCTCTTTTTTCTTTTCACAAATCTCTTTAAACTGATTTATTTACATTCTCCACAAAAATTGAAGAAATGCCCTAGTCTTCACAAATTTATCATCGGCAATAAAAGAATCACTAGGCTATTTCAAAATTGGGTCAATTTGTTTACCCTCAAACTCTGTAATAGTAAGATCCATTTATATCTCCCTAGGTGCCTCTGGTATTCCTTCTTGTAGTTCATCACTAGAAACAAAAATATTTCCCTCATTGCTTAGTTGCACTAATTGCTCAGCAACTCCATGCTCCTCTAAATGTAAGGGGGAATGAGAAAGAGAATATACATCCTATCCTGGCCTTGATTCTTCTTGTCTCTACCTCTTTAGAGAAGACCCCTATGCTACTGTATCATTTATAGGTCTCTTTCCTTTGGAAGAAGATGGAACATTTTCATCCCTTTGTTGAATTGGGAGAAGAACACTATAGCCTTTCCTTTGCTGCATGGTGTAAGTTCCTCTTGGGGTCAATTTTATGTACCTGGGCTAGCTCAAAATCCTCATAGCTCTCTCAAGATCTACCTTTCTCACTATAGCCCTCTTCTTGTTCACTACCTGCATGATTCCCTCAAAATTCTCCATGAGAGCATCTACCTTCCTAGCCCATGGCTCAAAATTTTTTAGTGGGTCATAAGCTTTATCAAAAATTCTAATAAAATCTACAGTCTTCTTGTAGCTTATCCATTTTTCTTTCTTAATCTCTTAGTTTGGAGATCAAACTAATTCCTTATTATATCTTTAGGAAAATTGAATTGATGCTCTAGAAGAGGACACCTTACCTTCTCTCTAAACATTCCTGATAAGAAACCTTCATTATCTGCAAACCTGACCACAATTATAGCCATCTCGTGTGGCTGCAAGACTTGATTCAAATGCATCCAGCCTCCCTTAGTAATTACATACTAGTGTGCAATGGTGATATCCGAGAACAAAGCTCCCCTCCCTTTACCAATAAGGGTTGTTTCTTGTAGATCATCTATCTGCCTCAAGATCTCTACATACCCTAACTTTAATGGAACCTGGTAAGGTAAAACATATGGTTCCCTTTTGCACCCATATATTCTAAAGACTCTAGAAACTGGATATAGTATTATGTCACCAAAATTGTGTACAAAAGTGATATCTTGGCAATACTCCTTAGGCCTAATCAATCTCAAAAATTCTCTTGGTATTCTAGGATTTTCAAGATATAATAATGTCCTAAGCCTTGAAGCAAAATTTCTATCACAGATAAGGAAGCTGGCCTCTGTCCCATCCCAAGACAAATTTGTTGTCCACAACTGAACTAGAAGGGTTCCTCCATTGTTCTCCTTAACAATACTAACTGTTGAACAAAAAAAAATTTCACCCTTGTATAGGAACATATGCATTAGCATAGAGTACCACCCAAAATGCCTACTTATCTTCATGCTATTTATCCCCATTAATCCATCATGGAATAAATCAGCAAGGTGAGAAGCAAATTAAAAAATCAGTGCCAACTGTGGGTGCAAAGACTATACCATCATAAACATATACCAAACTAGCATGTGGGTTGCCTCATCATGTCCAAGAATCAAAGTCAGAGACTTGTACACAGCTTTTTCCCATAAACTAAATAAATCCAACCTAAAAGGTTTAGGTGTACTAGGGCTAATCACTCACATTGATCCAATTTGATCAAGGAAATCCCTTGAAGGTCCTGCCCTTAAATAATATTTTTGTGCTTCATATATTTTAGTGAATTCTTTAAAATTAATCTTTTCTAGTCCAATAGAAGGATCATTTAATGAAAAAACCTCTCTAATCTCATCTTCTATAATACTTATTAGGCCATTTCCATTTATGTCCTTGACACATCTAGTCACAGGATCATAACACCTAGCAATCTAAATAAGGAGGTCTTCATCCATGAACACTCCAAGGAAAAATAATTTCCCTATATCAAACTACCATATATTGCTGAGGGGGGTACAATAATTCCTTTGAGAGTACGCTACTTTAAACAATATCAAACCATTATGATCTTTCCCTATGCTAGCATCTCTCATCCAAATACCTATATCATAAATCCCTTCTTTTATAAAGTCCCTAGGGTTTCATGGGACTAATTCCTTCACCTTTTCTGGTCCATTCTTTGAGTGTGGGAGTAGCTACATCAAATCTTCAAACACACCTCTATCTTTATATTTTGTCTTCCTTGATAATCAACTCTTAGATGGCATTTTAAATAGGGTTATAAAATAACACATATATACCAAAGAGAATCCTAAGTATCAATTGACAACTATAATCAAGAAAAACAAACTCTTCACACTTCTTTCTCCTTAAAATTTTTGCAATGCTCAAGTTAGAATTTTGGCCTACTAGACACTTTGAAAATCTTCGCTTGAAATCACTCCAGAGAGAAAAACCAATCTTGCTGACCTTGATATTTTGAAAGAGGTGAAATTTTCAATAATCAAACCAGGGTATATAATATTTTTCCAACCATTTACAAATCATTCACATGAAACTCATTAAGTTAACCATTAATGAAAACTGCCAGCTTCAACATTCACAGGACACGAGCAACTTCATAGTATAAAATTTCAAATTCAAACCATTGATCCACTTTTCTTTTTTGTGGATTAGATGGTCAAAAAAATCATCCACGTAACCCTTTGTTACTTTCCCCAAACTAGTTCCCAAGTAATAAGAATAGTTCAATTTAACTATGTGGAAAAAGTAACAACTTAACTTAACTTTGATCAGAGCAGATAGGTGTCACCCTATTGCTAAAGTGCAAGCATAAGATCTGAACACTTTTACTCAGTGGTGTAATGACTATCATAGATCTTTTCCCAACTTATCATGCCTTTACCATTTCCCAAAATGATGACCCCACCTTACCTTTTAAACCTTTCATTAATCAAAAAATTGCCACATTGGATAAATCAGTAGGCAGACCCCATTTTATTCTATCTTAACATTAGAGATACTGAGAGCTACTATATCACCTTTACTTTGACCAATCAAAAACTAGTATGTCAACATGACCTGGTATTTGAGGACCCACTGTATAGTCGACACCCTAATTATAAGATCAAATGGTCATCACTATAATGCAAGCCTTAAGCATCACACATCTTACCTCAGTGTTATAGGAATAACCATAAGATCAATTTGAGCTTTATCTATCTGAGAAGGTTGACCCCACTTTACTACATCACCTAGGATAGGTGTCAACCTAGAGAACTACCATAGAAGAAAAACTATTAGAACACTATAATGCTAGAAAGGGTCTTGATCGGATGCTTGTCACTAAAGTGTGATGATTAAAGGGTAGTCATCTTGTCCCAATGGTATAACAACAACCGTAGATTGATCTGGATGTTTAATCAATAGTGGAATTTGAAGATGAGCTTGCTTGGACAAATGTAATCCTATCACTAAAGCACATGTTAGAAAATTTGACAACCAAGAGTCTTAATATTTAATGACAGCCACAAGTTTTAAAAGGTTATTCATTTGGAGATTTTAGCAATAAAACTTAGGCTTTTAAAGGAACTATTAAAAAGGGGATCCCATTTGAAAACCTAGTGACATAACACATGAAGCAGTCCTCTTAAAAGTGTCTAATATTACACATGCTCAATTGGGAAAGTAAATGAGCAAAAAGTTATGCTCAAACATAACGGTGTTCAGGTCAACCTAGGGTTTTAGCCATAATACTTCACAATTAGGTCTAAGAACCTCATTTTTCAAACCCTCTAAATTATGAGGATAAAAATTTAAAATAGTACTAATAGATAGTCTTATCATTCTTTTTAATTAACCAATAACCTAGTCCTAAATATAGTAGGTGTGTCTTCATATTTATTTTCCATTTGTCAAAATTTACTCCATCAAACTTAGGGCTTTCTTTCCTGAAATTCACCATGGATCTCCTTAAGCTATTAAACTTCTTTTTCAAGAACCTACCACTCTGATACCAATTGTTAGAAAGTAAAGTCCATTAAGATAACAAAGAGGGGGGGGTGAATTAGTTATCAGATAATTAGAACTTTTATCAACTTCAACAACATTAAACCATGTAACCAATATAATTACCAAGAAAAGAAAGATATTCATACACAATAACATAATGACACAAGATATGTTGACTAGGGAACCTCTTAATCAAAGAGTAAACCCCGGTGGGAATGATGCCCACAAAAGATGCACTAATATGAATATTCCTTGTGAAAGGATGGACTCTATTAGGAGTCTTATGAAATACATTTAGTACATATGAATCCCTATTAGGATATTTTGAATCCCTGTTAAAATATTCTAACCCTGTTAAGAGTTATGGAAGACAGAAGGACCCACTTCCCAAACAACTTCAGGGTAAGATCACTCAACAGATTGTCCAAATAATCTTTGTATTACTCAATAGAATAATATGTTACCTCTTCTCTAACTATGCCAAACCACACTCATAGTTACACTAGATCTCAATTTCAGATCTCTGTACTTCGCATGTCTTTCTTCACAATTTGCTTTCACATTTAGCTCTTTTCTTCACTTCATATTCATCCAATACTATACAACAAGGAAAAACATTCCTTCCTTTATACCACACCCAAGTAACTACAAATGAGTCAGCATACAATTACAAAATAAAAGTTTCCACATACTACATCAGAATTACACAAAACTGTCAGCTTCCAAATACAATAATTCTTCACTCGTGCAACCTCGAAGTTTGGACTATCATACACATCACTAAAAATGTGTCTTAAAATTCTCTTTAACTGCACAAAACTAGATTCCATCTTGATTAGGAGATATCATCCAATTTTCACAAACTGCTACTCAGGAAGAATGCCTGAATACTGCTTCCACAAAAATGCTCATAACTTCCATGAAAAAATGAATTACTATTTGTGCTCTTAACCATAGACATATAACATATCAAAGAGTATATCCTCAACATCACATAGCTCTAACTATAATATCCCATGTGTGCTAATTCAAACTCTATCTTCTTCTCTACAAGTCTCTGGTAAATCACTGTGTTGACATCAATGACAATCATAGTCATGAATGCAACAACAACTGTTACAGAATGGCTGCCAAACATTTAGCATTCATTCCTAAAAAGAAGTTCATGTAGAAAACCATGAAGAAGAAGGAGAGTTCCATGGAGAACAAGAAAAGAGGGGTCATAGAGAAGAAGATGATCCTAGGGAGAGGAGGTTTATGAGATTGATAAAGGTAGTACAAGGTACTAGAGGAATGATTAATGTAGATTTACAAATCTAGCAAGGGAAGATGGATACTAAAGAGGTTCTTAGAAGGGTAGAAGCACTTGAAAATTACTTTGATTTAGAAGATGTGGAAGAAGAGAATAAAGTGAAGTTGGGAAAAGAAAGATTGAGAGGTACAACTCTTACATGGTTGATGCAAGGCAAGGGTCAAGAGGGGCCAAATAATGGCACACCCTAATTACAAGCCTACTCAACACATGTGGAAGAAAATAAACCACAATAGTGAGAGAGAGAATGTAGGATCAACCATATATTTTATCAAATAGAATGATACATGTCAGGTTGTAAGGCCTTCCCAGTTATGGCCTATTATTACAATGAATTATAGAAGTCCTCAAACATGTGAGGATCTATCAAAATCTCTATTCTAATCTCTTCTATCTTCCATCCCCAAAACTACCTCCTAAACTCTAAACCAACAACTACATTTATACAAGAAGCTACCGAATTGAGTCAGCCTTCATATCCACAATCAATGGAAGAAATAGTTAGATCTAGGACCACACGCTTCACAATGATTGATATCAACATTAAATCCATGATCCAACATAAATGCACTAGTCAGCCACAACAGAAACTAAAACTAAACCTGTCAGTGAGGAAAGATAACCGAGTGGTAGACATGAAATGTTGAGTGCTAGTGAAACAACTGACCACCTAGGAGATAACCAACCACACTCGATAACCAAAGGAAATTGACCAACTATTGACCAACTTGGTCAAAGTGGGAACCAAGAAACATAGACAAACTCCAAAATGATTTTGGTGACATAGGATTGCCAAGGACCTGAGATGCTCCTGCATCAAACACATGGGGTTATTTTGAAATGATTCTCTGAATCATTTGGTAGGTATGATCCGAGCTACATCCAAATCAGAATATGAAATCCATGAACTATCTTCCATTGGTCTATTATTCCACTTTACCAGATATTCCATATATTGTTTTCCTCTTGTACTTTTTCCAACTCTTTCCTTCAAAATCTATTCAATTTCTTCATTCTGCTTCTTAGGATATTCTATCAGTACTATCACTTCTTCATCAGGTTCATGATACTCATAAAAATTAGAAATGTTGAAAATTGGTGATATGTCCATGTCATTAGGTAACTCAATTTCATATGCATTTCCACTATCAAATTTCTTCAAAATCTTTCAAGGTCCAAACTTCTTCATCTTCAGCATCCCATATGTTCCAACAAGAAATTGACCTTTCTTCAAATGAACCATCACTTCATCACCAACATCAAAAGTTTTATGTCTCCTTGATCTATCAGCTTTGTCTTTGTATTTATGATTACTCTCTTCCACCTTAAGCTTCACATCTTCATGCAATGTCTTCATGTACTCAGCAAATTTCACTCCTTCAGGACTTTTCTTATTTTCATCAGTAATGTCTCTCAAATAAGATATACCTCTCGATTGTATGCCATTCACAATCTTAAATGGTGTTTTTCCAGTACTCCTATTCATCAAATTATTGTATGGAAACTCTTCTTGTGCTAACACAGAATCCTAATTACTCAGTGTGTCTCCAACTAAACATCTCAAAAGATTTTCCAAACTTCTCTTCACAACTTCATTCTATCCATTGGTTTGTGGCTGAAAAGTGTATGCATCCTAAAATGGTCACCTAGACTTTGGGCCCCCATTCAGCAATTTATCAAATCCCTGAATCAATATTTTCAAAAATCAGCATTTTTCAATTATATCAATTTCCTTGATCAAATCCTATTTTATCATTTATTCAATTATCTTCTATGGGATAACCATTTTATGCTAAAGTCTTTATTTATTTAAAAATAATTTCCTCCCCTTTTATTGAATAAAAAGCCCCACTTTTCCTATTATCCTAAGTTGCACAAATATAGCATTATTCTTATTTTATAAAAAGAAAAAAAATACTTTTTGTCTCATATAGACACAAAAGTTAACTCTTATTTTCCCATTGGAAGATATTTGTGCACATGGATTGTTCCTCTTTCATGCTCCACCCTTGATTAAATCTTTTGCCTCTTAATCTCCATGGTCCATTCTATTTCAATTCCTTTAAAAGGAGAGCTCTTTTCTCATTCTTAGATCCCAACTTTTTATGCTACTCTTATGCTGCAAGATTTCTTGGAGACTTTGGAAGTTTTGGAGATCATTTCTTGCATTCTAGTTTCTTTCTTGCATCATAGCTTTCATGGAATCTAGCTTAGTTTCTTTATGCTTTAGATTAGCTCACATAGCTTAATTAGAAAGGGTTTGTAATACTTTCCTTTCATAGCTTAGCTTGCATCTTCATTCTTATCTTAGCTTGCATTGCATTGCATTTTCATTGTTGATTCTTGAGGATATTGACATTCTTGCCCTTGTCTCGTTGAATCTCCCATTGTGTGGTTTACTAGCAAGGTTGCACGCTTCAAAAGCTCTAGCTAAGAGCACTATCAATATCCTTGTGACTCCATGCCTAGGGAGCTCTAGGTCACTTTCTCAAGGTTTTCCATTCCTGGATTCCCTTGGAAGTAATGACTTAGAGAAGTGCACTATTTAGTGTGTACATTTTTGGTGTACATTATTTAGCAAAAATATAAAAAATTGAAAAAATCAAACAAATATCCAAGCGGTGAAAACCTGGAAATAGACGCTACTCGAGGCCTTTGCACCCTTGTTTCTTAGCATGTGTCCTTGACACTTAGCCTTTCTCCATCATGCCTTGACCTTGTTTCCTTAGTTTGGAATTGGTCTTTGTCTTTGTCTAGGGTGCATAACTATGTTAGCTTTGGTCTCTAGGACGTGTTGGTCTTTAGGACATCTTGCAAATGATGTTTTTCAACACCACTCCAACTATGTTTTTCGACACTTCCCTAGAGTCAAGTGTTTCTCAACACTTATTAGATATCTTACCCACAGTCTAGCATGATATGATATTTCTCATTGGCAGATGTGATACTCAAAGTTTGACTCTATGACCTACACACATGCACTTAAAACACTCGACTCGTTGAGACTTGTTTGACTTTATTTTTTTGTGTGCTATCTATGATGATTTCTTTGATGAGTGTTCTCTCCCTAATAGTTTTTGATGATGCCGAGCTAGAAGACTGGGGGCATGAGGACATGTTTTATTTCTTTTTCTACTTGTGGGTATATTTTGTTGGTCCTAACTATCAATAGCATTTATGCTTGTTCCACTTGACATTGGGATCTACAAGGTATTATCCTTGACTATTTTTGCAAGTGCATACTCATAGCCATCTTGACTTTCCTTGTGTCTCGATGCGAGTATAATCTTTCCATATTAAACTTAGGTAATTTCACTGCACTAGTCATATTGATCTATATGTCTTTGATGCCTAGGTGGGATTCCCACATATCTATCTAATATAGATCATATTCAGATTCACATAGTCATACTAGTGTGTATTGTATGATCTAGTGAGGCTACCAATAAAGCTCGATGATGAATATTAGAGTCTACAAGCTTTGTGACCTTGCAAGTAAACCAATTTTCATAGTAGCTTGCATTTTTAGGTTCATGTTAGTTTAGTTTTACATCTTGCATATGGAGAGATCTCTCATTTCATCTTTTGAGGACCTGTCGGTCAACTGCACTCACCTTTTCTTTTCTTGATCATGTCTTTCACTCCTTATCTTTCACATCATGTCCTTTTCCTATCATCAAAAGGGGTTAATATTATCATCATATCTTTATCCCAACAAGATTATTTTCAGAAACATGAGTCTATATCATAAACATGAGAACTAAACATACATCTATGAGAGAGATTATACATGAGCATATATAACATACATTTTGAGCAATATGACAAGACAATATAAAAACTAAAACATCCATCACAAGTGGGACAAGTACACAAGATATATCACAAATCTAGTAAATCTCATATATAAATGTCATGATACAAATACAATGTGGGATCCAAAATTTGGATAATGTCCCAGGATATGTCTCTATACATCTAAACCTAAACCTAGGAGTTTCTAGCATCATCATGTGGAGCTAGTGGTGGTGGAGGTGGTGCTACCACTCTATCTAGTACCATGTCAGATCTCCTAGCTATCATAGAGTAGGGTGGTGATCTCTATCCCTCAGGTACAACCCATATGTAGAGCCCATGATAATAAGAAACTCATGCTACCTCTCACTAGATCTCTACTATATCGACCTGTGTTTCCCTCTCCCACTACTCTATCTCAGCTCTCAAATCAGTCAACTACTAGTCTCTAATGGCTATAGTGATTTGTAGTTGCTACATATTTATCTCTAAGACCTAAATCCTCACTCTTAGATCCTCTCCCCCTGCAGGTTGATCCTACCCAGCATCCTCTTGGCAATGAGATAGCCTCATTGCATCATCCCCCTCATCAGTAGAACCCTATCCCCATGACCATTTTTGGCCACCTAATCAAGATCTCTATCCTGTCTCCCTAGCTCTCCCTATCCATCCTCCATCCTGTCCATCCCCATCATCTCCATCATCCCCCTATTCTTTTGGCTATGCATCAGGTATAGTGAACCTAGGGAAGGGCTACCTCCTACACCCTACCCTATATGCTACATCCACTCCTGCATCTTCCATAATTGGGAGATAGTCCCATGGCTCCTGGCATATTGCTATAGTGTCCTGTACTTCCTACTAGTATTCCAACATCAGTAGCCAACCCTGTCCCTCCTCATCCCTAACCCAAGCATAAGAAATGGTCTCAATAGGCACTCTCTATTGTTGCTTGAACTATCTCAAGACCTAGGTGATCAAAAACCACTCTACAATATCCTAGTGCTGACCTACCAATGGCTAATTGCATAGCATATAACCCAGCTCCTCCTCTTGATCACCCCACTACTCACAAGCCCTATATGGCCTCCCCTAAAATGATATGAGCTCATCTAGTAGCCTCCTATAATATGTCACATCCCTGCTATGTGGCTATGATAGGAACCCTATGTATCTATAGATGTAGGGGTATCTCCACTCCCTCAGCAGTACACATGGATGCACAATGGTGATGTGCTCCCACACCCATACCTGTGCTAGGATAGCACCGTATGCCCAAGTCCTACTCTCCTGGTAGATGATCTCATGGAGCTCATGGTACATGTCTATAAGGATGGTTGGGCCCCATGCCATCCACTATGGGTGTGCTATCAGATCTACCACTAACCAACCACAGCCCAATGGGAACCCTCTCTGGCTCATGTCTGTAATGAGAGCTTGTGCCACTATGGAACATATAATGCATGGCACTGGGAAGTCCTTATCGAGCTCATCCATTAGCTGATCCTAGTTGAGGTGTCTATCCACAAAGGTGACATCCTAAAACATGTCCTGCATGATCTATCACCCCTTAGTTGGATCCTGATTGTAGTACACTTGTGCCAACAAATGATCATGTCAGTTTCTATCATATGGAAACTTTACATCTATGAATATCTATAAACATGATTATGTTAGGAATGAATGCAAATTATTTTGGCAATCATTCTGTAGCAGTTGTTGTTGCATTCATGACTTGGATTGTCATTGATGTCAACACAGTGATATTCTAGATATTAACAGGAAAGTAGGTACAATTTTGTTTTGTGCACATATTGTATTTTAGATTGGATTTTGTGTAGTTGATGATATGTTCTCTGGTGTGTTATTAACCTATGGTTAATAGTGCAAAAATAAATTCATTAATTTATGAGAGTTATGAGCATTTTGGTAAAAGTAGTGTTTAAACAGTGCTTATGTGAAGTGATTTTCAAAAATCAGAGGATATCTCTTAGCTGGGATGGAATATAATTTTCCATAGTTAAAGGGATATTGGAGACTCATTAATTATGATGTGGTTCACAATGCAAACTTTGAAGATATGTTTGGAGAAAGTTACAGTATCTGGAAGCTGACAGTTTTATGTGAATTCTGTGTGTAGCGTGTAGAATTTATTTTTTTGTAATTGAGGACCAACTCATTTGTACTTATTTGAGTTTGGTATATAAGAAAGAATTTTTTCCTTTTTTTAATATGTACTATGAAGATTGAGATGTGAATATATGCATGAAGTGAAGAAAAGAGCTAATTGAGTGATGAAGGAAGACTTGTGAGTATAGAGATCTGGAATTGTGATCTTGTGTAGTAGAGAGTACAGTTTTGGCAAAGTGTGAAGGAGGTAATATATTGCATATTATTCTATTGAATAATTCTAAGATCTTTTGGACAATGGGTTCAAAGATCTTGCCTTGAAGCTGTTTGGGCAGTGGGTCCTTCTGTCTTCCACAAACTCTTAACCGGGATAGAATCTTTTAACAGGGATTCAAAATCTCCTAATAGGGATTTATATGTACTGAATGTATTTCATAAGACTCCTAATAGGGTCCATCCTCTAACAAGGAACTTTCATATTAGTGCATCATTTTGTGGGCATCATTCCCACCAGGGTTTACTTTTTTCAAGAGGTTCCCTAGTCAACATATCTTGTGTTATTATGCAATTATGCATGGTTATCTTTATATGGTTGATCAGTACATTGATTATATTATTCAAAGTAGTTGAATGGTTAAATTATCTGATAACTGATTCCCCCCCTCCCCTCTCATCTATCTTGGGGATCTTTACTTTCTAACAATTGGTATCAGAGCAGCAAGTCCTTGAAGGAAAAGTTTAACAACTTAAGGAGATCCATGGTGAATTTCAAAAAAGAAAGCCCTAAGTTTAATGGAGTAAATTTTGACAGCTGGAAAGAAAAGATGAAGACACATCTATTGTGTTTAGGACCAAGTTATTGGTTGATTACAAAGAATTAGAAGACTATCATTGAGCAAGACAATCTAGAGGTAGGAACTAAAGATGAACTAGAACTATTCATGTGTAACATACTTGCAAGAGAAGCACTTTTGTCAGCACTACCAGAGAATGAATATAGTCAAGTAAGATGTTTGAAAACATCTCATGCAATTTGGAAAGCTTTACATTCTACTTTTGAAGGTGATGAACATGTAAATAAGGCTAGATTACATAATTGGATTTGTGCATTTGAAGATATCAGAATGATGGAAGATGAATCTATTAGAAGCTATATTGGTAGGATGTCTGAGATTGTAATAGGAATAAAGTCTTGTGGAGTTGATAAGATAGAGAATGAAGTGATATGGAAAATTATGGGAACTTTAACACCAGTATTCAAGCAAACAACACAGATGATTGAACAAGTGATACCTTGTACATAGAAATTTTCAAGAGAGACTCTTCTTGGAAGATTAGAAACATCAGAGATGAACTTGAGATTATTAGGAGAGCTACCTAGAATGGAAATAGCATTCGGTGCTCTTAACATTAGACCTACAAGAAGTACTAGTGTGAATGGAGATTATGCCAATAGTAGCAGATCTGAGGAAGATAAGAAGATTGAAGAAGGTATTGCATTACTTGTAAAAAGAGAACCATATAGTAAGAAAATCTTTAAATGTTGGACTTGTCAAGAATATGGTCATTTTGCATCTAAATGTCCTAAAAGAGTTCAGAAGTATAGAAGCAACTTTAAACCTAGGAGATCTAAAGAATCTTATCATGCAAATGATGAAGATCTTGAAGCTGGAATTGAAAGACATTTAAGTGACAATGATAATGATAACTTTCAGGAAATAGGATTTGTAGAAATTAAAGAAGAAAGTTTTGAATCTGATAAAAGGGAAGAAAAAACATTAGTTTCACAAGTTGAAAAGAAATCTGATTGGATTATAGATAGTGGTTGTTCACATCATATGACAGGAGATAAAAGAAAGTTTGTTAAGTTAGATAATTATGATGGAGGAATTGTTAGGGTTGGTAACAATGCACCTTGTTTGATTAAGGGTATAGGATCTATTACTCTTGATGGAAAGACTAACACTGATGATGTTTACTTTGTTGATAGACTGAGACATAATCTACTAAGCATTGGACAATTGGCTAATAAGGGTTATCAAGTCTGGTTTTCTGAGAAAACTTGTGTGATAAAAGATAAAGATGGAAATCTGATTGGAAAAGGATCCAGAACCAGAGGTAATGTATTTCAGTTGAATCCTACTGAGATGACATGTTTGATAACTAGGATTGATGATAGTTGGTTATGGCATAAAAGGTTTTGTCATGTAAACTTTGATAATATTGTCAAGGTGAGCACTACACTTGCGGTAAGAGATTTACCTAGGATTATGAAACCTACTAACATGATTTGCAAAGAATGTATGATGGAAAAGTAGAAAAGGAGTTCATTTCCCAACAAGAAGTTCACATTGATAGAGAAGCTGGAGATTGTTCATACAGACTTGAGTGGTCCTACTAGGACTAGAGGATTCTATGGAGAAAGGTATTTTATGATTCTTGTTGATGATTTTACAAGAATTGTTCATATAGACTTGAGTGGTCCTACTAGGACTAGAGGATTCTATGGAGAAAGGTATTTTATGATTCTTGTTGATGATTTTACAAGAATGATGTGGATTGCATTTTTGAAAGAAAAATTTGAAGCATTTGATAAATTTAAGATCATGAAAAAAAAATTGAGAATGAATCTGGAATAAAGATTAAGTGTCTAAGATCTGATAGAGGTGGTGAATTTACATCTAGAGAGTTTAACACCTTTTGTGAAATGAATGGTATTAAGAGACAACTTGCAGCCCCTAGAACACCAGAACAAAATGGTATTGCAAAAAGAAGGAACAAGTCAATAACTGAAGTAGCAAGAGCTATGTTGTTTGAAAATGATTTGGCTAAGACTGTTTGGAGAGAAGTAGTGAACACAGCAGTATACACTATGAATAGAGTACAAATTAGAGAAGATACAAACAAGACACCTTATGAATTATGGTTTGGGCATACACCCTCAGTTAAGTATTTTAGAATTTTTGGAAGTAAATGTTATATAAAGAAAGATGATGATATACGAAAGTTTGATCCTAGAAGTGATGAAGGAATATTTCTTGATTATTCTTTAAAAAGCAAAGCATATAGATGTTACAAAAAAAGAACTAAGACTATTTTTGAAAGTGAAAATTTCAAAGTTGATGAGAAGTTTAATTTTAGGAAAGAATGCTTGATTATGAATCTAATGGAGAAGCACAACCTCAACCTAACATTGAAAATGTAGGATTATTTTTTGAAACTAATAGTGATTTTTTGAATGAAAATCATACTGAAGAAAATAGAGAAGAAAATAGAGAAAAATCTACAGTTGGAACAAGATCAGTAACTATGACACCTAACAGGTATACTTCAAGACATCACCCTATTGAGCAAGTTATTGGAAGTTTAGATAGAGGATTTTTGACTTGAAATAAGGTACATTTATGTTTGATTTCTCAAATTGAACCTAAGACTACTAATGAAGCTTGTGAAGATGAACATTGGATTAATGCTATGAAAGAAGAACTGGAGTAGATTGAAAAAAACAAGACATGGGAATTGGTCCCTAGACCTGAAGATAAGAATGTGATTGGAACAAAGTGGGTATTCAAAAATAGGATGAATGAACAAGGAGAAGTGATAAGAAACAAAGCAAGATTGGTATGTAAAGGATATTCACAACAAGAAGGAATTGACTATGAAGAAACTTTTGCACCTGTGGCTAGACTTGAAGCAGTGAGAATGTTTCTAGCATATGCAGCTTACAAGAAATTCAAAGTGTATCAGATGGATGTGAAATCAACATTTTTGAATGGTGAATTGGAAGAAGAAGTCTACATTGAGTAGCCTGAAGGTTTTCCTTTGACACAAGAAGGAGATATGGTATGTAAGTTAAAAAAATCTTTATATGGATTAAAGCAAGCACCTAGAACTTGGTATACAAGATTGGATAAGTATTTATTGAAATTGGGATTTATAAAAGGAACAACAGATAGTAACTTATACACAAAGGAAATTGAGAATGGTTTGTTGGTTATAGTTATATTTGTTGATGATATTATCTTTGGAGGAGAAGATGAAGCTAGTGACAAATTTGTAGATGAAATGAAGATTGAATTTGAGATGAGCATGATTGGAGAAATGAAATATTTTTTGGAATTATAGATAACAAAAAGCAAGGAAGGTATATTTGTAAGTTAGACTAAGTATTTGAATGACTTATTGAAAAGATTTGGAATGGAAGATTCTAAACCTATTGGAACACATATGGTAACTGGACATAAGTTATCTAGAAAAGATGAGACACCAGCAGTTGAGAAGAAAAAATAAATATCTATGATTGGAGGATTGTAGTACTTGACACATACAAGACCTAATATAGTACATTCAATTGGGATTGTAGAAAGATTTCAAGCAAAACCTAGAGAATCACATTATGCAGCAGTAAAGAGGATACTGAGATATCTAAAAGGAACAATGGATTATGGATTATGGTATGAGAATTCTGATGATTTTACTTTATGTGCCTATACTCATGCAGATTGGGGAGGTAGCATTGATGACAAGAAAAGCACCAGTGGTAGAACCTTTTTTCTTGGAGGAAAATTGGTCTCTTGGTTAAGTAAGAAGTAGAATTGTACTTCACAAAGTATGGCAGAAGCAGAATATGTTGCAGCAGCAAATAATTTTAATTAGATTATTTGGATGAAGTAGATGTTGAAGGATATTGGAATAAATTTTGATGAGTTTTTTGTTATACATTGTGATAACACTAGTACAGTATGTCAAAAAATCCTATTTTACATTTTGAGACTAAACATATTGAGATCAAGTATCATGTTGTAAGAGAGAAAGTTGCAGAAAAAGAAGATTGGAGTACATAAGTACAAAGGAGCAGATAGCAGATATATTTACAAAGCCTTTACCTAAGGATACATTTGTGTATTTGAGAGGTATGCTTGGGGTTATGCCCCAACCTATTTTTGAGAATTGATGCAGATGATTGCATCCATATAGTGGTATATGAGCCCTATCTTTCTTTTGGATTGGATGTTGGAACTTCCTCTATGGGGGAGTTTATGAGCTGAGTCATGAGGACTTTTGTTATTTTATTTTTCTAAAAAGTGTCTTTTGACATTGATTTTTTGTTGACTTAGTGATGGAATTTCTATCATTGATGTCAATGGGGGAGAGATATACATGAAAAACATTGTGGATTGTATGAGAGAGCTGAATAGGAAAATGAAGCAAGATTTAATTTGATATTTTGCAGTGATGTTGCAGTATTGGATTTTTGGAACATTGGATGCTTTTCATATATTTTTCCATCAATGCCAATGGGGGAGATTGTTAGGAATGAATGAAAAGTATTTTGGCATTCATTATGTAGCAGTTGTTGTTGCATTCATGACTTGGATTGTCATTGATGTCAACACAGTGATATTTTGGATATTAGCAGGAAAGCAAGTATAGTTTTGTTTTGTGCACATGTTGTATTGTAGATTGGCTTTTGCATAGTTAATGGAATGTTCTTTGGTGTGTTATTAACCTATGGTTAATAGTGCAAAAATAAATTCATTCATTTATGAGAGTTATGAGCATTTTGGTAAAAGCAGTGTTTAGACAGTGTTTCTGTGAAGCAATTTTCAGAAATCAGAGGATATCTCTTAGCTAGGATGGAATCTGATTTTGTGCAGTTAAAGGAATGTTGGAGACTCATTAATGATGATATGGTTCATAGTGAAAACTTTGAAGATATGTTTGGAGAATGTTACAATATCTGGAAGATGATAGTTTTATGTGAATTTTATGTGTAGCATGTAGAATTTATTATTTTGTAATTGAGGACCAACTCATTTGTAATTATTTGAGTTTGGTATATAAGAAGGAATGTTTTCCTTGTTGTAATATTCACTATGAAGATTGAGCTATGAATATATGCATGAAGTGAAGAAAAGAGCTAATTCAGTGATGAAGGAAGACAATGGGTTCAGAGATCTTGCCTTGAAGCTATTTGGGTAGTGGGTTCTTCTGTCTTCCACAAACTCTTAACCAGGTTAGAATCTTTTAACAAGGATTCAAAATCTCCTAATAGGGATTTATATGTACTGAATGTATTTCATAAGACTCCTAATAGGATCCATCATCTAATAAGGAACTTTCATATTAGTGCATCATTTTGTGGGCATCATTCCCACTGGGGTTTACTCTTTTCAAGAGGTTCCCTAGTCAACATATCTTGTGTTATTGTGCAATTGTGTATGGTTATCTTTCTATGGTTGATCAGTACATTGATTATATTATTTAAAGTAGTTGAATGGTTAAATTATCTAATAACTAATTCACCCCCCTCTTAGTTATCTTGGGGATCTTTACTTTCTAACAGATTATACTTATAGGATCTCCATGGCTCAGAACTCATAGGATCTGATATACATCCTCCAGGCTAATAGCAGCCTCTCCAATGGGAAAGTGAAATGTGTTATGCTCACTATGCCACCTCTCAGCCAATTCTATAAGTAATCCATGATCAGCCCGAATATGGGGCATCTATAGCAAATAATTGAAGCCCATCTCCCTTAGGTCTACTCACCCCAGATCATCAAGATCCCAGACACATAGTAGCCCAGTCACTCTCGGTGCTCTAATGAGAAGTGCATGAAATTTCTCCTACAAGCCATTTAACCCAAACTAGATGTCAAAACATATCATGATGGATGTATAAAATCAGTACAAAACATCTTAAAAGAAAACATTATCTGGACCCATGTCATTTTGCTCAAAAAAACATTAAAACATGTCAATTTTTCTATACTATGTGATACTATTTTTTTACTAAGTATCATACAATAATTTCTACAATAGGCATGCAATAGTGTCTTTGCCTATGATAATTCACATATTATCACATGATATTTCATCTGGTATCATGCAATACTAGATTCAATATCGGTGCGATACTATTTTGAGCCACGAAGTATCGCATGACAGATATCCTCAAAGGGTGTCATACTTAGTAAATATCGTACGATATTTCACATGAGGAAAATTTGAATTTTTTAAAAAATATTAAAAACATGTTTTCAATATACATAAATGCTCATAAATGACCTACAAAGTGAGTTTTTCTAAAAACACACCAGGGCACCATACTGCACAAGCCGGTTATGCAATCAGGCATGCTCAAATCGATGCTTGTGGATCGAAATCCCTACTTGCTGGGCCATTTTATCTCTCTAAGCTCTTGAGATTCTCAAATCACTAAAAGCCAAATGATTTTAAAAATGACCTTTTTACCCCTTTTTATATCATTTTGACTTTTTGACCTAATTTTCCAAACACCTCCAAATTATGCAAAAATTGCACCCCTAGCTAATTTTGACATCCTAGATCCATTTTTAGGATCAAAATCAAAATCCAAGTTCATCTTGATAGTCAAAATCACATTTCAAAACTTTCACCCTCTTCTACGTAGTTGACTATCCATTTGAGGCCTGATCCTTCGATCTTTGTTGGGGCATCTTCATTTCTTCATCCCCATCTCTTTCAAACTTCTAGTTTTTCATTCATTTGCATTCACTTCATCTCTCTAAGGTTTGACTTCATTTTTATCCTATATCTTTCTCAGTCAAACATAGTCAAACTAGGGCATATCTTCACCTCTTGATGGTTATCCTATCATCTTTCACCTTTGATTATGATTTCTACTGACTTGATCAAGTTTATCAATTTACTATTTCTCCTCTACCTGATTTTGATTTCAATTCTGAGGGGGCAGTACCTATCAGCTTTAATCCTTGATTAAGCTTATCAATCATCTTTGCATGAGATTCTTATCTCTTATTTGAGACTTGATGATCACCTAGCTATATAGGTGTTGGTCTTGTCTCTCAGCTTATCTTTGTCAGCTTTTTCTTATGCTTGTCCTGATATGTTCCCATCCATCGAACACGTCTGGATTGTTTTGTGATAAAAAATCAATCTCACATTTCAATTCCATTCTTTGACTACATGTGATCCCAAATTGATCTCACATTAGTCAAAGAGGGGAAAATGTATGCACCCTAAAATGGTCACCCAAACTTTGGGCCCCCATTCAATAATTTATCAAATCCCTAAATCAATATTTTAAAAAATCAAAATTTTTCAATTATATCAATTTCCTTGATCAAATCCTATTTTATCATTTATTTGATTATCTTCTATGGGCTAACCATTTTATCCTAAAATCTTTATTTATTTAAAAGGAATTTCCTCCCCTTTTATTGAATAAAAAGCCCCACTTTTCCTCTTATCCTAAGTTGCACAAATAAAGCATTATTCTTATTTTATAAAAAGAAGAAAAGCACTTTTTGTCTCATATGGACACAAAAATCAACTCTTATTTTCCCATTGGAGGATATTTGTGCACATGGATTGTTCCTCTTTCATGCTCCACCCTTGATTAAATATTTTGCCTCTTAATCTCCATGGTCCATTCCGTTTCAATTCCTTTAAAAGGAGAGCTCTTTTCTCATTCTTACATCCCAACTTTTTATGCTAATCTTATGCTACAGGATTTCTTGGAGAGTTTGGAGCTTTTGGAGATCATTTCTTGCATTTTAGTTTCTTTCTTGCATCATAGCTTTCATGGCATCTAGCTTAGTTTCTTTATGCTTTAGATTAGCTCACATAGCTTAATTAGCAAGGGTTTGTAATACCTTCCTTTCATAGCTTAGCTTGCATTACATTGCATTTTCATTATTGATTCTTGAGGATATTGGCATTCTTGCCCTTGTCTCTTTGAACCTACCATTGTGTGGTTTACTAGCAAGGTTGCATGCTTCCAAAGCTCTAGTTGAGAGCACTATCAACATCCTTGTGACTCCATGCCTAGGGAGCTCTAGGTCACTTTCTCAAGGTTTCCCATTCATGGATTCCCTTGGAAGTAATGACTTAGAGAAGTGCACTATTTAGTGTGTAAAAAATGTCGAACTATATTTCAACTTAATGCCAAATTTCTTGCAAAGGTTTTTCCACAAGTATCCAACAAGTTTACTATCTCAGTCAGAGATAATACTCCTTGGTAATCCATGCAATCTAACCATTTCCTTAAATAAAAGATTTGATACATGTACTACATTTGATTTCTTTATACAAGGTATAAAATGTGTCATCTTTGAAAATCTATCCACAACAACAAATATAGAATCATTACCTCTTACCATCTATGGTAAGAAAAGAATAAAGTCCATACTAATGTCGATCCAAGGTTTCTTAGGAATAAAAATTGGTACATACAATCTAGTATTTTGACTTACTCCTTTTGCAACTTGAAAAATTCCACAACTTTTCACAAATTTTTGAACATCTTTATACAACTACGGCCAAAAGTATTTTTCCTTAAGCAAATTCCATATTTTGTCAATACCAAAATGTCTAGCCAAACCACTACTATGTTTCTCCTTTATAAAATTAGTTCTCATTACTCCTCTTAGTATACACAATTAAATACCTTTAAACAACACACCTTCTTGGATAAAATATTCATCCCAATTAGTATCTTGTTGATCTTGAATAGGTGCTCTGCACTTTCTCCATGGCTCAAAAAAATAGGGATCAAACTCATAAGAATCCTTCATCTCATCAAAACCAAGAAGTTCAATTTTCATCTCGGTCATCAAAGATCTTCTTCTACTCAATGCATCAGCAACTCAGTTACTGACTCCACTCTTATGCTTTATCACAAATGTGTAACTCTACAAATACTCAACCCATTTCATATGTCTCTGGTTCAAATTATTTTGATTACCCAAATACTGTAAAGCCTTATGATTGGAATACAACACAAACTCACTTGGTATCAAATAATGTCTCCATTTCTTTAGTGCTTGAACAATAGCATAGAATTCTTGATCATACACAAAATATTTCCTTCTAGCATCATTCAACTTTTCACTAAAGAAAAAAATGTTTACCTTCTTGACTCAACACAGCTCTGATTGCACTTCCACTTGCATCCCATTCTACTTGAAATATTTTACTGAAGTTAGGTAATGCCAAAATAGGTAATTCAACAACCTTCTACTTCAGAGTCTCAAAAATTTTATTAGCTCCATGTGTCCACTTGAATTCTCTTTTGTCTCCTCTCATAGTCTCATTCATACCATTACAAAATGAACTAAAATTCCTTATGAATTTTTGGTAAAAACTTTCCAAACCATGAAATGATCTTACCTCACAAGCATTCATAGGTGTAGGCCAATTCAAAATAGCTTCATCCTTTCCAAGATCCATCTTCAAACCATCAGCTGAGATCACAAATCCCAAATACACAATCTCCTCTTTCATGAATGAACACTATTTCAAATTTATCAGCAACTTTTCTTCTTTCAATCTCTACAAAACTTGTCTAACATGCAACAAATGTTCTTCTCTATTCTTACTGAATATTAGAATTTCATCAAGATATACAATCACAAACTTACCCAATAATTTCTTCAAGACTTCATGCATCAACCTCACAAAAGTACTCAATGCATTAGTTAAACCAAAAGGCATAACCAACCACTCATACAAACCTTCTTTTTTCTTGAAAGTAGTCTTCCATTCATCACCTTCTCTAATCTTGATCTAATGATACCCAATTTTCAAATCAATTTTGGTGAAATACTTTTCTCTAGTCAAACTATCCATTATATCATCCATTCTCAGTATAGGAAACCTATACTTCACTATTATCTTATTGATTGCTCTAGAATTAGTACACATTCTCCATTCTCCATTCATCTTCAGTGCCAATACAACATGTAATGCACAAGGACTCAAACTTTCTTTGATCAAACCTTTCTCCGACAACTCTTGAATCTGTCAGTTCAATTCTTAATTAGTGTTAACCGATGAGGTGATTTATTCGGTAAACTAGCTCCATGGATTAGATCCATACAATGATTAATACTTCTTTTCTATGGAAAAACATTAGGTACATTATTAGAAATGATATCACTATACTTGGTCAACAACTTATCAATCTCCTCAGGAACATTATCTTCTATTTTCTTACTTAGTTTGTTAGGAATCACAGTAAAACATACATCATTCCTTTTCAAAGAGTTAACAAACTTCTTCCCTCCATCAAAAAAAATTTCACAGATGTCCAAACATTACTAAAAGGTTCTTCCATCAATGGTAACAATATTTTTTTCTTTCCATCAGCCACAATAGTATACTTATGCAATATCCCATCATATATAGTATGTCTATCATATTGCAAAGGTCTACCCAACAAAATATGACAACAATCCATAGGCATGATATCACATAACACCTTATCATAGTACTTTCCAATCTTCATATTCAAATAACATTGTTCACTTACCAAGAGTGTATGCTCATCTTTGATCCATGAAATTTGATAGGGCTTCAAATGTACCAACCTTTCCAACTGCAACTTTGTGACCATCTCTTCAGTTGCCAGATTCTCCAAGCTACCACTATCAATGATTACCTTCCAAACTTTAACAAAAACTCTACATCTAGTCTTGAACAAACTTTCCTTACCAAATCTTCCTTCATGATTTCATTCCATAGTGCTCTCCTTACCATCAAGTTATTTTCTTTCTTAGGTTCATTCGGTGAATCTTCTTGCACCAAAACATTTCTAATGCTACCAGCCTTCTTACTTGCATGTTTAAATTCAAAAGATATATGTCCTTGTCCATAATTGTAACAAGTTGCTCATAAACTTTCTCTTCTATAACGACCTCGATAGTTACTACCTCTACCTCTAGATGAACTTTAACATTTCCACTCGGTCTTGCCTTTGTCCAGATTCATCTTTTCTAGTTTAGATCTACCATTTTCACCATTAGATCTACCTCTCCCTCTAGGTAATCTACCACCTTGACCTCTTTGTCTTTTCTCATTTCTTTTGTTCAATTTCTCCTCGGCCTTCAATGCAAATTGATAAGCCTCTTCAATGCTCTCCAACTTGACCATACTAATTTCCTCTTGGATGGAAACTCTCAAACCATTTAGGTATCTACCAATTCTTTCCACATCATCTTCATCATGTCCAAATATGATATCTAATCTATAGAATTCCTCAGTATATTCCTTTACCAAGCTATGTTTATACCTCAAACTTTGCATTAGCCAAACTAGGTTAATATGTTAATCACAGGGTAAGAACTTTACTTTCAATTTATCCACCATTTTATTCCATACCTTAATTTTTTCTTTGCCTTTCCTCTTCATATTCAACTATAGATGTTCCCACCATAAGGATGCATGACTTTTCAATTATGTTCTTACAATATTCACCTTCTTGTCTTTAGGTATGTTTTCATATGCAAAATACTTTTCCATCTCGGTGATCTAGTTCACCAATTCATTAGAATCTAGCTTTCCACCATACTCAGGAGGATTGAAATGTGGTGTTGACTTTAGACTTGTCAAAGCCTTCAAAAATCTTTCTTCACCTTGATCTGTCTATTCTAGTGCATAGGAAATAGTCTTCTAGTGCATTTGTCTATTCTTCCTCAATTTCATCATCACTAATATCTTCACGATGTTTTCCTCTTCTTTGGGTTTTTTTAATGGCCTCTAACCTAGCACCAATCTACCTTTTCATATCTCACAATCCTAGATCTGCATCTCACCTCCCATGAACCATCTTGACAACCCTCTACAATTGCAAGTCAGATCACAATCTAGTACCCTACAATAATCAACTAGGGCTTCTCAAGAGGAACCTACAAACCTAGATCCATAGACCTAGATCAAGATCTCACCTCACTTTGATACCACTTGATGCAAGGCAGGGTTCAAGAGGGGCCAAGCAATGGCACACCCTAATGATCCAAGCTTTCTCAAAAAATGTAGAAGAAAATAAACCATAATAGTGAGAGAGAGAATGTAGGATCAACCATATATTTCATCAAATAGAATGATACATGCCAAGTTGTAAGGCCTTCCTAGTTATGGCCTGTTATTACAATGAATTAAAAAAGTCCTCAAACATGCGAGGATCTATCAAAATCTCTATTCTAATCTCTTCTATCTTTCATCCCCAAAACTCCCTCCTAAACTCTTAACCAACAACTACATTTATACAAGAAGCTACCAAACTGAGTCAACCTTTAGATCCATAATCAATGGAAGAAACAGTCAGATCTAGGACCACATGCCTCCCAATGATTGATATCAACATTAAATCTATGATCCAACATAAATGTACTAGTCAGCCACAATAGAAACTAAAACTAAACCCATCGGTGAGAAAAGATAACCAAGCAGTAGACAGGCAACACCCAGTGCGAATGAAACAACTCACCGCCTAGGAGATAACTGACCACACTTGATAACCAAAGGAAACTGACCAAATACCAACCAACTTGGTCAAAGTAGGAACCAAGCAACATAGACAAACTCCAAAATGATTTTGGTGACACAAGATTGCTAAGGACCCAAGATGCTCCTGCATCAATGGTGGACTAGCATTCAAAGTAAAATGATAGCAAGAGGGTTGAATAAGATATCAAATTGGGAAAGAATGAAAATGATGGTAAAGGGACAATTTTTTCCCTTGGATTTTGTCATATAAAAAAAGATGAGAAGAAACAATTTGAAGTAGAGGGACATGGATATTATATCCTACAAAGAGAAATTTCACACCCTAAGCATTACGGGATGGATAAAAGATGAAGATGAGAAGGTTTCTAGGTACATGAATGGAGTTAAGTACAAAATACAAGATGAGATTGGATTGAATATACCAAGGACCCTAGGAAAATGTTTTCAACTTGCAGTCATGGTTGAAGCGAAGTTGAAAAGGAAGAATGAGAGACAAAGTAATAGAGTAGGAGGAGCCATGAGAGGAAGAGGTGACCAAAAAATGCATACTTTCAAAGAAACAAAGAAAGATAAAGGTAAAGAGCCTACAAAAAATTAGAGAGGAGGATATAGAGGAGGTAGATTTGGAGGAAGAGGAAATGGTGTCTTTATAGGTAAATTTATTTATTATAATGAAGTGAGACATAAGTCATTTAGATGTCCTGAATGGATTGAATCAAAACAAGAGAATGAATAGAAGGATATGAGATTACATCTTTTGCAAGAGGATGAATAGAAGGAGACACCTAGATCAATAATGGTAGATCCTAAGGTTTTTGAATGCTTAATGGTAAGACAAGTTGATAAAATTATGGAACCAAAGGTAAATATTTTCAGAACTAATTATTTATGTGCAGGGAATTTATGTAGATTGATTGTGGATTCTGGATCACATAGCAATCTTGTTTCATCTAATATGGTTTCCAAGTTAGGAATTATGCCACTTTACCATCCTAATATTTACAAGGCCACTTGGCTTACCCAACAACAACATGTAGTGGTTAGTCAGAAGGCTTATGTGAGTGTTTCTATTGGTCCATATCATAATAGGGTTCTTTGGGAAGTCATTCCTATGACTTGTGGAAAAATAATTCTTGGAAGACCATAGCACCATAGTAGGAAAACAATTCATGATGGGTTTGAGAACACATAATTATTGCACAAGGATGGTAAGCAATATAAAATTAATCCATTACCTTTGGATAGTGAAAGGGAGAACATTGTTATTTTTTTTGCAATCATATATTCGACAAGAAGCAAGATACTGGTTGGAAGATATAGGAATTTCAAAATAGGGGCAGTCCTAATGATAAAGGACTTTTGGATTTGAGAAGTGTACAAATAGGAAATTAGTTGTCCTATAGATGATGAGAGAAATGATTTAGGAAAGGAGGAGTTGCAGAGGTAACCTATGAAGAAGGTTGGATCATAAATATAGTCAAAACACAAGTAGCACTAGAAGAAACAATAGCAATAATGTCCTAGGTAGGGACAAACAAGAAAATTTTTTGTTTCTAACATGTTTTGGCATGTGAATACAGGTTGGAGATGAAGAAAGAAAGTTACCCTTGGAGATTACTTGAATCCTGAACAAAGACATAATGCAAGGAAGAAATGGAACCATTCTTGGGACAAGAGTTTCATTGAAGGTGTGGAGTATGATGTAGGAGAATCAGGGCATGATAAGTTTCCTATGAAAGAAAAAGATCCAAGGGAAGACATGAAGATGTTAAAAAAAGTTAATTGGCATTTTTTGAAGCCAATCATGGCCTTTGATGGCTATAAAAACAATAAATTTGTATTAAATCCTAAAGGGCCTATTAATGACCTTAGGATCATTAATGGTGGAATATTAACATAATGGTAAAATGAGGCTAATTATATCCTTAGTAATCTTAGATGGATTTAGAAATGATTAATGAAGTCTTAAGGATCTTCTTGGCAAGTTTTATAAGTCATTTAGGTGTTTTATTAAATAATATGTAAGCTGGAGAATTTAAATATTTGAATCCAAATGGCTAGGTGTGATTAGGAGGGAAATTAGTTTTAAGGAAGGAATTGAAATGTATTTTGATCATACTATGATAACATGTATGATATAGAATAGACTAGTGTATGGATTGTGCATGAAGAATCATTAAAAACATATATTTCACTACATTTTTTATGTTGTTCTTGCATTTCATTTGATCATTGGATGTTCTCACACTACAAGGAAGTTGTTTAAAATTGTTTCAATCTTTAGTGAATGTTTTAAAGTCTATGTACTTCATTGATTGATCCATATAGTGCTGAATATCACAAATATCAATGATTTCTTTGCAAGTTTTGACAAAAATAATGTATGGATGATTATTTCATGGATGAAAAATTCCTGATTTAGATAGAATGATGTATCCTTAACTTTTATTATACAAATCTAATTGTTAGGAATGGGATCAGTGTTCACTGTATATTTATCTTTTTACTTAATCTTTAAATTGAACTTAAATGATTAAGTACTAAAATGAACTTCCACATAAACATGAAACATGAAATCAACACATAACACCAATATGGTTATGGGAAAACCCAAATAGGTAAAAACCCCAGTGGGAATTGACACCCACTAATATTTTGTACTTGTGTTTAGTGATCCTTGTCAGAAGATCCTTAATCATGTTAGGAGTTGCTTTACAATGTATTAAGTATAGTAGACCTTGTCAAAGGTTAGACCTTGTTAGGAGTATTTTACAATAGTCCCTATTAGGGGAGTGGACGCACTATCCTAGAGCTCACTGCTCAAGTGGTGAAGGCTACAACCTTCTGATCTCAGATACACACTATATTTGGTGGATGAACTGTTACTATAACACTACTTTTCAGATTAGTTCCTTTGATGCACTGATGTTGTGACCTCTTTCAAAGATTTAATACATCTTATAGACACTTTTCATGCTTCTTCTCTTCTTATCACAACTCTATATCAACTCACTTGTTAATTACAATGGGCACATCTCATATTAATATGCACATACAAAATGAACAACTAGGTCAACCCTTAGACCTATTACATACAATGCTTCAAAATAAATTGGTTCAAGCATGTTTACAAAAAAATATATACATATTTTGGCACCCTAATTACAATAGGCATATAGCCTTTACATCATTAGATTACAATTGCAACTCAAAATGCTAATAGTCAGCTACTTACTTTGTTCTTCATTGGCACGCACTGGCTGTACAACTTCAACTGCTTCTATCTTTCTCATACTTGCATATCTGATCATGTGCTCATAGACTAGGCATGAATATAGTCTAACTAACTTAACTTCTATGGTGCATACCATAACTCTATCGGACGCATGTGCGTTGATGCTCTAAGCTATAGGAACTCTGTACATTGTCTAGTCTTCAACACTTAACTGATTTCAGATCTTCTCCTCAAGTGCGCTGACTCCAAACTGCTATAAGACTTTTTTTCCATAATGAAAACACTATATTAAGTCATATACATCACTATAGCTAGCTTTCCAACAATCTCCCCCTTTTTCATTGATGGTAACAAAGGAATATGGCTAAGTTGCTAACTGTCCTTAATACAAAAAAAAAATTGTCTTCTATACATAAACTTATATCTCCCTATACATATTATGATCGATATTCTATACAAAATCCCCCCTTTGAAATTAATGACAAATATGTTTCAAAAACATTATCTATACATACTTACTGAGGGAAAACATCTAGATATGCTATCTTTAGGTTCTGGATCTCCTTCTTCCAAAATGTGATCAAAGAGTTTACTATCTAGAGATGGGCACATAGTGCATACTATAGCTTCTCCATCTTCTCCAAGTCAATGCTAGGACCATGATCATATGTTACTATTGTGGCATCTATGTCATTGAAATTATAATTGAGTATATCTAATGAGGGCACAAGAGAATTCCTGAGCTATGTTTGCCTTTCCCTAATCTTTGACATTTCTTTTTTTGCTTTCTCAATCTTATCTATTTTCCCTTGGTATACATTATTACACATGTTTACATCTGTGGATGTGTCTTTACTGAACTCTTGACTTGCTCAATCATAGCTTCTACCTCTTTTATTTTCTTGAAATGGGCATCAGTAAGCTTATCCTGATCCATGCATTCTGTAATGATTCTTCTTCCTTGATCTACAAAATCTTTTAAGGATGCTTGACTAGTCTTGAGTGAGCTTAGGTCAAGTGAAAAGTTACTCATTAATTTAGTCAACCTCTTCTTCAAATACTTTTCTTTTGCAACTAGGGATGTAGATTCTTCAAGGCTTGAGAAATTACTTTTGAAATGTGAGATGACTGTACTCACATCATCAACAGAGTGTATCTTTGATACTTTCTTTTCCTTTGGCAACACATTGTTCAAAATTTTTACTGATTCTACCTGGAGGGGATTCCTCATCACTTGTTTTTCTTTGGCCTTTTCCATGGCTAGGATGCTAAATTTTATCAGATCTTCTTCTCTCCATGAGTCCAAACTAGATGTGTCAGGTGTCAAAATTGACAACAATGTTGCTAAAGGAGTGATGGGAGTGTTGTCCATCACTTCTTGTTTCACCTTGATTAGTTCTACTGATATTTCATCCTTTTTCTCACTTTATTTTACCTTTTCTTCTTCTTTCTTTTCTTCCTCTTTTTCTATTTTTTCTTTTTCTTGTTCTTTCTTTTCTTCCATCTTTTCTTCTTCTTTCTCATCATTAATCAATACTTATTCTTGATGAGTGAAAGGTGTACTACCTCATAAGTTTTCAACTTCTTGTGTGCTCACAAAAGATTCTTCAAACTTATCCAACTCGGTGTCAGTGGCCGCCATGGCTATCTCTACATTATCAATGATGATGGTCTTGTCCTTGAGTGACTCTATCATGGGCACAAAATTATCTACCTCTGACTATGCTTCTACTATAGGTGTTGAATCCTAAGGACCTATTACTGATGCATTAGTGGGCTCTACCACCTTGACCTCCTTTGTGGGTACTTGTGCTTTGGGTGTAGTAGGTGGATACATGTGCCTACTCATAAAGGCATTCTCAAAGGTTCTTTTCTATTTCTTTGGCAACTAATTCATAGTTTTTATCCATTATATTCAATGTTCTTGTCTTGGTCCTAAGGTGAGGTTCCACCAGATCTAACAGTAACTTATTTTCTTCTAGCTTGCATACAGGAAGAGTTTCATCTAAGATCTTCTCTCTTATCTATAGATCTTCTTCTATTGCCTATCTCTTTATGATTTTTAGAATGTTCTATACCTTATCAGAGATCATATTCTTAAGCTCCAAGACTATCTTCTTGAACTTCAACATGTGTTTGATTATCATACTATGTATCTCAGATTTGTCTATTTCACTAAATTTTTCATAAAAATTCCCTACTTGATCAATTCTTCACTCATCAATTATTCTTGCACTTATCACACTGAGACTAGGTTTGAAACTTACTTTAGGAGGTTCTTGTGAGTTCCTTCTATTTCTTATGCCTCTTGAGGATGGATGACTAGTGTTGATCTCTTTATTCCTCTTTGGTAATGCCTTATACTCTGGAGGAGCAGTATGGTCAATGGTTTCCTTGGGCATAGAGGGAGTATCATCACTTTTATCCTTCTGTACATCAAATTTCTCTATCTTTACCTTCTTCAACTTGGGATCATGTGATTTTGTATTTGTTGCATCTGTGCTCTCTAATTCCAAAGTAATATTTTGTTCTTTTTCTTCGTCCAGATCTACTTGAGATACTCCATGTATTCTCAAGATCTTTGATGTGACTTTTGCAACCTTTCTTTTTGTTGTTGCACTATTTAGTTTAGCATCAATCTCTCTTGTATTTTCCTCACAAGTTCCCAATATTGGCTCATTAGGGTCAGTAGGAGCTGAAATCAATACTTGAGCATATGCTTCTAAAACTTGTCCCTCTACTTCATAACCAAGTGGATGAATCCACTTTTCTCTAGGTACAACTACCTCCATGCATGTTGTATCTATTTCAACCATAAAACAAATACTATCCTTGTATTTCTCAACAATGTTCTCTGGAATTCTATACCTCATTTGCATCTTGGCCCCAAAGCTCTTCAATTCAATTGCAATGTAATCTCTCAATGTAATTTTAGTGGATGCTTTGTAAGATATTTTTGGCATGGTTGGAATGGACTTGTCCAAATATGAATCTGATACTTTTCCAACTATATGAAGGTACATGTAAATGATCAAAGACCCAAACCTAAATATCTTGGTCTTATCATGCTTGATTTCTTTGATGTTATCAATCAATTATGTGTGCAAGATCTCACATAGATTGAACTCTCCATCTTCCTTCACAAGTCTAATGGCTTCTAGAATTGTGGCCACATACACACTATTCACCCTGCTGTTGTGTTGAAACCTGTATCCAAGTATCATGGAGATTAATTTGATGTTAGCTTGCTCAATAGGTTCAATTTTCATCCCACGCCTATCACTCCTTGACTTACATGTTTTCTCAACAATTTTTTTGATATCCTTGCCTATAGGAAGGATGATGCCAGACTTAGATAGGCCTATCATCTCATATATTAGGTCACTAGTGACTCTTACTAGAACATCACCTATCCAAAATAGGTCATCATTAATTTTTCTCAAAATTATTTTAATCCATTATGTCTCATAGAACTCATATGTTGTAGCATACTCCACTATAGGGTGATCATTCCACTCCGTATATTCATCCAAGATGGTTTTGTCTAGTTTTACCATGGTTTCCATGTGTGCCCTTAGTCTATCCAAACCTACTAGTTCCTTCTTGTAATAAATGTATGCCCTAATGTCTTTGACATGCATAACACCCATAGGCATGTAGGAGAATGCTCCCTCTAAGTCATCTAGGATAGACTTAAATGGATGCTTCTTAAATATATATCTTTTCTTTTCTACAACATCAAATACTATGGGAGTGGCCATCACTTACTTGATTTATCACTTTCCAATTGTTCTCTAAGATAATCTAAAGACTTCCAAATTAGTGTGAAAACCTAGGGTTTCTACAACTGATCAAATGAACTGCTAATCACTGATAGATCAATGTGAAAGTCTTCACAATAACTTTAAAAGCTCTTTCTAGTCTCCAATCACTTTGAGATTCAATGCAATGAGTAATCAAAAAGATTTATGTGTACTTAAAGTGAAAATTCCAGCATTAATGCTTGCCACATAAACCAGGCTATCACTTAGAAATTTCTATCTTCCATTTTGCAAGGAATCAAATAGTGCACTCTTGCATGAAGGTTTCTCTAGTCTCCAAAAGCTTAAGTACAAAGGTGCATACTCTGAGAGTGAGTATACCAGCCACATAGGGGTCTAGAGCTAAATTAGCTCCCCCTATGACCTTGAGGGCCATTCATCTAGATGTAGAGGGTGCATCTATTGGTTCTTCAAAATATTTTACACTCCATGAGATACCAATATACTTATAACTGATATTAAAGAGGGATTAATTCCAAATGTGAGAAATCTATAAGTAACTGGACCAACTATAGGGACAAGACTGCCCTCTTCACTTCTAGCTCTGCAAAACCAAGGTGGGTACACCTGATCCAATAGATATAACTCTATTCCTTACTTAATACTAGATCTTACAATAGATAACAGTGAGAAAGTACTAAATAACAACCTATTATTCATTGACTCTCCATCACTGGGTAGAACAACTATATAAAGTAAATGAAATTAAAATGACTAGTATCTATTATATGTTTGTGATTACAATGATTTTAATCATTCCCCATGAAGAAAAGATAGGTGAATACAGGCCAGTGCCTTATCCATTGGGCAAACAATACCAGAAAATAGAGTCAACATAAAGATTCTTGAAATAACTGGTCCTCAAACATAAATACAAATATTTCAACTCATTCCTACTTGCAGATAATCCCTATGTGAATTCAATGAACATGTATCCCACCCTGAGCAATATTTAATCCAACCCTAAATCAAAACTCAAAGCAAAAATACATACATATAAACCTCCAAGAGACTTAAAGATTCATAGAATAAACACAAAGGAGAGGAAAAGACTTGAAATTTGTATTAAGTGTAACCTTTTGTCTTTTTATACAATATGTTCTAAAAAATATGCTTGCAAGACATTAGTAGCAACCTATACTTCTTTTCTATTGCTTGATGAGAAATAATACAAAATCTTGCAATCCTCGACTGAGGGTTAAGGTTTCAAAATTTTTGTATATCAACACCTAAAAACTCTCAATGCCTAAAATGATCATTGAAAATCCTTTATATACAAGGAAATGCAACAAGCTAGTGATCATTCTAGGGGTTACAAAAGTTTAACCTAAAAACTTTACAACAACCCTACTAGGTCTACAATAAATGCCTTGACTAAAAATGGAGAGATATTTGTAGATAGCCGCCTTGCTTTATGTCTTCAATTCTTTCCTCGGTTTCCTCAAGAAAATCTAATTTCCATTTCTTCATTGTCATCCATGCAATAAATACAACTTTAAATCTCAACAACTCTTAGGCGTCAAAAAGTTGTGGCCTTTGCTTGGCTCAAGAATTAGGTGGAGTATCTACTTTTTTCGCATGAGGTATGTACTGATACTTCCACCTATTATACACCTCTTCACTTGGAAATTCAAAATTTTCAAACTCAACCTTCTTGCTAGATAACTATTCCCATTGGCTTTCCATCTGATTGACCTCCTATTAAATAAAACCAAACTTTGATTTTGTAGTCATTAATAGCTTGATGGTGCTGATAAAAGCATAAGTGTCATTTAGGACCCCAGTTACTCTCATTGACAAAAGTGCATCCATCTCCTCTCTCCACTCATATAGTTATTGTAACTCTCTAGAATCCTTGAATAAACCTAGCACTATCTCTGAGGTCGGATGTGTTAATTCCCTTAACACATTAGATTTACTTATGAAAATATCCAAAAATATACTATACTCAACAATTTTCTTTACAAACTGATGTAATGGCTTAATTAGTGGATCAAGATCTTCTTGGCCTTTAGAAAACAAATGAAATAGCTTCACACTTGAAGATCTCTCAATCCATTTTTTCAAAATTAGTGTCAATTTAGTCTAATCTTTATTCAAAGTTGCAAACAAAATATGTAACCTACTGACATGATTGAAGAAAATTGAGGGCCTTAAATCATGTGCAAACTACATTATTGCCTTTGTAATTTTCTCCTCATACTTCTAGTTTACCAAAGATGTAGCCTTTACATATTCATCCTTCTCCTTTTTCCTTAGTTAATTGTTGCTTCTCCCAACTGACTCTTGCATCCATATTTACTTCTAGGAGTGGTGATGGTGGAAACTCAATGATTGGTCTTGATGAAGAAGCCACTGTAGGCCTATCAGAAATCATCAATGGGCATGACCTATGATCTTATGGTCCAAACAACTTTGCAATCAATTTGTCCTTCTAGATCAATTCTACTTTAAGCTCATTATAGGACTTAAGGATAGTTTCAAACTTAATCCTTAGCTCTTCTCTTTCTTGTCCTTCTTTCTCTGCTACCTTAACATTAAATCTAGTAGTCTCCAAAATTAGGCTTGAACCCTCAACACCATAAGTTTCACCTACCCTTTGCACTAATAAATTCCTAGCATATTCTAAAGAGAGAACATCTCTTTTTCCTTTACTTTCTTCTCTCTTGAGGGACCACATAACTAGGGTAGCATGATCATTTGGAAAAGTGATACCCCTAGTAGCATGTTGTCCTTGTTTTATAGTGGTGAGGGTCTTTACCTTATTCTTCCTGACTTGATAAAAAATTATTGCATTTGCAATATCCCATTCTGGAAGAATCAACACTCCTGCAATGCGGATCATGGCCCTTCCCTCCTCGGGGGTGATCTTTTCAAATTGTTTCATCATTTTCCCCTTGGTTTCATTTTCAATTTTAGTTATGTCCCTATCAGGGAACTCCTCTTTCTTCTTCTCACAAATCTCTTTAAATTGGTTTATTTTCATTCTCCACAAAAATTGAAAGAATGCCCTAGTTTTTACAAATTTGTCATCAGCAATAAAAGAATCACTAGCCTATTTCAAAATTGGGTCAATTTGTTTACCCTCAAACTCTACAATAGTAAGATCCATTTCTATCTTCTTTGGTGCCTCTGGTATTCCTTCTTGTAGTTCATCATTGGAAACAAAAATATTTCCCGCATTGCTTAGTCTCACCAATTTCTCAGCAACCCCATGTTCATCTAACTATAAGGGGGCCTGAGAAGGAGAATATACCTCCTCTTCTAGCCTTGAATCCTCCCTTCTCTACCTCTTTAGGGAGGGTTCATGTTATACTAAGCCATCCATAGGTATTTTCCCCTTTGAAGTGGATGGAAGACTCACATCCTTTTGCTAGACTGGGAGAAGAACACTATATCCCTTTCTTTTCTACATAGTATAGGTTCCTCTTTGGGTTAGGTTTATATATCTAGGTTGACTCAAAATTCTCTTGGCTTTCTCAAGATCCATCTTGCTTACCACAGCCCTCTTCTCATTTATTGCTTTCATGATTCCTTCAAAATGCTCCATGAGAGCATCCACCTTCCTAGCCCATGGCTCAAAATTATTCAAGGGGTCATAACTTTTATCAAAATTTCTAATAAAATCTATAGTCTTCTTGTAGATTACCCATTTTTCCTTTTTAATCTCTTGAGTTTGGAGATCAAACTCATTCCTTATTATGTCCTCAGGGAAATTGAATTGGTGCTCCATGAGAGCACACCTTATCTTTTCTCTAAACATCCCTGACAAAAAATCTTCATTATCTGCACACCTAACCACAACTATAGCCATCCTATAGGGTTGTAGGAATTTATTCAAATACACCCATCCTCCCTTAGTAATCACATACTGGTATGCAATTATGATATCTAGGAACAAAGTTCCCCTTCCTTTACTAGTGAGGGCTATTTCTTGCAGGTCACCAATCTTCCTTAGAATTTATGCATACCCTAATTTTAGTGGAACTTGGTAAGGCAAAATGTATGGTTCCTTCTTGCAACCATACACTCTAAAAATTTTAGAAACTGGATACAATATTTTATCACCAAAATTGTGTACTATAGTGAAATCCTGGCAATACTCCTTAGGTCTGATCAATCTTAGCAATTCTTTTGGGATCCTTGGATTTTCAAGATACAATAATGTCCTAAGCCTTGAAGAAAAATTTATATCAAAAACAAGGAAACTGGCCTCTATCCTATCCCAAGACAAATCTATTGTCCACAACTAAACCAACAGTGTTTCTCCATTCTTCTTCTTGACAATATCAATTGTTGAACTAAAAAATTGTTCACCCTTGTACAAGAACATATGCATTAGCATAGAGTACCACCCAAAAGGCCTACTTATCTTCATATTCTTTATCCCCATTAATCCATCATGGATTAAATCAGCAAGGTGAGATGTAAAATAAAAAATTAGTCCCAATTGTGGGTGTAGAGACTGTACCATCATAAAAATATATGGAATGGGCATGTGGGTTGCCTCATCATGCCTAAGAATCAAAGTCAGAGACTTGTATACTACTTGTGCTTGTAAATTGAATAAATCCAACCTAAAAGGCTTAGGTGTACAAGGGCTAATCACACAAATTGATCCAATCTGATCAAGGAAGTCCCTCCAAGGCTCTACCCTTAAATAATCTCTCTTTGCTTCATATATCTTAGTGAATTATTTAAAATCAATCTTTTCTAGCAAAATAGAAGGGTCATTCGATGAAAACACCTCTCTAATCTCATCTTCTATAATACTTATTAGGTCATTTCCATTTACACCCTTGACACATCTAGTCATAGGATCATAACACCTAGAAACTTGGATCAGGAGGTCTACATCCATGAGCACTCTAGGGACAAATAATTTCCTTATATCAAATTGCCATATATTTCTAAGAGCGGAACAATAATTTCTCTAAGAATATGCTACCCTAAACAATATCAAATCATTGTGATCCTTTCCCACCCTAGCATCCCTCATTTCGAGCCCCCTATCATGCAGTCCATCACTTACAAAATCCTTTGGGTTTCTTGGGACTAATTCCTTCACTTTAACAATCCCATTCTCTGAATTTGGAAGCAATTGCATCAAGTCCTCAAAAAAACCCCTATCTTTATACTCTATGTTTCTCGATAATCCCCTCTTAGGTAGCATCTTAGCTAGGGTTTGAGACAATGTAGAAATACCAGAGAAAAAACCCCAAATATTGTCAGACAACTATAACCAAGAAAACCAATTTCTTCACACTACGTTCTCCTTAAAATTTATGCAATTCTCAAGTTAGAAAATTGGCCTACTAGATACTTTGAAAAACTTCACTTGAAATCCCTTTAGAGAGAAAAACCAATCTTTCTCATCAAGATACTTTGAGAGAAGTAAACAATTCAATAATCAAATCAGGGTATATAATGTTTTCTCGACCATTTACAATTCATCCGCATGAAACTCATTAAGTTCACCATTACTAAAAAACTGGTGGCTTCAACATTCATAGGAGGTGAGCAACGTCATAGAGAAAAATTTCAAATTCAGACCATCAATCCACCCTCATTTTTGGTGCATCAGATGGTTGTCGCTAAAGCACAAGTATAATATTCAAGCACCTTTCCTCAATGGTATAATGACCGACATAGAACTTTTTTCAACTTAACAAGCCTTTATCACTTTATAAAAATGGTGACCCCACTGCAATAAAATCCACGTGGAGATGTCTGGATGCCTTAAAATGCTGATAACTGACATGGAAAAAGAAAGGTGTCAACCAGTTGCTAAAATGCTATCAAAAACATGTCAGGGTTGTTAAGCTAAGATATAGTGATAACCGTCAATGCACTTTAATCAAACAATCATCATAATCTACAACCTTTGGCCCCATTTCCTTCTTGATAAGCCCTATAAGAAACCAAAACTCACCACGTTGCAAAAACCAGAAGGTGGACTTCTCCTTTTCTCTTTCTCAGTACCACCTATTCTGACAGTTTCCACACCAGTGCTTATTTTAACGAATCAACAACAAACATATCAGGATGACATGGCAATTTAGGGCCCACTTTCCAGCTCATATCATACATACTATATCAAATGACTATTTCTATATCGCAAAGCTTAAAAACCTCCCATCTTCTCCCAGTGGTATAGTGACAACCACAAGATCTATCCAAACTTTAAACACTTTGAAAATTCTAACCCCACTGGACTACGTCACCCAAGACAAGTGTTAATATAAAGAACCACAATGAAAGAAAAATTGTTAGAATACTGTAATGTCAAAAAGGGTCCTAATCAGATGCTTGTCACTAAAGCACGATGATTAAAGGAGATTCATCTTGACCCAATGGTATAACAACAACCATTGATTGATACTAATGTTTAAATCGATAGCAGACTTCTGAAGATGAGCCCGCTTGGACATATGTTAACTTGTCACTAAAGCACATGTTAGAAATTCTAACAACCAAGAGCTCAAGATTTAACGACAGCCACAAGTTTTTAAAAGGTTAGTCATTCAGAAATATTAATGAGAAAACTAAGGCTTTGAAAGAATTTATTTAAAAGGGGACCCCACTCGACAACCTATCGGAATAACATATAAAGTGGTCACTTCATAAGGGTGTAAAAAATGCACATGTTTATTTTGAATGTAAATGAGCAAAAAGGTAACACCCAAACATAACAATGTTTAGACCAAAATAGGGTTTTAGTAACAATGCATAAAGCTAAACTCTTGGAACCATAATTCTCAAAAATAAAGCTAAACTCTTGGAACCATAGGCTCATACTCGAGGATGTGTATCTCATGCGAATACAATGAGAAAATTGGAATCTCCAGGAAGAGCAGACCAAAACAAAAATTTGATTGAAAATAAGGAATTGTACACAAAACCCTAAGCTAAAACCCTCACAGAAGCTTAAAAAGTCTTTTAAGAGAAGTAAAATTTTAAGAATTATGCATGAACTTGCAATTCCATGAGTTCCCCTCTGAGATTCTTCAATAGATATGAACCTATTCCCCATTTCCCTTCAATGACATAGGGGCCTAACTAGATGGGATCAAACTTCCCATGCTTTCCCTTATCTTCCAATCTTGTAATCCACATTAGGACCAAGTTAGCATTCTCAAAACTTCTCTGAGTAGTTTTCCTGTCATATAAAACTTTACATTGGGCCTGAATCCTCTCATTTCTATCATGTGCATCATTTCTCATCTCACTTAACTAGATTAAATCTTTAATCTTGATAGTCATTTCATTTTCTAAATCATCATCATATGTCTGTATGAATTGGTACATTTCCAATAAGATATTTTGGGGGAGTCTTGCATTAATTCCATAAACCAAGTCAAAAGGGGCACATCCTATTGCTTTCTTTATTGTAACCCTGCCAGCCCATAAGGCTTGCAACAACTTAGAATTCCAAACCCTTTTATTTCTTTCTGATATTCTTTTCAGTATCTTAATTAGACTCTTGTTACTAGACTCAGCTTGGTCATTGCCTTTTGGATGGTAGGGAGATGAGTATGAAATCTTAATCTCATTCTTCTAACAAAAGTCAACAAATTCCTCTGACCTAAAACACATAGCATTGTCAACTACTATAGTCTTCAAGCAACCAAATCTTGTAAGGATATTTTGCATCATAAAATCTATTACCACCCTACTATTTGCATTCTTAGATGGGATTTCTTCAACCCACTTGGTGAAATAATCCTTTGCAACCAAGATATAGGAATGTCCACCACTGGACTTGTTAGGAATTTCCCCAATAAAATCCATACCCCATTTTTGGAAAGGGGCCTGAACTGTAACAAGCTTAAGGGGCATATTTCCACTGAACTTCAACTTACCTACAAACCTTTGACATGAATCATGTCTTTTGACAAACTAGTGGGCATCTTTAAAAAGAGTTGGCCACCAAAAACCTGATCTAATGATCTTATGAGCCATAGTGTTTTCCATATAGTGTCCTCCACAAACCCCATTGTGCATTTCATTCAGTAAGACTTTAGCTTTATCTTGATCTACACATCTAAGCAAGACACCTTCATTACTTCTCCACCACAACTCACCACTTATGATTGCATATTTTATGGAATGAAGACTAATAGTTCTCTTCTTGTTATCATCTAACTCAGGGGGTAAAATCATCTTCTACAAGTATTTGACAATATCCTTGTACCATTCATAACAATCCATATTGCAAACAAAAGGTTTTTGATCTTCCTTCAACATATTTATTTGATTTGCAGCTAAGTTACTTTGAGCCATCAACTTTACAAGGCCCAACCCTCTTCCTAACTTTTTAATATGAATGTCAATGTTAAACTCCTGAATTCTATTGATCCATCTACATCTTCTTCCTGAAACTTCTTGCTGGACCAAGATGTCCTTGACTGCAGAACTCAGAACATAACTAGTCACTATGGCTCCAACTGGATAACACCTAAATGCTTTGATAGCCTTGACCAAAGCATAGGGTTTCTTTTCAACAATGTCATAGTTTAGTTCTACTTCTTTTAAGGTCTTACTAAAAAAGGAAATAGGTTGTTCAAAACCATCTGCATTTTTTGTAGTAATACTGCTGCAATAGTATGGGTAGATGCAAAGGAGAAAAACTATAGAGGTTTTCTATAATCTAGTGTTTTCAAAATTGGGGCATGCTTAATAGCCCTTTTAATGTCATTAAAAGCCTACACTACTTCAACATTCCATTCAACTCTGGCTCCTTTCTTCAACATTCTTGATATAGGAATGCTAATTTCTGCAAAATTTGTAATAAATCTCCTCAAGAAATTGACTTGTCCTAAAAAGGACTAAATCCCGTTGACATTATTTGGTTGAGATAATTTATCAATGACATCCACCCTTTCAAGGTCTATTCTTACACCATCCTTTGAAAGGATATGCCCCAAAAGCTTTCCTTATACCACACCAAAGGAATATTTCTTTGGGTTCAAAGAAACTCCATACTCTAATGCTCTAATGAAGATCCTTTCTAGATGTTGGGAATGTTGTTCCTCTTTGGCTAAAAATGATGTAAGGTCATCCTGATACCACCATGAACTTGTCAATAAAATCTGCAAAAGCTACATCAATGGCCCTTTGGAAAGTGGCACCAACATTAGTCAATCCAAAAGGAATTCTCACATACACATATGTCCCCCATGGGGTTGTGAATGCAGTTTTGAACTACTCTGACTCTTTAACCATAACTTGATTGTATCTAGGGAAACCATCCATCATGGACATCAACTCTAAACCAGTGACCTTTTGCAATATGTTCTCCATATTAGGTAATCCATAATGATCTTTTAGAGAATTTATGTTAAGGTTCCTAAAATCAACACAAAGCCTGATGTCACCATTCTTCTTTCTGACAGGAACCAAATTTGAGAGCCAAGTGGAATGTCTAATAGGCTTAATTATTCTAGCATCTATCATTTTCTTGAGCTCTCCTTGCATCTTAGGTTCCAAGGTAGGGTTAACAGGTCTCAATTTTTGTCTAAATGGCTTAGTTCCCTCCTTTAGTGGAATCTCATGTTGAAAGAGGTCCTCTCTATAGGCCTTAAGATCTTCATAGGACCAAGCAAAAACATGCCTAAATTTTCTAAGAAGATCAATCAAATTTTTTCTGGTCCTAGGGGATAAAGATTTACCTATGTAAACCTACTTGGGTACCATTCTTGTGCAAAATATTTATTTCTTCAAGATCATTTGTTTTGTCAGTGCTGGCAGAGAAAGCTTTGTCTTTATTGTCAAATTCTTTTTCAAGAGCAACCAATCCTTTGGGAGCTCTATTTGATTTCAACTGCAAAACTTCTTTCTAAAAAACAAAATTTTTACCATTCACTATATCAACATAAGTACTAAAATCCATTTTTCTGTCACCAAAATGAGATTCACATTGCAAAATCTCAACATGTCCTGGTCATTAGAGAAAACTTGCCAATTTTCTACATTATCAGGGATGGAAGGTCTAGCTTGGATCTCTATATTTGATATATCTACAAATGTAATATCCTCTAGTCTAAGAGCCACATTAGCTAATAAATCTTCCATTCTATTTTGACTTCTTTCCATCCAACAAATCTTAAAAGCACTAAAGATTTCAATTTCATCCCACACTATATTTCTATATTGCCTCAATTTTTTATTCTTTGAAGTATATTTTGATCTAACTTGGGAGACAATTAACTCAGAGTCACCCACTACTTTCAAACACCTTATAACATGCCTTGATGCTAACCTTAGGCCTATCAAAAAATCCTCATATTCTACAATAATATTTGTGCATGAGAATAACAAAGTAAAAGAGAACTTGAAGGTTTTACCATTTGGAGATATGAGCAATATTCCAGCTCTAGACCCCTCTTTTGAATTGGCACCATCAAAATACATGGTCCAAAAACTATCAAGGTAAATCCACCCCTCTTGGCTATTTGATTTACATGTATTTTCAACATCCTCCTCCACCTCCTTATCTTGGACTCTAAAAGAATTTATGTCAGTATCAAGGAAACAATTCATGGTGTATTCTTCTTCTTCTTCTTCAATCATATGTGGAGTCCTAAGTTCCCTGGAAATCTTAATATTCTATCCTTCAAAGTTAAAAGTAGCAAATGACAAGTCACATTGTATGCTGCCTCCCATAGAATCACTCCACTTTCTTGATAGTAAGATCCCATATTGGGGAGGAATATCAACTACCAAGATGCTCATGGTCAATTGTTTGGTAGGGTATGCTACCAATTTATAAGGTAGAGCTTTAATAGTACCCACAATTGGTACTTCTCTTGAATCCATTGCTTGAAATCTTCCATGGGGAGTATCCACCTTTAACCCTAATGACTTCATAACCTCAATGGGGCATGAAAGTGTTTGATGCTCCTGAATCAATCATACAATTTTTTAGCAAGTTTCCATTTATCAGCAAAGTCAAAAAGAAAGGATCAATCATTCCTATTGTGGTACTAACAACATTTGTGTCCAAATAAATTTGGGGAATTTTAGAAACAATTTCCTCATTATAGCTTTCATTTTCATTATTCAAAGTTGCTACTTGCTTCTCAATCATTTGTATTTTTTGGGAGTTCGTGGACACTACACCATTTACCCAATTCAAGGCCTTCTCCTTATGCTCTTTTATCCTCATCATTTCCAACAAAGGAACTTTGATAGTGATTTGTGAAAATAGCTTGCTCATGTCAATCGGGACATATTTTGAATCAAACACATCCTACTTTATGTTTGCAACTTCTTCGTCAACATTCTAAATGGATGTATTTGTAGGTTCTTCAATCTGAGTTTTAACTTCTTCTGCAAAGTTGGAAAAACCTCACTTGAAGGTTTAGGCTTTACCTTATAAACAATGTTAGGTTTAACATTTTTCTTTATTTTGACCTTATTAGTAGCATCAACATCCTTTAGCTTTCTTTGGGATGTCTTTACATATTTTTTTGTTTTCTTGATGAAAATACTAGTAGGCTTCTGACTCGGATCACCAACTACTCTATTCCTTAAGTTGTAACTTGTTTTGGCCTGAGTAACCATATCATATTTCATTAAGGCAATTTCCTCATCAAATGGTCTTCTCAAAATAATTGTTTCCTTATTTTTCAAAACATTACACTGAACATTATCTAGCTCACCATCTTCATCTGAAAAAACTTGTTGATGGTATAATTTAGTTTTAGTTTGAGAATTCAAGATATCCTAATTTTCATCTTCTTCAATAGAGTCAGCTTCATCCCAAACATGGGAGGAAGTCATTGCACATCCCTTCTCATCATAGGGTTGTTCCTCATTACACTCCTATTCTTCCTATGAAGAGACACTTTGGGATATGACACAATAATTAGGATCATGTGGTGATTGACAAACAATACAGAATGACACTTCTTCAACTACATTCATTGAATTTCTTTGTAATGGATCAAGGGTTCTATCATTTGGCTTATCCTTCCCTTCTAGGAGAAAAGGCTTCACATCCTTCCATTGAGTGTTATATGGATAGTTTTTCATCCTTGGTAATTTGTTGAAATTGTTAAAGGTAGGCTTATCACTTCTTGCTACTTTGTTATTTCTATTTTCACTAGGCTTTATTTCCTTTACTTCTTTCAAAATCAACTTCAAACTATCATCATCCTTTGGTTTTACACTCATAGGCTTCCTTGGATCTTTTCTGTTCAATAATTGTGATTTTTTATCTTCTCTTCTCCCTAATTTTCCTAAAATCCTACGGTTACTCTCTATGTTTACAACCAAACTTATAAGCCTCTACAAGATTTCTTGGATTCTTGTCCCTCAAAAGATAACCCATTTTAGAATCAAAGGAATTTAAATAGGTGACAAGACAAACCCTATCATCCAACCTGATGATCTACAAGAGTTTATGCATAGCCTTTTGAAATATGATATTAAATTCAATGACATCCTCATTGAAATGCTTCTTGATGTTATTAAATTCATTTAGCATAAAGCCTTCATTTTTTTTATCACCATATTGTTCTTTAAAACAATGTCTAAGCTAATCCCACTAACCAATGCTACCATGTGGTAGAGCTCTAAACCAATCTCTTGAATCTTCAGTTAGGGATTGTACAAACAATTCCATTATAACATCATCTAGGACAATATTATAATCATCTATTACATCAATGAATTTTTTTAAGTGTTCTTCACATGTGACAGCATTACTTCTAGTAAATTTAGGAAGCTTTTTCCTAATTTCCTCAGGGATAAGATTAGGGTATCCTAGGATGCCTGTAAAAACCAATTATTTGCATCTTTCCTATATAGGCCCTGCATGAGAAAACCCAACACCTTGTGATGTTGAGGCATTATTATTTGTTATAGCAGGGAACTTAAGTCTAGCTGGTGGAGGAATACCTATTATTTGTTTAGCATTATTTGCAACATTTCCTCCTTATGTAAAAGTTGAAGTAGCAACATTAGTAGGTCCTACAGACCGTTTAAGAAAATATATCTTTCTCCTTATTTCTAATGTAGAAGCTTCTAATTCTACCTTTTCTAATTCTTTGGCCAACAATTCCTACTCCCTTTTAGCCTTCTCCAAGTCTACCTCCAACCTTTGTGCTCGGTCTAGGGGAAGCTTAGGGCCTGCAGGCTCATTAATTGAAATTCCTATAGCCTTTTGATTTCCTCTCTCTCTAGGATCTCTATCCTCAAACACCTATTGGATAATAGGTTGTTTCTCTACTTGTTTGGGTATAGGGACATGGTTTATGGCTTCTAGGTTTAAAAACTATCTTCTTAACTGATCTGCTCTTATCATAGCATGTCTAATTTTTTCTTCCCTTTCCTTTTCTCTCTTTTGCCTAATGACTACTTTCTCATGAATTCTTTTTTCTAATTCATATAATTCCTCAAAAATTTCCTTAGAATCAGACAAGGTTGTTTAAGATTCAACCTGATGTCCTTGGGGCTCTTCATGCTGGTCCTGAGACTCATGGAGACCTTGGGGTAGTGAAGAACCCAAGGTGAAATGAGGGATAAAATATTGTTTGTTTCTACTTTTACTTCTAGACCTCCTCTCAACTCTGGACTATTTATTGGGGATTACTTTCCTATTATGTGGGAACTTCTCACTATCTTTCTCTATAGGGGAATAATAATCCTCATATCGGTTTAAACCTAAATCAACAGCCTCTTCATACTTTGAGGCATTTCCCTCTTGACTAGGATGGGCTACACTTTCTTGCCTTGAACCTCCCTTCTGCTTCCATGTGAAGGACATATCATTGGTAATTTTTTCTCTTCTGATCTGACCTCATCTAGATGTGGTTGGAAGCCCATCTTCTAAGGTTTCCTCTGGATGCTCCTTTCTCTAGAAACTTGTATTTTTGAAACTCATTATAACAAAATAAAACTTTATCTATCACTGGTTATAGATATATCTTAGAGTCACCACCCAAACAAAATGGAGTTTTCTATTATTCCAAACACATAAAAGGGTAGGAAAATTTGGAAAAGGAAATAACTCTATGTATTCAATAGTAACTAACTGGCTTAGAAAATAAGTAGGCCAAGAGTCTAGCTAAACTTGTACTTGCATTATTTTATACAAATTTTACAAAGTCCCCAGTAGAGTCACCATTTTGTTGTAAAAACCAAGGTGGGTACAACTAATCAAATAGATATAACTTTGTTCCTTACTTAATACTAGATCTTACAGTAGATAACAATGAGAAAGTACTAAATAAAAACCTATTATTCATTAACTCTCCATCACTAGGTAGAACAACTATATAAAGTAAATGAAATTAAAATGACTGGTATCTATTATATGTTTGTGATTACAATGATTTCAATCATTCCCTAAGAAACAAAGATAGGTGAATACAGGCTAGTGCCTTATCCATTGGACAAACAATACCAGAAAATAGAGTCAACATAAAGATTTTTGAAATAAATGGTCTTCAAAAATAAATACAAATATTTCAACTCATTCCTACTTATAGATAATCCCTATGTGAATTCAATAAACATGTATCCCACCCTGAGAAATATTTAATCCAACCCTAAATCAAAACTCAAAGAAAAAATACATACATATAAACCTCCAAGAGACTTGAAGATTCATAGAATAAACACAAAGGAGAGGAAAAGACTTGAAATTTGTATTAAGTGTAACCTTTTGTCTTTGTATACAATATGTTCTGAATAGTATGCTTGCAAGACATCAGTAGCAACCTATAGTTCTTTTCTATTGCTTGATGAGAAACAATATTCTTTTCTTCACTTAGTTGTTCACTATGGAAGGCGACTGGTTGATTTTCTTGGCTTAGAACTACCGCTATAGCTATATTTCTAGCATCACACTCAACTGTGAATAACTTCTCAAAACTAGGTAACACCAAGATTGATTGGGTTTCAATTATTTTCTTCAAGGTCTCAAAACCTTTCTCAGCTTGGTCACTACATTGAAATTTAGCCTTCATTCCACCTTTAATGGTGTCAAGAACCAGTGCACATATCTCACTAAAATGTCTAATAAACTTCCTATAGAATTGGGTTAACCCGTGGAAGCTCCTTACTTCACTAATAGATTTAGGAGTAGGACATTTTAAAATTTCCTCCACCTTTCTCATGTCCATCTTTAAATTACCTTGAGGGATCACAAATCCTAGATATATCAGTTTTGATTTCATTAAATCACACTTATCAAGGTTAATAGTGACCTTTTCTTCATGTAGCCTTTGTAAAACCTCTTTCAAATGCATCAAGTGATCTTCTTTAGTTCTTCTAAAGATGAGGATGTCATCTGAATAAACCACCACAAATTTACCAATGACATCTTTCAACACTTCATTCATTAGTCTCATAAAGGTACTAGGGGCATTGCACAACCCAAAGGGAATAACTAGCCACTCATACAGACCGTCAATGGGTTTAAAAGTTGTCTTCCATGCATCCCCTTCCTTAATTATGATTTGGTGGTACCCACTTTTGAGGTCAATCTTGGTAAAGTATTTGGACCCTCCTAGGCAATCCATCAAGTCCTCAATCCTAGGGATAGGAAACCTATATCTTATGGTAATCCTATTTATGGACCTAGAGTTAGTGCAAAATCTCCAAGTTCCTCATTTATTAGGTTCTAGGACTATGGGGATGACACATGGGCTAATCCTCTTTCTTATAAGGCCTTGGTCTAAGAGTTCTTGAATCTACTTGTATATTTTCTCATTTTGTTGAGGAGTCATTTTATATGCATATTTTTTATGTAGGGAGGCTCCTTGGATAAAGTCAATTTGGTGGCTTATAGCCCTTGTAGGAGGTAAGGTAGTTGGCTTTCCATCACTTACTATGTCCTTGTATTATTCAAGTAACCCTTCTACCTCTTGAGGTATTTATTTCTTATTTCTTGTTCCCTCCTCTTTAGGCTTAAATACCAAAGCATAGCCCACTCCTTCACCTTCTTCCAAAGTTTTTACAAATTCTTTCTCCCCTACCAATAATACATTGGGACCCACTAATTTGACTTCTCCATCCTCTAGAAGGGACTAAATCTTGAAAATAGTTCCATCCTTTTAGAATGCATAGGATTTCTTGGCTCCATCATGGATTGCTTGCCTATAAAATTTCCATGGTCTCCCTAGTAGGAGATGGAAAGCATCCATTGGTAACAAATCAAATAATACCCTATCTTTGTACCTTCCAATGGTGAAATCCACCCAAGCTTGCTCATTCACCAAGACATGTTGACCCTTATTTAGCCAAGTAACTCTATAAAGACCAGTGTGAGGGATTCTTTGGAGGTTTATCTTATTGACTACTTCTTGAGACACTATATTTTCAGTAGACCTAGAATGAATAATGAGCTGGCACATGTTTTCCAATATTTTGCACTTTATTCTGAACAAAGATCTCCTTTGACTAGGTTCCTCCTTGAATGGATATTTAATCAATGTTCTTCTTATCATTAGGTTGTCCCCCACTTCTGAATCTAGGGATAATTCTGTTGGCTTATTACTTGAAGACTCCTCTTGAAGGTAATTGACTCTTTTCTCCCCTCCTCATGAAGTGGATCCTTTCTTAGGGCATCGATAAGATGGATGTCCATATTGGTGATAGTGGTAACATTTCATAGTAGAGAAGTAAGACCCTCTCCCTTGTCCTCCTGATATTCCTCTAGAGTTGGCATTTATTCCTCTACCTCTTTTATTGTAACCTCCTTTGCTATTAGAGGCTTCTCCTTATAATTAAGTGAGTTTGGAGTCACCTTGGGCTCTTGAATATGAAGTTCTCCTACCATAGCCTCCTCTATGGCCTTTATTGTCTCTACCACTGCCTCTTCTTGAGCTTCTCCACAACTTTAAGTTCCAATTGATCTATCACTAATGGATGGTCTTGGGACTCAACAAACTTATTTCCTCTTGGATATTCCATCTAAGACCATTAAGGTACCTAGCCACTTTTAGGCTCTCCTCTTCCACCTCATGGGATCTAAGACATAATTTTTCATATTCTTTGGTGTACACACTGACCTCTACATCCCTTTGCCTCCAATTGTGCCTCTTCTTATGCAATTGAGGTTCATAATCATTAGACAAATATGCTTCCCTGATCTTGGTTAGGTATAACTTTAACAACCCCCTCCCCCCTCCCAAAAAGTATAAAATCATGGCAAATCACATGTTTTTTGGAGGGAAAATTTTTAATATTGATGGTGAATTATGTTTCAAATTATGGATATTTGGTGGCAAATTTTTTAATAAGGTACACCATTTTTATAAAAATATGGCTACTACAAATGTTTTTTATAGGAAAATTATTAATTTAAGTGGAGAATCAGACTTCCTTATACTGATAAATTATGGAAAAGTTATTTTCCAAATATTGTAATTAATTTATTTGTCATGGTGAATTTTTTTCAAAAATCCATATAAACTTGGTGATTAAATACAATAGTTGTATAGTTGGTATGGTGATTTAATAATTGAAAATAATTATTAATTTTTATTCTCATAACTTTTCATTCTCAAAGAATGACACATGTGATGATTCTGAAGAGATTCTTTAGTAAAGGAGTTATCTCACCACATTCTATCTGAAATGCATCTTCCACCATTCATCTCTCTTAAAGCAATGGTTCTGATTTGATGTTGAAGTTGCATTGGGTCCCATCACTATGAAATCACAAACTCACACATCCATTGGATTACAACATATCAATGGCCAAAGGTGAATTTTAGGCCTATTGTTGGTCTTCATAATCTTTACAGAAAAATCTTGGCAGAATCATGACATGTGGTATGATTGATCGTACCAATAAGCCCACAATCAATCATACCACATGTCATGATTCCACTAAGAGTTTGTCATAAAGATTATGAAGACCAACAATAGGCATGAAATTCACCTTTGGCCATTGATATGTTGTAATCCAATGGATGTGTGAGTTTGTGACCTCATTTTCTAACACCAAAAAAGAAAAATTATTTTGTTAATCTTTGGTAGTATTAAATAGAAATATTAATTAATGACAATGAGTAGATGACATCAATTAAAGTAATGCCAATTAATGGCTTCTTAGATGAGACCTTTCAATTTTCAATGACAAATATGTGTGACATCATTATCTATTCATTACCTTGATAGAATAATGCCTTAAAATTAAGGCTTAAATGAATACATCATGTCATCTAAGGACATTATTTTCTGACCATTCGATGATCTTACATCAATGGTAAAGCTTCATTTCCTATTACCATTTCATAGCTAACATACTTTTATTATTATTTCTATGGAGTGGGCACATGTTTCAAGTTTTTTTTATAATAAACAATTGTTATGTCCACTTGTGTGACACAATCCTTTTGGCGTTAATTATTCCCAAGATAGCAAATGTCTTATCATAAGTGTTGTTTCCAATTTCACCCATTTTTGCATTAAATATGAAAGATTCAGAGATTTTTGAAGGACAGTTACCATTTAACTTACAAATTAATTAGATCTTTAGGGAAGAGAAATAATTTCAACCAGTGCTTATAAATAGATGATCTACACTTGTTAATTTATGATTGTGAAAGAAGATTTGTGAAAATAGTCTGTGAGTGCTAGGTTCTCTTTGATTTTTGTCAAAAATTAGAATACTAATATCAGTTTGATTTTCAATGGACACTCCAATTCATTTAAGATGCATTACCTTGTAGGATCAAATGGTGTTTTTGGGCCTGGTCACAGACCCAATCTTTGCATCTATTTCTATGGAGTTGGGAGCTTTCACCAAGGAGGCTATAAGGATGGTGTTGGGATGTGAATTTATGGAGAGTGAAAATAGCAATAGAGCTAACACCAACATTTTATCTTGGTTCTTAGCATCTCTATTGAACCTGGGAGGGGAAAAGGTGGATATTCTCATGCTTTTGAGGAAATTTTTCAAAAAAGAGTACCTCAGTGATGATGTGAATTCATATTTGTAGAAATTGGGTTTGGAATTTCTTGGGTAAATGATTTTCTTAGGATTCTACAACTAGGAGTAAATGCACCCAGGCAACTATTTCTACTAAACCTTGATGTTGAGCAGCTCACATGTCATCAGAAGTGGGCACAGATTGGGAGGGATTTCCTTCAGAAGTGGCACCTACTAGAGGAAATCAAGGACTATCGATGGCTAGAAGAATTCTCCTAGATTATCCTCTCTTCAAAGTTCTACATAGAAGGAAGTGAGCCTCAACTGGATAGTCCCTAAGTATAGCTAGTCTCTATTGTGTCTCCCTCTAGTGGTAGTAGCTTACCAGGTTTTTTGCAATGATGTAAATTGTAATTATGTATGTTTAAAAAAAATATATGAAAATGCTTTAAGAAATTCGAAGTTCTCTTATATTTTGATTTGATTATAAGAATCATTAATAGATATGGCCTATGGGCATCGTTGAATTGTAAATTTGTAATGAAATTTTTCCTAATATAATATAAAAAATTTGTGTTGCACTTTTGTTTCATGTAATAATTAAATGTTTCCAAACTTTATCATTTAATGGTGACTGGTTCAAATTTCATGGATAAGGTATTATGGAATGCATAAATTCTGAGTGAATATTGTTGGAAAAATGATTAGAGCTCCCCTCAGGATTCATGACATGGCTTAACTACCTCCTATGTCTTCTATAAGTCTAGTGGTTGTATCAGGGATTAACAGGTTGATCTTTTCGTGCAATGGAAACCACTATTTGTAACAAGGGGTATTAGAGCTTGGTCATGGGTTTGAATCCCCTTAGGTAATGCTGATGGGGAGATTGTTGTAAAAATGGTCAATGCTCCCTTCAGGATTCGTGACATGGCTTAACTACCTCCTTTGTCTTCTATAAGTCTAGTGGTTGTATCGGGCATTAACAGGTTGATCTTTTGGTGCAACAACAACCACTACTTGTAAAAAATATAGTTAATGATTATATTCATTAGTGTGAATTAAATTATTAATATTTTAAAATTGTAACAATCGTTGGATTACAAGAGATAAACAGTTGAAGTTGTATTTTGGAAGTACTATGGGTTTCAAAAACCTTTTTTGAAAACTCACTCCGAAAATGTGATACATGTAATTCATCAAAAAGATTACGAACCATTATATCATGTGAAGATAAAGCATTAAAAGGATTCTAGAATTTTGGTTTAAATGTTACATTTAATGAAAGGTTTTTAACATTTCCTTTTTAAAAACCTATCGACTCATAGTAGTAGAGCTAAAAATAATTGTTGAACCATCGCCAAAGATTTTGAGACTATAAATTATGAGAGCTTTAGTCATTCTAACTTCTATCTATTCAGATTTCAAAATTTAATTTCGAGTAAGATATCTAGCGTGATGCATCCTGATTTTGTAATGTCAAAATTTTTGTTTAACTTGATTTTGAAATTTTAATTCTTGCATGTACAATTGGGGTTTTCTTAATTAGTTAGTTATTATCTATGATTTTGTTAGCAAATATCTATGATTCTGTGTTTTTTCATTTTTCTAAAGAATACTGGGGAAAGAGAAAACTCAAGGCCAAGGGCAAGCAAATGGGAAAACTTTAATAGACTATAGAAAACTAGTAGAAATCTCTAGTTTCATTGATGAGTATCACAATGTTTATGATCCTACTATCAATGGTGAAAGGAGAGTTATATCAATTAAACATACATTGTACAGTAAGGCAATTGGGGCAAAGAGGTATGAATTTATAAAATTTAATCCAGCGATAGGTGCAAAAATGAATAAAGTTGCTTCGTGGGATGTAGGTTTGGGTTGCATGCTATTACCCAGAGTTTTCCCTTGCCCAAAAATTGTCTTGATTTATGCAGAAAATTATGATGAAGAAAGAAAAGAAATTGTGAATAAAAAAAATCAGGAAGAAATTTTATCAATAACCCAGGAAGAATTTATCAGTTTGCTAGACCTAGGGTTTGACTGACAAAACTATAATATCCATATTGACCTTAGATTGGTGGCAGAGAAATATGAGGTAGTCACACCAAATGAAAAAGATTAATTTATAAAGGGTCTAATAGTTGTAAAGGAAAAGGCTTCATTAGGTGAGAACCATAAGCCTCCTTATGATTTTAACATTTTTGTACCATGGGTTCAGGATACTATATCCTCACTAGCATTTTTCCTAGGACTAGAAAACAATGGGGAATTGGGTGCCAACATTCTTCAATTGATTTGGGATATCCATTATGTCAATGAACTTGTAAGATATAATTTTTTTGGACACGTGTTTCAATCGATACAATAACAATTAACATTGATTAAAAGAGGCAATTCTAAGACATTTAGGTTCACAACCTACTTGTGCTATCTTCTATTAGCCAAGCATGCTGCAATATTAATGAGCAATGACAATAAGATTGAAATTCAGAAGAGGACAGGACTGACAAGTACTCCAATATATAACTAGACACCTCGGATAAGGATGTATGATAACAAAATGAATTACAATAATTTTTTAGACCTCCTTTTGAAACCATTGTACAAAAAAATAACAAGCACTCCAATGCCCAGATTGTATGCTTCATGTAAGAATTGCATCCAACTTGGAAGCACAATTTAATTGGCTGACTGGTACTTAATGGAAGAATACACTATGCTAAGGTATTTGTAGTAGAATATGTACTACAACTAGAGAGCACATATAGACTCTTCACTGGCCAGTCAAAGAAGAGCATATTCCCTTCCTTACCTTTCTCAATTGGAGGGTTAACATTTGAGAGAAAGGGCTTCAAAGTGGTAAATTTTTTTATAGAAATTTTTCAATTTGATTTAGAGTGGTACTCGAAGTATGATCCATTTAACGTCATTCAAACAATGCTTGTTGCTAATAAGAACTCTACAAACTTATTTCAGCATGAAAGTCAACCATTTCTAGAGAAGTTGAAAAATAAGGATAGCTGGGATGATGTTATAAAAGAGATGGAGAAAGTTTCCACTAAAGAAAAAAATTTAGTTGAACAATTTTCATCATAAATTATGACATCAATAAACTAGGGCATTGTGAAACCTAGAATGTTGATGCAGGAGCATCCTAGGTGTAAGAGCAATCTTGCATCACCCAAAAATATTTCTATTTTTGTATTCAATAAGGGCCATCTTGTGTAGAGCTGCTATTTATGGGAACTTTCTATTTTTAGTAAGTTGGTCATATGATCTCATAATGTTCTGATTTTACATGTGGAGATTCATCTCAGTCATATCAGCCTACTAGTAAAGTTTCATGGCTAGATCGGGTCTAGTTTTGAAGATATTGAAGATTTTTGGTAGTGGCAACAAGGTACAAAAACTTTGAACTCAGTTTTGAAGGCTTTAGAGTCCTTAGATGGGGTCAAGAATTTGGGTGATAGGTGCTTGCACAAATCAAGCCTATAGAGCACTTCGTGGCCTTTCCAAAATGGGGTTATAATAGTCAATCGAGTCAACTAGTTGTTAGCACGTGCAAAAGGTTTCATGGCTCTAGCCCTTTTCCCCTGGTCTTTGCAGTTATTTTTAGGTCCCTGCCTTTAGCCCTAGTTCAAATTTTTGAAAATATAGTCATTGCATACAAAATCCCTTTGTCTAATACCCTGGCCTTATTCTATTTTCATGTTACTTTTTGCGGGTCACTTAAGGGTCCTATTTTGCATGTGCTTTATATTTTGGGTTAGCCCTATTTAAATTTTTCCTAAGTCTTTACCCTGGCGGCCTTTAATATTTTCCTATAGTTCCTTGCTGAAATATTTTCCCTAAGTCATGCTTTAATATTTTCCTATGTTTCGGTAGCCTTTATTTTCCCTAGGCCCAACTCTGACACCATCTCCATCTAACAGTGAGTGTATCTTCTCAAGCGATGTGTCAGATGCATAAGATCTTGAGATGGCCATCAATTCTTTGTATGACGTAGCCTTTTTCTCATGCAGGTCCACTTACCAAGTTTTCTAATTTGGAGTGTTTTTATTGGTTCATGTGGTATGAGTTGGAATCTTGTCAGTGGGACCAGTCTTCTTGGCATTTAGGTAGGTTAAAGTCTGATTTAATCTTGTGGCTATCATTATATAGTTGATATAACATGCTCAACCTTTAGTGCAGTGGTATAGCGACAACCATTGATTCTCATAAGGAAGGTAGGTGGGTTCATTGACACATATGCATAGTTAGCGCTATTTGAATAATCCATGTATTTTCACAGTGGCTTGTTTTTAGTGGGACCTAGTTTTTAGATGTGTTAGTGGGTCCTGATCCTGTCAGAGAATCGATGAACAATTTATAATCTCATCGAGTGTGTCAGATGCTTAAGATCTTACGATGACCATTGATTTTGTATCCTATCAGAGGGTTGTTAGGGAAGGGAGGAGATTCTCAATCTGATGGTGGGTGTGAAATCTGATAGAATCTTAGAAGTCTTTACGAACTTTAGATGACTGTCGATCTTCTTGATGTGGGCCCAGTCAAAGTTTCTCAATCTTTTGGCGGTAGGGATAAGTGTTTAGTGGCTGACAAATTTATAAAGGTTTCACTTGTTCATGTGAAATGATGGTGGTTCTCTAATTGTTTTAGCTGTTTAGCAAACAAGCATTTGTGTAATCGCTAAACTTTCTGGTAGATGGATAAAGTGTTTCACAAACTAGCGGTGACCTTTTGTTGCTAGTTCTCTAGATGTGGGGCCGAGGTTAGTTTTTTCCTACAATCACCAATTCACAAGGTTAAAGGTGGGTTAAGATTTTCATCCCATGAATAGGATATGCTTTGTTGCGTGTTCACTTAAAGTAAACCCAAGGTGGCAGTAGAGTTAAGATTTAAAAGACCATGAAACATGAGGATCTAACAACCAGGACTTAAAGTTGGTTCAGATTTGAATGTCGACCACCAATTTCCTACAAGCGCCATGGAAATGACCATTATTATTCAAATTCAAATTTTTGAAGGGTTTCCAGTGACAGGAATGACTAGAATTCAATGCAGAGGTGACTGGAGCTGGTGGGAAATGATTTGGTTGCTATTACAGTGTGGTCTAGGGTATGCCATGTTCATTTGTAGGGTTTTTACTATGTGGTATTGTGCTCGAGGCATGTTGCAGGTGGCCAAAAAGGGTTGACAATTCAAAATTTTCATGATTTGCAGTACTTTCCCAGAGACCTATCATGAGTGCAAATCTTTCTCAGGCTTGGCCAACTAGTTTTCTTCCCTTGCAATTAATTTTTGACCATTTCTAATGGGTTTAGTAGTTGAAACCCTAACCCTAAGTCATCCGTAGCTTGTTGCATTCTCTTTGAGAATTCCAAGATGACTAGGGAGTATATATTACAGAAATTTTGATTTTGTGTGGGTTCCAAAACTTTCTTTGGTCCTAGGCCTGTTGTTCATGGTGTTTTACTAATAGAGGAGCTAGATTTTGTATCTTTTCCTATCCTCATGTTTTTCTAATTGTGTATTGATTCTAAATATATTAATGAGAATGCTATTGAGTTCCAATCTTGAATTTGTGTATGTCTTCTTATTTTGGTTCTAAACTCATATATGTTAGTGTCACAAAGTGTATTAGCATATGGTAAAAAAAGAGTATTGTGAAGTCATCTCTAAGTTCCTAACAAAGTTAGGATTAAAGTCTTTTAGGTGGGTTTAGTGAGTTTGCAACCAAGCAGGAATCTGATGTCCTTGTGTCTAAGGGAGAGGGGTAATAGGCAAAGCACTTATCCTGGATTCAATTATGTTTGAATTAAGGTATTCATTTGATGTATGTAATTGGGTGACTCTTTGCCCTAGGTTAAGGTGTTGGTCCATCCTTTGGAGGCATTTCATTGTTGTCAACCATACACACACACATTAAATGATAAAATCTTAAATTAGTTAGTAAAGAGTATATTGGCATAACATTTTATGATTCCTTTGAAGAAGTGAATCAAGGTTACACCCACCTAAGCATTAAAGCTCAAAGTGTAGGAGGATCTCTCTTGATCCTTGTTAATTGGCCCTCTTCCTTGTAGACTTTGGAGTGGTGATAGAGTTAAAGTTATCCATCAAAGTATAAATCTACAAGTTGAATATCAAAGGGAACTCCCAACACTGGTGATGACTTATGGTCTATAAAATTCAGGCCACCTGAAATGGTAGAAAATAATTTTCCTTCAAAATTTTTGTTTAGGTTTCAAAAGTTATTTTGAGCTGACTTTGATGTAATAAATTAAAAAATAAAATAATTCTAAGTTTGGTCAGCCCTAAGGGCTAAATTTCTGGAACCTTCTCGGGTGGTGGAAAATGCCTATATAAAGAAGGCTCGTAGTGTTGTCTAGGACAATTTTGGGTAGTAGATCTGGGTATTGATTTGAGGCTTTGTCCTACAAAATATTGTAAGGGAATACTCATGTGGCTTTGCATATTGTAATTCTGAAAGTTTGTAATTCCACATTTGTGGAGATAATAAGAAGCCAATTTTTTTTTCTTGTATATTGTTGTTGTTGTTTCCCTATTTTTGTTGTGTTTTTGGTATTAAGGGGAGCACCCTTCATCAAGTGGTATCAGACCAAGAGTTCCTAAGTGTGTAAATAGATTGTTGATTGTGAGGTAGTTTGCACCAAGACTGTGGGTTAGGGTTTCTGTGTAAATAGATCGCCGACTGTGAGGCGGTTTGCACCAAGACTGTGGTTAGGGTTTTATTATGCATCACAAAAATGCCTCCACAAAGGGAACATGGTGGAAGAGCTAGTGTTGTAACACCTAAGGTTAGAGTGCTCCAGATTCAAGTGTGAGCATTGCAAGAGGAGATATGCAGAGGAATGAATCTTAATGTTAGAGATGAAAGCGAGGATGAAGCCGAAGAAGAAGATCATGGAGCAGAAGTCAAAGTTGTGAACTAGGAGGAAGAAAGAATTTTTCATGCCATTTCCAAGATTGGGAAGAGACCTAAGATTGAGTTTCCTGCATTTTCAAGAAATCTTAACCCAGCAGAGTTGATCGACTGGATCAATGAATGTGAAGAATATTTTGATTATGAAGATATTGATGATTCTAATAAGGTAAAATTTGCGAAGGCTAGACTAAAAGGTCATGCCAAGATCTAGTGGCAAGAGATTCAATTGGAGTGAAATAGAAGAGGAAAAGATAAAATCACAAGATGGGATTGAATGGTGGATAAATTGAAGTGACAGTTCATTTCTATTGGTTATGAGCTTGACCTTCTGAAGAAGATGCAAAGTTTGAAGCAAGCAAGAAAATCTATTCAGGAGTATATAGAGGAGTTCTATTGAATCCTCATTAGAATAGGCCATGCAAAAGTAGATAAGGAGAAAGATTCTCATTACCTTAATGGGTTGAGGCCGAGCATTCAGGAAGATTTGAATCTGGTTCAAATGAACAGTATTGAAGAGGCATACTAGTTTTCCCTAAAAGTAGAGAAAAAGTTGAACAAGAAGTTTGAGAGTAGACAAAATGGAAGAGGTAATGGTGGATGATCTAGTGGATGGTCATATGGAGGATGAAATGAAGATCCAAAAAAGAAGGATGAGGCTAGTAGTAGTCAAAATTAGAGAGGAAATAATTCCAATCATTTCCAAGATCAGAACAATAGAGATCAGAGAGGAAGAGGAAGAGGACAAGGTTCAGGAAGAGGAGGCTTCCGTGGAACATGTTTTCACTATGGTGAAGAAGGTCATAGGGTATTTGAATGTCCTCAATGCCAAGGAAGGATGGATATGAGGAATGAAGGCTAGGCTAGAGTTACACATGTAGATGAAGATGCTAGATCATCAAATTATAAAGATGCTAAAAGAGGAGAAATGTTGATTAACAAAAGATTCTTGTTGAGTGGTGAGAATGAACCTAAACAAATGAGGAGCCTATTTCGCAATAGATGCAAGTATGAGGGTAAATATTTTGATGTGATCATTGATAGTCGAAGCACTAACAATTTGGTGTTAGAAGAGATGTTGACAGAGTTGAAGCTTAAGAGATAGGAACACCCACATCCATATCAGATTGCCTATGTGCAGGATGACCACAAGGTCATGGTCAGTGAATAGTGCTTGGTAAAGTTCAAGATCGGCGGGTACCAAGATGAGGTACTATGTGATATCATATCTATGGATGCATGTCATATGTTGTTGGGTAGACTGTGGTAGTTTGACAGATGTGCTATACTTGATGGTTGTGTGAATACCTATTCCTTGACAAAGGATGGAGTGTGACATAAGCTAAAGCCATTGAAGGAGACCAAAGAAAAGTTATGTGGTAATGTGAGAATAAGAAAATTTCTAGATGGTATGAGGCATGAGCATGTGTGTTTTGCTTTAATTCCAAAAGTTGGTAAAGAGGAAGTAGAGGATGTACCTGTAGAGGTTGCAGATTTGTTGAATGAGTTTTAGGATATTGTATTTGATAATGTACCTAATGAATTACCACTATTAAGGAAGATCAGTCATCTGATGGATTTGATTCTAGGAGCTAGTTTTCCAAACAAGGTAGCACATAGAATGACACCAGCAAAAAGTGAAGAGTTGAATGGACAAGTACATGAGTTGTTACAGAAGGGATTGATTTAGGAGAGCCTGAGTCTATGTGTTGTACCAACAATATTAGCACCTAAGAAGAATGGAGAATGGAGGATGTGTACAGATTCTAGAGCAATAAACAAGATCACAATCAAGTATAGGTTTCCATTTCCATGAATGGATGATATTACGGACTATTTGAGTGGGGCTGTGTATTTCTCAAAGATAGATCTAAAGAGTGGATATGACCAGATTCGGATTAGAGAAGGAGATGAAATGAAGACTGCTTTCAAGAAAAAGGAAGGACTATATGAGTGGTTAGTCATGCCTTTTGGGCTAACCAATGCACTGAGCACTTTCATGCAGCTCATGAACGAGGTTCTGAAAGAATATCTGGGTAAGTTTGTCATTGTTTACCTAGATGATATTTTGATCTTTAGCAAGACATTGGAGGAACATATGATGCATATTTGTATGGTGTTTGAGAAGCTAAGAGATGAGAAATTATTGATTAATTTGAAGAAGTGCAGTTTTGTGAAGGAGTTAGTGTATTTGGGATTTGTAGTTTCAGCAAAAGGTCTAAAAATGGACCCAGAAAAAGTACAAGCTATCCTTGAATGGCCTACTCCAAGGAGTGCTACTGAGGTAAGATCTTTTCATGGTTTGGCTAGTTTTTACAAAAAATTTATCAAAAATATTAGCAGCATTTGTGGACCCTTGACTGAAACAATGAAAGGGGATAGAAAAGAGTTCAAGTGGACGAATGGGGTAGATAAGAGTTTTAAATTGTTGAAACATAAAGTTACAGAATAGCCTAGTTTAGCACTTACAAATTTTAATAAGGTATTTTAAGTAGATTGTGATGCTAGTGGTACTACAATAGGAGTTGTTATGAGCTAGGAAGGTTAACCAATTGCTTATTTCAGTGAGAAGTTGAATGATGCCAATAGAAAATATTTTATTTATGATCAAGAATTTTATGCTATAGTATAGGCATTAAAGAAGTGGAGACACTATTTACTTCCTAATGAGTTTGTTTTGTATACTAATCATCAAGCTTTGCAATATTTGAATAGTCAAGGAAAGTTGAATCAAAGGCATTTGAAATGGGTTGAGTTTTTGCGGAGTTATACATTTATTTTGAAACACAAGAGTGGGAACTATAATAGGGTTGTAGATGCTCTTAGCAGAAGACAACTATTACTGAGAGAAATGGAGATTGAGGTGGTTGGGTTCAAGGAACTCAAGAATTTGTATCCAAAAGATCCTGATTTTGGTGAAGCTTGGAAAGCTTGTAAAGAACCTGTTACTCTAGACAGAATGAAGTGGCTAGATTTCATCATTCAGAGTGATATGCTATTTAGAGGGAGTCATTTGTGCATTTCAAGAAGATCTATGAGGGAGAATCTCATCAAGGAGAATCATAGCAAAGGATTGGCTAGACATTTTGGTTATGATAAAACCCTTGCTTTGCTTACTAAGAATTATTATTGGCCACAGTTGTAGAAAGATGTCAAGAAGTTTGTATAGAGTTGTAGAGTATGTCAGATGGTGAAAGGAGTGGAGCAGAATACTAGATTGTATCAGCCATTACCTGTACCAGAGAAGCCTTGGGAGGATATTAGTATGGATTTTGTTCTTGGTTTACCAATGACACAGTGGGGACATGATTCAATTTTTTTTGTGGTTCACAGATTTTCAAAGATGACACATTTTATTCCCTACAAGAAGACTAATGATGTTGTTCATGTAGTAGAATTATTTTTCAGAAAATTAGTGAGACCACATGGTTTTCCAAAGATCATAGTTTCAGATCGGGACACTAAGTTTGTTGGATATTTCTAGCGTACATTGTGGAAGAAGTTGAAGATAGATTTGAAATTTAGTTCATCACATCATCCACAGACTGATGGATAGACAGAGGTGGTGAATAGGAGTTTGGGAAATTTTCTAAGATGTTTGGTTGGGGATAAGCCAATAGGATGGGATTTGATTTTACCATAGGTAGAATTTGCATACAATAATTTTATCAACATGAGCACTGGTAAATCACCATTCTAGATTATATATGGGAGTAGTCCCAGAAATGCATCCAAGTTGAGAAAGATAGATAAAGGAGAAATAAGTAGTGTTGAAGCTAAGCATTTTGTAGAAGATTTGAAGAACATCCATAAGGAGGTGATGAATCATATTACCAAGATGAATGTGTAGTATAAGGCTAAGGTAGATGAGAAAATGAGGCATAAGTAATTTCAGGTTGGAGATGAAGTCATGGTTCATTTGTTGAAGGAGCGATTTCCAATTGGTACATATAACAAGCTGAAAATGAAGAAGTTTGGGCCATGTAAGATACTGAAGAAGCATGATTTAGGAAATGCATATGAGGTTGAGTTGCCTACTGAGTTAAATATTTCACCAGTATTTAATATTTTAGATCTAATAGAGTATCATGAAGGAGGTGTTGAAGATGAGGTTACAGTAGTGCAGTGGAGTATTCCAGCAACTAGTTCAGATATCAAGGAGATTGAAGACATACTAGATAGTCATGTTGGGAGAAGCACAAGGAATAGCACAAATGAAGAGTATTTGGTCAAATGGAAAGGATGACCTATTGAAGATTCTTCATGGCTAACAAAGGAGGAGGTTAACTATCTTAGTTTTCTTCTACACACCTGAGTCATGAAAGGGTCACTTCTCAAATTACCCTGGGTGTCTGATGCAGGAGCATCTTGGGTGTAAGAGAAATCTTGCATCACTCAAAAGTATTTCTATTTTAGTATTCAATAAGGGCTATCTTGTGTGGAGCTACTATTTATGGGAACTTGCTATTTTTAGTAAGTTGGTCATATGATCTCATAATGTTCTGATTTTACATGTGGAGGTTCATCTCAGTCATATCAGCCTGCCAGTAAAGTTTCATGGCTAGATCTAGTCTAGTTTTGAAGATATTGAAGATTTTTTATTGTGGTAGTAGGGTAAAGAAACTTTGAACTCAGTTTTAAAGGCTTTAAATGTCTCAGATGAGGTTGAGAATTTGGGTGATAGGTGCTTGCACAAGTGAAGCCTGTAGAAGACTTCATGGCCTTTTCAAAATGTTGTTATAATAGTCAATCAGGTCAACTAGCGATGACTTATGGTCTCTGGAAGTCAGGCCACCTGAAATGGCAAAAAATAATTTTCCTTCAAAATTTTTGTTCGGGTTTCAAAAGTTATTTTGAGCCGACTTTGATGTAATAAATTGAAAACTAAAATAATTCTAAGTTTGGTCCGCTTTAAGGCCTAAATTTTTGGAACCTTCTCGGGTAGTGGAAAAAGCCTATATAAAGAAGGCTCATAGTGTTGTCTAGGGCAGTTCTGGGTAGTAGATCTGGGTATTGATTCAAGGCTTTGTCCTATAGAAAATTGTAAGGGAATGCCCATGTGGCTTTGCATATTGTAATTCTAAAAGTTTGTAATTCCACATTTGTGGAGATAATAAGAAGCCAATTTTATGTTCTTGCATATTGTTATTGTTGTTTCTATATTTCTGTTATGTGTTTGTGGTACTAAGGGGAGCAACCTTCATCAAGTGATATCAAAGTAGGAGTTCCTAAGTGTGTAAACAGATCACCAATTTTGAGGTAGTTTGCACCAAGACCATTGGTTAGGGTTTCTGTGTAAATAGATCACCAAATATGAGGTGCTTTGCACCAAGACCATGGTTGGCATTTCATTATGAATCACAAAAATGCCTCCATGAAGGGAACATGGTGGAAGAGCTGGTGTTGTAACACTTGAGGTTAGATTTTTCTAGAGACAAGTGCGAGCATTGCAAGAGGAGCTTCATAGAGGAATGAATCTTAATGTCAGAGACAAAAGCGAGGATGAAGCTAAAGAAGAAGATCAAGAAGGAGAAGTTGAAGTTGTGAACCGGGAGGAAGAAAGACTTTTTTGTGCCATTTCCAAGATTGGGAAAAGACCTAAGATTGAGGTTCCTACATTTTCAAGAAATCTTAACCTAGAGGAGTTGATCAACTAGATCAATGAAAGTGAAGAATATTTTGAGTATGAAGATATTGATGATCCTGATAAGGTCAAATTTGCGAAGGCTGGATTGAAAGGTCATGCCAAGATCTGGTGGCAAGAGATTCAATTAGAGTGAAATAGAAGAGGGAAAGATAAAATCACAAGATGGGATCAAATGGTGGATATACTAAAGTGATAGTTCATTCATGTTGATTATGAGCTTGACCTTCTGAAGAAGATGGAAAGTTTGAAGCAAGTAGGAAAATCTATTCAGGAGTATACAGAGGAGTTCTATCAAATCCTCATCAGAACAGGCCATGTAGAAGTGGATAAGGAGAAAGTTTCTCATTACCTTAATGGGTTGAGGTTGAGCATTAAGGAAGAGGTAAATATAGTTCAAATGAATAGTATTGAAGAGGCATACTAGTTTTCCCTAAAAGTAGAGGAAAAGTTGAACAAGAAGTTCAAGAGTAGATAAAATGGAAGAGGTCATGGTGGATGATCTGGTGGACGGTCATATGGAGGATGAAATGAAGATCCAAAAAAGAAGGATGAGGCTATTAGTAGTCAAAATTAGAGAGGAAACAATTCCAATCATTTCCAAGATTAGAACAATAGAGATCAAAGAGGAAGAGGAAGAGGACAAGGTTCAGGAAGAGAAGGCTTTCGTGGAACATGTTTTCACTATGGAGAAGAAGGTCATAGGGCATTTGAATGTCCTCAATGCCAAGGAAGGATGGATAGAAGGAGAGAAGGCTAGGCCAGAGTTGCACATGTGGATGAATATGCTAGATCATCAAATTCTAAAGATGCTAAAAGAGGAGAAATGTTGATTAACAAAAGAGTCTTGCTAAGTGGTGAGAATGAACCTGAACAAAGGAGGATCCTGTTTTGCACTAGATAAAAGTGTGTGGATAAATTTTGTGATGTGATCATTGATAGTGGAAGCATTGACAATTTGGTGTCAGAAGAGATGGTGACAAAGTTGAAGCTCAAAAGATAGAAACACCCATATCCATATTGGATTGCCTGGGTGCAGGATGACCACAAGGTCATGGTCAATAAATAGTGCCTGGTAGAGTTCAAGATCGGCGGGTACCAAGATGAGGTACTATGTGATATCATATCTATGGATGCATGTCATATGTTTTTGGGTAGACTGTGGTAGTTTGATAGATGTGTTGTACATGATGGTCATGTGAATACCTATTCCCTGACAAATGATACAGTGCAACATAAGCTAAGGCCATTGAAGGAGACCAAAGAAAAGGTATGTGGTAATGCGAAAATAACTTTTGTTGCTAGAAGAAAATTCCTAGATGCTATGAGGCATGAGCATGTGTGTTTTTCTTTAATTCCAAAAGCTGGTAAAGAGGAAGTGGAGGATGTACTTATAGAGGTTGCAGATTTGTTGAATGAGTTTAAGGATATTGTACCTGATAATGTACCTAATGGATTACCACTGATAAGGAAGATCAGTCATCAGATGGATTTGATTCCAAGAGGCAATTTTCCAAACAAGGTAGCACATAGAATGACACCAGCAGAAAGTGAAGAGTTGAACAGACAAGTACATGAGTTGTTATAAAAGGGATTGATTCAGGAGAGCCTAAGTCCATGTGCTATACTAGTAGTATTAGCACCTAAGAAGAATGGAGAATGGAGGATGTGTATAGATTCCAGAGCAATAAACAAGATCACAATCAAGTATAGGTTTCCATTGCCATGAATGTGTGATATTATAGACTGTTTGAGTGGGGCTATGTATTTCTCAAAAATAGATCTGAATAGTGGATATCACCAAATTTAGATCAGAGAAGGAGATGAATGGAAGACTGCCTTCAAGATAAAGGAAGGACTATATGAGTGGTTAGTCATGCCTTTTGGGCTAACTAATGCACTGAGCACTTTCATGCAGCTCATGAACGAGGTTCTGAAAGAATTTTTGGGTAAGTTTGTCATTTACTTGGATGATATTTTGATCTTTAGCAAGACATTGGAGGAACATATGATGCATATTCATATGGTGTTTGAGAAGTTGAGAGATGAGAAATTGTTGATTAATTTGAAGAAGTGCAGTTTTGTGAAGGAGTTAGTGTATTTAGAATTTGTAGTTTCAGCAGAAGGTCTAAAAATGGACCTAGAGAAATTACAGGCTATCCTTGAATGGCCTACTCCAAGGAGTGCTACTGAGGTAAGATCTTTTCATGGTTTGGATAATTTTTACAAAAAATTTATCAAAAATTTTAGCAGTATTTGTGGACCCTTGACTGAAACAATGAGAGGGGATAGAAAAGAGTTCAAGTGGACTAATGGGGTTGATAAGAGTTTTAAATTGTTGAAACATAAAGTCATAGAATAGCCTATTTTAGCACTTCCAAATGTTAATACGATGTTTCAAGTAGATTGTGATGCTAGTGGTACTACAATAGGAGCTGTTATGAGCCAGGAAGGTAAACCTATTGCTTATTTTAGTGAGAAGTTGAATGATGCCAAGAGAAAATATTTTATTTATGATCAAAAATTTTATGCTATAGTACAGGCATTCAAGAAGTGGAGACATTATCTACTTCCTAAGGTGTTTTTTTTGTATATTGATCATCAAACTTTGCAATATTTGAATAGTCAAGGAAAGTTGAATCAAAGTTATTTGAAATGGGTTGAGTTTTTGTAGAGTTATACATTTTTTTTAAAACACAGGAGTGGGAAGTCTAACAAGGTTGTAGATGCTCTTAGTAGAAGGAAACTATTGTTAAGAGAAATGGAGATTGAGGTGGTTGGGATCAAGGAACTCAAGAATTTGTATCCAGAGGATCCTAATTTTGGTGAAGCTTGGAAAGCTTGTAAAGAACCTGTTACTTTAGATAGAATGAAGTGGTTGGATTTCATCATTTAGGATGATATGCTATTTAGAGGGAGTTAGTTGTGCATTTCAAGAAGCTCTATGAGGGAGAATCTCATCAAGGAGAAGCATGGCAGAGGATTGGCTGGACATTTTGGTCATGATAAAACCCTTGTTTTGGTTAGTGAGAATTATTATTAGCCATAATTACAGCCAGATGTCGAGAAGTTTGTATAGAATTGTAGAGTATGTCAGATGGTGAAAGGAGTGAAGTAGAATACTAGGTTGTTTCAACCATTACTTGTACCAGAGAAGCCTTGGGAGGATATCAGTATGAACTTTATTCTTGGTTTACCAAGGACACAACAGGGACATGATTCAATTTTTGTGGTAGTTGACAAATTTTTAAAGATGGCACATTTTATTCCCTACAAGAAGACTAATGATGTCATTCATGTAGAAAAATTATTTTTCAGAGAAGTGGTGTGACTACATGGTTTGCCAAAGACCATAGTTTCAGATCGGGACACTAAGTTTGTTGGATATTTTTGGTGTACATTATGGAAGAATTTGAAGATAGATTTGAAATTCAGTTCATGACATCATCCATAGACTAATGGACCAATAGAGGTGGTGAATAGGAGTTTGGAAAATTTGCTGAGATGTTTGGTTGGGGATAGCCAACAGGATGGGATTTGATTTTACCACAGGCAAAATTTGCATACAATAATTTTGTCAACAGGAGCATTGGTAAATCACCATTCTAGATTGTATATGGGAGTATTCCCAGAAATGCATCTAAATTGAGAAAGATAGATAAAGGAGAAATAAGTAGTGTTGAAGCTGAGGATTTTATAGAAGATTTGAAGAACATCCATGAGGAGGTGAGGAAGCATATTACCAAGATGAATGCGCAGTATAAGGCTAAGGCAGATGAGAAAAGGAGGCATAAGGAATTTCATGTTGGAGATGAAGTCATGGTTGATTTATGGAAGGAGTGATTTCCAGTTGGTACATATAACAAGCTAAAAATGAAGAAGTTTGGGCCATGTAAGATACTGAAGAAGCATGATTTAGGAAATGAATATGAGGTTGAGTTGCCTACTAAGTTGAATATTTCACTAGTATTTAAAATTTCAAATGTGACAGAGTATCATTAAGGAGGTGTTGAAGATGAGGTTACAATAGTGCAGTGGAGTATTCCAGCAACCAGGTTAGATATTAAGGAGATTGAAGACATACTAGATAGTCATGTTGGCAGAAGCACAAGGAACAGGACATATGAAGAGTATTTGGTCAAATGGAAAGGATGACCTATGGAAGATTCATCATGGCTAACAAAGGAGGAGGCTAACCATCTTGGTTTTTCTCTGCACACCTGAGTCATGACAGGGTCACTTCTCAAATTACCCCAGGTGTCTGATGCAGGAGCATCATGGGTGTAAGAGCAATCTTGCATCACCCAAAAATATTTCTATTTTTGTATTCAATAAGGGTTATCTTGTGTAGAGATACTATTTATGGGAACTTGCTATTTTTAGTAAGTTGGTCATATGATCTCATAATGTTTTGATTTTACATGTGGAGGTTCATCTCAGTCATATCAGCCTGCCAGTAAAGTTTCATGGCTAGATCGGGTTTAGTTTTGAAGATATTGAAGATTTTCAGTAGTGGTAGTAGGGTACAAAAACTTTGAACTTAGATTTTAAGGCCTTAGAGGCCTCAGATGAGGTCAAGAATTTGGGTGATGGGTTCTTGCATGAGTCAAGCCTATAGAGCACTTCGTGGCCTTTCCGAAATGGGGTTATAATAGTCAATTGGGTCAACTGGTGATGATTTATGGTCTCTCAAAGTTGGGCCACCTGAAATGGTGGAAAATAATTTTCCTTCAAAATTTTTGTTTAGGTTTCAAAAGTTATTTTGAGCTGAGTTTGGCGTAATAAATTGAAAAATAAAATAATTCTAAGTTTGGTCGGCCCTAAGGGCTAAATTTTTGGAACCTTCTCGGGTGGTGGAAAATGCGTATATAAAGAAGGCCTGTAGTGTTGTCTAGGGTAGTTCTAGGTAGTAGATCTGGATATTGATTTGAGGCTTTGTCCAATAGAATATTATAAGGGAATGCCCATGTGGCTTTGCATATTGTAATTCTGAAAGTTTATAATTTCACATTTGTGGAGATAATAAGAAGCCAATTTTTTGTTCTTGCATATTGTTGTTTTTATTTCTCTATTTCTGTTATGTGTTTGTAGTATTAAGGGAAGCACCCTTCATCAAATGTCCTACTATTTCTACAAAAAAATTTCTCATCCATGAAACATAAAAATACCAAAGAAAATAGCAAAATATTGTAAGGATAGAAAATGGACTCGAATGATAATGAATAATTTTTGGAGTATGAGAAAGGATCTTGGTGAACCAAAGACTAGTTCAGATCTGGATGACATAGATAAGGATATAGAGTTTAATAAATTGTGGAATTTTGAGTATCCTACCATGGCATACAACACTAGTGATCCAGATAGTGAGGATGATAATCCACCAATTGCATTTAATCTAGGGATTTAGAGTGGGGTTAGTGACTAAAAGAAATAAGTATATAGAAAAGGGGTAATCATTGTGGAAAAAATGGGTTATAAAGGTGGTGGTTTGGGTCCCAAAGGAGAAGGTGTCTAGAATCCAATTGTCACACAAAACAATGATCATGATGCAGGGCTTGGGTCTTGATTTGGAGTGGACCCATTAGATTCATCAGGAAAAACTATGCCCAGAAGAACATCCATTGCCATGGGTGGGATTGGGGAATCTATTGCTACTAGGTTTGGTAGTGGCACTGGTGGCAGTGGGACTAGGAAACTTATACAACAATTTCACTCTCTAAAGAGGCTAGTAGAATCTACATAGAATCTAATAGAAGAAGATAGTGTCAAGAAGCAAAAGGTTTGCAGATCATTGACACTCGATCCTAAAGAACTATTTGCACTTTTAGGATTAGCAAAACCCTCTAAAATTTTAAATCCCCAAACAACATTATTTAGATCAACAGGCATTGCAAGCTCTAGTTCACCTTTCAAACATTCAAATCCTTCTGCAACACCAAATTTTTGTTTCAAATATTTCTTCAATAAATTTGCAAAAACAACGACCAAGAATAAGGAAATAAAGAAGACATTACAAACTGGTGCCCTTACTATAGCTATAGAGGAACAACCCACATCCAATAGGGTTTTTCCAATATATGACCCAAACAAAGACATGATGGAGTTCATGGTTGTTATTCCACCCAAAAAGATGGAAACCCAATAGAGAGTCAAATAGATCTATATGAATTTCAAGTTAGCACTATCTAAATGGATTTTTCCAAAGTTAAAAATGTGGACAAATTAATGTGTCAAAGTCTACAAGCCAAGTGGTCTATAGTGCATTGCTAAAGCTAGAAAGAGAGAAAAGTAAGCTTGATAAAAACATAGAAAAGTTAGAGGTAGACATTGCCAGTGAAACAACAAAGAGGAAAGCTTCAGAGAACAATTTGAAAGAATTACAAAAAAAGATTAAATATTTGACCTCTACATTAGAAAATAAAGAGTGGGAACATGCAGAGGTAGTAATTAAGGAACAAGAGTAGGCAGAGCTGAAGGCACTGAGGGAAAAATTGGTAGAAATTAGTAAAACACTAGAGGAAGAAAGAGTCACTTCACAAAAGTTATTTAAAACCATGGAGAGTAATGTTGCCTCTAACTAGGAATTGCAAAATAAATTGGAGTCTCAAGTGGATAAAGCCAATCATTGGGAACACAAAGCATTGGAAGAGAAAAATAATTGTGAAAAAATCATAGAACTAAAGAAGGCCAATAATACAATTCAAACTTTAACAAATACTAGTAATAATTTAAGGAAGATTACAAAAGAACACATTTAGGGCCAAATATTCAAGATGTCTCATAGCTTGTCTGAGTGGTTTGAAATGCTTCAAAGTATGAGAGTATGTTATTTGAAGCTCCATAAGAACATTGAATAGAACATAGATGTTGTCAAGAAATAAAAGAAAGAAAAAGATATTATGCAACAAATCTATAGTAAGAGTGATAGTTATCTATCAAACAAGGGAATTAGTACCCTCGTTTATGCCTCAGTAAAGGTATCAAGTATCATTAAAAAATGTGAGAAGCTATGGGAAGCACATGAATTGGATGACAAAGCTAAGAAGAAGTTCACAAAGATGGAACAAAGGAAAGCAAATTTGGAAAGTCTTGGTTTGCCTAAGGGATTTGAGGCAAATAAGTTCATTGGAAGGGAAACTTACAAAATAACGTTGCAGGACAAAATAAATATTGATTTATGCTTTCTTCCTATAGACATATCTCCTGATACATTCATGGATTTCATCAAACTAGTGAGAAATTTGAATGGATTTTTAGAAGCAAGAGTGTTGTCAAGACACACTTCCAAATATGAATTGCTAATGAAGTTGCAAGAGTGTGACAATACTATGAACCAAATTGTTACGCCATCAGAGGATGTTTGGACTGGCCTAAAAAGATTGCTTTGAATTTTGAACTACTGTAAATTGTAATGTATTGCAAATGAATAAAAAAAAAATTGTGCTCTATCTAATTTTCATGTTTTCCAATTTAATGTACGTTGAGTTACTCTATTTTATTCAGTTATTCTTAGTTGATTTACTTTGTTATATTGATGCAAGAGCATCCTAGGATTCTTGGCAATCTTGTATCAACCAAAAATATGTTTGTTTTATAAGGTAGATTGGTAGTTTTGATCTTAGTTGGTGAAGTATTTGCTCGGTCTTAGATTTTGGTTGCTTAGTTTCTGTGTTTACTGGGGTGCTTGGTCTCTGAAGAACACTTGGTAACTAAAGGCATCGGTTTCTCCTGGTGCTCAGTGATAATTGCATTTCTTGGTGATACTCAGTGTAGTCAGTTCACTAGTGCTCAGTTATTTCTATGTTGCTCAGTGTTTGGTTACCAATGGGTCTCGGTGTTGTTTCCTGGTGCTCGGTGTTCTTGCAAACCGACTTGGTTGTTTGGATGAATCAGCTTGGCCAACTAATGCATTTAATTTGGGTCATGTTCCTTGAGTTATAGATTGATAATTGGACATGCAATGGCCTAGATCTAGTGTGTTGTACTCTCCTATGTGGATCTAGAGGTTGACCTTTGTTTTGCATTTAATATTTGTATATTTGGAAGGTGACTGGGCTTTGGTCATTTAATTTTTGTAAAGATGACTTGTGGCTAGGAGTTAGTATTTAACAAGATGTTTGGGTAGTTGTTTAGGGCTGGTTTTTATCAGTTGAGAATTGGATTAGAAGATCTGGAGTTAGGATTTGGAGGATAGCAGAGTTAGTAGCTTGCGAGCTTAGGCACAAGAAGATTTCTTGGTGGCCTCTATGCTCAAGTTTAGATCTTTCTTGGAGTGCTTACAAGTGTCTTGTTGTGTTACAGAGCTAGACTAGCTAAGAGATGTATTAGACCCTACGTGATCTTGTAGAACTATTTCTTTCTTTGTAATTGGCCTTAATTAGGAAGGCCTTACAGCCCAGCACATTGCATGTAATTAGTTATTGATGAATAAATATACTCATTTACTCTCAGATCTAGTGTTATTTTTGTGTAATTCCACTATGTGGTGGTTTGGCTACAAGTTTGGATAGTCCTTAATTGGATCCTCCATCCTTGATTACATCAAGTGGTATCAGAATGAGTTGATCTTGAATGTGTGGATAGATCACCAAAGGAAAAGTAGTTTGAACTAGGATCTTGGATTGAAGATGCCTCTAAGGAGAGCTCATGAAATCTCAGAGGAGGAAGCTGCTAGAGAATTTAGTCTTGATGATTTTAGAGCTTTGCAGAAACAAGTGCAAGATCTACAAGAGGAATTGAGAAAGAAGAAGACTACATCGAAAGAAGATAGTGATGATGAGTATGAGGAAGAAGATCATTTTGAAGAATTTATAGAAGAAGCTGGAGATCCAGAAGAAAATAGAATCCTGAAGGCTATGTCTAAAATTGGGAAAAGACCTAAGATTGAAGTTTTTGCATCTGCTAGAAGCCTTACGCTAGAAGATTTGATTGATTAAATTAATGAGATAGATGAATAATTTGAGTATGAAGAAATAGAAGATCCTGATAGAGTTAGATTTGCAAAGACTAAACTGAAGGGTCATGCAAATATTTGGTGGAGAGAATTTCAGTTGGAAAGAAGTAGGAGAGGAAAGGAAAAGATCACTAAATGAAACCAAATGGTTGACAAGTTGAAGAATCAATTCATTCTAGTGGATTATGAGTTGGACATGTTTAAGAATATGGAAGCCTTGAATCATAGTAACAAATTAGTGTAGGAGTACACTGAAGAGTTTTATAGAATCCTGATTAGGATTGGTCATTTTGAAGCTGAAAAAGAGAAGGTTTCTAGGTATGTTTATGGTTTAAGACCAAGTATTCAAGAAGAGTTACTTATTGTTTAGATGACAACAATAGGAGATGCTTATCAGATGGCATTAAAGATTGAAGAGAAGCTAAACAAGAAGTTTTAAGGAAGGGAAAACAATAGGAATAAAGGTGGTAAGACTGGTGAGACAGTTGATGAGAATAATGTGACAGAGAATCCTAAGAATACTAATGTAGGATCTAGCAAGTGTCAAGTCACTAAGAATATCAATACTAGACAAAAGGGAAGGTGGAAGAATGAGTTCACTGGTACTTGTTATTAATGTGGTGAGGCAAGTCATAGAAGCTTTCAATATCCTAAGAAAAGAGTTGTAGTAACTACCGAGGAAGACATTGTGAATGTTGCAGAAAAAGGTGAGTTCCTTATCATGAGGATATTTGCTACATGTGTCTAGGAACCAGTGCAAAGAAGAATTTTGTTGAGAACCAGATGTAAGTGCATGGATAAGGTATGTAATGTCATAGTCCATGGTGGTAGTTCTGAGAACTTTATTTTAGAAGAGATGGTTAGTAAGTTGAATTTGGAAAGAAGGAAACACCCTAACCCTTATCAGATTAGTTGGATACAATATTTTTCTAAGGTTAGGATTGAAGAACAATGCTTGGTTAATTTTTAGATTGGATCTTATCATGATGAAATATTATGTGATGTATTGCCTATGGATGCTTGCAATTTTTTTCTTAGTAGGCCTTGGTAGTTTAATAGAAATGTTTTGTTTGATGGTTGTGCAAACACCTATGTGGTTAGGCATAAAGGATCTAGGCATGAGCTATTACCTTTACATGAGACATGGAATAAGGGATGTGGAGTTATCAAGTGTTGTCTGTGTGAAAAAACTCAGGAGCACAAGGTTGATGAACCTATTCCTACAAGGTCTAGTTTGAAAGAGAAGGAGACTCATATATCTGAAGAGTTTGTCAAGATTAAGAGGTGGATGGTCTTTTTGACAAAAATAGTATAGTAGATAATGCCATTGATGACATAGAGAGATGTAGATGATACTGAGTTGATTGAGGAGTCTAGAGAGGATGGGATTTACTAAGATACTAATGTGATCAGTAGTGGAAGGAATGGTCAATATTGGTTGTTGTCAGTTGTAGGCAGGAAAGATAAGAAAAGTGGGAAGTAGGAAAACTTGCTATAGGGGATAATTTAAGAAGTGAAGAAAACTTGGAATTAAGGACAATAGGAGATATGGGTTAAGAATAGATATGGCATACCGGTTCTGATTCATTTAAGATGTTCCTAATTTCATTATGGGAAAATCTTGTTTACCTGGGGTATCTGATGTAGGAGTATCCTAGGATTCTTGGTAATCCTATATCAACCAAAAATATGTTTATTTTATAAGGAAGATTGGTAGTTTTTAAATTAGTTGGTGAAGTATTTGCTTGGTCTTAGAGTTTGGTTGCTCAGTTTCTGTGTTTATCAAGGTGCTCAGTCTCTGAAGAACACTTGGTAATTGAAGGTGTCAGTTTCTCCATGCACTCAGAGATAACTATGTTGCTTGGTGATACTCAACATAGTCAGTTCATTGGTGCTTGGTTATTTCTCTATTGCTTAGTTTTTGTTTACTGATGGGTCTTAGTGTTGTTTACCGGTGCTTGGTGTTCTTGCAAACTGACTGGGTTGTTTGGATGAATTGGCTTGGCAAAAAAATGCATTTAATCTGGTTCATGTTCCACGAGTTATGGATTGACCATTGGACATGTGAGGGCCTAGATTTGGCATGTTGCACTCTCCTATGTGGATTTGGAGGCCAAACTTTGTTTTGCATTTAATATTTGTATATTTGGAAGCCGACTGGGCTTTGGGGATTTAATGATTTGTAAAGTTGACTTGTGGCTAGGAGTTAGAATTTGAGAAGATGTTTGGATAGTTGTTTAGGGGTGGTTTTTATTAGTTGAGAGTTGGATTAGAAGATCTGGAGTTAGCATTTGGAGGATAGCAGAGTTAGTAGCTTACGAGCTTAGGCACAAGAAGATTTATTGGTGGCATGTGTGCACAAGTTTAGATCTTTCTTGAAGTTCTTACCAGTGTCTGTCATGTTACAAACCTGTACTAGCTAAGAAATGTATTAGACCCTACATGATCTTGTAGAACTATGTTTTTCTTTGTAATTGGCCATAATTGGGAAGGCCTTACATTCTAGCACATTGCATGTAATTAGTTTTTGATGAATAAATATACATGTTTACTCTTAGATTTGATGTTATTGTTGTGTAATTCCATTGTGTGGTGGTTTGGTTACAAGTTTGTATAGTCCTTAATTGGATCCTCCATCCTTGACTGCATCATATATGCTATTGGAATACAAAATTTCATCAGGAATTTCAAATTCAAATATGAATGATCATTGATGATACAATACAAACTACAATAATGATACTCTTTGTTCTCAAATTTTAATGATGAAACATATGTTAGGAATAGTCCCAAGAGATAACTAAGAGTGCGGTGCGGGGGGGGGGGGGTGAATCAGTTATCTACAAGTTTCAATTCTTTATCCAATTGAGTATACTTAAACATAAAGAATAAACACAATGAAAGAACACTTGAACACAACACCAATATTTTGGTTATGGGGAAACTCAAATAGGTAAAGACCCTGGTGGGAATTGACACCCACTAATATTCTGTACTAGTGTATTATGATCCTTGTTAGAAGATCCTCAACCCTGTTAGGAGTTTCTTTACAATATATTTAGTATAATAGACTTGGTCAAGGGTCAGATCCTATTAGGAGTCTTTTACAATAGTCCTTGTTAGGGGAGAGGATGCACTGTCCAAGAGCACATTGCTCAAAGGGGTGAAGGCTACAACCTTCTATTTAATAGATACACACTATATCTAGATCTTGGTGAACTGCGCTTTGACCTATTGTCTGGATCAGTTCCAATTTATGGCACACATACTTTACTTGGTCGCATAGACCTTCTTCTGATGGCTCAACACTTTGCACACTATGCTCTTCTCTTATTGTCAACCATGAACCACACTCTAGAAATCACAAATGACTGTCTATAAATATCTTTTCTCTAAATGATATAATCAAGTTGACCTATTAGAACCACCTTGAAATCATATTAGAGAATTCATAAAAATATCCAATAATAATTCAGTTGGCTCTACTAAGCACACAACATATTCTAGGACCTGTCCAATAAGATAATTGTAGATGCACACTACACACTATCAGCTCTACCAAAATAATTAGATCTTTCTCCTCAAGCTAAATTACCTCATGCGCTCTCAACCAAACCTTAATAACTCTTTCCCAAGCTCTAATCCAAGGGTGCATACCAAAATGATAGGCGCAACTCCAGAACCAAAATAATCTCTGTCGGCTCTTCTGAAAAAACATAGGTAACTACTATTGGTGAATACCAATTGCATAACTTCACTTCTACTAATCATCAGACTTTGTGTCCTTGACTATAACATCACTAGCATGTCTTCATCATATATCCAAATGCACAAGGCTCCATGATAACTATACAGACAACCATATACATAACACTACATGTTACTTTATCAGGAACACTACTAACACATGCTTCTATATAACTATCTGTACTAACAGTTAACCTCTGTACCCATGATATCATGTTGATAACATGTCCATGCCACATATACTAAAATTTTACTGTATAAATCTTCCATGCATGCTACTTACCATATGTTTTCATCAATGAAAAACATACAGTCAACACTGGCTTGATGGAAAACCACACATTCCTTGCATATAGTATCAACTGGCTTTGCTATATAGCTAGGTAGATCTCTTACTTCCTTTACATTTCTTATCTTAACTATGTTATCAAAATTGATATGACATAGTCTTTTATGCCACAACAAACTATCATCTATTTTAGCAACAAAACAACTTGCTTCTGGATTAAGTTGAAAAACATTACCTTTAGTCTTTGAGCTTGATGCAATTATTTCTTCTTCTTTGTTGTTAATGATGCACTTGTTTCCACTAAATTCCAATCTGTAGCCTTTGTCAAGTAATTGCCCAACACTTAGTAGGTTATGTTTCAAACCATCAACATAAAGAACATCATCAGTACTATTCTTTCCATCCAAGGTGATGGCTCCTCTACCAATGATGGGTTTAGGAGTCTTATCTCCAAATCTAACCATGCTATCATCATCTAAAACTATGCTATCTCTTCTTTCTCATCTTCATGATATGTCTTATTGTTCATTTTCTCTATAATAGTAATAAATCCAATCTCTTCTTCAACTGAATCATCATCTAAAACTCCATCTTTAGCATAGTAACATTCCTTAAAGTATTTAGGCTTGTAGTCATTTTTGAACTTTCTAGCTCTTGTAGGACACTTAGATGCAAAGTGACCAATCTTGTTATATGGAAAGCATTTAAATGAAAATTGACCTTCATATTTTTCTTTTCCTTTCTTTTCTCTTTTGTAAATCATAGAAATGAAATCATCTAGTGTTTTCTCTTCATCAACATCATCAAAATTACTAGAAGTGTTTGTAGATTTCTTATCATGGACTGTTTCTTTGAAGGCTGTCTCACTTTTAGGTTCTATCTTCAATCTTGAAATCTCAAAAGTTGAGATTTTGCTGATCAAGGTCTCTCTCTTGAAATTTGATGTAAGCTACATGGTATCATCAAGGATGTTGATCTTGTTTTCATATTTTGGAGTGAGAGTGGTCATCAATTTGTCCATAATGTCTTTCTCTGAGATCTCTCCATGATTGTTCTTGATTCCAAGAATTGCTTCATTGATCCTTTGATTGTAAGCTCTTATGTTTTCTTTGGGTAGCATCTCTAATGCATTGTATCTTTTCTTCCATTTTTTTTTGTGTGCATCCTTTTCTTGTTTCTCTCCTTCAAATATGTCTTCTAGGTACTTCCATATTTTGTGGGCTGTATCTAGTTTCTTTATTTCTAAAACTCACTATCAGATAGGGTGTTGATAAGGGCTTCTTTGGCTATTGCATTTTGATGAAACAATTCCTTTTTCTTTTCAGTAACATCATCCTTTGCAAGGCCTTCCAAGGTAGGGATCTTGACTACTTTGATAGTTACATCAAAAAATTCAAAAGAAATGCATTGCAAATGATTCACCATCTTGTTCTTCCAATCAAGATAATTATCTCCATCAAACTTAGGACTTTATTTTCTAAAGAATTCCATCTGATCAACCTCAAGCTATTAAACATTCTCTCTGAGGCACTTGGCTCTAATACCAATTGTTAGGAATAGTCCCAAGAGATAACTGAGAGGGGGGCGGGAATTAGTTATCTACGAGTTTCAATTCTTTATCCAATTGAGTATACTTAAACATAAAGCATAAAAAAAATGAAAGAACACCTAAACACAACACCAATATTTTGGTTACGGGGAAACCCAAATAGGTAAAAACCCCAGTGGGAATTGACACCCACTAATATTCTGCACTAGTGTATTATGATCCTTGTTAGAAGATCCTTAACCCTGTTAGGAGTTTCTTTACAATATATTTAGTATAGTAGATCTGGTCAAGGGTTAGACCCTATTAAGATTCTTTTACAATATTCCTTGTTAGGGGAGAGGATGCATTGTCCAAGAGCACACCGCTCAAAGGGGTGAAGGCTACAACCTTCTGTTTAATAGATACACACTATATCTGGATCTTGGTGAGCTATGCTTTGACCTTCTATCTAGATCAGTTCTAATGTATGGCACAAATACTTTACTTGGTCACATAGATCTTCTTCTAATGGCTCAACACTTCACACACTATGCTCTTCTGTTACTATCAACCATGAACCACACTCTAGAAATCACAAATGACTGTCTATAAATATCTTTTCTCTAAATGATATAATCAAGTCCACCTATTAGAACCACCTTGAAATAATATTAGAGAAGTCATAACAAACTCCAATAATAATTCAGTCAGCTCTACTAGGCAGGCAACACATTCTAGGACCTGTCCAATAAGATAATTGTAGATGCAGGCTACACATTGTTGGCTCTACCAAAACAATTGGATCTTTCTCCTCAAGTTGAATTACCTCATGCACTCTTAACCAAACCTTACTAACTCTTATCCAAGCTTTAATCCAAGGGAGCATACCAAAATGATAGGTGCAACTCCAGAGCCAATATAATCTCTATTAGCTCTTCTGAACAAACATAGGAAACTGCTACTAGTGAATAGCAACTGCATAACTTCACTTCTACTAATCATCAGACTATGCATCCATGACTGTAACATCACTAACATGTCTTCATCAAATATCCAAATGTGCAAAGCTCCATGATAACTGTATAGACAACCATACATAGAACACTACCTGTTACTCTGTCAAGAACATTGTTAACATAAGCTGCTATATAACTATCTATACTAATAGTTAACCTCTGTGCCCATGATATCATGCTGATAACTTATCCATGCCACATATACTAAAATCTTACTACATAACTCTTCCACACATTCTACTTACCATATGTTGTCATCAATGACAAACATACAGTCAACATTGGCTTGCTGGAAAATCTCCAACAACATAATACATTCTTGCTTTTCTAAAATGAACATTGAATGATAGGATATAGTAGTTAATAAGTTCAAAAAATTCCTATTAATTGCTACTACCAATTTAGAAAAAATTTCCTAAATTTTCCAATTCATCTCTAAGTTGTCATCATCATCTAATTCTAGTATTCCAGTTCCTTCATTATTCTCTTCATTTTCATTTGTGCCTTCTTCACTTTGACGTCTGATTCTATGAATCCCACTCCACTTGATACCTATTATTGTCCCACTTAGATTTGGAGATTATTTAATGGCATTTCCCAACCCTCTTCTATTGCTTCTTTTCTTCCATATTTCCATTGCTTTTGATAAGGAAAAGTATTGACATCATACCTAGATTTGTAGACCCTCAAGCATGTTTCCAAATTCTTGTCTAGTTTTTTTCTTAGCTTTGATTTTAGGAAGCCCAAAGCACTGAAAAATATCTCATCCTCCACTGAACCCAATATCATGGTTTGACATACATCAACAAGCTTGAAGAATTCTAAAATTTTATCATGCAACACTGTGCCCTGTTTTAGTTCTATCTAAAGCCTTGTTGTCGAGCCCTCTTCATGTGGGTTATGCATTAATTGATATTGATGATTCATAGTCCTTGAAAAAGTTCTTAATTGTTGTCTAAGAAGACCCCCATCTAAAATTCCATTGATAGTCACTCCATTGAATTCTACAGATTTGCAAAATTCCTTTATTAAAGTCAACAACCTATTACGATAATCTTCCTTAGAGTTTTAGTGTCAATATTAGGAAACACAATTACCATAGCCTCAAGTAGTTGTTCATATGGGAATTAGGATCTTATTTCAAAGGAAACTTTATAGGCTATGTCCCTTGCATTAGCTTCTATAGACTCGATGATCTTGGTAAACTCTTCCCTTGTAACTCTTGTAACTCGCTTATTTGGGGCACTATAGTACATTGGTATCTAAAATCCCCTTACACAAACACATAAATCTCCATTTTCAATGATCTTTAAATAATTACCAGGATTGTCCAAATCTATTAGTTTCTGCTAGTGATGAAATTTTTCATCGGATAAATTTGGGTCATTTCGATAGAGATTATCGAGGGCTTGGCATGAAATTTTATGAAATTGAGCATATTTTGCAATATACATGGCTCTTTGTTAGGATTTTTTAATAATGAACATCATTTCTTCTAGCATGGGAAGAAGAGATGCTAAAGTCAAAAGTGTCTCTATATTACTTAACCTTTGAAGCAGGTCACCACATCTCTGATTTTTTGCATTGTCATGATTTTCATACATAAGTTCAATCAAAGTGATATTCAGAAAAAACTTGATGCACTGGTCCATCCAAAGAGATCCATTTGGTATCAACATTTTTAAGAAGCATGTTTCCATTGGTAATTCCATCAGCAAAGTGCTGAAATTCCCTAAAACATTTGGGACTTTGACAAAAATATGATTACAACTCTCTTATGAAATCTTCAACCTTGTTTACTAAAGGAAACTTCTTCACAACTCTAAAAGAAAGATTCATCCTGTGGGCCATACAGTGAATGCTAACAACATATGATGAACAAAAAGCCTACATCTTTGTGCAAAGACCATTCCTTTGACCTTGCATTACTGAAGCTCCATTTGCTCCAACAGAGATCAACTTCTTCACTATTGTGAATTCATCCATAGCTCTATATTCAATTAAATAGCTCTTTACTAATTGAAATAAACTTTTTGATGTCGCATTGTCCCTCAATTTTGCAACATTTAGTAGATTTGGTTGGTGAACATTATTTTGTATAGTATAAACATCCATGCATACCCATGATGTATTATCTATTGTCATAACTTCATCTAAGGACAATGCAATAAAGGTTGACTCTTTTATTTTTCTCTGTACATCCTCTATTTCAACTTGGACAATACAACTTGCCCATTCCCATCCACTATTTATTGACCAACGAGTGATAGGATAGTTAGGAACTTTTAGAAATTGTAACAAACCACTCATTTCTAGATAGTCTATCATTGGATGCCCTCTACTCAAAATATGGAAAACATTACTTAATTGAATAGCTTTTATGCATTCTTCTACTTCACTTGCTTTTGCAAAAATAGCATTAATAGAAACTTGAACTTCACTGGGCTTTGTCTTAAATTTTTGAAACAAATACTATTCCTCAGCATTCCTTTTATGTTGACATTGCTCCTTTATTTTATATCTTATCACTTTTATTTCCTTTCCATCTATAGTTGAGGTTTTGTAAACCTTACCAACATGTTTCTCTATGGTTTCTAGTTTAAGCTACAACCACTTTTCCTTTTTATACTTTGAACTACAAATCATACATCTACATTCTACTGGTAGCTCACCTACAATTGGATTCTTCATGGGTTCAATGAATGGATTCTTTATTGCCCAATCAAATTTAAATCTCCTAGACATCACCCATTGACAATCAGTTTTTTCTTTTGATTTTCCTCTCCCTTTAGTATTACTATTAATTGAACCATCATCATCACTGAAGTTGATCGATTCATCTTGGTATTGGTTATTTACTTGAAATTCATCTTCAAGGTCATCTTCATCAGAGATATCAAGTTCCATAACTTCATCACTAGATTTATTAGGTTCCCTAATTTGTTGAATAGACTCCTCTATAGGTTGAGAACCTTGAAGTTGTAGAGGTTCCTTTGATGATGTACCTTCCTCACTTTCACCAACACCATTGTGTCTTCCCCTGCCAAAGTATGAAGATATATTTATGTATTTTTTTTTACCTCTCTTGGACATCTCCACCTTCAATAGTCATCTTCCTATTTAACTTTGATTGTGAAATCTCCAACAAATTAAGTCTATAGTAAAATTTTACTTGTATAAGATACTACGGACTCGTAGTCATTCTGGTTTTCTACCGATCACAATTGTGAGCTCAGAATCAGCTGAATTTTTGTACTACTAAATCTCTTGAAACTATCCTTATATACAAATGCTTATTTCATATTTTGTTGAAGGGGCTAAAAATTGCATATGATAACAACTAATATTTGGCAAACCCCGTGTAATTTTAAGTAATTAACTAGGCAAATAGGGTGAGAATTTGGTACATGATTATGTACGATGCATGGTGAATTTGGTCCTAGTGAAAATAAAACTTTCACTTGGGACAATGGGCCTTTGGTGAATGGTGATCCTCAATAAATACACCCTTCCTTAATCCATGGTGAATAATAGTAAAATAGAAAATAGAAAAATGTGTGAACAACCTTACTACCATAGTGAAATTATGTGCAAATCATGATGAACAAGCTGACCACTATATGTGTCTTTTATAAAATCAGGGAGAACCGGTCAACCAGTATAATAAGAATTTTTCTACCAGTTTCTATACCCCCAGTGGGACATATTTTCCAATTGGAAAATAATCACCACTAAAAAAATTACTGATCTTGGTCACCATACCTTTCCAATTTTCTATGGGGTTATCTCATTCCTTCACCCTTTCATCCTGCATAAACTTCCACCAAGTAAGAGAAACACCTCTCATTATTGACTTTGCTACCCTAACTCTCTAAGCTTCACTAATTCCCTAAGATTCAAAATGGTTTTCCATACCTTCTATCCACTCCATAACTGATTCAACTTCCATCTTTCCACTAAATAGTGGTATCCCTTCTAATGACTTGCCACTCATAGCCTTGAGTTCTCTCAAGAAGGGTTCTTCAACTAGAATAGGTTTAGGCTAGGAAAATTTCTCCTCCTCTACCACCTCTTTTCCCTTTCCTTCATCTTATTTTAGTTTTTCATTCATCAACTCATCTTTCTCTTCCACCTCTCCTAGCTTATCTCTCAAAACTGCCATTTCCTCGCAGAGTAGCCTATCATCCTCCTTTTGTTCTATAACCTCTCTAGCCAATTCATCATTGGTTACCATGGTGGTCTCTCCCATATATTATTAAATAAACTAATGTTCCAAATCTTATATTTCTCTAATACAAATCTGATGTGATCACAATAGGAATTAATAGTTGTTCAAGCCACCTGGTCAAGATCACCAAATCATTGTTTTGGCCTTGTAGCAGTAGAGCCCCAATTAGGCCTCCTTACTAGGTTTTATTGAGCTTTTCCCAAAATCCTACCAAAGATCTCACCAACTTGGTTATGGATTCTTAATACCTAGGGCATTTCCTCAAGGATTATTTGGGTCTTAAGGTTTCAAGCCTCCATATAGTACCCTAAACAAAAATGGAGGGTTTGGTAAGTGTTTCACCAGTTCTAAAGTTCCCACTATTCAAGATTAGTTTAGGATGGCTAAATATATTGGTGAGCATTCTAATACTTCATGATTATATTTTTTATTTCCCTTCTTTTTCTCCAATGTCTTGGATTTGTGTTGACAAACCTCCCCTGCAATAAAATACTCTTTTACACTTCATTATCCCTAGTCGAGTAATGCAAGTGTTCGTGAAGGGAAAGGCCTTAAAATTAGCCATCTTAGTTTCTAGGCCTCCACAAGAAATATGTACATTTTACATTGGCTCCTCTACCATGCCCCAACTAGATGTGATGAACACAAGGTAGGCTTTCATGGGGGAGTCATGTTTCTAACCAGAGCTACTTGCAGGCTAGTGAACTGGAAAACACAAAATAATTAACCTATGCTTATTCACACACCTACACAAAAATCCTAATGATGCATAATGAAGAGTAAACTCAAAAAATAGATAGCTTCCTTCTTGAAAAAACAAAGTAATTATAGTGGATGCTACTGTAGCATAAAAACATCAGACTGAGTCCTCAAAACAAGAAATAGAGAAATAAAAACATTAACCGGTAATTCTCCAAAGTGTCCAACATAGGGATCTGGGCCTAAAATTTCTTAAATAGAACTTAGGTTTGATCTTTAGGATGTTTAGGACCCTAGATGATCTAAATACAAGATTGGTTCTATTTGGACAAAAGTTGTCATGACAACTTTTTACCAACTTTTGTTAACTTGCTCTCTTTCACACGCAAACCTCAAATCACTCCTTCATAAGCTCAAATAACCCAAATAAAGTCTTTTGGGATCATTTAGGACCAAATCATAACATTTTAACCTATTTCCCATGTCTGTACCCATTCTTAGCAAATTGAGGACTAAGTCAAGTCCTAAGGGTACCTTAGTTCTTTGGCCCTTTAACTCTACCCATACCCTAGGCTATCCTATCCACTAACATCCTAAAAAACTTAGGTCTAGTTAGGACCTATTATTTACCTCTGGTCTAGCTAGGACCAGTATAAGCCAAAATATGAAGAGGACCTTCTAGCCAAGGTCCTAGTGCTCCTACACCAGATGTCCCATACTTTCGATAATACTAGTGTCTTTAACATAATTCCCCTTAGGGATATCCAAAATTTTATCTTCTTCATCATTAAATAGAAAGGATAGGACATTATGTTCCATGTTCTCATCTGAAATGGATCCCCAATGTTCAAATGTGGTCTTCTTGCATTTCATGGTTTCTTTATGTCCCTTAGGGAAGTGTTGTGAAGGTTTACCATAAGACTTGGGGGAGAGAGGGAGCTGACCAATACACATGGGGTTTTCAAATATATACTCCCCCATACCTTGATTTATGAATTTAACCTTCTTTTTAGACTTTGTGTTCTTGTCTTGAGTAATGTTTTCTTTTCCTTTCATCTAGTTAGATGTATTTTCTTTATTTTTTAGAAGTTTCTTGTTCAATGTGATGGACATATGTGTTCAATAGATAGTAGATAGATTGGAAGGGTTATTATGTTAGATAACTGAAAGGGGGGGGGCTGAATCACTTAACTCGAGTTATCCTACAGGCCCAGATACTCTCATATGTATAAAAAAACCTTTCTTATAAACTTAAATAGCTCGGTAAAACTTATTTGTGCCTTTTGGTTCATTAATCGATTGGCAATAGCATTAAATAGTATATATACTGATCAAACCAATTTTTGTAATGTATAAATTAAAATAACTAATCATCGTATTTATACACTTATAAAATATGATTTTTAATGTGGAAACTTTGTTAAGGAAAAAACCACCTGGGATGGGTACCTGAAATAATTTCACTCTTCTGAAGTGAGCTCAGTTAAGAGCCAACCCTGTTATAGGTTACAAAATACACTGTAAGGTGTGACCTTGTTAGAGGATTTATCACTAATATTTCTTTTTGACCATACATTCACTTGGGGTCAAGAAGAAAACAATCAACATTGATTAAATGTTATATTAAAATAAATAAAAATTGTTAAGTCACACTAGGTTAAGAGATTTGTCTATAGAAATGGTTAGAATGCAACAATAAATGATCTACTTCAAATTCAAATTCTTTTGGATATTTTAGACCTATGCTAAGCTCATAATACCTCTAGCCATCATAATCTCTTCCATTTCTTTATATCCTCTAATTCTATTCTTCTTGATTATCTCCTTTCTCTAACTCTAAGTGTAGTCTATAGAATTGCTCAATTCTTACTTGAACCTATCTGACCATCTTTGCATGAATGCAATCTTCTTCTCACTTGCATTTATGAATCTCTTTTCTCCTTAAATAGACATGATAAACCATTTTCTTCTTAGCCATATATTTTTCCTCTTAATTGCCATCGTTAATTTTGTCTCTTTAACCTACCATGAGATTTGTACCTTAAACATGTTTCATTCTTCATCATTTGATCTTCCTTGAATTTTTTCATCTTTAGATCTTCATAAAAATTTTTATCTTTAACCTCAAAATCTTCCATATTCATCCATCTCATCATCTTTAGTGTGAAATCATATATTCTATTTTATTTCTTTCACTCGGTCAATACCATGATGTGTTGGTGGCTTCTTACTTGGTTAATACTATACTTGGTATACACTACACTTTCTCAATGTACACTGTATCAACTAGGTGTATACTAAGTTCTTCATTTACTAGCCACATAAACATGTATATTCTTGATCTTTAATTCATAATATAATCATGTAATACAATCAAATCACTATCATAATGTCATAGGCTCATTAATAAGTTACCTAATGAATACCATACTCATATCTTACTCATACATCTCATCTTCATGTTAATATCTCATTCCTTCACCATTATTACCTTTTTCATATTTTTGCAACTATCATGATAAGTATAGTCAAAACTAGTTGAAATCAATGAAAATATAATAACTGATTTAATGTGTCATAGATAACTTTTTGGCTTGGTCATCATCTTCACATTTTGTTCTCCAAGTAGTTAATTAGTTGTAGTCTGTCAATGTCTCCCTTTGGCATCCATGGTGACAAAAACACAATATGAAATATACTATAGAATACCAAACATATTAAGTGTCTACAACTCTATCTTATATGTGATGTGACTCGGCAATGCATTTAATATGTTGAATCACTACACAACATCAAATTTATAGAATCTCCCATTCAATTAGCTTCATTTATAACATATTATCATGTAACCATCTCTCCCTATAAATCTCAATCAAAATATTTTATGTAGTCATCTCTCCCTTTGATAGTAATACCAAAGATAATCATCTCTTTAGTAGCCAAATTAGTATCTCTATTCTTTATTTTAGATTATTGTACCTTTCATGTACATATATTTAATTTCCATGTGTCTTCCATCTTCTTCTGCTTCTTCTTCACAACATCAAGAATCCCAAAGTTTGAACATCATCCATCAACATCATTAGATCTTCTGATAAAGTATAGGTTGATGCAACCACATATCACCTTAGTAGCTGTTAGATAGGGGATGGACCCCTAGTCTACTTCTCAAGTATTCAAATGTATCCTTTGGTAAGGGTTTTGTAAATATATCAACAAGTTGCTCATGTGGTTTCACATATTCCAATTTAACTTATTTTTCTTGAACTTCCTCCCTCAGATAGTCATACTTAATAGATGTGTGCTTTGTCTTTGCATGCATCATTGGATTCTTTTAAATGTTAATAGGACTTGTATTATCAAAATATATTATCATTGGATCAATGATATCTTTATTCATACCTTCCAAAAATTGTTTTATCCATGTAACATTTGAAAAATTAGCAACATAAGATACATATTCAGCTTTAGTAGTAGATTGGGAAATGCATCCTTGTTCCCTACTTATCCATGTTACTAATCTTTCCCCTAAGAAAAATGCTCCATCGGTAGTGTTTTTTATATCATCAATATTTCTAGCCCAATCAGCATCAATATAAACTTTGGGCTCAAAATTTCCTTCTTTTTAATACCACAGTCCATAATTTTTATTGTTTTCCAAGTATCTCAAAATTCTTTTTACGACAGTCATGTCTGACTCTTTAGGATTAGTAGAAAAGCTAGCCACAATTACAACAATATGTGCAATATCTAGTCTACTATGAAAAACATATATCAACTTTCCAATCATAGATCTATATAAGGTTTGATTTACCTTTGTTGACTTGTCATCTAATGTAGTCAAGGATGGAGGATCCAATTAAGGACTGTCTGACCTTGTATCCAAACCACAGCATAGCAGAATTCAACAACAACAAAACTAGATCTAAGATAAAACTAGAATCTTTATTCATAGATTCACTGATTACATGCTATGTACCAGATTTTAAGGCCTTCCTAGTTATGGCCAATTACAAATCAAGTAATAGTCTACAGGATCTCATAGGATCCAAGTCTTTTCACAACTTAGCCACTTGGCTAGCCTAGGTCTACAACACGACAGGACGCCGGTAGGGATCCAAGGATAGATCTCAACTTGTACTCACAACTTCAAATAAATCTTCTTGATGCCTAAGCTCGCAAGCTAATAACTCTTCTATCTTTCTCTAATCTCCTCTCCTTAAACAACTACCCAAACATCTACTTAAATACTGATTTCCAACAACAAGTTAGCTTGATGTAATCATTAACTCCTACAAATAGTTATTAAATGCCAAAACTTTAGTCATCCCTCAAATAGCCTTACAATAAATAAAATCATCCAAGATGATCCCAACGGTCATTAGATCTACATAGAAGAATGCAACACACTAGATCTAGGTCCCCACACATCCAACGGTTAATCCATAACTCAAGGAGTGTGACCCAAATCAATAGAACTAGTTGGCCAAGCTGATCCAACCAAACAATCCAATCAGTAAGCAAGAACATTGAGCAATAGAGGAAATAACCGAGCACAAGTCAACCAACCATGCCAAGCCTTATCGAGAAACACAGTTATCACCGAGTGCTAGTGAGCCAATGCCTTTAGTCACTGAGTGTTCTTCAAAGACCAAGCACCCTGGTAACCATAGAAACTGAGCAACTAGTCCCCCAAACTGAGCAAGTACTCCACCAAACTAGGATCAAAACTAACAATCTACCTCCAAAAACAAACATATTTTTTGTTGATATAAGATTTCCTAGAATCCTAGGATTCTCTTGCATTAGACACCCCAACTAAGAAAGATTTTCTCATAAGGAAATCAGGAACATCTCAAGGGAATTAGAATAGGTATGCCAAATCTATTCTTAACCCATATCTCCTCTTGTCCTTCATTCCAAGTTGTCTTCACTTCATCCACTATCTCATGCAACAAGTTATCCTTCTTCCCACTTCTCTTATCTTTTCTATCTACAACTGATAACAATTGACTCTGACCATTCCTACTGACCACCTTAGTACCTCAGTAAACACCATCCTCTCTAAATTATTCAATCAACTTGACATCATCCACATCTCTCTATGTCACAAATGTCATCATCTGCTATACTATTTCTATCAAAAAGACCATTTGCCTCTTAATCTCAAAAAACTCTTCAGATATATTACCCTTCTTCTCTTTCAAACTAGGCTTTGTAGGAATAGGTTCATCAATCCTCTCCTTCTAAGGTTTTTCATAAGGACAACACTTGATAACTCCACATCCTTTAGGCCTTGTCTCCTGTAAAGGTAATAGCTTATGTCTAGATATTTCATGTGTAACCACATAGGTGTTAGCATGACCATCAAACAAAACATTTCTATCAAATTGCCAAGGCCTACTGAACAATAGATGACAAGCATCCATAGGCAATATATAACACAATATATCATCATGATAAGATCTAATCTAAAAATTAACCAAGCATTTCTCCTCAATCCTAACCTTAGACATGTATGCACCTTAAAATGGTCGCCTAGACTTTGGGCCCCATTTATTCAATTTGTCAAATATCAATTTTCTGAATCAATGCTTTACAATATATTCAAATCAATTTCCTTGATCAAATCATAACTATTTCAATCATTTCAATAATCTCCTAAGGTTTAATCATGTCATCAATAATTTTATTTAATTAAAAGAAATATTCTCTCTTAAATAAATAAAATAACCTTATTTAATTGAAAGAAATATCTTTTAAATGAAATAAAATATTTTTTTAATTAAATAATTTTATCTTATTTAGAATAATATCTCTCTTTTAATTAAATAATGCTATCTTATTTAATTAATAGAGAATCATTCTTTTAAATAAATAAAAAGTCCTTTTAAAGCTCTTTGTGATGAAAAAAGGGAAACAAATAATTAAAAATAAATAAAATCCCTTTTCTCTCCACACTCTCTAAAAAATGAGCTTTATTTCCTCTTTTTAGATTTATCTCACATTGCTCTTGAGGATGCATTCTCTTCCACATTTTCCTATATAAGGAGCCCTCTCCTTCTCATTTTGAGGATCCAAGAATTTTCATGTTATTATTATACTACAGGTTTGGAGAGTAATCTTGGAAGAAGCTTATTGAGCACATTTGGAGCTTTAGATATTTGAGACTTCTTTCTTCTTGTCTTTTTCTCTCATGCCTTATGGAAATCCATAGTTTAGATTAATATTGCATTCACATAATAGTTTAAATTCATGTTTCCTTTCATAGATTAACATTGTATAAGCATTCATTTTAATAGAATAGTTTATTTCTTGCATTTTTATCATATAGACTAGTTTCATTTGCATGCAATAACTTGATGATCATGGAGATTAACATACTTTCTATTCATCTTTGAATCTCTTGTTTCTTGGTGTACTTGCATTGGCATAACTAGGTCAATCTGAGGGCCTCATATACAAAACCCTGCACTCCACAAATAGAGAGTTGTGAATCACTGTTTGAGACCTCATTCTTGAGTGTTCTTAAATGTAATGATTCATAGAAGTGTGACTACTTTCTAGCACACATTTTTTGTGCCCACCATGGGGCAGAAAAGATCAATTTCTGGCCTCATTCTTGATTAGTTTTTCAATTTTAGTGTTGGTTCCAGGCCTTGTACAGCCATGTACAGCATGTAAACCTTGTAATATAATAATGGATGGATATAATGATGAATCCTCTTTCTCATGATTTTGGTTTGGTTCATTTTTAGAAAGAAATGAATAAGTTATGATCATTGTGGTGAAAGTCGGTATTTGCAGATTTGAGATTCTTTGAATACAGTCAGATTGAAACATCTGGTACAGACAAATTGTGAAGAATCAGTATCTCTAATAATATTCATTGAAAATATACATGAATTATCTTTCATTTCCTTTTGGTTTGAGTCATTTTTATGTAGATTTTTGAAAGTTATGGGCATTTGAGTGAAAATTGGTTTTTAACAATCTGTATTAGAGTTGTAGGCAATGATTTATTCTTAGAAAATGATTTATGAATGGGAAAAATAAATTTCTTACATATTTGGAAACTAGATTCATTAATGGTTACTATGAAATTGGTTTGGTTTCATTTTGATTTTTTTTGAGAAAGATATGTGATTCCCTAGGCAGGGCCTAGTGTTTTAAATCTGGTTTATGACAGATAAATGGCAGTCTGAAAAGGTTATTGGTTGAGGAACCAAATTGAATCATAAGACCTTGTAATTTTGGGAAATGATATTTCTTTATGTTGGATAAAAACTTCATTCTTTCTAGAAATTTTAATATTGTGATTTTATGGGTCAAATAAATCAATCTTTAAAGACTGTCTTGAAGACAACAATGTTACATATCTTACAGTTTGCCATTCATTTGTCTTGATTCTGTACTTTTGGATGTGTGCTAAATGCTAGATTGTAGATCTTTGGACCTAAGGTGAGTTCTTAAAATCTCCGTAACACTTGGTTTGGGCATAAAATCTATCTCTCATGTGTTTGGCTTGAGTGTTACATGCTTTCATAGAACACATTTTTGATGCTCTTAATGGGAAATGAATGAACATAGATTTGATTTTATACAAGTTTGTGTTTAAGTGAATGCTTGTGTTTAAACATTAAGTTAAATATTCCATGATTCAAACCCTCTTGCACTTATGAGTAGTATTGATTAGCAGTCTTAGATTACTTGTGATTGATCTAGATTTCTATCTTGGGTTATTGGACTCGCTAATCCACCGGCCCCTCATTTCTTCCCTGTGGTTGCAATCTCGGTGCCACATTAAAGGGGAGGGGTCTATAGGAAAGAAGCATTAATTTTTCCACTAGGCAACCCTTTTGTGCTTTTTGGAACTCACTTGTTTTCTAGGTTGTGGACTTGTTTGTAGCTTGTGTGAGGTGTTAAGTGTTCCACCTTGTGGACTCACCTCATATTTTCTTTAAGCATTAAGTGTTCCACCTTTAGTGCTTTCCAATAATTTTGATAGAGAATTACTTACTTTTTCATTTCTAGAAGGCCTGGTTGGGGATTTCATCACCTCAAGGGATGACCTTAACTCCTATGTTCCGGTAGAGTATAAATATTAGGAGGTGAATCCAAAGACACCTCTCTTGGGAATGAGTTAGATTTCACTCTTGGCTAAGCCTCAAAGAACTTTATACCTTTGAGAAGTGAAGGAGGAGATTTGGGTTATTGTCTCCCCCCGGCTGTGTGATTTTTGATTCTTCTCATCTATGGATTTGGGCCTCATGTACCTTGCGTATATCAAGGACACCCTTTAGAAAAGCCATGTATATGCTTGTAGACAGCTTGCTAGGATGTTGTTGTGTTTTGAGTACCTACTAAAACATATCCAAGAACATACACAAGTAGAATCTTTAAGGAGTAGCATACTAAGTCACTATTCTTGTTCATGTGCAAGGTTTCTTTGCCTCTTGCTCATTGTTTGAAGACATTTGCTTGCTTGAACTCCCTGATTTCTATCTTATGTGCTTGATACAAATCCATTGATATGCTTGCTTGGTCTTTGAAAATGAACAACAAACTGAAATCCCAGTTCTAGAGACCTATTCTATATTTAGGGTTCTTGTGTCCTTGACCTTTTGAGTTAGTGATCCTTGATCTCATGAGTGATTTTGCTTGAGATTGGAAAATCAGGAACTGTTCCTATCAAATAGATAAATTTTTAGACTCTTTGATAACACACTTGGAGAGTGCTAGTAATCTCTTCATCTGCCCATTTTCATACAATTCAAACTCAGTATACTTTGTGTAAGTCATCCTCCTGATCCATACATGCTTGGGTATTCACCCAAGAATTGAGCACCTTTGTGGCAGTGTTGGTTTGCACCTATTTGCAATAGTTCTATTTCACCATTTCTCTCAGACAAGAGAAAACTTTTACTATCCTAGTCTAGTATTGACATTTCCTAGAATTGTCTATTTGTCTAAACTCTCCCTTTCATGTTAGTAACAACAAGATATCAAGTGAGCCAAGGAAAGTGACCTCAAATAGTCTTCAACCAACTACTCCCAGTTTAGACTCGTCAAAAGAGAAAGGAAAAGGAACCAATATTTGACCAGTCACCTAGGAGTAAGTCTGAAACCCAGTTTGACCCAAAGAGCCATTTTAGCAATTTGAGTACCCCCTCAGCACCTTCCCACTCAAGTATGGATATGAGTTATATTGTCACCAGGTGGGAGAGGGAAGCCATGGATCAAACTCTTGATGAAATCTATGAAAGACACAGAGACAAGATTTTTTTTGGTAATTCCTCTCATGATGCTCAACCTAGTTCACCCCCCATCAGCACTAGGTACCTAGATGCACATCAAAGAGCCAAAAGGCATGAGAGATGAGATCACCCAGAATAATGGTCACAACATGAAGACCAAGACAATGAACCTAGTGATGCTCATGTCAATGCAACATATACCAATGATTTGTACAAACATTCAAGACCAAACTCTCCACTTCAAACAACCTCAAGGCATACAAGTGAAAGGCTTAAAAGGATTGAGCATGAGAAGAAAGCCTTTTTAGATGAGCAAGCTGCACAGCAAGAAAAATTTAGATAGCTTGAGGCAGAGAGCCAAGCTTTATTGGAAGTACAAAGGAAACTTGCTCAAGAAGAGCAAGATAGGCTTTTAGCCCAACAAATTAATACCTAATTGAACAATAGGGGTGCCAATAGTGGAAATAATTCTTCTCCCTCCACCCCTTCCAGAACACCAAGAAGTAGAAGGTGGTCAAGAACCCCTTCTAGATCTCCTAGTCCTAGAGGAAGAAGGGCCTCTCAGTATGCTCACTATAGGCAGCAGACCCCTCCCAAAAATTCAATACCACACTCCCAACATGTACATCATGGTTCCCAACATGGAGGTGGTAGCTCACATTATGACCTTGATACTCAAGACTTCATGCGAATGCAACAAGAGCCTATCTTCCAACAGTATGTGGAGAGGTATTTGGAACAAAACAAAGATACATTTTTGGAAAGTCTAATCAACAAGGGTGCCAGAGTCCCTTATAATTTTGATGTGTACAACAAAATACAAAAGAAAAATCCCTCTCAAGAGGAAGAAATCCGCCAAATGAAGCAAATGATGTAGAAAATGATGCAACCTAAGAGCTCATTCTCACTAGACTCGATTTGTCCTAATCCATTCAACAAGAGTGTGAGTATGAAGGATTTTCTAAAGAGGGTGGAATTCCCTCAATATGATAAATATGATGGTAGTGGTGATCCACATGACCATGTGCACCAGTTCTATACTACGAGCTTTGAATTCCATCAGGATGACTCCTATTTGATGAGGTTATTCCCTAGAAGTCTTAAAGGACAAGCAATGGAATGGTTTACCAGTATCACTCCCCCTGTCAAGACTTTTAGAGAACTTGTTCATCGATTCGTTCAACACTTCACATATAATCTGTCAAGATCTATTACTATGTTGGACCTATGCAACTTGAAACAAAATTAGGGGGAACCCTTTGTTACCTTCTTGCAAAGGTGGAGGAGATAGTGCTTTCGATATCCTAGGATGATCCATGAGGATGAAAAGATTGACATACTTGTCAGTAACTTGGTGCCTGAAATGAGATATGAGATCAAAAAGATAGTCTTCAATTCCTTTGATACCATGATTAAAATTGTATGCCCCACTGAGGATGTTCTAAAAGAACAAGGCATTTTGACCAAACATAGCAACAATGGCAAAAATGGTCAACAAAACAACAAGGATAAAGGGAAGAACAACAATTGGAACAAGAACAAACAAGTTGTCAATGATGGAGTTGTAGACCCTCCCCAACCTAAAGATCAAGGTATCCTTCACTTGTCCAATGCAGTTCAAGCTATGAAGCTCAATGCACCTCCTCAGCAAGAAAGTAAACCAAGATATTAGGAGAGGCCCAAAAAGGAGAAATGGAAATTTACCAAATTGGGTGATTCATATGAGGATGTTCTCAAAACTCTCATTGCTAACAACTTGGCACATCCTCAGGATCCTGCAAAACATTACATCCATGACATTAAGCCACATTGGTGGGATGAGAAGGCTTTCTATATGTTTCATAATGGCATTGGGCATACCATTGAGAATTTATAGAAACTCAAGCACATTATCCAAGATCTCATTGAGAATGGAAAGCTTAAGGTGGATGGACTGAACACTAATGCTAATCACAAAGCATTTAAAGAGCCGTTGCCTAAGTATGACAAGGGGGAAACCTCTAAACCAAAGGATGGCAAGGCTACAATCAACTACACTTACACAGTGGCAAAAAATGTGGTAAACATACTTGAAGTTGTGGATCCAAGTGTTAATATGATGAGGAGTAAGGACCCACATGGTTATGACTCTCCCCCTATCTTTTAAAAAGAACCTATTGTGGTGCTGAGAGGTCCTCATTCTAGGTTATCTTCTCAAGCCCTTAATGTTGTTACCAGGAGTCAAAGCCCTATTGTTCTTAGAGGTCCTAGTTCAGGTCCATCCAAAAAACCCAAGAAAGTGGCATCCAAGAATGTCACCAAGTCCACCATTGCTCCCAAACCAAACTACAATCTTGTAGATCAGTTACAGAAAACTCCAGCACATATATCAATCTTGGAGCTTCTAGAGTTGTCCCCTAGACATAAACAGATCCTTGAGGATGCTTTGTGCATAGCAAATGTCCCCAACAACATTGATATAGACCAATTCCAAGGCATGGTGAATCACATTACTAGCCCACATTACCTCTCTTTCTCGGAAGATGATGAAAAATCCCTAATCCATCCACACAATCTTGCCCTTCACATTGAAGTAATGATTCATAAAACCCATGTCAGGCGCGTGTTGATAGATGGGGGTGCTGGGCTAAATATTTGTACTTTAAGTTTGTTAAAAACTTTGGGCTATTTAGAGGAAGTGATCGAAACTAAAAAGAAGATCACTATAAAAGCCTATGATGAGGCAGAATGAAGTTCTAAGAGGTTGGCTATCCTTCCTGTCAGGATTGGCCCAGTTGAAAAAGATATCTTGTTCCAAATTGTTGATTCTGGACCCCTTGCATACAACATATTATTGGGTAGACCATGGATTCACAACATGTAGGCAGTGCCATCTACCTACCACCAGTGTGTTAAGTTCCCCTACAATGGAGTAGAAATTTTCATACCAGGGGATAGCACTTTATCAGTTAATTCAATCTCAGCTAATGTTCATGTCCCTCTTAATCAAGAAGTAGAGGATTATCAAGCAACTTTAGTAGACTATCAAGACAAGTTTAAATCAATAGACCTTGGCATGGGGGGTATCAACTTGACTCTTTTGTAAAGATGCTTGTTTCCCCTAGGTCCTATGGAAAACCTTCACAGGAGATGAAACTATCTTCTTTGGCAATGACACTATTTGACAATTTTGTGGAATCCTCAATACCAATACAAGATGAAAAAGATGAAGTAGCTATTTGAGATTGGATATACAAAGAGGAGAAGTACCAGCACAATGAAAATTTATCCCCCTCTCCTAAGTCCTATGGGAGAGGACATACTTTTGTCAAGAAGATGGGTTATCCAGGATATGGCCCTCTTAGTCACAGGTTAGATGCTAGAGCCGAACCACTTAATCATGATCTTTTTGGACATAAATCTAAGAAATTGGTTGGCCTAGGCTTTATGAAGAATAAAAAGTGCACTGTCCCCATTCCTGATAGGTGGGATAGTGAAGATGACATAGAATATGTACCAAATTTGACAAATCAACAAGACATGATAGATGATTGGGTACCTTCAACAAATCTCCTTTGGGGAGATTCTAGAGATTTAACAATTGATAGTCCTCCTATCCTAGCTATGATAGATAGTGACTATATGATTGCAAGATTGACTATGGATAGTGTCTCCATCCTAGCTACAACAGATGGTGATAATTCAAATAATTTTTTGATTGAGAAAATTGCTAGAGGAGAGGAAACTCTTCCAAATCTTGAGGCTTCTACATCACGAGGCCCCAACAATAATTTAGAAATAGACTCTCATGAGTTTGAATGGTATTCACTCTTAGATGCAACAGTTGACTTGGATATGGATGTTGTCCATGATTATAGTTCTCAACCAGATGTAGCTGATGAGTCATGTGTCAGATTAGAAGATTGGAACCCACATGTCACATTAGTAGATGATTCTTCACTTGATAGGGTAAATTCTGATTTAGACACCTTAGAGGGATGCTTGACAGACTCCAATTCTATAGTCACCAGAGATGACATCACCTATATCCTTAATCTTGAACCAGTCATTAACCTACCACTTATTGACCCCAACCTTATTGATTGGTCTCAATGTTATCAAGAGCCTCAACTCTTGACATTTCACACTGACTATGAGATCACCTGCTATCTAAATGCCATTGAACCTCTAGTCTCTTCCACCAGTGAATCAACTACCAGTATGATAGAACCTGACATCAAGTACCTTAGTCATGAGATAAAAAGAAAATAAAAAAAGAATAAGAGTTCTGATGGTGAAAACCACTGTGTGGCAGTGTCAGAACCAAAAAAAGTAAAAATAAAAGACATATCCAAGGGTGAAAACCTCTTTGAGGTACCTACAGATGAGGTACTTGATAGTCTCCCAAGCTATTTTTAGGATAGATCATCAGTATTGGTTGAACCTACAGAAGATGTTAATTTGGGCATAGAAGAGGCTCCAAAAATTGTACACTTGGCTAAATCTTTATCACCTTAAGAAAAGAAAGCCTACACTGAGTTCCTCCAAAAGAAGAAAATTAATTTTGCATGGACATATTTAGACATGCCAGGGTTGGACACTAATCTCATTATGCATGATTTGTCCATAGCTCTAGGTGTCAAACCAGTCAAACAAAAGTTGAGAAAAATGCACCCTCATATAGCTCCTCTAGTGAAAGATGAATTAGAAAAGTTCCTTGGTGCAGGATTCATTAGAGCTATAGACTATGTCGACTGGATTTCCAACATTGTACCTATTTCCAAACATGATAAATCCATCTGAATCTACACAGATTTTAGAGATCTTAATAGAGCATGCCCAAAGGATGATTTTCCACTTCCTAACATAGATATGATAGTGGACATGATGGCGGGCTATGAGATCTATTCCTTGATGGATGGTTTTTCTGGATATAATCAGATCAAGATTGCTCCTGAGGATTAGGAAAAGATTGCATTCACATGCACATGGGATACTTATTGTTGGAACATCATGCCCTTTGGATTGAAAAATATAGGACCTACTTATCAAAGAGCTATGACAACCATCTTCCATGACATGATGCATAAGAATATGGAAGATTATGTGGATGACACCCTCGCTAAGTCTAAGAAAAGAGGAACATATCTGGCTGATTTAGAAGTAATTCTAGATCACATGGAACAATTTCAACTAAGATTAAACCCAAAAAAGTGTGCATTTGGTGTTACTTCTAGAAAATTATTGGGATTCATCATTCTAGCCAAAGGGATAGAAGTGGACCCTGAAAAGGTCCAAGCCATTATAGACATGCTAGCTCCCAAAAATATCAGTCAAATGAGGAGTCTTCAAGGACACATTCAATCCATAAGGAGGTTTGTTTCACAATTGGTAGATAGAGCACAACCCTTTAACAAAAACTTGCATAAAGGTGTTCCGTGTGTTTGGAATGAGGATTTTCAGAAGAGCATGGATCAAATTAAGGAATACTTGGCAAGTCCTCCCATTTTAATGCCTCCCATTCTAGGAAAACCCCTCATTTTGTATGTCTCAGCTACTAAATCTTCACTAGGGGCATTGTTGGCTCAATTAGTTGAACAAGGGAAAGAAAGGGCCATATATTATATTAGCCACACTCTTGTTGCTTTTGAGGTCAATTATACTAGTATTGAAAAAGCTTGCCTTGCAATAGTGTTTGCTTCTCAAAAATTGTGACACTATATGCTTGCGCACACCATACACCTCATAGAAAAAATTGATCCTCTCAAATACTTACTTGGTAAAGCTTCTCTCATGGGTAGACTTGCTAAATGGATGATGATTCTTTCTGAATTTGACATAGAGTATATTGAGTGCAAGGCAATCAAAGGCCAGGCTATTGCAGATCAACTGGCTAATTTCCCAATTCAAGATAATATTCCCATTCAAGTCAATTTCCTAGATGAACATCTTATGTACATGACTGAGAGATCCTGGAAATTGTTCTTTGATGGTTCCTACATGCAAAATGGTTCTGGAGCTAGTGTGTTGTTTGTCTCTCCACATGGGTACATTATTCCCAAATCTTACAAGTTACTCTTCCCATGCACAAACAACATAGCTGAATATGAGGCTTTAACAAATGGATTAAAAATGGCTATAGAGTGGAATATCATAGAACTACATATCTATGGGGATTCTCAATTGATCATTAATCAAGTCAATGAGCAATACCAAACAAAATATTACAAGTTGATACCTTACAAAAAAATGGTTGGTTCATTAAGACAATATTTTACTTTTGTCACTTTTTAGCAAATCCCTAGGGCTGAGAACAAAGCAACTGATGCTATGGCCACCCTTGCTTCACTTCTTCAGTTAGAGGAACATGAGTCCAAATATGAATTCCTGGTGGAAGAGCTACGTTATCCCATTTATGACTCTCAAGAAAGCCACATCATTTGTACCCCTTTCAATCATGAATCCTCTTGCTATGGTGCTATTTACTCATATTTCCATGATGGAATCATCCCCAACACATTTAAGTGATTTGAAAGAAGAAACCTTGTCTGTAATGCCTCTCACCATTCCCTCATCTCTAGTGATTTGTATAGGAGGGGTCTAGATGGGACACTTCTTAGGTGCTTAGAAAAGGAGGAATCTAATCAAGCACTAGTTGACATCCATGAGGGCATATGTGGGGGACATTCTAATGGTCTTTCCATGGCTCAAAGGTTGCTTAGGGTGGGGTACTATTGGCCTACGATGCAGATAGATGCAGTAGCTTTTGCCAAGTCTTGTGAAAAATGTCAGAAACATGGACACCTGATACATGCTCCAGGTAGGGAGCTAATTCCTTCTATATCTCACTGGCCATTTTAGCGATGGGCCTTTGACCTTGTTGGGAAGATTCATCCCAACTCATTAGGTGGACATAAGTTCATTATCACTGCTACTGACTACTTCACAAAATGGGTAGAGGCTATTCCACTTTCTGTTGCCTCAGGCAAGACCGTGTCTTTATTCATTTTAAACCATATCATCTATCGATATGGAGTACCATCTGAGATCATCACTGACAATGGGGGTCAGTTCAAAAACAAGGACCTTACACAACTGTACCAAAGATTTAAGATAAAGCAACATTGGTCCTCCATTTACTTCCCGCAAGGAAATGGTCAGGCAGAGGCTTCAAATAAAACCATTCTCAAGATTTTAAATAGAATAGTTCATAAGAATGGTAGAGACTCGCACCTACAGATAAAATTGGCCTTGTGGGCCTATAGAATGAGTATTTGCACTCCAACTAGGGCTACTCCTTTTTCCCTCACATACGGCACTGAAGCAGTGTTACCTTTAGAGGTTGAGATTCTGTCACTTAGAGTCTCTCTCAAAGGTCTAGTTACAGATGAGGACTATCACGCCATGAGATTACAAGAATTGGAACTTCTGGATGAAAAGTGTAAAGCATCATTTGACCATATGAGGGTCTACCAAAAGTGGATGTCCAAGGCATTCAACAAAAAGGTTTTCCCTAGAGAATTCCAAGTAGGAGATCTTGTCCTACGAGAGAATCCTAAAAACCAACAAAATAAAGAACAAAAGGGCAAATTTGAACCTAATTGGCTTGGACCCTACATTATCACAATAGCTTTAGGTACAGGTGCTTATTTACTATCTACTAAAGAGGGGGAGCAGCTCCCTGAGCCTATCAATGTTTTGCACCTGAAGAAGTTCTATCCTTGATGCCCGTTCTATCTGGGGGCATCTTTTGTACATACTTATTGATCCTGAAAAAATTCCAAAAATATTCATATATGATGCTAAAAAAATTCTAAAAATTAGAAAATGTCCTAAAAAAATTATCATCTTAGTGAAAACCTAGCAATAGGCACTTTGATGTATCTCAAAAAAATTATATATTCCAAAAATACCAAAAAATTCAAAAAATTCAAAAAATTCAAAAAAAAAAAGAAAAAGTGCCTTGGTGAAAACCTAGAAACAGGCACCTTGGTAGCAAAAATACAAAAAAATTATAAAAAGTCCTGAAAAAATTCTTCCAAGTGGTGAAAACTTGGAAACGGGTGCTACTTGAGGCCTTTACACCCCTATTTCTTATCATGCATCCTCGACACTTAGCCTTTCTCCATCATACCTTGTCCTTGTTGCCTTGGTTTGGAATTGGTCTTTGTCTTTGTCTAGGGAGCATCACTATGTTAGCTTTGGTCTCTTGGATATGCTTTTCTTTAGGACACCTTGCAAATAGTGTTTTTCAACACCAACCTAACTGTTTTTTTCAACACAACCCCTGACATTGAGTGTTTTTCAACACTTATTAGTTTGGTCTTATCTAGTTTGGTCATGTGATCTTACCTACTAGAAAGCATTCGATCCTTATCCTCGGAACTCAATATCATTTTACACACTTAAAATTTTTAAATGCAACACTTAATGCTTGAGATATGTCATGATCTTTTCTTTGTGTGCTGACTAATATTGATTTTCTTTGAGTGTCCTTGTCTAATAAGTCTCTCCATGATGCATCACTACAAGACTTGGGGCATGGGGCATGTTTTTATTTTCTTTCTGCTTGTGGGTATTGTCTTGAACCTCTTCTATGTCTCTTGTTGTCTCCTTGACACACTTAGGAGATTTAAGGCATCATCCTTGACTATTTTTTGCACAACCATTCTCATGGTCATCCCAACATTTATGCCTTGATGCGAGCATGGTTTTGCTACATTAAATTGGGTAAGCTAACATTGCAGTCATCTTGACCTTTATGTCTTTTGATGCTCATGTTAGAATCTTTCCACATTCCAATCTGATATTAATCACATTCATATCTTCATAGTTTCATTTGTGAGTAGTGTTGATTGTGTGATTGTCTGATGTCCAGTAATAATGGCCCAATGATGAAAATAAGTTCTCTTACATTCTCTAATGAATGATGAACAGAAAAAAACCTATGTTACCCATGCAAGTACACCTTTGCATTTTCATGTAGCTTGCATTATTTAGACTTCATGTTTAATTTGCACTTTTAGGCTGCATTATGAGTTTGAGAGGGTTTCCTTCATCTTTCTTGTGGACTTTCAATCAACTATGGTCACGATTTGATCTTCATTTCCTTATCTTCTTTCATGATCTCAATCAAAATTCCCTATCTTAAATAGTTGACTGATTTTGATGCATCCTCTTTCTTGAGGCAAATTCTCTTTCTTCTCTCCATTTCTTTCCATTTCTTCCAAACTTCTATCTTCCATTCACTTTCACCCCACTTCTTTTCTTCTAATTCAACCTTGGGGCATAATCTTTCTTGCTGATCTACCTTGGTTCTGTTATTTTTTTTATCTTTCATCTTATGTCAAGAACCTTATGTTTAGTTCAATTTGATCAAATTTATCAATTTATTGTTTCTTCTCTATCTCATTTTGATTTTGATCATGAGGGGGCAATACCTACCAAACTTCATTGCTTGATTCAGCTTTATCAAATTTATCGATTGCTTCTCTTGGGGCAACCTTGCTTGAGATTCTTATCTCTTATTTGAGACTTGACAATTACCTATTCATAGGTGTTGGCCTTGTCTTTTTCAGTCTGCTTATCTATGTCCTCATGTGTTCCCATCTGGCGAACACACATCTGGGTTGTTTTGTGATCCCAAATCGATCTCACGCTTCAATTCCATTCTTTGGCTACATGTGATCCTGAGTCGACCTCACATTAGTCAAAGAGGGGCAAATGTATGCACCTTAAAATGGTCGCCTAGACTTTCGGCCCCATTTACTCAATTTGTCAAATATCAATTTTTTGAATCAATGCTTTACAATATATTCAAATCAATTTCCTTGATCAAATCATAACTATTTCAATCATTTCAATAATCTCCTAAGGTTTAATCATGTCATCAATAATTTTATTTAATTAAAAGAAATATTCTCTCTTAAATAAATAAAATAACCTTATTTAATTGAAAGAAATATCTTTTAAATGAAATAAAATCTTTTTTTAATTAAATGATTTTATCTTATTTAGAATAATATCTCTCTTTTAATTAAATAATGTTATCTTATTTAATTAATAGAGAATCATTCTTTTAAATAAATAAAAAGTCCTCTTAAAGCTCTTTGTGATGAAAAAAGGAAAACAAATAATTAAAAATAAATAAAATCCCTTTTCTCTCCACACTCTCTAAAAAATGAGCTTTATTTCCTCTTTTTGGATTTATCTCACATTTCTCTTGAGGATGCATTCTCTTCCACATTTTCCTATATAAGGAGCCCTCTCCTTCTCATTTTGAGGATCCAAGAATTTTCATGTTATTATTATACTGCAGGTTTGGAGAGAAATCTTGGAAGAAGCTTGTTGAGCACATTTGGAGCTTTGGATATTTGAGACTTCTTTCTTCTTTTCTTTTTCTCTCATGCCTTATGGAAACCCATAGTTTAGATTAATATTGCATTCACATAATAGTTTAAATTCATGTTTCTTTTCATAGATTAACATTGTATAAGCATTCATTTCAATAGAATAGTTTATTTCTTGCATTGTTATCATCTAGACTAGTTTCATTTGCATGCAATAACTTGATGATCATGGAGATTAGCATGCTTGCTATTCATCTTTGAATCTCTCATTTCTTGGTGTACTTGCATGGGCATAACTAGGTCAATCTGAGGGCCTCATATACAAACCCTTGCACTCCACGAATAGAGAGCTGTGAATCACTGTTTGAGACCTCATTCTTGAGTGTTCTTGAATGTAATGATTCACAGAAGTGTGACTACTTTCTAGCACACAAGACACATCTTGTATCCAACTAATCTGATAAGGATTAGGATGCTTCTTCCTTTCCAAATTTAACTTACTAAGGATTTCTTCTGAAACAAAGTTCTCAAAATTGCCACCATCAACTATAACATTACATACCTTATCCTTTCACTTACATCTGGTTCTATACAAATTTCTCCTTTGTACTAGTTCTTGGACACATGTAGCCAATCTCCTATTGATCAGGAATTCACCCTTCTCTATAACATTCACAATGTCTTCTTCAACAGTCAGTGCAACTCTTTTCTTAGGACATTGAAAACTTCTATGACCTGCTTCACCACATTGATAACATATACTGATGAACTCATTCTTCCACCTTCCTCTCTATCTAGTATTGAAATTCTTACTACCAAATCCTACAGTAGTATTCTTAGGATTCTCTACCACATTACTTTTAGCAACTAGCTTGCCAGTCTTACCACCTCGGTTCCTATTATTCTATCTTCCTTCAAAATTCTTATTCATCTTCTCTTCAATTTTTTAATGCCATCTGATAAGCATCTCCTATTGTTTCCATCTGAACAATAAGTAATTATTCTTGAATACTAGGTCTCAAGCCAAATACATACCTAGAAGCCTTCTCTTTATCAGCTTCAAAATGACCAATCCTAATCAGGACTATATAAAACTCCTCAGTATACTCTTGCACTGATTTTTTAGTCTGCTTCAAGGCTTGCATCTTCTTAAACATGTCCAACTCATAATCTAGTAGAATGAATTTCTTCTTCAACTTGTCAACCATTCAGTTCCATTTAATGATCTTTTCCTCAAATTCATCATCACTACCTTCCTTTAGTGTAGTCTTCTTCTTTCTCAATTCCTCTTGCAGATCTTGCACTTGTTTCTACAAAGCCCTAAAATCATCAAGACTAAATTCTCTAGTAGCTTCTTCCTTTGAGATCTCATGATTTCTCCTTGGAGGCATCTTCGAATCAAGATCCAGATGCAAACATACAAGATCAACTTGACTCCAACAGGAACAAACTTTTCTCAAAGAGGAACAAAATTTCCTATGATACCACTTGATGTAGTCAAGGATGGAGGATCCAATTAAGGACTATCTGATCTTGCAACTAAACCACAACACAACAAAATTCGACAACAAAAAAACTAGATCTGAGATAAAACTAGAATCTTTATTCATGGATTCACTGATTACATGCAATGTGTTAGGCTATAAGGCCTTCTCAGTTATGACCAATTACAAAGAAAGTAATAGTCTGTAGGATATCATAGGATCCAAGTCTTTTCAAAACTTTAGACATAGGTTTTAGGATTCTATTCTCTTTGGAATCTCTAGCTTCTTCTATGGCTTCTTCAAAATGATCTAAGATAAAACTGGAATCTTTATTCATAAACAAAACCAAATTTGAGATAAAATTGGAATATTTATTCATAAATTCATTGATTACATGCAATGTTTTTGGTTTTAAGGCCTTCCTGGTTATGGCCAATTACAAAGAAAGTAACAGTCTACAAGATCTCATAGGATCCAAGTCTTTTCATAACTTAACCACTCAGCTAGCCCAGGTTTGCAATATGGTAGGACACTAGTAGGGATCCTAAGATAGATCTAAACTTGTACTCACAACTTCCAAGCAATCTTTCTGATGCCTAAGCTCGCAATCTAATAGCTCTGCTATCTTTCTCTGATCTCCTCTCTATAAACAACTACCCAAATAGCTAGTTAAATACTTATTTCCAGCCACAAGTTGACTTGATGAAATCACCAACTCCTACAAATAGTTATTAAATGCCAAAACTTTAGTCAGCCCTCAAATAGCCTTACAATAAATAAAATCATCCAAGATGGCCCCAACGGTCATCAAATCCACATAGAAGAATGAAACATGCCACATCTAGGTCCCCACACATCCAATGGTCAATCCATAACTTGAGGAGCATGACCCAAATGAACGAAACCAGTCGACCAAGTCAATCCAACCAAACAATGCAATCAGTAAGTAAGAACACTGAGCAACAAAGGAAATAACTGAGCACTAGTCAATTGACCATGCCGAGCATGACCGAGAAACATAGTTATCACCGAGTGACATTGAACTGATGCCTTCAATCACTAAGCATTCTTCAGAGACCGAGCACCCCGGTAACCACATAAACCAAGCAACCAGTGCCCCAAACCGAGCAACTAGTACTCCACCAAACTAGGATAAAAAATAACAATCTACCTCCAAAGACAAACATATTTTTGGTTGATATAGGATTGCCAAGAATCCTAGGATGCTTCTGCATCACATCCTTGGTCAACTTGCATCTGGTTACCATAGGTGTACCAACTAGTTTTGAATCTTCCATACTAAATGTGTTTTAAGACTTTTTTAATGTACTTTATTTGTGTGGTTTAGATTCCTTCCTTCAGTTGTTGTAATTTCAAAACAAGAAATAATTTGATCTCTCCAAACATCAATATTTAAAAATCTTTCCTCATTTTATCACCAAAAGACTACCATAAAGTATCATGACCTCTAAATATTATATCATCAACAAAAATTTCAGCAATAAGAATCTTATCATTAGTTTCACATTTCAAATAAAAAATGTTGTTATCACTTGTTCTAACAAATTCAATTCTTAGGAGATAATAATGCAGTGTTTCATACCATGCTCTTGGTGCTTGCTTCAGCCCATATAATGCTTTGTGCATCTTACATACCATGTTCTTCTGATTAGGATCAATGAAACCTTCAGGTTGTTTAATTTATACCTCTTCCTCAAGTATCTCATTCACAAATGCAGATTTTACATCCATTTGATATACCTTAAATCCTTTATAAGAAGCATATGCAAGTAGTATTCTTACTCCTTCAATTCTAGCAATGGGTGCAAAAGTTTTACCATAGTTAATTCCTTCTTCTTGTGCATAAACTTTGCAAACTAGTCTTTCTTTGTTCCTTGTTACCTCTCCATTCTCATTCAATTTTTTTTATCAATATCCATTTAGTGGCAATCAAATTTTTGTCTTTAGGTCTCGGTACCAATGTCCATGTCTTGTTTTTCTATATTTTCTAAATTTCTTCATTCATTTCCTTAATCCAATCATCATTTTCCAATGCATCTTTAACATTTTTATGCTCAAATTCAAAAACTAAACATGTATTGTTTCTTAAGTTACTTCTAGTCATAATTCCTGCTCCTTTGTCTCCAATTATTTGATTTTGTGGATGGTGTCTTCTCACATGATTTTATAGTACATGTTCAAATCCCCATTCTTCAATGTGTTCTCCACTTGGTGCATGATCATCATTTTCTTCAGTAACTATTTTCTATTGCTCAGTCTGTAATGATTGTTTCTCGATAGCATTATTCTATTACCTAGTGATGCTAGGTTGTTGCTGGGGTAGAGTTTCAAGATTTTCAATATAAGAAAATCTACCATAGTCTTCTAGTTATTTATTTCTTTCTTCCTCATTCTTTTCTACAAACTCATTAAATCTTACATTTGTACTTTTAATCATCTTTTTAGTAACCTTCTTCAAACATTTATAGGCCTTTCTTTTAGTAGAATGACCTAGAAATATGCCTTCATCATATTTTGAGTTAAATTTTCCATTTCTATCATCTTTCAGAACATAACATCTACTTCTAAATATTCTAAAATAACTCACATTAAGTGTGTAACCATACCATATCTCATAAGGTGTCTTGTTTGATTCTTTCTTCAGTTGTTCTTAGTTCAGTGTGTAAATAGCCGTACTGAAAACTTCTCTCTAGTAAATTTGTGCAACATATATTTCTATCATTAGTATTATAGCACAATCAATAATCGATCTATTGCCCCTTTCAACAATCCCATTATGTTGGGGTATCCTTAGTGTGAATACATGTCTCTTAATTCCATGCTCATTATAAAAATTAGTAAACTCATCAGAAATGAATTCACCACCTCTATTTGACCTCAAGCATTTTAGTTTCTTACCACATTCTTTTTCCACTTTTTCTTTGTACCATTTAAACATTTTGAAAGATTCTAATTTTTATTTTAAGAATGTGACAGTCATCATCCTAAAGAAATCATCAAAAAATAAGATAAAATATCTATCTCCATAATAACTCTGAGTTCTCATTGGACCATATAAGTCAGTGTGAACTAACTCTAGAATAGCATTAGTTGTGTATTGTTTTCTCTTAAAACTAGAATTTGACATTTTACCATTTTGACATTATTTGCACATTACATGGTTAGGTTTAGATATAATTAGTAATCCTCTAACTTTCCATTTCTTATTGATCTTAACCATGTTGTCAAAGTTCACATGACATAACCTCTTATGCCATAACTAGACATCTTCATTTTTAACCAAAAAATAAGAAGTTTCACCATTGTCCAAGTAGAATAAGTTACCTATTAATTGTTCACCAGTACCGATCAATTTTCAAGCCTCGTCATAGATTTTCACCTTTCTTTTCTCAAATTTAACTCAGTGACCTATATTATTTAGCTATGCTACACTCAACTGATTATAGGTAATTCCGTTTACACAATAAAAATTTTCACATCTAATCTTATTACTTAGTAGATAGTTCCTTTACCTTTTACTTGACAAGGTGTATCATTTCTCATTTTCACAGATCCACCATTATAATGTTCAAGAGAGTCAAATTTTTCTTCATCACAAGTCATATGATGTGTTCATCCACTATCAATAATTCAAGTATCATTCTTTCTAACCTTAGAAATAATTTCATTTTCAACATACATTTCTTCTTTCTCAAAATCTTCCTTCAATGCAACAAATACCACTTCTATGTCTTCGTCAATTTCAATCTCAGTGTCATCATCTTCATCTTCAAATAGGTAGAATATCTTCTTTCCCTTATCTTTGTAGTCTTAGTTGTCTCTGTTATCTCTCTATCTGTTACTTCTTTAATCTTGATAATCTCTTTTTTCATTCATCCTTTCATTTAATATTTCACTTTTTCTTTCATCATCTTTCATGTTAGGACATCTTGTAGCAATATGACTAACCTCTTTACATTTAAAAAATACAAGGGTAGCTTACCTTTATATATTCCTTTTCCTTTTAGTAACCTTCTATCCATTAATGTTTCAAGTTCATCAAGCTCATCTTCTTCAACTTCACTATCACTTTCATTTATTTTCTTATGTCTACTCCTTGATATTTCAATATTTAGATATGACATAAATGTAGATTATATGAGGTAAAATATTGTTATCATAGTTGTTAAGCTCAAATGCAATCAATCTACTGATTAGACTGTCAAGATAAATATCATTACCAGAATTGACTCTTATTTCATGTATTCCCGATACTCTAATGGCATAGCCAATAAACAGTGTTCTTAGAATTTCACTTACCACAATGTCTTCTTCAGTAATTGCACCTACTCCTCAGATAACATTCACCACTTCCTTGATTTGGTTTCTATACTGAGTGATGGTTTCACCTTATTTCATCTTCATATCATCAAACTTTCCTCTTAATCTTTCTTCTTTTTCTCTGAGCACATTCACATATCCTCCATGAACTAGTGCTAGCTTGTCCCACATCTTTTTTGTAGTTGTACAAGTCTAAATGTCTTCAAATTCAGCATCTAATAGAGAAGAAGCAATCTCAATAATCATAGCATTGTTTTCCTATCTTTATTTAATCTATGTGATGGTCAAGGGACCAGTGGGAATTACAAAATCATTTTTCAAGTAGTAAAGTGTAGAATATTCAATGCCTAATAGATACAAGTGTTGGAAATATAGTTTGGAAAAGTGATACTAAGATGGGGGGTGAATCAGATATCACCAACTAATCCATTTTAACATTACATAAAAACTTTTGCATAGCTTCAACAAAACTTCATCAAAATAAAGTAACTAATATACTAAGCATCATTCAAGAAAGTACTCATAACATAGTAATTTGGTTACCCAGAAACCCTTGAAAGGTAAAACTGGGGTGGGGATAACACCCACAAATCTTCACTACTATAGTAATAAGTTTTCCTATTAGGGCTTACAAAATTTGATCAAATATATGATCTACCTTGTGAGGGGTCTGCCTTGTTAAGAGCTAAAAGACTTATGCAGTCTACCTTGTTAAAGGATTTAAAACTCACAATAAAGTAAGAACTTGATTAAGAGATTAAAATAGGTCTGTTAAAACTACTCAGTTAAGAGATTTACCGTGATACACTGGTTAGAATGTCTTAGTACCTGATCCTAATGAACTACAACTGATTTAGAACCTAATTAAAGAATTTGTGATTTAAGATCACCAAGTTGATTGATTAGATATGTAATATGATTAAATTAGTATTCTATTTTCATTGATCTCAACTAGTTTGACATCACTTATCTTGTAAGTTACTATATTGAAACATCTATAGAAAAGGAGTTAAAGAGATGAAGAACATAAATATCTACATGAGGAAGATGGATATGAGAGATGAGGATAAAGAATACATTGAGTAACATTTTGATGAGTCTATCACCTTATGATATTGACTTGATTATGTTTCATTCATCTATGATGAGGAAAAGAGCTGAAAGACACAAAGCAGTGTTGTCAGTTAATGAAGAATTTTAGTATACACCGATGGAGTATAGTGTATACCGAGCATAGTGTAAACTAAGCTTGTGTTCACTGATACATTTCTTTGTTAACCAAGAAGAACAGAATGAAATAAATGATTAGTTTAGCCGATAAGATTGATGAGCTAGAAAGTGTATGATTTCAAGGTTACAGATAAAGTTTCTTATGATGATCGATAACTAACAAAATTTAGGAAAGATCTAAAGGATGAGAATCAAATGTGTTATTGACACAAGTGCCAAGGTATGTTTAAGAGGCAAAATCAATGAAGATGATTAATTGGCAAAATATAATGGAGAAGAAGAAAATGGTTTACATGTCTATATAAGAGACTAGAGATTTCATAAGTGTGTGTGATGCCAAAAGAAAAGGGAACTATAGAATCATCACATGAACAAGTTTTCATACATTCTAAGCATACTAGTTAAGGAGAACCCTACGACAGAGCATGACCAAGTGATAGAGATTAATTACCGATGGACAGTAAGTTGATATATTACTGAATCAGGAATGTTACATTGATCAGAAAGATTTGTATGAGCTTAAAATTGATTTGTATATTTTCAATTGAATTTGTATTAAGATAGATCACCTACTATTACATATTTAACCATTGTACATAGTCAAATATCTTAACCAAGTGGACTAAGAAAGTCTTATTATGTATCATTCATAGAATGAACATTGTTATCCGGTCAACTCCAGAGTGACAGCTGGTTGGATGATAATGGTTGGTCTTAAATCCTCTAACAAGGTCACACCTAATAGTGTGTTTGTAACCTTTAACAAGGTTGGATCTTCACTGACCTCACTTTAGAAGAGTGAATATTTTTGGGTTGCTAGTCCTAGGTGTTTTTTCCCTTCACAAGGTTTCCACGTTAAATCTCTTGTGTTATGTGTTGATTGTGATATTTGTTTGATGTCATATTTTCATGTTGCATATTTGATTTGATCAGTAACTACTATATGTTTTAGGCTGGTAATCGGTAAATGCACAAATAGTAAAATTATTTTAAGTTACTGAGCAGTAGAAATTGAAGTATTTGTTTTTTGGATTATACATTTTGTATTGGGATAGTGATTAACCTATTCACCCCTCTCTCAATTATTCTAACAATTGGTATCAGAGCGTTGGTTTCTTACAATAGAGTTTTAAGGACTTCAGCACAAAGATCTCAAAATGTGTAAGAGGGAAATGCCAAGACTAAACAAAGAGAACTTCGCAGTATGGAAAAGTTAGATGAAGTTGCACATATCAGGAATTGGGAATGCTGCACTAGAATTGATGCAGAATGGCTATATAGAACTAACCCTAGGTCCCTTGACACTTGATCAACTAAAAGATAGGCATGAACACAATGCTACTATGATGGAAATTTTTGTTGCCTATACCGATGCTGAATTTGAAGATATTAAAAGCCGCACTACTACAAAAGCCATATGGGATAAACTTTCTCAAGTTTACAGTGGAGATGCAAATGTCAAAAGAGCTAGAGCAAAAAGCCTAAGGGGAAGATTTGATGATATGAAGATGAAGCAAGGTGAGAATATTCTGCAATACACAAATAGACTCAAAGAGCTAGTACATGCTATTAGAGCATCTAATGGAGTCATTAGTGAAGAAACAACTGTAAGAAAAGTACTCAGAACCCTATTACCAGTTTACACAATCAGAATATCTACTACTCATAAAACAAGGTCTACATTTGGAATAATAAAAATGGTGATACTGATAGTAATACTGATGATGAGCTTGATGAACTTGAAGCTCTTAGGACTAGAAGATTACCCAAAGGTAAAGGAAGGTATAGAGGTAAGCTACCTTTGGCATGCTTTAACTATAAAGAGGTTGGCCACATCGCTGCTAGATGTCCACATAAGAAAGATGATGATAGAACCAAAGACCAATCTAAAGGAAGCTATGGGAGAAGATTCAATAGAGGCTACCGACATAATAGAGATAATCAAGACAAAAATGACAAAAGAAAAAAGGTATGTTACATAGCTGAAGATAATGAATCTAAATCTAATTCTGATGATGATGTAGAAGTTGTATTTGTTGCTATGAAAGATGACTCAAAGGAAGAAGAAAAACATGAAGAAACAATGTTGATCTCTAAATTTAACAAAAATAATACATCGATCATAGACAGTGGCTGTACACATCACATGACTGGTGATGAGGAGAAATTTGATCAACTTGGAGAATACAATGGAGGATTAGTTAAGATGGGTAATGACACACCCTATATGGTAAGAGGTAAAGGATCCTTGATGATAAATGATATGATAAAATGTGATAATTCTTATTGGGTAGATGGATTGAACTATAACATGTTAAGTGTGGCATAGCTGAATAATTTAGGTCACCGAGTTTCTTTTGAGAGAAAGAAAGTGAAAATCTTTGATGATGGAGGAAGACTAGTTGGAACTAGAGCACAATCAAGAGGTAATCTATTTTATCTTGATACTAATGAGTCTTCTTGCTTGATGATGAAAAATGAAGATGATTGGTTGTGTCATAAAAGGTTATGCCATGTGAAATTTGATAACATGATTAAGATCAGTGAAAGGAAAAGAGTTAGAGGTCTGCCTAACTTGTCAAAACCTGATCACGTTATGTGTCATGAATGTCAGAAAGGGAAAATGACTAAGTCTAGTTTCAAAAGTAAGGATTATTCAACAAAGAAGATACTTGAGTTGGTTCATACCGACCTGTGTGGTCCTATGAGAACTCAGAGTTATTATGGTTGTAGATACTTTATTCTTTTTGTTGATGACTATACTAGATTGATGACTGTTATTTTATTAAAAAAAAATATGAAGCATTTAAGATGTTCAAGTGGTATAAAGATAAGGTAGAAAAAAAAATTGGTAAGGAATTGAAATGCCTAAGATCTGATAGAGGAGTTGAATTTATCTTTGATGAATTTAATAATTTCTGTAATGAGCATGGTATTAAAAGACAAGTCTCTACACCAAGAACACCTCAGTAAAATAGCATTGCTAAAAGAAGGAACTGGTCAATAGTTGATTGTGCTAGGACACTGATGCTAAAAAAAAAAGTTGCTCAGACATAGTGGAGAGAAGTTGTTGGTACATCTATTTATTTTTTGAACCGAGTTCAACTAAAGGACACCAACAAGACACCCTATGAGTTGTGGTTTGGACACAAACCTACTATAATTTATTTCAAGATTTTTGGAAGAAAATGTTTTATTCAGAAAGATGAGAGAAATGGTAAATTTGACTGAAAAGGTGATGAAGGGATATTTCTAGGATATTCTAGTAAAAGAAAAGCATACAAGTGTCTGAATAAAACTACTAATAAAATGATTGAAAGCACTAATGTCTACGTTGATGAGTTTGATGAAAATAATGTAGAGGAATGTAAAAAGGAATTGAAAGACTATGGTAGATTCACTTACATTAAATAGCCAGAGTATCTACCAAAGCTGCAACCTGTGATAATCGGTCAATAGGAAAACAATACCGAATAACAGGAAAGAGAACCCGACGAGTAGGATGGCCCTACCGAGCAAACAAATGAACCTGCACAAGATGAACAAGAAAGAAGAAATAGGATACTGGTGAGTTTTTTTAGAACACATCATCCTAAAACACAAATTATTAGAGACAAACAAGCTAGCATGCAAACAAGGAGCAAAGCAAGACAAGGTACATGTCTAGTTTGTGATTATGAACCCAAAAATGTAAAAGTTTCATTAGAAAATGATGAATGGGTTAATACAATGAAAGAGGAAATATAATAGATAGAGAAGAACAAAACCTAGACCTTAGTACCCTGACCTAAAGATAAGAATGTTATCGGTACTAAGTGGATATTTAGGAACAAGCAGAATGAGAATGGAGAATTAACAAGAAATAAAGCTAGATTGGTATGTAAAGGATATGCACAAGAGGGAAGAATTGATTATGGTGAAACATTTGCACTTGTTACTAGATTGGAAGGAGTTAGAATGCTACTTGCATATGTTGCACACAAGAAATTCAAAGTTTATCAAATGGATGTCAAGTCAGTGTTTCTAAATGGAATACTTGAAAAAGAAGTCTACATAGAACAACCTGAAGGGTTCGTTGATCTAGAAAAGAAAGATATGGTATGTAGATTACATAAAGCTTTATATGGTTTGAAGAAAGCACTGAGAGCCTGGTATGAGAGGCTACATACTTATTTATTAAGTATAGGATTTGTAAGAACAAGTGAGAACAACAATCTGTATATGAAAGGAGATATTGATGATACAATTCTTATTGCTAAAATATTTGTGGGTGACATTATATTTGGAAGTCAAGATCAAATATGTAAAGCATTTGCTAATGAAATAAGAGGTGAATTTGAGATTTCTATGTTTGGATAGATTAAGTTCTTTCTTCAACTACAAGTGATTCAATAGAGTGATAGGATATTCATCACACAATCCAAATATATCAAGGAAGTATTGAAGACATTTGGCATGGAGGGTGCTAAACCTATGGGAACACCGATGGCTACTATATGTAAACTAACTAAGGAATATGAAAATAAAGAGGTAAATTAGACACTGTACTGATCTATGATTGGTAAGTTAATGTATGTTGTACACAGTAGACCAGACATAGCACATGTTGTGGGAATAGTTAGATTTTTTTCTAATCCTAGAGAATCACACATGATTGCTACTAAAAGAATCTTAAGATACCTAAAGAAAACAAAGGATTATGGATTATGGTATCCTAAGGAAGGCAATTTTGAACTTAGAGTCTATACTGACGTTGATTGGGCTGAAAATATGGATGATAGAAAAAGTACCACCAAAGGAGAATTTTAATTTGGTGAAAGACTTGTTACATGGACAAGTAAGAAACAAGCTTTCATTTCTCAGTCTACAATTGAAGTAGAGTATGTTGTTGCTACTAAAAACTATTCAAACATTGCATATATTAAGCAAGTTATGTAAGGTATGAATGAGATAATCACTAAGCTGGTGATTATATACTATGATAACACTAGTACAATAAACATTTCAAAGAATCCAGTGATGCACTCTAAAACAAAGCATATATCAATTAAGTATCACTACTTGAGAGAACAAGTACAGGAGAAGCAAGTTAAGCTAGAGTTTGTTACATCAAAAGAATAACTTGCAAATATATTTACAAAGGCTCTACCGAAGGATACATTTGTGTACTTAAGGACTAGACTAGGGGCCTATCCCCTATCTACCAGTCACTAAGGTGATCCAGATGTTACATCAACCTAATCCTATTACAAGATAATTCATGTTGATGCAACATAGTTCACACTTTGGATCATGTGTAAGGCTATGAAAACTTGGAGAACTAGAATAGATTGGCATATTAGTATACAAAGATACAGAGTATGCACCGGACAACAGAGAGTTACTTGGCTATTGAAGAGTTGTTTGTTTATTTGTTTCTTTAGCATTGTTGTCAAAGGGAGAGATAAACAATATGAAACAATATGCACCAATGAGAACTATCTAAGGGAGAGACAAATTGAAGGAGAGCACTGAACATCAGTTACTGAGAATAGAAGAAGGAATCCGAGAGCTGAAAAAATCTTATTTCTAGATTGACAAAGCTGTATTTTCTAATGTTGTTGAGTAACATAGTGATTAAACATATTAAGCTAGGGAGAGCTTGTACAAAATTTTGTTCATAGAGTTTTAGAATACATGTTTGGTATGTGTATGGTACATTTCATATTACTTGAGTTTCCATTAATGCAAAAGGGAGAGATTGATGAACTAAAACTAATTTAGAACCTAATTGAAGAATCTATGATTTAAGATCACCAAGTTGATTGATTAGATATGTAATATGATTAAATTAGTATTATGTTGTCATTGATGTCAACTAGTTTGACAACACTTATTTTGTAAGTTACTATACTGAAACATCTATAGAAAAGGAGTGAAAGAGATGAAGAACAAAAATATCTACATGAGGAAGATGGATATGATAGATGAGGATAAAGAATGCATTGAGTAAATTATTGATGAGTCTATGACCTTATGATATTGACTTGATTATGCTTCATTCATCTATGACGAGGAAAATAGCTAAAAGACATAAAGTAGTGTTGTCAGTTAATGAAGCATTTTAGTATACACCGATGGAGTGTAGTGTATACCGAGCATAGTGTAAACCAAGCTTGTGTTCACTGACACATTTCTTTGTTAACTGAGAAGAACAGAATGAACTAAATGATTAGTTTAGCTGATAAGATTGATGAGATGGAAAGTGTATGATTTCAAGGTAACAGATAAAGTTTGTTGTGATGATCAATGGCTAACAAAATTTAGGAAAGATCTAAAGGATGAGAATCAAACATGTTATTGACACAAGTGCTGAGGTATGTTTAAGAGGTAAAATCAATGAAGATGATTAAGTGGAAAAATTTGATGGAGCAGAAGAAAATGGTTTACATTTCTATATAACAGGGTGGAGATTTCATAAGTGTGTGTGATTCTGGAAGAAAAGGAAACTACAAAATCATCACGTGAACAAGTTTTCATGCATTCTGATCATACTGGTTAAGGAGAACCCTACTATAGAGCATTACTGAGTGACAAAGAGTAATTACTGATGGACAGTAAGTTGATATATTATTGAATCAGGAATGTTACATTGATTAGAAAGATTTGTATGAGCTGAACATTGATTTGTATAGTTGCAATTGAATTTGTATTAAGATAGATCACCTATTGTTACATATTTAACCATTGTACATAGTCAAATCACTTAACCAAGTGGACTAAGAAAGTCTTATTATGTATCATTCATAGAATGAACATTATTATCCTATCAACCCCAGAGCGACTACTAGTTGGACGATAACGGTTGGTCTTAAATCCTCTAACAAGGTCACACCTAATAGTGTATTTGTAACCTTTAACAGGGTTAGGTCTTCAATGACCTCCCTTTAGAAGAGTGAATATTTTTGGGTTGCTAGTCCTAGGTGGTTTTTCCCTTCACAGGGTTTCCACGTTAAATCTCTTGTGTTATTTGTTGATTGTGATATTTGTTTGATGTCATATTTGCATATTGCATATTTGATTTGATCTATAACTACTATATGTTTTAGGCTGGTAATCGGTAAATGCATAGACAGTAAAAGTATTTTAAGTTATCAAGCAGTAGAAATTGAAGTATTTGTTTTTTGGATTATACATTTTGTATTGGGATAGTGATTAATTGATTCACCCCCCTCTTAGTTATTGTAATAGATCCTTTGATTTTCACTATATGTAGATTACAGATCTTCTCCTTATAGTATTGTTTTGGTCTCTTTTATCAAGTTTATTTCTATTTTGTCCTTCACTGCTTAACTCAGTCACTGAACTCTATCTAAATTCTTCACTGTCTAAATGTGCTTCTCAGCTCATTCCTTCATTCCCTTTGCATCCTCTCACATACTAACTCATTTTATGGTTAAAATCTTATCCTTATACAAACAACTAAACATCTTCACAATTCAAGATCTATGGTTTAGATTAACTCCTTTTTCCTCTTAAGCTTTGCTAATTTTTGATTGGCTCTAAGTGTTACATAGGGATCAATGATTAAAAAATAGGTATGGAATCACCTCCGTAATCTCCTCAATAAACAAAATACAAAACATGAATGTCGGCCAAAACATTTTACCTTGATCACTATGCCATAACAAACTCATATGTCATTTTTTGGCTAACTCGGCAATTGATATTCTTGATACTCAACATTTATTGTACTCATTCATTGTACTCAGCATATGTCAATATATCTATCACTTGGTAATCATTTCTTACATATCTCATCAAAAACTTAACTCAGCCTAAACATAATGACTCAGTCACAGTGATGACCAACCATCATTGCCCAGATAATGACTAAGTGTGAGTCACTAATAGTAAAAAAAAATATAGAGATCTACAATGTCCCCCTTTGACATTAGTGGTAAAAGCACTTTGTCATTACATTACATGTGTATTTTAAAAAGTACTTAGTACTAGCAAAATACTCCCCCTAAGATATATATACATACAAAATTTTGTTACCTTCCCTTTGTACCTAAATATGTCATGTCATTTACTTTCCCCCTTGTTTTTGGCATGCGTGATCTCTTCTAGAGTGGGGATCATGAAGTATTTCTCCAAAAATGGTTTATGTAGCATCATGACCATATGTAATGTAGTTTCCCATCCTCCTATAGAAATGGTCAAAACTTCTGACTACACTTCCTACTCGGTAGCTAGATTGACTAGGCTCTCAGCTGTAGATAGATTTGGATCTTTATGTGTTAAGTCCTTAGCCTTGGCTAACCCTCTTTGAATTTCCTCCAGATGAGGTGTCAAGAATTTTTTCATAAAGATTAGAGGAGCCCTTATCTTACCATCATTAGCCATTAGCTTGGCTATCCTTTCTTGTGTATGCATAAGCTTGGCATAATGTTTTGAGCTTGTTTCTACATCCAAGATTAAGGATTGAGTGGTGGACTTTAGTTCTTGTTTTACTTTATCAACCAGCCCTTGGTTATCCTCAGTGAATTTTTCTACATTACATAGTTTGGTAAGTAGAGATTGTACATTCACAACTACTTCTTATTCTGTTACCAAAGTAGAAAGTGCTACCTATTTCACTGCAATCTCAGTAGATACTTTTTCCATTAGCTTGGTCTCAAACTTTCTTTTTGACCACTACAACAACTTATCACTGGCTCCGCTATCTTCATTAGTCACTTTCTGAACTATATGGACAAGTTGTTCTAGTATGGGAGTAGAACTATTTACATCAGACAACTCAAAAGCATCATTAAATATTTCTTTTATTTCATACAAGACCTACTTTTGTTGATGTTCTCTCCTAAGTTCTTTCTGCCTTCTTTTCCTCTTTAATAAATCTTGTAGTATTTGTATCTACTCATAAGATAATTTATCGGAATCCCATTTCAAAATCATAATAACTTCATCAATAGTTACCTCCGATGAAGAGACTTTCATTTTCTTCTTAAGTGCCTTCTTTGGTGTGCTCCCACTCGACATCTGTACAAGAGATTGTATTTCCTCTTGTTCCTTAGGCTCTTGTATCTCAATAGATTTGTCTTTTTCTTCTTTTTCCTTATTCTCCACATGAGGACCAGTATCTGTTAATGCAAACTTCTCTCCTCTATCTTGCAGTGACTCCTCGGTAGATGTAGGCTTACTTTCTTTTGCTGATTGATCATGTTCCTCGGTAGTTCTCATACCAGCTAGCATGTCAACTATAACAACTTCAAGTTTGGGGGGGGGGGGTAGTATTAATAGTTGTTATGTCATCAATTGTCAGATAATCTTTCACCTGTAAAAGTACAATATTGCTTCAAGGAAAAGATGTGTCTTTTGCTTCCTTGGCTTGTATATCCTCCTTGGTCAATACCTGAGTATCTACTTGAGCATCCTTTGTTATATCATTTTTTTTTACTTTTGATACCTTCTAACTTTCCTCCTCCATAGGATATTCTATCTCCTAAACTGGCAAATCAATTGTCTCATGAGTATTTTGTATATTATCTAGCTCAACATCCTTAGATGTACTAGCATCTTTTTCAATTATCAACCCAAAATTTATTTTCCAAATCTTTAAACTTTCCTGTACAACATCCTCGACCTTGTGTTGAAGGATAAGATAAGCTCTTAGTTTGGGAATGAATTTATTCCTGTATTGTTACACAATTTTCTTGATATTTGCAAGGGTTAGATCTGGTGAAACTTGAGCTAACGTGCTCTCTCTTATCTCCTCCATAAAAAGAGCATATTCCCATTTATGTGTAATTTTGTTGCTCAAATCTTTAGGAATCCATTTTTCTAAATGTATAGGTAACATCTCAAAGATGCAAAGCATTTAAAGAATAGCTTCTTCAACTTTTTATTTGTCTCCTATATTCATGCTTCCAAAATTTAATTCCTTCAGATCTTCTAGTCCAACAGAGTTTGTGATATTGTGGCATATTTAATCCACATTAGGTGTTACACTCTATGTTACAATCTTCTTCTTCACCTCTTCATCACTTTTTTTTGTTAGGAATGAATGCTAAATGTTTGGCAGCCATTTTGTAGCAGTTGTTGTTGCATTCATGACTATGATTGTCATTGATGTCAACACAATGATCTTCTGGAGACTTGCAGAGAAGCAAATAGAGTTTTAATTAGCACACATGGGTTATTGTAGTTGGAGCTATGTGATGTTGAGGATATACTCTTTGATATTTTATATGTCTATTGTTAAGAGTGCAAATAGTAATTCTTTTATTCATGGAAGTTATGAGCATTTTCGTGGAAACAGTATTCAAACAGTGTTCCTAAGTAGTAGTTTTTGGAAATCAGATGATATCTCCTGAACTGAATGGAATCTGGTTTTGCGTAGTTAAAAAGAAGTTCAAGACACATTGATAGTGATGTGGATGATAGAAAAAACTTTGAGGTCACATGAATGAAGATTTATTGTATTTGGAAGCTGACAGTTTTGTGTAATTTTGATGTAGCGTATGGAAACTTTTATTTTGTAATTGTATGCCGACTCATTTGTAATTATTTGAGTGTGGTATAAAGGAAGGAATGTCTTTCCTTGTTGTAATGTAGAAGAGGATAGTAGTGTATGAATATGAAATCAAGAAAAGAGCTAAATGTGAAAGTGAATTGTGAAGGAAGACATGCAAAGTACAGAGATCTCAAATTAAGATCTGGTGTAATAGTGAGTGCAGTTTGGCATAGTCAGAGAAGAGGTAACATATTATTCTATTGAGTAATACAAACATTATTTGGACAATGTATTCAGTGATCTTACCCTAAAGCTATTTGGGTAGTGGGTCCTTCTATCTTCCATAACTCTTAACAGGGTCAGAATCTTTTAATAGGGATTCAAAATCTCCTAACAGGGATTCATATGTAGTGAATGTATTTCATAAGACTCCTAATAGATTCCATCCTTTCACAAGGAAGATTCATATTAGTGCATCTTTTGTGGGCATCATTGCCACCGGGGTTTACTCTTTGATCAAGAGGCTCCCTAGTCAATATATCTTGTGTCATTGTGTTATTGTGTATGAATATCTTTCTATGGTTGGTAATTATATTTCTTACATGGTTTAATGTTGTTGAAGTTGATAAAAGTTATTATTATCTAATAACTGCTTCACCCCCCCCCCTTCTTAGTTATCTTGGTGGACTTTACTTTCTTACAATTGGTATTAGAGTGGTAGGTCCTTGAAAAACAATTTTACAAGCTTAAGGAGATCCATGATGAATTTTAGGAAAGAAAGCCCTAAGTTTGATAGAGTAAATTTTGACAGCTAGAAAGAAAAGATGAAAACACACCTAGTGTGTTTAGGACCAGGTTATTGGTTGATGACAAAGAATAATTAGACTACCATTGAAGAGGACAATCTTGAAACATCTACTGTTGATGAGAGAGATCTATTCACATGTAAGATACTTGCAAGAAAAGCACTTTTGATAGCCTTTCTAGAGAATGAGCACAATCAGGTAAAATGTTTCAAAAAATCTCATGAAATTTAGAAAGCTTTACACTCTACTTTTGAAGGTGATGAACATGCAAAAAGAGTTAGATTACATAATTGGATATGTGTATTTGAAGATATAAGAATTTTGGAAGATGAATCTAATAGAAGCTATATAGGTAGAATATTAGAAATTATTGTAGGCATAAAATCTTATGGAGGAACAAAGATAGAGAATGAAGTGATATGGAAAATTATGAGAACAATGACTCTTGTATTTAAGTAGACAACATAGATGATTGAACAAGTTGTTAGAAATAGGAAATACTGATAGGGGGGGTGAATCAGTATTTCACAAACTTTTTCTTTTGCCCACTTATAGATATAATAGATTACTTTAGTGCATACAAAGATTATCAAGCTGATTAACAAACATAGTAGTAAATAGAAAGAACTCATAACACATCATATGTTCTCAAGGAAACCCTGGCCAAGGGAAAACCCTGGTGATGATGGTACCCACAAAGATCACTAATCAAAAGTATCTTGTTAGGGGTATTGGACCCTGTTAGGAGTCAATTTACAATATATAGTAGATCTATCATGGTTAAAGGACTTTAGGCCTTGTTAGAAGCCTTAACCCTGTTAGGAGTTAGATTACAAAACTTGATCACCAGCTGAGCTCACTACCCAAATAGGTAATACAAAATGTTTCTGACTATAATATGGTACTGCTTACAACTTCACATCAATAGCCTTTGCTGATATCACAATATACAACTATTGCAAGTTATCTTTTCTTTCTTTTTACATATCACACTATACTATTTCATTACATTTCAAGTATGCCTAATATATGAGTTATTAAAGCTAATAACTTTACATGGTTGGCTTCCAAAATCATTATCCAAGAGTAAACATCTAGGATGTAATCCCTTCACAATGTTAAGTCATTATTTTGACAAGAAAAAATAATCCCTTAACTCTTTCGCTAATACTCTCTCCAAAACTGTTCTATTTGCAAAAATTGTCTTCGGTAAACTTCGAATAACTTTGTCTGGACTACTCCAAACTTTATGTGCACTAAGATGGGGTATCCTCATACTCTATAGAAGCTTTAGTTAACTATGAAAACAAAAATATTTCTCCAGTGGACATTACCAACTAAATCTTCATCGGGTGCTCTATCAGGATCACTATATCCATACTTAGACAATTTCTTTCTTCAACTTTCCATACTTGCATTCTAGATTCTATGCTCTCAATAGAGATCATATGTTTCCATAATGACAACATCTATGCATCCACATTAGCCAAATTGCCAACAATCTCCCCCTTTGTCATTGGTGGCAACATATGGGAAAATTGGCTAAGTGTGCAAACAAAACTTCAAAAACACTTATACAAAATTTTGGCCAAAAGTTATACAATATGTATACAATATCATACTCCATATAATAGCTCCCCCTATGAGTATCCTTCCTCAACATATATTCAATTTTTTTCTATCTCTCCCCCTTTGACAATAATGACAAAGATAGGGTGTACAAAAATTTCAACAACTTTATACCTTATTATCAGTTATTGCAAAGCCGGTAGGCTTACAACACAATCACCAAACTCTAACTTCCAAGGTTCAAAATATTTCTCCCATATCTTCTTGATGGATTCAGAAACATTGAGTAGAGTACTCAATCCGTATGTTGCTATCTGACAAGCTTGCAAGGAATTGAAGCTAAACTTCTGAAAAGATGTCTTTGTTGAAAGACACTGCTCAATTTGATCTTCAACAATTGATATCTTGATTGAGAAATGCTCTCTCATGATGTTAACCTTGATCATCTTTCTATTCTTCTCCTCTGCTAACATTCTGATTTCATCATTCAATTTCCTTATGTTCTTCTCTACATAACTTATCTTGACATTAGGGCTTGTCAAGGTGTTTGTCTCAGCTGTAATAACATCTAACTTCTCTCTGATCTTCTTATCCTCGTCAACTATTAGGATTTATAATTTAGTGCATTGTATGTACAAATTCTTTCCTATCTCAAAATGTCTCCTCAAATTCTTTATGCATACATCTAAACTACCAATATCATTTCAAATATTTACACTTAAATTTTGTTGCATTTCTGCTTCAAAGTCTTCCTGAACTTTTATTTTAGCAATATCCTTCAAGTTAGAAAATTCAGAGTCAAAAGAATTTATTACTATTTTAGCTTTCTCAAGTGGATCTGATTTAGATACCTTAGTGTTGATCACACTCTCAAGTTTCTCTATCAAAAATCTAACTTTGCCTTCAAGGTCTTTCACCTTCTTATTCTTTCCAATAATTTTATTCAGAGATGTGATGAACTCAAGCTGATCATCATCTTCAACTTCTTTTCCAAGGTCTTCAAACATTGAACCAATATGTCTCTTCTTACTGTCAGGTGCACTAATGTCTTCAACTAGTATAGAAGGTGCACTAGAGGTAGTGGCCTCTGTCAAAATTTGTTTTCCTTTAACTGACTGTTCTGTTAGAACTGATTCTGGTACAGTTGGTGCTTCCTCTACCTCTATATTCTTCTCTGATTATGTGACCTTTTCTTGCTCTCCCAAAGCCATATTGTCAAAAATGTTTCCTAGATCATGAAATACTGTATCATCTGATTCTAGAGTCACTTTGGTGCCTTCAATATCCATTGATTCTTTGCCAATATTGATATGTGAAGAAGATGGAACTTCTTCAATACCAACTTCCTCTGCATGCGGTTCCTCTAATTGCTTTTGCTGAGGGTCTAATTCAACATGCTTTTCTACAACTATATCTGCAAGAACTTGCATTACTACTTGCTCTGTCTCTTTCTGTACTTCCTCCTTTTTACCTCCCATTATAAGGATTGTTCTTCTCTTAGTTCTCAATAAAGTTCCAAGAGACTTCAAGAATCTCTTCAAATGATCTTCATCCTTAACTTCATAAAACTATCTGATTACATGTTCTCTCATCTTTATGTCCTCTTCTTGTGCTCTCTATTTTCTATTCACAAGTCTGTTATACAAATCTTCTAGGATCTTACCATGAATAGTGCTAAGTTTCTTATCTGCCACAATCATGTGTGTAACCATTGCATTTTCAAAGTTCAATCTGTCAAATGATCCATATAGATCATATAATTTATTAAACTTAGTGAAGTCTCCATGCTTCAATATATCTTCATTAACTCTTTCAATTCTTGGTTTCCAAGTTTTCTTCTTGATTGAGACTACATCATCATCTTTAATTACTGTTGCATTTCTAGGTATAGGTGGTACAACCACTTTCTATCTCTTTTCGGGTCCTATTGCGCTCACTTTTACTCTTTTTCTAGGAATAGGAGAAAAAGATTTATCTCCTTCATCTTTTTTAGGTACTTCAACTTTTACCTTTACTGCAATAGGATCAATAGGATCTACACTTGATGTCTCAAGTGAAATTACAAGATTTTCACTTTGCCTCAAGGCTTCTGCAGTCTTCTTAGCTTTGTCAAACTCATGACTTGACATACCTGATTATTTCAATATTTTCTTCATAGTAGATTCAACTCTCTTACTAGATTGCTTCTTTTCTCTCAAACTTATTGCAGAGTTGAAACTCTCTACATAGGTTCCAAACCTATTTGCATGACCATCCAACTCACACTTTAACAATCTATTCACATATCCTACTGTTTCTGCTCCAAATATTTCATAGCCAAGAGGGTCTATGAATTCCATTATTGGCTCAACTACTTCAATGTAGGTGAAATCAGTGTCAACCATAAAACAAATGTCATTTTTATGCTTTTCAACTAATGATTGAGGAATCCTTGATTTGTTCTTAACAATATTCTGAAAAGTCTTCAATACCTTCACACTGTCATTAACTTTATCAAAAAGGTGCTTCATGCAGACTGAGTTTATTCTTTCCATTGTGTTCACATTTTCACTCCAATCAACTGTGTAAGGAAATCTTCTCAAAATATGGAAAAACATATAGGTTATCAGAGATGAAAACCTAAACTGTGTGTATTTAGCCTTCTTAATCTTTTCTAAGTTCTCAAATAACTAAATTTTCAAAATTTCACATAGGTCTACCGATTTATTCTCAATACACATAAGTTAAGCTACATGAATCATTCCTACAACCATGTCATCTTCCCTTGAACTACCATAGAATTTAGTTGTTAGGATCTTGAAAAGGTACCTAACATCATCTTGCTTAATCTTACTTATCACAATTCCTCTACCATTATAACTAGATCCAGTGTTGTCTAAAATAATCTTTCTCATGTTCTTTTCATTCAGTGGAATCTCTCCAACTTTTGATAATCTAGTAACTTCATGAATTAGGTTGGCACTTATATCAATAACTCTATCCTCCATCCAAAATTTCCCATTGTGGATTCTACTTAAAATGATTTTGGTACATTCCTCATCATTGAATTCATACTTCATGGAATATTTGATAATTTCATTATTCTCTAGGTTCCCATAAGCTAGTTTAACTGACATGTCTTGATTGTACAATTTCCTATAATCATCACTAAAATCTGCATCTCCCAAAGTTTCAAACTTGCAACCTAGATATCCTTTAACATTCTCAATGTGCAATACTCCATTTGGTATGGATGATAATGGTAGACTGTCATCAATTTCAGTTGGCTCTACTAGTTCTTTCTTAATCTTTGGTCTATTCTTATCCTTAACATTATGAATCATAGAAATATCCATCTTATCAACTGATTAAAGATCTAAAAAATACCTCAACTTTGCAAATCTAGGGTTTCAGTATGATTGTCACTGCAAACTACTTCCAAACTTCTTCAAATCATCGTCAACTCTCTTGTCTTCCTTCAAATCACTTTTCAATTGCTTTTTAATCATAATAACTTTGATTTTGACCTTATAACACTTCACATTAACTCGATCTGACATCGCATTCATTCATTTTGCCTCTAAAACCTCAAAAAGATGATTTTGCAAACCTGCAAGCATAAAACTTTTTGCGACCTCGCAAAACACAATATTTTCTTTTGTGCACTTAACCATAGCATTAGTACAACATAATAAACCTATATCTAACTACACAAAACTTAACTCATTCAAATTCCTAATCTACACTAATCCTAAGTCCTAAACTACAGAAACTTACATAATTTAAGTACTTAAAGAAGGGTCAGGTAAAGATTCATCCTTACCATTGGTTACATTACCTTCCTGACTACTTTTAGTGCTGACTGTACCTCCTTGATCTGTGCCTTTATCAAATTTTACTTCATCTTTATTGCTACAACAACCTTTCTCTTTGTTTCCTGCATTTTCATTCCTTCTTGCATTGTTCCTATGGTTAGGGTTATGATGATAACCTCCATTGTTCATTCTACAAAATCTTGCTGAGTGTCCAAACTTTTTGCATATCTGAGAAATGATTCCATTGTTTCCAAATCTCTGTCCTTGCTAGTTAATCTGTGACCTATAATTTCTAGCAATATGTCCTACTTTGTTGCATCTAAAACATACTACCACTTTTCTTTGATTCATTTTTTCAATAGATTTCTTATCTGCATTATTAGTATTCCCAATCATTCTATCATAATTATTCAAAATTACTTTAGGTCTTCTACATTCGCTAGCTCTATGTCCAAAACTATGACAATTATAACAATGTCCATTAAGAGGTTTAAATTTCTTACCTATGCAATCTCTCTTCATGTGCCCAATAGTATTACAAGCAAAACATCTACCTTTGAATTCTATTTGCATACCTTTAGATGATTCTTCCTATTTTGATTCTTCTTTCTTTGATTCTTCTTTCTCTCTAGGTGGTTCTTCTTTAGGTGGATCTTCCAATGTGTTCTCATCTAGCTTTATTTCCTCCATACTTTTAGATGTCTTCAGATCTGGCTTCTTACTTTCATGGTTTGTTCTAAACATACTATATCCAAATCCAGTCCTATCAAAGAATGGTTCTTCAAAAGAATTTTTTTTTTTAGTCTTATCACTTTTTGAATATAGCCTTTCAAGTTGTTGTTTAGATTGAGTTAATTCACCTTTCACAATTTTATTATACTTCTCAAGTTCCACATACTGCACTTTTACTTTTTCAGATTCAGATGTTTCCCTTTCAAGTCTTTACCTCAGATCGTCATTCCCAATTTTCAATTTTTCATTATCAGATCTCAAATTTTTGTCTTTCATACTAAGCTTCAGATTTACTATCTTCAACTCATGCTTAAGGATCTCATTTTCTTTTTCTAATTCATCACAATCTTCAACAAGCATATCAAATTTCTTTTCAGAATTTAGATCTTCAATCTTACCTTTTAATTTGTCAATAGCATTCTTTGCATCTTCATATTTTCTTCTTAACGAGTTTCTTTCATCAGTAAGCATATCAATCTATTCAAGAGCTTCTTCAAGATTCTTTTGAAGTTGATCCATATCCATAGAGATCTTACTCAAGCTGCTAAGCTTTCCTTGACTGTTCCTTCTCTGAGTAACTAGGCTCTAATACCAATTGTTAGGATTAGGAAATACTGAGAGGGGGGGGTGAATTAGTATTTCACAAACTTTTTATTTTTCCCACTTATGGATATAACAGATTACTTTAGTGCATACAAAGATTATCAAGTTGATTAACAAACATAGCAGTAAATAGAAAGAACTCATAACACATCATATGTTCTTGAGGAAACCCTGGCCAAGGGAAAACCCTGGTGGGGATGGTACCCACAAAGATCACTAATCAAAAGTATCCTGTTAGGGATATTGGACCCTGTTAGGAGTCAATTTACAATATATAGTAGATCTATCCTGGTTAAAGGACTTTAGGCCTTGTTAGAAGCCTTAACCCTATTAGGAATTAGATTACAAAACCTAATCACCAGCTAAGCTCACTGCCCAAATAGGTAATGCAAAATGTTTCTAACTATAATATGGTACTGCTTACAACTTTGAATCAATAGCCTTTGCTACTATCACAATATACAACTATCACAAGTTATCTTTTCTTTCTTTTTACATATCACACTATACTATTTCATTACATTTCAAGTATGCCTAATATATGAGTTATTAAAGATAATAGATTTACATGGTTGGCTTCCAAAATATTTATCCAAGAGTAAACATCTAGGATGTCTCCCTTCATAATGTTAAGTCATTATTTTGACAAGCAAAAATAATCCCTTAACTCTTTCACTAATATTATCTCCAAAATTGTTTTGTCTGCAAAAACTATCTTCGGTAAACTTCAAATAACTTTGTCCATACTGCTCCAAAATTTATGTGCACTAAGATGGGGTATCCTCATACTCTATAGAAGCTTTAGTTAACTATGCAAATAAAAATATTACTCCAGTGGACGTCACCAACTAAATCTTCATCGGGTGCTATGTCAGGATCACTGTATCCATACTTAGACAATTTCTTTCTTCAACTTGCCATACTTGCATTCTAAATTTTGTGCTCTCAATATAGATCGTATGTTGCCATAATGACAACATCTATGCATCCACATTATCCAAATTGCCAACACAAGTTATACCTTGTACTATAAACTTTACAAGAGAAACTCTTCTTGGAAGATTGGAAGCAATGGAGATGAACCCAAGGTTATCAGGAGACTTACCTAGAATGGAGACAACATTAAGTGTTCTTAGTGTTCCCCTACTTTTTCAAGAAGCATCAATGTGATTGGAGATTATGCTAGTAGTAGCAGATCTAGAAATAAAGAAGATAAGAAGATTGAAGAAGGTATTGCCTTGCTTGTGAAGAGAGAACCAAACGGTAAGAATTTTTTTAAATGTTGGACTTGTCAAGAATATGGTCATTTTGCATTTAAATGTCCTAAGAGAGTTAAAAAGTACATAAACAATTTCAAACCTAGAAGATCTAAGGAATGTTATTATGCTAATGATGAAGATCTTGAAGCTAGTATAGAGAGAACCTTAAGTGAAAGTGATAACGAGAATAATGATGACATAGGATTTGTAGAAATTAAAGAAGAAAATTTTGAAACTAATGTCAAGGAAGAAAAATCCTTAGTTTCTCAAGTTGAAAAGAAAGCTGATTGGATTATAGATAGTGGTTTTTCACATCATATGATAGGAGACATGAAAAAGTTCATAAAGTTAAATGAATATGATGGAGGAGTTGTTAGAGTTGGAAACAATGCACCTTGTTTAATTAAAGGTATAGGATCTATTACTGTTGATGGAAAGACTAATATTGATGATGTTTATTTTGTGGATGGATTGAAACATAATCTTTTGAGTGTTGGATAGTTAGTTGGTAAGGGATATCAAGTTTGGTTTACTGAGAAAACTTGTGTGATAAAGGATAAGATGGAAATCTGATTGGAACTGGATCTAGAACCAGAGGCAATGTATTTTAGTTAAATCCTATTGAGATGACATGTTTGATTACTAAAATTGACAATAGTTGGTTATGGCATAGAAGGTTTTTCATGTAAACTTTGACAACATTGTGAAAGTAAGTGCTACACTTGCAGTAAGATATTTTCTTAAAATTATGAAGCCTACTAACATGATTTGCAAAGAATGTGGGATGGCTAAACAGAAAAGAAGTTCTTTTTCCAGTAAGAAGTTTACATCTACAAAAAATATAGACATTGTTCATATAGATTTGAGCAGTCCTACCAGGACTAGAGGATTCTATGGAGAAAATTATTTTATGATTCTTGTTGATGATTTTACAAGAATCATCTAGATTACATTTCTTAAAGAAAAATTTGAAGCATTTGATAAGTTTAAGAGTGTTAAGAATAAAGTTGAGAATGAATCTGGAATGAAGATTAAATGTTTGAGATCTGATAGAGGTGGAGAATTTACTTCTAGAGAGTTTAACACCTTTTGTGAAGAAAATGGAATTAAGAGATAGTTATTTGCCCCTAGAAGACCTAAACAAAATGGCATTCTAGAAAGAAGGAACAGATCAGTGACTGAAGTAGCAAGAGCTATGATATTTGAGAATGATTTGGCAAAGATATTTTGGAGAGAAGCAGTAGACACAATAGTGTATACAATGAACAAAGTACAAATTAGAGCAGACACAGACAAGACACCTTATGAATTATGGTTTGGACATGCACCCTTAGTTAAGTATTTTAGAATTTTTGGAAGCAAATGTTATATAAAGAAAGATGATGATATTAGAAAGTTTGATCCTAGAAGTGATGAAGGTATATTTCTTGGATATTCTTTGAGAATAAAAGCCTATAGATGTTACAACAAAAGAACTAAGACTATTCTTGAAAGCACAAATGTTAAAGCTGATGAAAAGTTCAAAATTTAGGAAAGAATGCTTGATTATGAATCAGATGAAAAAGCTCATCCTAAACCTAACACTAGATCTATAGAATTATTATATGAAGCTGACATTGATTTGTTGAATGAAAACCATGATGAAGTCATTGAAGAGCCTGCACCTGAAGTGAGATATGAGACAGTGACACCTAGCAAGAGTTTGTTATGAAATCATCCTATTGGACAAATTATTGGAAGCATCAAAAGAGGATTTCTAACTCGAAATAAGGTACAAGAATAGTTATGTTTGATTTCTCACATTGAACCTAGAACTACTAGTGAAGCTTGTGAAGATGAAAGTTGGACTAATGCTATGAAAGAAGAACTAGATCAGATTGAAAAGAACAAGACATGGGAATTGGTTGCTAGGCCTAAAGACAAGAATGTTATTGGAACTAAATGGGTTTTCAGAAACAAGATGAATGAACAAGGAGAAGTAGTAAGAAACAAAGAAAGATTGGTATGCAAGGGATACTCACAGCAAGAAGGAATTGTCTCTGAAGAAAATTTTGCACTTGTTGCAAGAATTGAAGTAGTAAGAATGTTTTTGGCTTATGCAGCTTACAAGAAATTTAAAGTATATCAGATGGATGTGAAGTCAGCATTTCTAAAAGGAGAATTGGAAGAAGAAGTCTACATTGAGTAGCCTGAAGGTTTTCCTTTAACTCAAGAATGATAAATGTTATGTAAATTAAAGAAAGCTTTATATGGATTAAAACAAGCACCTAGAACTTGGTATGCAAGATTAGACAAGTATTTGTTAAAGTTGGGATTTACAAAAGGAACAACTGATAGCAATCTGTACACAAAAGAAATTGAAAATCATTTGTTGGTTATAGTTATTTTGGTTGATGACATTATTTTTGGAGGAGAAGATGAAGCTAGTAACAAATTTGTTGATGAAATGAAGACTGAATTTGAAATGAGTATGATTGGTGAAATGAAATACTTTTTGGGATTATAGATAACAAAGAACAATGATGGTATCTTTGTCAATCAAAAAAAGTACCCGAATGACTTGTTGAAAAGATTTGGAATGGAGAATTGTAAACCAGTTGGAACACCTATGGTGACTGGACTTAAGATATATAGCACAGATGAGACTCCTATAGTAGAATAGAAGAATTACAGATCCATCATTGGAGGACTACTGTATTTGACACATAAAAGACCTGATATAGCACATTCAATTGGAAGTGTAGCAAGATTTCAAGCTGAATCTAGAGAATCACATTATATAATAGTAAAGAGGATACTGAGATATTTAAGAGGCACAATGGACTATGGATTGTGGTATGAAAAATCTGATGATTTTATCCTATGTGCATATACAAATGCTAATTTGAGAGATAGCATTGATGATAAGAAAAGTACCGGTGGTGGAGCATTTTTCGTTGGAGGAAGATTGGTTTCTTGGCTAAGCAAGAAGCATAATTGTATCTCATAGAGCACAGTAGAAGCAAAATATGTAGTAGCAGCAAACAATTGTAACTAGATAATTTGGATGAAGCAAATGCTAAAGGATATTGGAATAAAGTTTGTTGAACCTATTGTCATACATTGTGACAACACCAGCATAGTTAGTATGTCTAAGAATCTTATATTACACTCTAAGAAAAAGCATATAGAGAACAAGTATCATGTTGTAAGAGAGAAAGTTGTTGAGAAGGAAGTCAGACTTGAGTACATAGGTACAAAGGAGTAGATAGCAGATATATTTAAAAAGCCTTTGCCTAAGGATACATTTGAGTATCTGAGAGGTATGCTTGGGGTTATGCCCTAGCCTAATTTTGAGAAGTGATGTAGTTGGTTGCATCCATCCAGTGATATATGAGCCTTATCTTTCTTTTGGACTAGATGTTGGTACTTCCTCTATGGGGGAGTATGTGTATCTGAGCTGAGTCATGAGGACTCTAGTGAATGTATTTTTTGAATAGTGTCTTTTGACATTAGAGTTATTGTCGACATAGTGATGAAATTTCTATCATTCATGTCAATGGGGGAGAAGTGTACATGAAAAAATCTATTTGTACTATCTGAATAGGAAAATGAAGCAAGATTTGATTAATGAAGAGGATATGAAGTAGTAGTGTTGTAGGATTCAATTTTTGGAACATTGGATGATTTTTCATCTATGTTGCCATCAATGCCAATGTGGGAGATTGTTAGGAATGAATGCTAAATGTTTGGCAGCCATTCTATAGCAGTTGTTGTTGCATTCATGACTATGATTTTCATTGATGTCAACACAATGATCTTTTGGAGACTTACAAAGAAGTAGATAGAGTTTGAATTAGCGAACATGGGTTATTGTAATTGGATCTATGTGATGTTGAGGATATACTCTTTGATATTTTATATGTCTATTTTTAAGAGTGCAAATAGTAATTCTTTTATTCATGGAAGCTATGAGCATTTTGGTGGAAGCAGCATTCAGACAGTGTTCCTGAGTAGCGGTTTGTGGAAATCAGATGATATCTCCTAATCAAGATGGAATCTAGTTTTGCACAGTTAAAGGGAAGTTGAAGACACATGGATAGTGATGTGGATGATAGTGCAAACTTTGAGGTCACATGAATGAAGATTTATTGTATTTGGAAGCCAACAGTTTTGTGTAATTTTGATGTAGCATATGGAAACTTTTATTTTGTAATTGTATGCCAACTCATTTGTAATTATTTGAGTGTGGTATAAAGGAAGGAATGTGTTTCCTTATTGTAATGTAGAAGAGGATAGTATTTTATGAATATGAAGTGAAGAAAAGAGCTAAATGTGAAAGCGAATTATGAAGGAAGACATGAGAAGTACAAAGATCTGAAATTGAGATCTGGTGTAGTAGTGAGTGTGGTTTGGCATAGTCAGATAAGAGGTAACATATTATTCTATTCAGTAATAAAAAGATTATTTGGATAGTGTGTTCAGTGATCTCACCCTGAAGCTATTTTGGTAGTGGGTCCTTCTGTCTTCCATAACTCTTAACAGGGTTAGAATCTTTTAATAGGGATTCAAAATCTCCTAAGAGGGATTCATATGTACTAAATGTATTTCATAAGACTCCTAACAAAGTCCATCCTTTCACAAGGAATATTCAGATTATTTCATCTTTTGTTGGCATCATCCACACAAAGGTTTACTCTTTGAACAAGAGGTTCCCTAGTCAACATATCTTGTGTCATTATGTTATTGTGTATGAATATCTTTCTATGGTTGGTAATTATATTTCTTACATGCTTTAATGTTGTTGAAGTTGATAAAAGTTATAATTATTTGATAACTGATTCACCGCCCCCCCCCCCCCCCCCCCCCCCTCACAGCTATCTTGGTGGACTTTACTTTCTAACAATTGGTATCAGAGCAATAGATCCTTGAAAAAGAAGGTTAACAGCTTAAGGAGATCCATGAAAAATTCTAGGAAAGAAAGCCCTAAGTATCATGGAGTAAATTTTGATAGCTAAAAAGAAAAGATGAAAACACACCTACTATATTTAGAACCAAGTTATTGGTTGATTACAAAGAATGATAAGACTATCATTGAAGAGGAAAATCTTGGAACATGTACTACTGATGAGAGAGATCTATTCATGTGTAACATACTTGCAATTGAAGCACTTTTGATAGCCCTTCCAGAGAATGAGTACAGTTGAGTAAAATGTTTGAAAAAATCTCATGAAATTTGGAAAGCTTTACACTCTACTTTTGAAGGTGAAGAACATGCAAAAAGAGTTAGATTACATAATTGGATATGTCCATTTCAAGATTTAAGAATGTTTGAAGATGAATCTGTTAGAAGCTATATTAGTAGAATGTAAGAAATTGTTACAGGTATAAAATCTTGTGGAGGAACAAAGATAGAGGATGAAGTGATATGGAAAATTTTGAGGACATTGACTCCTGTATTTAAGAAAACAACATAGATGATTGAACAAGTTATACCTTGTACTACAAACTTTACAAGAGAAACTCTTCTTGGAAGATTGGATGCAATGGAGATGAACTTAAGGTTATCAGGAGACTTACCTAGAATGGAGACAACATTTAGTGCTCTTAGTGTTCGCCCTACTTTGTCAAGAAGCATCAGTGTGAGTAGAGATTATGCTGGTAGTGGTAGATCTAGAAATGAAGAAGACAAGAAGATTGAAGAAGGTATTTCCTTGCTTGTGAAGAGAGAACCAGATGGTAAGAAAATTTTTAAATGTTGGACTTGTCAAGACTATGGTCATTTTTCATCTAAATGTCCTAAGAGAGTTAAAAAGTACAGAAACAATTTCAAACCTAGATCTAAGGAATGTTATTATGCTAATGATGAAGATCTTGAAGCTAGTATAGAGAGAACCTTAAGTGAAAGTGATAATGAGAATAATGATGACATTGTATTTGTAGCAATTAAAGAAGAAAATTCTAAAACTGATGTCAAGGAAGAAAAAGCCTTAGTTTCTCAAGTTGGAAAGAAAGCTGATTGGATTATAGATAGTGGTTGTTCACATCATATGACTAGAGACATGAAAAAGTTTATAAAGTTAAATGAATATGATGGAGGAGTTGTTAGAGTTGGAAACAATGCACCTTGTTTGATTAAATGTATAGGATCTATTACTCTTGATGGAAAGACTAATACTGATGATGTTTATTTTGTAGATGGATTGAAACATAATATTTTGAGTGTTGGACAGTTAGTTGGTAAGGGATATCAAGTTTGGTTTACTGAGAAAAATTGTGTGATAAAGGATAAAGATGGAAATTTGATTGGAACTTGATCTAGAACCAGAGGTAATGTATTTCAATTGAATCCTACTGAAATGACATGTTTGATTACTAAAATTGGTGACAAATGGTTATGGCATAGAAGGTTTTGTCATATAAACTTTGACAACATTGTGAAAGTAAGTACTACACTTGCAATAAGATATTTGCCTAAAATTATGAAGCCTACTAACATGATTTGCAAAGAATGTGTGATGGCTAAACATAAAAGAAGTTCTTTTCCTAGTAACAAGTTTACATCTGCAGAAAAGATGGAAATTATTCATATAGATTTCAGCGGTCCAACCAGGACTAGAGGATTCTATGGAGAAAAGTATTTTATGATTCTTGTTGATGATTTTACAAGAATCATGTGGATTGCATTTCTTAAAGAAAAATGTAAAGCATTTCATAAGTTTAAGATTGTTAAGATAAAGTTGAGAATGAATCTAGAATGAAGATTAAAAGTTTGAGATCTGATAGAGGTGGAGAATTTCCTTCTAGAGAGTTTAACACCTTTTGTGAAGAAAATGGCATTAAGAGACAGTTCTCAGCCCCTAGAACACTTGAACAAAATGGTATTGTAGAAAGAAGGAACAAATCAATGACTGAAGCAGCAAGAGCTATGTTATTTGAGAATGATTTGTAGAAGATATTCTAGAGAGTAGTGAACACAGTAGCGTATACAATGAATAGAGTACAAATCAGAGTAGACATAGACAATACACCTTATGAATTATGGTTTGGACATGCACCCTTAGTTAAGTATTTTAGAATTTTTGGAAGCAAATGTTATATAAAGAAAGATGATTTTATTAGAAAGTTTGATCCTAGAAGTGATGAAGGTATATTTCTTGGATATTCTTTGAAAAGAAAAGCCTATAGATGTTACAATAAAAGAACTAAGACTATTTTTGAAAGCACAAATGTTAAAGTTGATGAAAAGTTCAAAATTCGAGAAAGAATGCTTGATTATGAATCAGATGAAGAAGCTCATCCTAAACCTAACACTAGATCTATAGAATTATTTTATGAAGTTGACAGTGATTTGTTGAATGAAAGCCATGGTGAAGTCATTGAAGAGCCTGCACCTGAAGTGAGATCTAAGACAGTGACACCTAGCAAAATTTTGTTAAGAAATCATCCTATTGGACAAATTATTGGAAGCATCAAAAGAGGAGTTCTAACTCAGAATAAGGTACAAGAATAGTTATGTTTGATTCCCAAATTGAACCTAAAACTACTAGTGAAGCTTGTGAAGATGAAAGTTGGACTAATGCTATGAAAGAAGAACTAGATCATATTGAAAAGAACAAGACATTGGAATTGGTCCCTAGACCTAAAGATAAGAATGTTATTGACACTAAATGGGTATTCAGAAACAAGATGAATGAACAAGAAGGAGTAAGAAACAAAGCAAGATTGGTATGTAAGGAATACTCATAGAAAGAAGGAATTGACTCTAAAGAAACCTTTGCACATGTTGCAAGAATTGTAGTAGTAAGAATGTTTTTGGCTTATGCAGCTTACAAGAAATTTAAAGTATATCAAATGGATGTAAAGTCAGCATTTCTGAAAGGAGAATTGGAAGAAGAAGTCTACATTGAGCAGCCTAAAGGTTTTTCTTTGACTCAAGAAGGAGATATGGTATGTAACCTAAAGAAATCTTTATATGAACTAAAACAAGCACCTAGAACTTGGTTTGCAAGATTGGATAAGTATTTGTTAAAGTTGGGATTTACAAAAGGAACAACTGATAGCAATCTATACATAAAAGAAATTGAAAATGGTTTGTTGGTTATAGTTATTTTTGTTGATGACATTATTTTTGGAGGAGAAGATGAAGCTAGTAACAAATTTTCTAATGAAATGAAGACTAAATTTTAAATGAGTAAGATTGGTAAAATGAAATACTTTTTGGGATTACAGATAACAAGGAACAATTATGGTATCTTTGTAAGTTAGACAAAGTACTTGAATGACTTGTTGAAAAGATTTGGAATGGAGAATTGTAAACTAGTTGGAACACCTATGGTGACTAGACATAAGTTATCTAGCACAGATGAGACTCCTATAGTAGAACAGAAGAATTACAGATCCATCATTGGAGGAATATAGTATTTGACACATACAAGACCTGATATAGCACATTCAGTTGGAATTGTAGCAAGATTTCAAGATTAACCTACAGAATCACATTATACTGTAGTAAAGAGGATACTGAGATATTTAAGAGGCACAATGGACTATGGATTGTGGTATGAAAAATTAGATCATTTTACCCTATGTGCATATATAGATGTTGATTGGGGAGGCAATGTTTATGATAAGAAAAGCACCAGTGGTGGAGCATTTTTCCTTGGAGGAAGTGATGAAGGGTGCTCCCCTTAATACCACAAACACATAACAGAAATAGAGAAACAACAACAATATGCAAGAACAAAAAATTGGCTTCTTATTATCTCCACAAATGTGGAATTACAAACTTTCAGAATTACAATATGCAAAGCCACATGGGCATTCCCTTACAATATTTTGTAGGACAAAGCCTCGAATCTACTACCCAGAACTATTCTGAACTGCCTAAGACAATAATACAGCCTTCCTTATATAGGCAATTTTTCCACCGCCTGGGAAGGTTCCAGAATTTTAGCCAATAAGGCCGACCAAACTTAGAATTATTTTATTTTACATTTTATTACATCATAGTCAGCTCAAGATAACCTTTGAAACCCGAACAAAAATTTTGAAGAAAATTATTTTCTGCCATTTCAGGTGGCCCAACTTCCGAAGACCATAAGTCATCACCAGTTGACTCGATCGGCTATTATAACCCCATTTCAGAAATGCCATGAAGCGCTCTACAGGCTTGACCAGCGCAAGCGTCCGTCACCCAAATTTTTGACCTCATCTGGGGCCTCTAAAGCCTTCAAAACTAAGTTCAAAGTTTCTGTACCCTACTGCCAATACCGAAAATCTTCAATATCTTCCAATATACACTTGATCTGGCAATGAAACTTTACTGGCAGACTTATATGACCAAAATGAACCTCCAAGAAAGAAATCAGATCATTCTGAGCACATACAAAAATTACCAAAAATAATAACTTTCCATAAATAGTAGCTCTGCACAAAATAACCCTTGTTGAATATAAAAACATAAATATTTTTGGGTGATGCAAGATTGCTCTTACACCCAGGATGCTCTTGCATCAGACACTCAGGGTAATTTGAGAAGTGACCCTGTCACGATTCAGGTGTGTAGAGGAAAACCAAGATGGTTAACCTCCTCCTTGGTTAGCCATGATGAATCTTCAACAGGTCATCCTTTCCACTTGACCAAATATTCTTCATATGTCCTATTCCTTGTGCTTCTGCCAACATGACTATCTAGTATATCTTCAATCTCCTTAGTGTCTGAACTAGTTGCTGGAATACTCCACTGTGCTGCTGTGATCTCATCTTCAACACCTCCTTCATGATACTCTGTCAGATCTGAAATGTTAAACACTGGTGAAATATTTAGCTCAGTAGGCAATTCTACCTCATATGCGTTTCCTGAATCATGTTTCTTCAATATCCTGCATGGTCCAAACTTCTTCATTTTCAGCTTGTTATATGTACCAACTGGAAACCGCTCCTTCTGCAAATGAACCATGACTTCATCACCAACCTGAAATTCCTTATACCTCCTTTTCTCATCTGCCTTAGCCTTATACTATGCGTTCATCTTGGTAATATGCTTCCTCACCTCTTCATGGATGTTCTTCAAGTGTTCTGCAAAATCTTCAGCTTCAGCACTACTTATTTCTCCTTTATCTATCTTCCTCAATTCAGATGCATTTCTTGGACTACTTCCATATACAATCTGGAATGGTGATTTACCAGTGCTCCTATTGACAGAATTATTGTATGCAAATTCCGCCTGTGGTAAAATCAAATCCCATCTTGTTGGCTTATCTCCAACCAAACATCTCAGCAAATTTCCCAAACTCCTATTCACCACCTCTGTCTGTCCATCAGTCTGTAGATGATGTGATGAACTAAACTTTAAATCTGTCTTCAACTTCTTCCACAATGTATGCCAGAAATATCCAACAAACTTAGTGTCCCGATCTGAAACTATGGTCTTTGGCAAACCATGAAGTCTCACTACTTCTCTAAAAAACAATTCTGATACATGAACAGCATCATTAGTCTTCCTGCAGGGAATGAAATGTGCCATCTTTGAAAATCGGTCAACTACTACAAAAATTGAATCATGTCCCCGCTGTGTCCTCGGTAAACCAAGAACAAAGTCCATACTGATATCCTCCCAAGGCTTCTCTGGTATAGGTAATGGCTAATACAACCCTGTATTCTGCTTCACTCCTTTCACCATCTGACATACTCTACAACTCTGTACAAACTTCTTCACATCTTGCTGCAATTGTGGCCAATAATAATTTTCACTAACCAAAGAAAGGGTTTTGTCACGACCAAAATGTCCAGCCAATCATCCTCTATGCTTCTCCTTGATGAGATTCTCCCTCATAGAACTTCGTGGAATGCACAAATGACTCCCTCTGAATAGCATATCATCCTGGATGATGAAATCTAACCATTTCGTCCTGTCTAGAGTAACAGGTTCTGCACAAGGTTTCCAAGGTTCACCAAAATCAAGATCCTCTGAATACAAATTCTTGAGTTCCTTGAACCCAACCACTTCAATCTGCATTTCTGTCAGCAACAATTGCCTTCTGCTAAGAGCATCTGCAACCCTATTAGCCTTTCCACTCCTGTGTTTCAAAACAAATGTATAACTCTGCAAAAATTCAACCCATTTCAAATGCCTCTGATTCAATTTTCCTTGACTATTCAAATATTGCAAAGCTTGATGATCAGTATACAAAACAAACTCCTTAGGAAGCAGATAATGTCTCCACTTCTTTAATGCCTGAACTATAGCATAAAATTCTTGATCATAAACAGAATATTTCCTCTTGGCATCATTTAACTTCTCACTGAAATAAGCAACAGGTTTACCTTCTTGGCTCATAACAGCTCCTATTGCAGTACCACTAGCATCACAATCTACTTGAAACACCTTATTAAAATCTGGAAGTGCTAAAACAGGTTGTTCTGTAACTTTTTGTTTCAATAATTGAAAACTCTTTTCTACCCCATTAGTCCACTTAAACTCTTTTCTATCCCCTCTCATTGTTTCAGTCAAGGGTCCACAAATACTGCTAAAATTTCTGATAAACTTTCTGTAAAAGCTAGCTAGACCATGAAAAGATCTTACCTCAGTAGCATTCCTTGGAGTAGGCCATTCAAGGATAGCCTGTACCTTCTCTAGGTCCATTTTTAGACCCTCTCCTGAAACTACAAACCCCAAATACACCAACTCTTTCTTCACAAAACTGCACTTCTTCAAATTAATCAACAATTTCTCTTCTCTCAGCTTCTCAAATACCATTCGAATATGCATCATATGCTCCTCCAATGTCTTACTAAAGATCAGAATATCATCTAGGTAAACAATGACAAACTTACCTAGAAATTCTTTCAGAACCTCGTTCATGAGCCGCATGAAAGTGCTCGGTGCATTGGTTAGCCCAAAAGGCATGACTAACCACTCATACAGTCCTTCCTTTGTCTTGAAGGCAGTCTTCCATTCATCTCCTTCTCTGATCCGAATCTGATGATATCCACTTTTTAGATCTATCTTTGAAAAATACACAGCTCCACTCAAACAATCCATAATATCATCAATTCATGGCAATGGAAACCTGTACTTGATTGTGATCTTGTTTATTGCTCTAGAATCTGTACACATCCTCCACTCTCCATTCTTCATTGGTGCTAATACCGCTGGTACAGCACAGGGACTTAGACTCTCACAGATCAATCCTTTCTGTAACAGTTCATGTACTTATCTGTTCAACTCCTCACTTTCTACAGGTGTCATTCTATGTGCTGCCTTATTCGGTAAACTCACTCCTGGGATCAAGTCCATCTGATGACTGATCTTCCTGACTGGTGGTAATCCATCAGGCACGTTATCGAATACAATATCATGAAACTCATTCAACAAATCTGCAACTTCTACAGGAACATCTTCTACTTCCTCTTTACCAGCTTTTCGAATTAAAGCAAAACATACATGCTCATGCCTCATACCATCTAGGAAATTTCTTCCATCAACAAAAGTTATCCTTGCATTACCACATACCTTTTCTTCAGTCTCCTTCAATGGTTTTAGCTTATGTCGCACTCCATCCTTTGTCAGGGAATAGGTATTCGCACGGCCATCATGTACAGCACATCTGTCAAACTGCCATGGTCTACCCAACAACATATGACATGCATCCATAGATATGATATCACACAATACCTCATCTTGGTATCCGCCAATCTTGAACTTCACCAGGCATTGTTCATTGACCATGACCTTGTGGTCATCCTGTACCCAGGAAATTCGATATGGATGTGGGTGTTTCTATCTCTTGAGCTTCAACTTTGTCACCATCTCTTCTGACACCAAATTTTCAGTGCTTCCACTATCGATAATCACATCACAACATTTACCTTCACACTTGCACCTGGTGCGAAACAAGCTCCTTCTTTTCTCAGGTTCATTCTCACCACTCAACAGGACTCTTCTGTTAATAAACATTTCTCCTCTTTCAGAATCTTCAGAATTTGATGATCTGGCATTTTCATCTACATGTGCAACTCTGGCCTGGCCTTCATTTCTCCTCTCTGTTCTGCCTTGGCGCTGAGGACATTCAAATGCCCTATGACCTTCTTCTCCATAGTGAAAACATGTTCCACGGAAGCCTCCTCTTCCAGATCCTTGTCCTCTTCCTCTTCCTCTCTGATCTCTATTATTCTGATCCTGGAAGTGATTGGAATTATTTCCACGCTGATTCAGATTGCTACTGGCCTCATCCTTCTTTTTCAGATCTTCATTTCGGCCACCATATGACCGTCCACCAGATCGTCCCCCGTGACCTCTTTTGTTTTGTCTGCTCTCAAACTTCTTGTTCAGCTTTTCCTCTACTTTTAGGGCAAATTGGTATGCCTCCTCAATACTATTCATTCGAACCAGATTCAACTCCTCCTGAATGCTTGGCCTTAACCCATTAAGGTATCAGGCAACTTTCTCCTTATCAGCTTCTGCATGGCCTATTCTGATGAGGAGTCGATAGAACTCCTCTGTATACTCCTGAATAGATCTTCCTGCTTGCTTCAGACTCTGCATTTTCTTCAGTAGGTCAAGCTCATAATCAATAGGAATGAACTGTCGCTTCAATTTATCCACCATCCGATCCCATCTTGTGATTTTATCTTTCCCTCTTCTATTTCGCTCTAATTGAATTTCTTGCCACCAGATCTTCGCATGACCTTTCAGTCTGGCCTTCGCAAATTTGACCCTATCAGGATCCTCAACATCTTCATACTCAAAATATTCCTCACATTTGTTGATCTAGTCGATCAATTCTTCTGGGTTAAGATTTCCAGAAAATGTAGGAACCTCAATCTTAGGTCTTTTCCCAATCTTAGAAATGGCCCGAAAAAGTCTTTCTTCCTCCTGGTTCACAATTTCAACTTCTCCTTCTTGATATTCTTCTTCGGCTTCATCCTCGCTTTCATCTCTGACATTAAGATTCATTCCTCTATGAATCTCTTCTTGCAATGCTCGCACTTGTCTTTGTAGCTCTCTAACCTCAGGTGTTACAACACCAGCTCTTTCGCCACGTTCCCTTCATGGAGGCATTTTCGCGATGCGCGCTGAAACCCTAGCCACGGTCCTGGTGCAAACTGCCTCACAGTCGGTGATCTGTTTACACACTCAAGAACTCCTGCTCTGATACCACTTGATGAAGGGTGATCCCCTTAATACCACAAACACATAATAAAAATAGAGAAACAACAACAATATGCAAGAATAGAAAATTGGCTTCTTATTATCTCCACAAATGTGGAATTACAAACTTTCAGAATTACAATATGCAAAGCCACATGGGCATTCCCTTACAATATTCTGTAGGACAAAGCCTCGAATCTACTACCCAGAACTATTCTGAACTGCCTAAGACAATAATACAGCCTTCCTTATATAGGCAATTTTTCCACCGCTTGGGAAGGTTCCAGAATTTTAGCCAATAAGGCCGACCAAACTTAGAATTATTTTATTTTACATTTTATTACATCATAGTCGGCTCAAGATAACCTTTGAAACCCGAACAAAAATTTTGAAGAAAATTATTTTCTGCCATTTCGGGTGGCCCAACTTCTGAAGACCATAAGTCATCACCAATTGACCCAATCGACTATTATAACCCCATTTCAGAAATGCCATGAAGCGCTCTACATGCTTGACCAGCGCAAGCGTCCGTCACCCAAATTTTTGACCTCATCCGGGGCCTCTAAAGCCTTCAAAACTGAGTTCAAAGTTTCTGTACCCTACTGCCAATACCAAAAATCTTCAATATCTTCCAATATACACTTGATCTGGCAATGAAACTTTACTGGCAGACTTATATGACCAAAATGAACCTCCAAGAAAGAAATCAGATCATTCTGAGCACATACAAAAATTACCAAAAATAGTAACTTTCCATAAATAGCAGCTCTGCACAAAATAACCCTTGTTGAATATAAAAACATAAATATTTTTGGGTGATGCAAGATTGCTCTTACACCCAGGATGCTCCTGCATCAGGAAGACTGGTTTCTTGGCTAAGCAAGAAGAATTGTATCTCATAGAGCACAACATAAGAAGAATATGTAGCAGCAGCAAACAATTGTAACCAGATAATTTGGATGAAGCAAATGTTGAAGGATATTAGAATAAAGTTTGTTGAACCTATTATCATACATTGTGACACCACCAACATAGTTAGTATGTCTAAGAATTTTGTATTGCACTCTAAGAGAAAGCATATAGAGATCAAGTATCATGTTGTAAGAGACAAAGTTGCTAAGAAGGAAGTCAGACTTGAGTACATAAGTACAAAGGAGTAGATAGCAGATATATTTACAAAGCCTTTGCCTAAGGATACATTTGAGTATCTGAGAGGTATGCTTGGGGTTATGCCCTAGCCTAATTTAGAGAAGTGATGCAATTGGTTGCATTCATCTAGTGGTATATGAGCCTTATCTTTCTTCTGGACTGGATGTTGATACTTCCTCTATGGGGGAGTATGTGTATTTGAGCTGAGTCATGAGGACTCTAGTGAATGTGTTTTCTGAATAGTGTCTTTTGACATTGGAGTTGTTGTTGACATAGTGATGAAATTTTTGTCATTGATGTGAAAGGGGGAGAAGTGTACATGAAAAAATCTATTTGTACTATGTGAATAGGAAAATGAAGCAAGATTTGATTGATGAAGAGGATTTGAAGCAGCAGTGTTGTAGTATTGGATTTTTGGAACATTAGATGTTTGTTCATCTATGTTGCCATTAATGCCAATGTAGGAGATTGTTAGGAATGAATGCTAAATTTTTGATAGCCATTTTGTAGCATTGTTGTTGCATTCATGACTATGATTGTCATTGATGTCAACACAGTGATCTTATGGAGACTTGCAAAGAAGCAGACAGAGTTTGAATTAGCAGACATGGATTATTGGAGTTGGAGCTATGTGATGTTGAGGATATACTCTTTGATATGTTATATGTCTATGGTTAAGAGTGTAGATAGTAATTCTTTTATTCATGGAAGTTATGAGCATTTTGGTGGAAGTAGTATCAAGCAGTGTTTATGAGTAGCGGTTTGTGGAAATCGGATGATATCTCCTAATCAAGATAGAATCTAGTTGTGCACAGTTAAAAGGAAGTTGAAGAAAAATTGATAGTGATGTGGATGATAGTGCAAACTTTGAGGTTGCACAAATAAATATTTATTGTATTTGGAAGCCGATAGTTTTGTGTAATTTTGATGTAGTGTATGAAAACTTTTATTTTGTAATTTTATGCCAACTGATTTGTAATTATTTGAGTGTGGTATAAAGGAAGGAATGTGTTTCCTCATTGTAATGTAGAAGAGGATAGTAGTGTATGAATATGAAGTGAAGAAAAGAGCTAAATGTGAAAGTGAATTGTGAAGGAAGACATGTGAAGTACAGAGATTTGAAATTGAGATCTGGTGTAAGAGTGAGTGCGGTTTGGCATAGTTAGAGAAGATGTAACATATTATTCTATTGAGTAATACAAAGATTATTTTGACAGTGTGTTCAATGATCTTACCCTAAAGCTGTTTGGGCAGTGGGTCCTTCTGTCTTCCATAACTCTTAACAAGGTTAGAATCTTTTAACAAGGATTCAAAATCTCCTAATAGGGATTCATATTTACTGAATGTATTTTATAAGACTCCTAACAAAGTCCATCCTTTTACAAGGAATATTCATATTAGTGCATCCTTGGTGGTCATCATTCCCACTGGGGTTTACTCTTTAATCAAGAGGTTCCCTAGTCAACATATCTTGTGTCATTGTGTTATTGTGTATGAATATCTTTCTATGGTTGGTAATTATATTTCTCACATGGTTTAATGCTATTGAATTTGATAAAAGTTATAATTATCTAATAACTGATTCACCCCCCCTCTTAGTTATCTTGGTGGACTTTACTTTCTAACATCTATTTCCTCATCATCTTCTTTTTCTAAAACAAGTTTCCTTCTAGGCCTTTTGTTTTCCTTGCTCGACACTACCTTAGGCTTAAAATATTTTCTTTTACCTGATGCAAGGGATTTCTTTGGTGTTTTGGTAGTTGAAGAGACTACCCTTGTTCTAGGCCTAAGCATAGGTGTCGATGTTACTTTAGGTTTTTGTACCCTTTTGGGTGTAGGCTTGGCAAGTACTACCTTCTTGCCTTTCTTATTTTCTACTTGTACCTCTTCTTCTTCTTCACTATCACATTGATCACTTACTTCATCTTCTTCCAATCCTTGAGTTAATTCAAGTGGAGTAGTTTTCTCTATTTCTTCCACATATTTCTCCAAATTCTTTACAATTTTCTTCCTCTTTCTCTCTATAGTTGCAACCATCAATCCCATAGTGATTTTGGATTTGACTTCTTTATATGTTCCAAAATAAGGTGCCTTATTAACAATTTCTTCGGCTAGAAGGGCTATAATAGAAACTATAGTCTCATCAATGTTTACCTCATAAGGCAATGGCATTAACCATGAAATCCTTAGTAAATCTTCTTATGCATAGGTGAAGTCTGTGTCAACTAGAAAGCATATATCCTAGGTATACTTCTCAACCAATGACATAGGGACTCTACTCCTCTTCCTCATTTTATTTTTGAATTCAATAAAATAATTATCCATTACACCATTAAAACTTTCTCCTATTTAACCTATGAACTCATTGATTTAAACTATAATGGGTTTCTTCTTATCCCATATCACACCTCCAACAGTAGGGAAATACTTCTGTATGTAAAAGAATAGATAGCCTAGAAAAGAACCAAACTCACACATAGAATTATTTATAGTCCAGATTGAGTTTAGGTTCTCGGTTAACTGAGTTGGGTGGAGCTTGGAAAGATCATAAGTGTGCCCTTTCTTGATGATTTTCCATGTCTATTCCACTACCCTATAGGGGACATTGTCCAACTGACTAGATTGGTAGAATTTGTGTGAAATAATCCTAACTATAAAGTCAATCTTTGAATCAATGATGGTGGAAATCATCATTCCACACTTTTTCCAAACTACCTATGTGTTCACCTAGATTTATTCCGTACTTGAACACTTCATCATTCTTTTTCCTTGAATTGTAGGGTATCTAGTAACCCAGTGGATCATTTCCTTCATTATCTTCATCAGTCTATCTTCTAGCCACAATTGCATATTATGCACTCAACTCAATACAATTTTTATACATTCAACTTTGAAATTATACAAGAAATCTATGGCATGCACTAACCCTTTCTCAGAAACCAATTTATATTCTAGCTTCAACACACCATTATCACACAATTTGTCATACACCTCCCTGATCTCATTGTCTCCAATCTCTTTGATTTTGTACATATAACAAGACCTAATTTCATTCATTATCAACACATTCTCTGGAATCGAGGATAGAGAACCATTAAGATCTCCTTTAATCAAGCTTTCCAGAATTGCCTTAAATTTTTGCGGCTTATGAACTTCATTCCTTACCAACTATGCATTGAAAACTTCCATCCCTTGTTTCTTCATTATGAGAGATGATGATGATGCCATTTTTTTTTTAACTTAAAATTTTTGAAAAGAAATATTGCTCGGTAGGGTACCTTTCTTGTAAGTGTTCTACAGATGATTCACCGATGGCACCCTGAATAGATTTTGGAATTGCCCTTGACAAACTGGTTGCTCACACTCTGAATCACTCAAAGAAATCTCAATTTTCTTGGTGAAATGAAATGGGAGGCAAATTTCCACTTTATAGATTCCAAAAAGTTGAATTAGGGCCTCATTAATGCTCTGTACAAAACTTTAAGTGGAATACACTTGTCTTGACAAAGTTATGATAACCTTAGCTAACACAAGCTCGATCAATATAACCATTTAGACACAACTTAGTGTACATCACATCTTAGCTACAATAGGTGCTTAGCATACATTGATAACTCAGTCAAAACACTAATGCTCGACATCAAAAATGAAATACTCTACTTTGCTCAGATATGTCCTAATGCATCTTTATCTATGCAGATATGGACTTTTACTCAACTTTATATTAGGAACTGATGTAAGATAAAGCATTGTTAGACTCAGTTCTAGACATACCTTCTTTTCTTAGTTTCAAGAAGTGTGATCACCTAATCCATCAGATTGGGTGACCTCAGATGTGCTAGCTTCACTTGTGATTTCTTCTTCTTTCTTCTTCCATGTTGCATTCATCCAATTTATCAATCTCTAATGGATATCTTCATTCTAATTTTGATCATTGCTTAGTATAGGTGATCTATAATCTTTCTTTAGGTGACCTATCTTATTACACTTGTAACATACCATGCTTCCTTCATCCAAATTTTGGATTCTCCTCTAAAATGACAATTGTAACAAGTTTTATAATCCTAATTGTATAAGTTATTCTTCATAGGTGACTTAGTTTGTTCATTTGATGACCATTTAGGTTTAGATCTGCATTAAAATACTCTATGCCCATACTTCTGACAATTGAAAAAGTGTCCTTGAAATTTTGGTGAGGTAGGTCGACTACTCACCTTCGACCTGCATTCATGTGCCTAATGTCCATGTTTCTTATAGTTAAAGCAATGCCCATTGAATTTAGGTTTAAGATCAGACTTACCATGTTTTCTTCTGCATATGTTGGTTGTATGTCCTGGCTTACCACAGTGATGGCATGTGGGTTTTTTTTTCTTTGGTTTTGCATTCTTTTTCTCTCCATTCTTTGATGAGTCTCCTTCTTAAGTGGATGATAAATGCTCATTCAGTCCAAGTCCAGATCTATCACCAAATCTTCTAGGTGACCTTAACAGCTCTTTAAAGTATTTTTTAGCTTCATTTGGTTTGTTCATCCTTTCATTGACTTCCTTTTCAGATCTTAGTTCATTTCTTAGTTGATCATTTTTAGATCTCAGATTGTTAATTTCCATATCTTTCCTACCCAACTCTTGATTAACTAGTAAAAGGTGATTTACCATGTCTATTTGAATTTTGGTCAATCTTTGCATGTCACTTTTCCTTTCATCTAGTCTCATTGATATTTGTCTTTTTTCTTCTCTAGGCATTGTCTTGTCTTCTTCAGCTTTCTTTTTCTATTCAGCTATTTCACAGTGTCTGACAGATTGAATTTCTTGTTCTCTCTTTAGATTTCTGATGTCATCATTTAGTATGGTATTTTTCTATAGTATCTCTTTTATGGCTTTGTCACTTTCTATAGAGTTTCCATTATCAAATAGTCTAGTGGTATCTTCTTCTTGATATTGTGAATGTTGAATAGCAATTTCTCTCCTCCCACTTAAGGATTTCTTTAGTTCACCTCTAGCTACTTCCAATTGTTGTAATGCTAGCTGTACATCAATCTTTTCATTCTCTATAACCTTTCCCAGCTTATAAACTTCCATCTCAAGATCTTTTTCTTCAAGTGGTTAGACTTTCTATGAGAAACCTTAATGCTTTGATACCAATTGTTGGAAATATAGTTGGGAAAATTGATACTAAGAGGGGGGGGTGAATTAGATATCACCTACTAATCCATTTTAACATTCCATAAAACTTTTTCATAGCTTCAACAAAACTTCATAAAAAAAAAGTAACTGATATACTAAGCATCATTCAAGAAAGTACTCATAACACAGTAATTTGGTTACCCAGAAACCCTTGAAAGGTAAAACTATGGTGGGGATGACACCCACAAATCTTCACTACTACAGTAATAAGTTTTCCTCTTAGGGCTTACAAAATTTGATCAAAGATATGATCTACCCTGTGAGGGGCCTGCCTTATTTAAGAGCTAAAAGACTTATGCAGTCTACCTTGTAAAAGGATTTAAAACTCACAATAAAGTAAGCACTTCGTTAAGAGATTACAATAGGTCTATTAAAACCACTCGGTTAAGAGATTTACCCTGATACACTAGTTAGAATATCTCAGTACCCGATCCTTCAATTTTCACTATATGTCAATTACAGATCTTGTCCTTACAATATTGTTTTGATCTCTTTTATCAAGTTTATCTGTGTTTTGTACTTCAATGCTTAACTCAGTCATTGAAATCTATCTGAATGCTTCACTAATCTGAATGTGCTTCTCTGCACATTCCTTCATTCCCTTCACATCCTCTCACATACTAACTCATTTTAGGGTTCAAATCTTAGCCTTATATAAACAACTAAACATCTTCATGATTCAAGATCTACAGTTCAGATTAACTCCTTTTTCCACATAATCTTTGCTAATTTTTTATTGGCTCTAAGTCTTACATAGGGATCAATGATTACAAAATAGGTGCACAATCACCTCCGTAATTTCCTCAACAAATAAAATACAAAACATGAATCTTGGCCAAAATATTTTACCTTGATCACTGTACCATAACAAACTCATATGTCATTTTTGGCTAACTCAGAAATTGATGTTCCTGATACTCAACATTCACTGTACTCGGCATATGTTGATATCTCTATCACTTGGTAATCATTTCTTACATAGCTCATCAAAAACTTAACTTGGCCTAAACATAATGACTCGGTCGCAGTGATGACCAACCATCATTGCCTAGATAATGACTAAGTGTGAATCACTAATAGTCAACAAAACTATAGAGATCTACAACAACTTCATCCTTATTTTCCATGTTGAGAAATTTTCTTTGTTTAGCTTGGACACCTCTCTCTTATACATCTTGTGATCTTTAACTTAAGTCCTTCAAAATTCTTCCATCAAGCACTTTTTCTTGAGTACCAATTGCTAGATAACTAAGAGGGGAGGTGAATCAGTTGAATCTGTTTATCCTATAGTCTCAAATACTCTCAGATGTATAAAACAAATATTTCTTAGAAAATTAAATAGCTTGGTAAAACTTGTATGTGCCTTTTTGTTCATTAACCGATTGATAGTAAAATTAACTATTATATATACTGATCAAACTAGTAATTGTAATGTGTAAACTAAAATAACTAATCATCACATTCATACACATACAATAATTGATTTTTAACATGAAAACCTTGTTAAGGGAAAAACCACCTAGGACTGTTACCGAAAATAATTTCACTCTTCTGAAGTGAGCTTGGTTAAGAGCCAATCCTATTAAATGTAACAAAACACACTATAAGGTGTGACATTATAAGAGGATTTATTACTAATAGTTATCTTTGACCATACATTCACTTGGGGTCAACAAGAAGACAATCAACATTCATTGAATGTCATAATGAATGGTGTAGGAGCACCTTTCTATGGGCTCCCACCAATCAAATTTTGTTTTGAATTAGTTCTTAACTAAAGTTTGTAATTACAATAAGAGTCAATAAGAAGTTTGGCTCATTTTTGTTGTGTCTAGGCATTGTCCAAGTCCTAGAAGTTCAGTTGGTTTTCCTTATGTAAAGGCACACTAATTCATGGAATGATACTATCCTAAAATCAAAAATTTGATAGGAGGTTTGTAGTTTGAGATTAGATTTGATTGAATTTAAACACATGTGAATGCTTTAGGAGGTCTTCATGAGAGGTCATAGAAGAATGGAGGCAAGGATGTTTTTGTGCAACAAAAGTTGCTTAAAAGTTGTCAACAACTTTTAAATGTTGCTATGCAACTTTTCCTTTGTTATAACCTAATCTAACCCTAGTGGCTAAGAAGCCCTAACCTCACAAACTTACAAAGGAGAAGTCTTTATAAGGTTTAGAAAACCCTAATATCAAGGTTGGACAAATAGTGTGTACGAAAAATGTACGGAAATAGCAGACTGTGTATACAAACTAGTGTTTGATAGTCATTTTCATGGCTTGAAGTATTGGAATAGTGTATTGTTGTTGATATCATATGCTTGTATAGTTATTTTTTGGTTGTTTTAATTTATTTATCAGTATTTATGTTAGGCTTTGTGTGTTTAGTTTTGTTTGATTAGCTTATCAAGCTTGACAGTCCACTGTTTAGTTTGGTGGCACTGATGGAGTAGGGCCTGTAGCTCCTATCCCCACCATGGTAACTCCATGGAACTTTGGGATCAGGTAGTATAGACCCTACCTTGTATATATGTGCAATTAGGGGCCCAAAATGTAGGTGCAAGCAGGTGCTTGACAAAGCCCTAGGCAAGCTATGCATAGTCTGGCTAGGAGCGGTCAGCAAACAAAGTGCTCCAGGTGATAGAGGAGGGAGTTCCAAGACAAATAAATTTGGGGAAGTGAAGAAGATTTTTTTAAGGTGAAGTGGTGTGAAGGATGAGGTTTGAAGATTTCTGTAAAGGTGATCTTGAAGACCAGGATAGTGAGAAGTCCTCCAAACCCTTAAAACCCTCTAAATTGCCAAAACCACTGTACAACCCAATGGGCACCTAAGACCTCAAAAATATTTGAGAATGAGGCATTTATAATGGAATTCCTTTAGGATATTAATTTTAATTCTATATGGAGGAAGAGTTATAGGTCCTAAAAATCTGGAAGGAGGCCTAATTGGCACTTCCTTGTAGCCCTAAATTACAAAGCAACTCCTAAATCAGGTAAAGACCCAACTAAGCGAATGTCATGAATAGGTGCCTAATGCCTTGAAAACATCATGGAACCTATAAAATTCACTTTTGGAGTGTGGGATAGAATTATAAGCCAAAAAGACCCTTATTGAGCCTATTTAAGGGATAGTATCTAAGAGCTAAGTTTGATATGTTGATAGATGAGCTAGTTTGACTTGGTGGGTAGGTTAGGTAGGTTAGGGGATCCTTGGAGAGATAAGGAAGCCTATAGACCATCAAGGGTGTTAGAAGAACACTTGGATCCTAGAGTGGATCATGGCATAGACTAAGCTAGTCTACCCTAGCCTCCCCATTAGATTGGTATCAGAGCCTCTTAAGGCTTGGGAAGTGAAAGGTGGATGTTTCAACCACTAGAAGAGTCAATTGGATCATCTCAAAAGTAGAAAATGGTGACCAATGTAAAGCTTGCTAAGAAGGTGGAAGATCAAGAGGAAGCTAATAGACTCCTGCAGGAAAGATTGATGCAAATGGAGCAACTCTTGGATGATGTCCAAGAAAAAGTAGATAAGGTGAAAGATAGGATGGAGGAGAAGGATTCCAAAGGGAAAGAGACAACCATTGATGATGATGTACATATACCTAATCCTCCAACTCAAGATGAGCAATTTCTTAAAGCCCTAAAGGTTATCACAGGCAACCCACTTGAAGGTGTCCCTTTATTGACTGGTAGGATGGATACAGAGCTTGTCATGCAATGGATTGAAGGCATGGAGAATCACTTTGAATGTGAAGAGATATCAAAGGCACATAAGGTCAAAGTGGCCAAGTCTCAGTTGAGAGGACAAGCTTTAACCTGGTGGAACTACTTGCAAAGTGAAAGAGAGAAAGAGGGAAAGCATCCAATCTCTAATTGGAAAGCAATGGTCAATAAGGTGAAGGAAGCATACCTACTAGTAGATTATAAAATTCAGTATCATAGGAGGAGATTGAATCTTAGATAGAAGGAGATGGATGTGGCCACCTACATTGAAGAGTTCCACAAGTTGAGCTTGAGATCTAAGATCAAAGAAGAAGAAAGAATTTAAGTGGCAAGGTACCTAAGTGGCTTGAAATGGAGCATAGCTAAGGAGATGAGTTTTTTCACTCCCACCACCATACTTGGTTTTCAACATATGGCACAAAAGCTTGAAGAAAAACAAAGAAGAAAACAAGAACCTAACTCCAAGAATAGGGGAAGAGGTGGAGACTCTAGAGGGGGTTAAAGAGGTGGTTCTAGTAGAGGTGGTGAACCAAGAAGCTAAGGAGAGAGTAGACTCTTGGAAAAAAGTTCAGAAATCAACACAAGAGGATCTTATGGTAGAGGAAGAGGTTCTCAAGGAAACAAAGGAAGAGGAGCAGGAAAAAGAAGCTCCTACTTTGCCACCATGAAGTGCTATCAGTGTGGACATCTTGGACACCCTACCTATAGGTGTCCTGATAAACCATCAGCCTCAAATAATGAGAAGAGGGTAGCCTATACCCAAGAAGATAGTAGCAGCTCATGCATTAATGAAGTCAGTAAGTTAGAATCAAAAATGGGTGAGAACCTAATGTTCAGGAGGGTACTTATAAGGTAGCCTAATCAAGGTGAACCCAAGCAAAGGAGGGCTCTTTTTAGAGTCAAATTCAAGATACAAGGAAAATTATGCAAGGTTATAGTAGATTTAGGGTCTACTGATAACATCATAGCAGAGGAAGCAACAAAGAAGATGAAACTTACAAAGGTTCCCCATGCAAATCCTTACAAGGTGACTTGGTTGAACCATAAGAAAAGTGTGCTAGTTAATGAGTAGACATGGGTAGAGTTTTCCATTAGAGGCTATAAAGACAAAGTTCTTTGTGATGTCTTACCCATGGATGCTTTCCATCTTCTATTGGGAAGACCCTAGCAATTTGATAGAAAGGTGATTTATGATGGAGAGGAAAACTCCATTTGTTTCAAGAAGGATGGGAGGACTTTCAAGATTCAGTCCTTAATAGAGAATGAAGAGGGAACTTCTAAGACACCTAGTGTGTTTCTTAGTAGTGGTAAAGAGTTCCTACAAGCCTTTCATGATGAGGAGACCATAGGATGTGCTATCATGGTGAAGCTAAAGGAGGAAGACAAGAAGTTGCAGGCAGAACTACCATTGGAAGTGCAACAAATGTTAGAAGAATTTATAGATATAGTAAGTGATGGAACCCCTGCCACCTTACCTCAAAGAAGAGCTATAAGTCATCAAATTGAGTTTGTACATGGTGTATCTCTGCCTAATAAAGTAGCCTACAAGCTTACCCTGGACCAAAATAAGGAAGTGGCAAACCAAGTGTAAGAGTTATTAGATCAAGGGCTAATCAAGAAGAGTATTAGTCCATGTGCAATCCCATTGGTCTTAGCATCCAAGAAAGGAGGAAAATGGAGAATTTGCATAGATTCAAGGGCTATCAATAGGATCACTATCAGGTATAGGTTCACAATTCCAAGAATAGAAGATTTGATGGATTGTTTGGGAGGTGCTATATATTTCACCAAGCTGGATTTAAAGAGTGGTTATCACCAAATTAGAGTTAAGGAGGGTGATGAGTGGAAGAGCACCTTTAAGACCACATATGATTTGTATGAATGGTGTGTAATGTCATTTGGGATTACTAATGCCCCAAGCACCTTCATGAGGTTAATGAATGAGGTCTTGAAGGACTTCATAGGAAGATTTATAGTGGTGTATCTAGATGATATACTCATCTATAGAAAAACAAAAGCAGAGCATCTTGAGCACTTAAGGTTGGTTATGAAGAAGCTCCATGAAGAGAAATTAACCATGAACCTGGAAAAGTGTGAGTTCATGCAGCAAGAGATAGTTTATTTGGGCTTTGTAGTGTCCAAGGGTAATCTGAAAATGGACCCAAGCAAGGTGGAGGCAATCTTGAATTGGCCTGCCCCTAAAACAAGGACTAAAGTTAGAAGTTTTCATGGCTTGGCACAATTTTATAGAAAGTTTGTAAGAAGCTTCAGTGGGATTTATGCACTAGTATTAGCCACCATAAAAGGAGGATTGATAACCAAGTTCAAGTGGACTAAGGTAGCTGAGAAAGCATTTCAAACATTGAAACAAGAGGTAGCCACAAAGCCTATCTTACTCTTGCCAAGTTTTGATAAGTTGTTCACCATAGAATGTGATGCAAGTGGTGTAGTAGTAGGGGGTGTATTGAGTCAAGAAGGAAGGAATGTGGCATTCTTCAGTGAGAAACTCAATGAGGTAAAGAAGAAGTATTTAGCTTATGACTTGGAGTTGTATGCATTGGTACAATCTCTCAAGAAGTGGAGGCATTACCTCCTACCCAAAGAATTTTTTATCTTTACTGATAATTAGGCTTTAAGCTATATCAACACTCAAGAGAAGCTTAGTAATAGGCACTTGAATTGGATGGAGTATCTCCAATCCTTTACCTTAACAATCAAGCACAAGAAAGGGAAGCTCAACAAGGTACCAGATGCCTTGAGTAGGAAGTTATTGACTATCCAAGAGGTATAGCTACAAAGCATTGGAATAGCAAGTTTTAAAGACTTATATGAGGAGGATGAAGACTTCTCCCAAGCCTACAAGGTGTGCCTAGAGTTTGAGAACCATTTTCATGGTGAGTTTGCAGATTACACCCTTCAAAATGGATTTTTGCTCAAAGGTAATCAGCTTTGTGTACCTAGAGGATCCATGAGGGAAAATTTGATCCAAGAGAAGCATAATGGAAGCCTAAGTGGACATTTAGGCATAAAAAAAACATTGGAGTTAGTATAGAGATACGACTTTTGGCCTAAGCTAGCAAGGGATGTGAGGAGATATGTAGAGAAATGTGGAGTATGCCAGAGAGCTAAAGGAGGTTCAAGCAATGTAGGACTCTACCAACCTTTGCCAAATCCAAATAGGCCTTGGGAGTGTGTAAGTATGGACTTTGTGGTTGGACTCCCTAAAACCAAATTAGGTATGGATAGCATCTATGTTGTTGTTGATAGGTTTTCCAAAATGAGTCATTTCATTCCTTGTAAAACAACTCATGATGCAAGTTATGTGGCACATCTCTTCTTCAAAGAGATAGTTAGAATTCATGGACTTCCTTTGAGTATTGTGTCAGACAGGGACAACAAGTTCATGGGCCATTTTTGGCAAACCTTATGGAAAAGGTTGGAAACTAATCTCTCTTTCAGTTCATCATACCATCCTCAAACTAATAGTCAAACTATGGTCATCAATAGGGTGCTCAAAAACTTACTAAGATGTTTGACCAAGGAGTATGGGAAGACTTGAGATCTTGTGATATCTCAGGCTGAATATGCATATAATGATAGTGTCAATAGGACCATGGGAAGAAGTCCTTTTGAGATAGTCTATGGAAGACACCCTAGAGGAGTGTGTGAGTTGAGAGACTTAGGTTCTATGGAGTTGAAGAGTGGACAAGCTAAAGATTTCACTCAAACCATCAAGGAGGTGCAAGAGTGGGTGAAGAAGTCTATTTTGGAATCCACTCATAAAATCAAAGCTAAAGTGGATGAGAAGAGGAAGGAAGTATAGTTTTAGATTGGGGACTATGTTATAGTCCATCTTAGAAAATCAAGGATGTAGAAAGGCATGCCCACCAAGCTATAGATGAGGAGAGTAGGCCCATGCAAGATTCTAGCCAAATATGGAGAGAATACCTACAAAGTGGACTTGCCATTAGACTTAGCCATCTCATCGGTGTTTAATGTTGTAGACCTGATCAAATTCAAAGGAGATATTAGTCAACAAGGTATAGCTCCACCAAAGGTACTACAAGATATAGACACCAATGCAATGCCCAAGAAGAAGCCAGCCCAAGCAGAGAAGGTTTTGGAATCCAAAGTGAAGAAGACCACAAGGCATCAAGTTTATATGGAGCACCTGATAAAATGGAAGGATCAGCCTAAATCTGAAGCCACCTATGTTGAAGAAGGATAGTTCAAGAATTTTGGTGTGGACTCGGCTCTTCTTGACCCTAAAGTGCCTTAGTTGTGCTGAGGGGGAGTATGGTGCAGCAGCACCCTTCTAAGGGCTCCCACCAATAAAATTTTGTTGTGAAGCACTTCTTAACTAAATTTTTTAATTACAATAAGATTCAATAAGAAGTTTGGCTCATTTTTGTTGTGTCTAGGCATTGTCCAAGTCCTAGAAGTTCAGTTGGTTTTCCTTATGTAAAGGCACACTGATTCATGGAATGATGCTACCCTGAAATCAATCCTTTGATAAGAGGTTTGTAGTCTTAGGTTACATTTGATTGAATTTAAGCACATGTGAATGCTTTAGGAGGTCTTCATGAGAGGTCATAGAAGAATGGAGGCAAGGATGCTTTTGCGCAAAAAAAGTTTCTTAAAAGTTGTCAACAACTTTAAAAAGTTGCTATGCAACTTTTCCTTTGTTATAACCTAATCTAACCCCAGCAACTAAGAAGACCTAACCTCACACACTTACCAAGAAGAAGTATTTATAATGTTTGGAAAACCCTAATATCAAGGTTGGACAAATAGTGTGTATGGAAAATGTACAAAAATAGCAGACTATGTATACAAAACCAGTGTTTGATAGTCATTTTCATGGCTTGAAGTATTGGAATAGTGTATTGTTGTTGATATATTATGATTTTATAGTTATTTTTTCATTTTTTTAATTCATTTATTATTATTTAGGTTAGGCTTTGTGTGTTTAGTTTTGTTTCATTAGCTTATCAAGCTTGACAGTCCACTGTTCAGTTCGGTGGCACTGATGGAGTAGGGCCTATAGCTCCTATCCCCACCATGGTAACTCCATGGAAATTTGGGATCAAGTAGTGTAGACCCTACCTTGTATATATGTCCAAGTAGGGGCCCAAAGTGAGGGTGCAAGTAGGTGCTTGACAAAGCCCCAGGTGAGCTATGCACAGTCCGACTAGGAGCGGTCAACAAACAAAGTGCTCCAAGTGACAGAGGAGGGAGTTCCAAGACAAATCCCTTTGGGGAACTGAAGAATAGTGTTTTAAGGTGAAGAGGTGTGAAGGGGGAGGTTTGAAGAGTTTTGGAAAGCTTCTGTTGAAGACCAGGATAGTGAGAAGTCATCTAAACCCTTGAAACCCTCTAAATTGCCAAAACCACTGTACGGCCCAATGGGCACCTAAGACCTCACAATTATTTGAGAGTGAGGCATTTATAATGGAATTCCTTTAGGACAATAATTTTCATTCTATATGGAGGAAGAGTTATAGGTCCTACAAATTAGGAAGGAGGCCTAATTGGCACTTCCTTGTAGCCCTAAATTACAAAGCAACTCCTAAATTGGGTAAAGACCCAACTAAGCCAATGTCATGAATAGGTGCCTAATGCCTTGAAAACATCTTGGAACCTATAAAATTCACTTTTTGAGTGTGGGATAGAATTATAAGCCAAAAAGACCCTTATTGAGCCTATGTAAGGGATAGCATCTAAGAGCTAAGTTTGATATGTTGATAGATGAGCTAGTTTGACTTGGTGGGTAGGTTAGGTAGGTTAGGAGATCCTTGGAGAGATAAGGAATCCTATAGACCATGAGGGGTGTTAGAAGAACACCTAGATCCTAGAGTGGATCAGGGCATAGACTAAGCTAGTCTACCCTAGCCTCCCCATCAATGAACTAGATAAAGATTGTTAAGTTCCACTTGGTTAAGAGATTTGTCTTTAGAAATGATAAGAATGCAACAAAAATTGATCTGATTCAAATACAAATTCCTTGGAAAATTTTTAGATCTATGCTAACCTCATAATACCTCTAGTCATCATAATATCTTATGTTTCTTTCTATCCTATAATTTTGTTCTACTCGTCTATCTCCTTTCTCTAATGCTCAGTGTATTCTACAGAATTGCTTAGTTCTTACTTCAACCCACTTGACTATCTTCACATGAATGCAATATTCTTCTCACACATATTAATACTTTGAATATCTTATCTCCTTAAATAGACATTATAAACTATTTACTTCTTAGCCATATATTTTGCCTCATAATCTCCATCATTGATTTTGTCACTTTAACCTTCCTCAAAACTTATACCTTAAAGACATTTCATTCTTCATCATCTGATCTTCCTTGAATTTTTTTAGTCATAGATCTTCATAAAAAACTTTATCTTTAACCTTAGAATCTTCCATATTCTTCCACATCATTATCTTTAGTCAGAAATCACACATTCCATTTTATTTCCTTCACTTAGTCAATATCGTGATGTGTTAGTGACTTCTTACTCGGTTAATATTTTACTCGGTATACACTACACTTTCTCGGTGTACACTATATCAACTCGGTGTATACTAAGCTATTCATTTACTAACCACATAAACTTGTACATTCTTGATCTTCAATTTATAACCAAATCATGTAGTACAATCAAATCAATATCATAATAGAATATGATCATCAATAAGTTATCCAATGAATACCATACTAATATGTTACTCTTACATCTCATCTTCATGTTAATATCTAATTCCTTCACCATTATTACCTTCTTCAGATGTTTGCAATTATCATGATAAGTATAGTCAAAACTAGTTGACATCAATGACAATATAATAATTGATTTAATGTGTCACATATACCTTTGTATCTTGGTGATCATCTTCACATTCTTTTCTCCAAGTAGTCAATCAGTTGTAGTCTATCATCATGATCTCTAGGGATTGTTATTTCAGAGCCACAGTGTCAGAAATTTAAACATTGATGAAACATTGATGGGACACCTGAGATATCATGTATCCACGGTCTACCCAAAATAATTTTATAGGGTATATCTAGATCTATCACCTGATAAACTATTTCAATAAGGGTTGGGCCCACTTTTAAGGGAGTGTAATGAGACCTTTACTCATCCTTTATCTTTTCTCATATTCTTTTATTGTAATTATCTTGTTTACATCAATAAGTTCTTTAGAAAGATTGATATTATGGATCATACTTAAAGTGCAAAAATACAAACTAGATCAATTGTCTATGTGAAATCTTTTGATTTGGGTGTTATGAATTATGACTTGGATATGCAAGGGTTTATTTTTGGTAAGGATTGAGACCTTGGAAATCTTTGTCACTAAATACTAGGCATTGTTGGGCATCTAAATTTTTGATCATTTCCTAGAACTTAGATACATTGATATTTCTGGGATACAAGACTCATTCAAGGAATTTTCAAGGACCTCTTTGTGAGTATGGGATGTATGAAGAAGCTCTAGGATGGATATTTGTGATGGAATAATCTTCAACTATGAAAGAAAACTATAACACTACGCAGGCTGTATAGATGTTGATGATGTCGCAAGTGGATCTAAAATAGGTGGATTTGTAGAAGCTTGTACAATGATTAAAGGATGATAGGTGGTGACATTGCAATCAAAACTCTTTAATGTCGACTTGTTTACATGGGTTTTAGATTATTCAATGGGGCCATACAGTGAATCAAAACCACACGCATCATTTTCCTCTACGCTACTGCAAGTAATTTCATCTCGTGAGGTCTTGTTTGTAGTGTAATCATAGGGAACACCCTTGGATGATGAGGCATGTTTTTATTTTGTTCTGAAAAGGGTTTAGAATAGATTTTTAATTTGGCATTTGAGGCAGAGGAATATTGACCTTCAACCGTAATTTTTCCATCATCCATCAAATCTTGGAAAAATGGAAAAATTTCATGTATTTCCTAATTTCATGTCCTTTAATGAAATGATAATCATATTATTTATTATCCTTGTACTAGTTTGGTTTTGGTTGGTTATCATCATAAGGCCTTGCATTAGGATAGACCATCATTCCTTAATAAACTAAATGTCGAAAGATGACATTAAGGGAGTCTACTAGCTATGTGAATTTTCATCTCTATGGTTGTTGATTGTTGTTGTTGTTGTTGTTGTTTTTGTTGTTTTTATTTCTTTTTCCATTGTAACATGAGAATAGGGAACCATAATAACTATATCCTTGATTCTAATTTGTATTGTTTTGATTTGTCTAATGACCTTGATTTCTTTGGTTATTTTTATGATTATAGTTGTTCTAATTATTGTTATTCTAATTTCCTTGGTTGTTATTGTTGGATGATTGAACATTTTGAACATGTTTATCATCTATCACTCCATCATTAATAACACCTTTTTTCTTGGATGAGAAATTTGGTTTATCATTGGTGTTATTAGATGAATTAGAGGGATAATTTTCAATGGCCCCTTTCATCAAAAGTCAATCTTCGATAGATTTTTCCTTCTTAAGGAGTATCTCAAATGAGTATGGGGTAGCCATTTTCATTTGGAATGATATTTTTGTAACTCAATTCCTAGTGAAGATATTGATGAGATGTGAATCTTGAATTTTCCAAGGCATACGATTTGCAAGGTATCGCTACCTTTGGAGAAAGCTAGCAAAGGTTTTCCCATTTCTTTTCTTTTTATTGCATAAGTCACTTAGTGACTCTTGATATTCAATATTCTATGATTATATGAAAAAAACCTTCTTAGAAAGATTAGGGAATGTTGATATAGTGTTGGGAACAAGAATCATTAGCCACTCGAGGACAGGGCCACCAAGACTCCTAGTAAAGAGTCTTTTAAAGAAATTATCATTATGGGTGACTTCTTGAGTTGCTTGTACATATAATTATTTTAGATGTTGTATATGGCATGGTTCTCCCTAGTATTTATCAAATTTAGAAATCTCAAAGTTGGTGGGGAGTGGATGAATACTGATTGATTTATCAAATGTATAAGGACATATCTCTTTGAAAGAGAATTTTTTCTTCCCACCTTTTCACATAGTTGTCACCATGCTATTAAGCTTGTTAATCTATTTCACCCACTCAAGAGGATTATTCTTGATGATTTTATGGCCTTTATTCATTCCTCCTCCATATGATGTGTTATGTTCTACTAGAGGTGGAGGTTTCATGTTGTGTCTGCTGGGAGGAAGGTTGGTCTTGTTTGTATGTGAAGAATTTTGATTCTTGAAGACTCTACTAGAATTTGAGAAAATCAAAGTGGGGCATAGTCCTAATGACGTTGGTCGATGCCCAGGTCTATGAACCATGTTTGAGTCATTATTATTTTCTTCATTTTTGGGTTGATCATTTGATTTGGGCCTATTTAATAGTTGTGTGATTTGTTAAAACATATTATTGGGAGGTTGATTCATGTTATCAGATGTTGAAGACATAGTTGGAATGACCTTGGATTTGTTGGTTCAAATCATATTATTTTCAACCAAGGTCTCATTCAAATTATTAGGGAGTGTGATGCCCCTTTGAATAAGATTTAGGAAGATATTAGAACTATTTTCTTTGATTAGATCCTCCACTAAGATCATTTTGTTAGGATCTTTAAAGATCTCTTTGGCTCATGGATTTGCATTGAAACTTTTAGGTATGACCGTGTTAGATTCAAGGTATGGTTCCTCATCTTTGTTAAAGTCTTCTTGATAAATAGTTACATGATAATTATCCACATGGTAACATATTCTTGTCTTATCTTAGCTTGAGATCAAGGAAGTACCATGAAATGGTCACCTTAGAATGATTGGATTGAATAACATTGAAGGATTGATGGAAGATGATAAGAGGAAGAAAGGAATTAATGAGCTAGGAGAAACTTGGACTAATATTTGGATTGGATTAAGAGGACTAAGCCTCAAGGATTGGTTGGATTTGATTTGGGAGGAACTAATGCTCAATGATTGGTTTGATTTGATTTAGGATTGGTAATATAATTATATTATTATGTGATAAGATAATTATATTGTATAATTATTACTGTATCATTGGAAAATGGAAGCACTTCCAATTAGGACTGGTTTATCCCTATTAGTAAGTGGTTTGGGGTCATGTCAAATGCCTTGAATAGGTCTTTGACTTGGATCTAGATTTTTCCCTTGTCCTGTCCTATTTTCCATTTCTTTCCTACCTATTTATGGCATCTTTCTCTGAAAATTTGAGGTTCTTGACCTTAGGGTCAAGGTTAAACTTCTAGTGCAAGGTTGACCTCAACCTCAACTCTGACCTAGGGTCTAGATTTTAAATTCTGAAGGTTTTCAAATGTCAGTGTTTGAAAAGAATTATTTTCCACTTCTGGGTCAGCTATTTCAGGCTTCGAAATGGTAAACTCTTAAAATATATTTAATTTTGGTCCACTTCTAAGGGTATAGGCTTAATGGAAATTTATTTTTTAGATGTTGGCCTCTCTAGAAGTTTGTACCCCTAAATAGTATATAAGGAAGCCTTCTCCTCTTATTTTAATCCTCAATCATCAAGTGAAAAAGTGATCGAAAGCAATCATCAAGAAAGCAAGATAAAGAAATCTAAGGAGGATCATCAACATCATTGTTCTACATGTTTTCAAGCATTCAAATTATCCATTGAAGATCAAGAATTCAAGCATTCAAGCCTTTGAAGGGATTTGGCTCAAGCATTCAAGATTCATGATTCAAACCCTAGATCTATCCATCATGGTGTTGTGATCTTCCTACAAGATCGTTTGTGCATATTCAAGATTCATTCATTCTTCCTTCAAGGTGGATTCAAAGAATACAATCATGGAGGTTTTGATTTACATTTATGTTTTTTAGTGTTGAGTCCAAGCTTTCATATTAACATACTTGTTTACATTTCAAATATAATTGTATATCTATTGAATATCATAGCTTCACTGTTAGATCTACTTCTACTACTTGCTAGCATTCTCCATTTCAATTCTATTTCAAGGTTAATTCCAAAACTAGGGTTTGACCAAGGCAAACACCTCATCCAAAAAAAAAACCCTTTTTCTTGTGGGTAGAGGTGCGGAATAGTGAATTACCAAGTAGATTCGGATACCCTTTTTGAAAATTTTTTGGGATCCATGAATAGAATTTCCATTGGAGCAGTGCAGGTTAAGGTTGACATAAAGGGGTCAAGGTCGACCTTCAGTTGGCTCAAGGTTGACCTGACTCAGAAAAAGAAAAGATTTATGGGTTTTCTATGTCTTTGTGTTTTTGTTCCAGATCCGATTGTAGAATTTCCAGAAACTCAATACAAACACCATAAAATAGGTATTTATAGATCTGCTATGTTATGAGGTATGTATTTCATTTTATCTACACATTTCAAGATTTATATTCCATATCATTAAATTTATATGCATGTGTTAAATATTGGGTTAGGGTCTCTTTCATATGCACACCCCCATTGTTCTACACCCTAACCATATATTTTTCACATATACATTTTGGTGAACCTGTTTACAACAACTCTTTCTTTTTGGCATTAGATTTTCATTTTATGTTAGATCTTACATGCATATAAAAGTATATTTATTTTATGATCTTGCATTTATATTTCAAAAACAAAAAAATCACAAAATTTCTTTAAAAATACAAAAACATTTACATTTTTCATGCTTGTAGTGTTACTTTGTGATCAACATGTATGATTTTTGTTTTGAATACTTTTATGAGGATTTTATTGAAAAAGAGGATAGATCCCCTATTGAGGTACATGGAAGTGAGGATGAAAATTGTTTGAATAACATCTCCATTGATCCTATTCCTATTTCATCCTCCTCTACAACCTCTTCAATTGACCTTTACCATAGGGTGTGTGCATGGTTACCTTCATGTTCTACTATTTACAACATTGATGCACCTAGAATGTTATATCCTAATTATTCTATTCAAGTTATAGAGGCCTTTAAGAAATTCCTTCATGATAGTGATCAAGGTGTTAATCTCCTTCATGGTATTTCTCATCTTGTGCATTTAAATATCAAACCTTTAGCTCAAGAACCTCAAGATTTAGGAGTCACTCCTCTTGTAACTAGTGTGGAACCTTCTTTTGTTCCTTTACCTAGAATTCCTACTTCTACTCCTTTGGTGACTACATCTATTCTATCTCTTCCTATGAGTGTTCCACCGGTGTCTTTACCTACCTCATAGCCTTCTTATACCTATTACAACCCTCTTCTAGTTGTGGTTCCAAGTTTTCCTTCGATTGTGTCTTCCATTCCTGTCACTTCCTACACTTTTCCTAGTGTTCCTAATGTGTCTATGCCTCCTATTTCTTCTAATGATTCCAGAATCATTAGTCTAGCTCAAACTGTGTCCTCTTTACAACAACAACTTACATCCTTAACTCAATCCAAGTTTAGTATCCTTACATGTGATATGGGTAGTCCTCTATCCCAAGAAATTATTTGTGCTCCTATTCCCTAGCAAGCTGATATGTCTCATCTTGAGAATTACAATGGTAAAGGAGATCATGTCACTCATGTTAAAACATTTCAAATCCTTTTTAGTGACTATGCTATTATGAGATTGACTAATAGTAGTCTTCCTACTTTCAAAAGTTTCATTAATGATTTGTGTGGTAGACTTATTACTCTTTTGGAAAATGTGAAGAATTTTGTAGATGATACACCATCTCCTAATCTTCCTAATCCTAATCTTATCCTTCCTAATCCAATTCCTAATATTTCCATTCCCATTTCTCCATCCGATATTCCTAGTTCTTCCCACATGTATGATGTGGCTCAAACTATGTTTTATGATGTAGATGTGCATGAAATATTTGACTTACCATCCCCTTCTTATCTGATCCATGGTGATATTAAAGAGAAGAGAAAAAAAATTCTTCTAAACCTATCATTCCACCTTATACAATGTTTTCTCATGATTACTGTTGGGTATCTTCTTAATTTTCAAAATTTCTTGTCCAACTTTCGGTTCTTGCTTTCCTGTTCAAATCTTGTGGTTGTAGCTGTCAGAATGTTCTCAAAATTTTGTCACAGTTTTGTTAGGTTTTCTTGTCTTAGGTCTTGTTTTTGAGAAGGCACAAATTCTTCAAAAGTGTAAAAACCCTAAGTTTGGCCTTTCTTTTTTTTAAAGCCCTAAGTCGTCCTCTTAGCTTTCTATTTGAAGGTTACTTTTTGAAAGCCCACTTAAGTTCATGTTGAGAGCACGTGCTTTAAATATCCTTTTCTTTGAGTCAAGCAGCCTTCTGATTTAATTATTTTATCCTATGTCCTTGATGCTTAGAAATTTGGCAAAATGGCGGTGTTTTATAGTCTTGTCGCATGGTCGCATAAGCTTGTTAAAGCCTTATGCGACTATGCGACTAAGTTATAATCTTGCGATTAATGAAGCGGCAAAGAGGTGGGACCATGGGTGAAGGTGCTCAGCAAATACTTCTAAGCGGCTGGCGGTCTCTTAAAAGCTGGCGGTGTTTTAAAACATAGTCGCATGATCGCATAAGCCTCCAACAAGCTTATGCGACCATGCGACTGAGCTTCGGGCTTAACTTTGAATGCTAGCGGATAAAGTATGGAGGCTAGTCGCATGGTCGTGTTAAACCTCCAATAGCTTATGCGACCACGCGACTAGCATGTATTTGAAAAAGGGGTAACCGCTGAGGGATCACCACCGGAAGGGATGTAACATTGAAGGCTAGTCGCATGGTCGTGTTAGCCTCCAATAAGCTCATGCGACCATGCGACTAAATTATGCGATCGTCTGTCAAGAAAAATCTATGGCCAGATTTCAAATTGAAGGTGAAGTGGGTGGCGAGTCCAGGCTAGCAATAGTTTCATCTCCTGCAGAATTAATGACTAAATCATGCGAGGTAAAATGCCGAAATAATTGTGAAGTGATTGCAAATATTTCAGAATCTAGTTTCACTCAGAGAACTGTAAGGACATAAGAGATTTGTAGAGAGCTCGGCGAATTGAGTTGCAGAAATTGATTCTTGTGTCTGGGGTTGATAAAACAAGGTTGGTTACTTCTGGGTTTTCTTGTTTGATTAAAAAGTGTTGTTTGTCACCATTTTTCTTTTGCGCCAAAGTACGTTGAAAGTTTCAAATCCCAAAATGCCACCAAGGAAAGAGCTCTCTGGTGAAACTGATTATTTGAAAAGGGGTCTTCATGAAGATTTGTTACAGATGTTTCCCAGTTCAAAAGTAAATTTGACCAGTGTAAAACAACTAACACCAAAAGAGCCTAGGGTGAAAGTGGCGGACGGGTTGTATGACACAGGAAATTACATTAAGGATGCTACAGTCGGTTTTCTTAATGCAAGTGGTGTTTCCGACTTTACTGGGCTCACTTTATTTACAGTTGGATTTAGTCAGAGAAATACTCCTGTTCCCGCTTGTAACATATGGGAAAATGACTTGGGTAAGCTTGTAGTGCCAGGAGTTTTTATGGATGCAGATTTAATGACTGAAATTGCTAAGAACTATGACCCTATCACGAAAGAGATTAGAGGTGTTAGAGGGCAAAAACTGTTAACAATTTCAGCTGATGAAATTAGAACTGTTTTCAAATTGAAAGACCCTTCACCTATCTTGGAGCCGATTGATTTCAAAGAATTAGGCGAGGTTTATGAGGCACAGAAGCATGTCTTCAGAATTGGCCCGGTAAAGGATTTTTGTACTCGAATTGGAAGAATGATTGTCACAGGATTAGGTGCACAGGAGCCGTTTAAAATGGAGTATTTTGATGTTTTGGCAAGAGGTGCTTACTGGTCTTTGTGTCAAGTTTTTGGGGAAGATGCAAGTGAAAAAATGCCCCAACACTTGATGTATATGGTAATCCAAGTGTTGCACCCACATTTGTCAGTTACTTTTGATTATGCCCCTGTCATTGCTGATTTAATCCATGATGGATTAATAGGGATTCAAAAGGGTAAAGTTAGTAGATCCTTTTGCTGGTACTCTTTTATGATGTACATGTTTCTGTTTAAAGGTTCTGATTATTTTGAAAGGGAAATGGAATTATCTAAGCAGAGAAATGGAGAAGATATGCCTGTACAGTTGTGGAATTTAAACATGACATGGGACAGAAAGGATAGCAGCTACATACAATTTAACAAGTATTTTGCAGCCAGATTGAAATTATTCTTTGTGCATGACAGTCCTAGAGTCCCTTCTGCCCTAGCTGAAATTGTCAGGCCACTCCAATTTGCAAAGGACCTCAACATTGTGCATAATTGGGGTGATTTTATTTTCTATCCTTATTCAACTGTTTTCAGATTATATGGCTATAAAGGATCTCCTTTTATTTTGCCTTTCCAAGTTCCTCTCAAGATTGGTATTGCAGAATTTTTCAGGCAATTGGGGGATATTGAGGAAAATAGTATTGCTAAGGGTAGAGGGACTCTGTTCCCAAATATCACAATTGCCCATCAATTTATAATCACAAAAGGTGGATGGCTCAGTATGCACAAGATCTTGGAGCCTTATCATTTGACTACTACAAGTACCAGGACAATAGACCCGGAGGGTTTTTTCAATGATATGTTTAGGAGAAAGGTCAGATGTTCAGCAGTGAACCACGTTTTCAATTTCCCTGAAGACATCATCAGGAATACCCCAGGTTTACAAGATCAAGAGGTTAAGAAGGAAAAGTGGTTAGTATATAAGAAAACTTTTGATTTTGTAAAACAATTCGATCCTACATATGACCCTATAGGCAGTATAAGTCCTATGGGGAAGAGAATAGACACTCTAATGGGTTGTTTCCAAGATATTATTAAAACTCTGGAAGAAAAGAAGAGAAGAGCCATGGAGGAAAACCCTGAGAAGGCTAAGGCATTGTTGGGAAAAAATATATTTACAAAGAGTCTGCCTCCTGGCAAGTACATGGTGCAAGAAAAGACTGGTTATGGTGTAGTTGTCCCTGAATCTGAAATAAAAGAGCAGAGGAAAGGAAAGGCAGATATCCCTTCTTCATCAAAGCAGGGTAAAAAAATTATAGACTTAACACAGGATCAGCCAGATGAGGACATCTTGGATTTCTCACCTCCCACAAAGAAACAGAGGATAGAGGAGAGGCCACAGGATCTAGAGGATCAATACTCTCCTTCACAATCGCCTTTAAGTATTAAAGATGATCGAGAAGTCATAGAGCAAATGCAACAAATGGGATCTCAGGGTCAAATATTCATGACTTATGATGAAATAAATGAAGGAATTCCTGAGCAACCAAAAGAGCCTGAATTAGGCTTAACAGCAGAGCAACTTGCAGGAACAGAGTTGGATCCCGTCATCAAGTTAGCATGTGAAGAATTTTTGGCTGATGATGCTTTTGTGAAATCCAGGGCCTTTTTTCAATTTTTATGGAAAATGAATATCAGTAAATTTGAAGAAACCTGTGAGAAGAGACATAAGGAGAACCCTGATGTTGATATTAAGGTTATTGAAGATGAAACCAGGAAAGAAATGACAGATAATTTTGAAAAGATTACTCCAGAACAGGGAAGAATAATGGTAAAAAATGCAGGAGTATTAGTCCTCCCTGAATGGGATATAGCTGATGCAATTGTCCTTGATGCAATCAGGAAACAAGTTACACCTGCATACCAAACCAGGGAAGAGGCAGAGCAGGCTGTCAAAGGAGTTGCATTCAGTAATGACCATCAAGCTTTGGTTATATGGTCACTGAAAAGGGATGAGGAAAATAAAGGAAAGCAATTGATTAAAGATAATGTTTCCGGTGGTCTTATAGTCAAGAGAGTAATGGATACTTCAGCAGTAGAAGCATCGAAAATGGTTGTAGCAACAGCTCATCTTGCGGAGAAGGTGATTGAAAGAGAAGCTAAGGAGAAAGATGAGTTAACAAGAAAATTTGAAGAAATAATGAGGGCATATGAAGAGCTGAGACAAAAAATATTTGAAAAGGACAAAATAATTGGTGACTTAAGGAAAAGGTTGGGTGAAGGAAATCCAGTCCATATACAACAACAATTGCAAATTTCTTCCTCTGCTGCTGGTCCTTCCTCATCAAGTCCCATCATTGAATTTCCTATGTCTCCTCTTCCTCCTTCCTTAAGTGGCGATGATGCAGAGATGAAAGGACATAAAAGGTTTGAGAAAAGAGTACAAGATACTATTCATCATCTTGTTAGAAATGTCAGACCCAAAGAAGTTTACAAGTGTGCAGAGCAATTGTCTGACATTTTGCTTTCTTTTGATAAAGAGGAGAATACAGTAGGCCAAATTTTGGATACATGGGTACCTAGGGAGAATGTTTTGAAAACTTTAATTGGATCAGTTAAAGACCATGATTCCAAGTACCCCGAATTAGCTAGTACTTACAAAATTGTTAAGGCCCTCCTGGATTTTGAAGTAGAAAGAGAGGAGGTAAAAAGGAAGACAGCTCTTCTAAGGGTGAGATACTTTCAAAGTGATTTCCAGATATTTCCTTGTCTGGTTAGATCAGATGGAACATTGAAAGAGAAGGGAAAATGGTTTGAGCAAATTGAACATAAAATGTTGACCAAAATAGAAGATGCTATACACACTGAGGATACTCTTCCTTTTGTACAAACAATGGAAATGCTACAAGATGCTAGGGTACATTTTACCAAGGTAATGACTGAAGTACATCCAGTAGTGACTAAATGGAAGAAAATCCTACCAAAAAGGGATGAAATTCTAGCTTTTGATTGGCCTACTGAGGATATTTTTTCAGTTTGGGAAACAGCACTTTTGTCAGAAGAGAATAGAGAAGAAGACACATCATCTGAGGATGCAACGGATGCCACCACTCCAGCTCTTTAAAGAAACAAGCATTTATGTAACATGTGGCAGAGGGCAAACAGTTTGGAAGTAATAACAAGAAAATATCCATTCTAGCATTTTGTCCTTTCAGAAAAAGAAGATGAGTAAGATGCAATTGGCCCCTGATCCAGAATATGAGGGAGAGCGTGTCCACACAAAGGATGATGTAGGTTAGCCTGTAATGGCGGTCATCATTCGCGTAAGAAATTTAGTAACTGCTCTGAAGTATCTACAAACAAAGGGGCCACCTGTGAAAGTTGTTGAAGACAATTGGAAATGTGCTTTACAATTTTTGTCTTCTTTCTCTCTGTTTGTACTATTTTTGTTTTTAGTACAAAGATCTTTTGAGATCCATCCGAAGCTTGTTGCATCCTTTCAAGGATTCCAGGATGGCTGATCAGTATATATAGGATTTCTTGCTCATTCTTGTGGGTTGGAAAATATTTGTAAAGGAGAGGTCTGAAAATAGAACCTGATTTTCTGTGAAATCAAGGAAAATTGTACGAATGCATTCTGTCAATTAATACAACTACACTGGAGTTCTGTTACTACAATCTGATTGTCTTTGCATGTGGAATGTTTTAGTTTCTTTATGCATTTAAATTGTAAGACAGTTTAAATACATCTTTCACAAGGTGAATGTAGGGGTTGAGCTTGAGTATCTTTCAAGGAAAGAGTAAGATCTCAGGGGAGGTCTCTGGGAATTTGAATATCTATATGTAGATTTGATGACAGGTTTAGGAATGGAAACAATGATATGTTAGGCATGTTATCGGATTTTCATTGTAGTTGTTTTAATAGATATATGTGAGGGAAGAATTTGACTCTGATGCCCAGCTGATAAGGGACTGGTTTTAGATCCACTTGCACTCGTTTACCATCCAAATATATAATTGATTAACATTTTACTTTATACGCATAATTTCCAGACTTGAATCATATTATGACAAGTTCATAAGTATGTATTTCAGTGCTTTGTAGAAGCAATAAACGAGGTTAACCCTTCCCTGAGTTTAACTCAAAAAGGAAGAAGGATGAATATCCTTAAGCCATTGTATCGTGTTGCTGTTTTTATAGTCTATATCATGATGCTGTGTATCAGGATGATTTGGGCTATACTCAGAGTTCTAGCCACTTACTGATTTGGATTTTGAAGGCAGTAACAGAGCGGTGAAAGAGCTAGTTCTCAATTCAGAGCTCAGCTGATTGTTGAATTGATAGAGGTACACCCGCCTGAGTATGTATTACTCGAAGTGAAGAAGGTTTTAACCTTAATACCTTAGTAGTTTGTAACTTGCTAGGTTACAGCCATTGGGATTATTTGAGTATTTGATTAATCTGCAGGTTCAAACACTAACAATTACTATAAACAATCACCTCCTACAGAAGCTTTACAAGATATGTACACTATAGGATACAATATAATGGCTAAACAAGGTTATAAGGTTTTAGGTCTTAGTGTTAATGAACAAGGTATTAAATATCTGGTTCATGTATCCCCTAAACAAGATATGCATGGTCTAGGTTTTCCGCTATCTCAATTTAAGGTGGTTGATTTTGATCATCATCCTCCTCTTCATGTTCTTCTTCCAACATCTTCCTTAGATCACCATGAAACCCCTCAAGATGTGGCTAAGAAGAAAATATTTAAAACTATGCCGAAAGATGCTCTCTCCAAGTACAAATATCTTCTTCACTATAGTAATACACATTTACTTGCTAATTGTGTGCATTTTAAAATGTATGTTAGAGAAAGATCTTCTTTGGGAATTATATCTCACTCTTGTGTGGTATTACAATTTCTTCTTAATTTTACCCCTCATTCTTCTATAATATAGAATTTTTCTCCTCTTGTCTCTTGACTGGGGGGCAAGAGGTATTTTTTATCATATTTTTTACCCATCTTTGGAGGCCTAATTACTAAGTGAGACTATTGTACCCTTGTTTGGATTATTAGGTGATCTTTCTTAAATTTTTGTTCATTTCATAGTAAAATACATGAAAGGGAAAATAAATGATCTACATCTAAGAATTACATGTATATGTGACAATGTCTTAAGTGTGTTGTACAAAAGGAAGGAACAAAGAAGACCATTTATCTAAGCTCACACAGGCCATGAGCATAGCCATTTTTAGAATTGCATGAATGGGTATAGGTATACATGAAATAATGAACATAAATATAGGGTACCAAACATTTCTTGGTAATGAGCCATGATCCACGGTGTTCTCGGTGCACTCCTGAGTCCCAGAACCTATAGAAAATAGAGAGAAAGGGATGGGGTTAGATCCAATAGATCTAAAAAATGTATGGTACCATAATATTTACAAGCATTCATATATGAACTTAGTCAAGCACCTCTAAAAGGGGTTGTGCTCAGGACATGTGTAGTAAGGAGGCTGTAGAAATAAAAGAGATACCATTGTTTTCACTAACTTGTTTGTTCCATGTGAAGATATAGAAGAAGTTTATTCACTATTGTTTTCCTCATTTAGATGATCAAGGGGCTAAGAGGATGGTATTCCTAATAGAGACCATCCTCAAAGCTCTGTGATTGTCTAAACAACAACAATTGTAAGATGTTGGGATCCAGATGAATGACCTTGACCTATGATGTAGGCCATGCCAGGAAAATCTCAAATTTCCTCAACAATGACTACATCACAGGCCAAGAGCACCCATGATCACCAAGGAAACAAATGGATGATGCAATATTAGTGGGGACACTCAAAAATCATAAAGACAAATCAAACAAAGCATGGTATTCACTGGCACCAAGTAGACATTAAAACAATGATGCATGATCAACTTTTAGCCTTAGTATGATAGTGGATAAGAATCAAATAATGAGCCCTTTTCCATAGTTTAGTGTGCATGGCACCACAATTTCATAAGAATCACAATAGGTGTAGCAAAGCACTATTGCCAAACCCCAAAAGCCAAATGAAGTGGCAATAAAAATGGTACCCAAGAACCCACAGGTTTAGGACATTATGCAAAAATAAAATAATGCCAGTTATTAGTAGTGCATCAACATAAAATTGTATGGATACTTATACAAACTCTGTAAAGCAAGAGTCAGACATAAATCTGTGTGTGTGAAAATTGTACCTAACTGTGGACACAACACTTCAGTAAAACATTAGAGGTTAGCAAAATTGAAATCTGCAAATAAATGAAACTAAGCTAACCAGGTGATTTTCTACCTTCTAGTAGGTGTGAGTATGGTATTCTTAGATTAGACTGAGGTCGGTGATAATGCAACACCTGAACGAAGGATTTGAAAGCAAAAAGATGAATGTAGAATGAATGCATATTAGTCTATACATTTGGATTTTCTATGCAATTAGGATGAAAAATTGTATGAATCTAAGCTAGAATGAATTGAAATGATATGAAGATTATACTAAAGATTATATGAATTGATATGAATACCTATGCAAAGCTATGAAAAACTATGAACCGATCTCACAAAGTCACTTGTCGCAAAAGCTTGATTCTTCGTGCGTAATTTTGCAAGAGTAATTGTGCAAATTCAAGAGATTGAGAGATGAATTGAAAGCTTGAGGGATCCTTTATGAGGAGCTAAGCCTTATTTTTATAGAAATCCATGGTTTGAGGATGCATTGAGAAAAGCCATAAATCACTCTTGATAAACTCAAGTTGATTTTTGAGTTATCAAGAAATCAAAGATAATTAACTCACAAAAATCATGCAAAAGTATTGTTTATCTCAAAATAGAGCTTTAGTTTTTTTTCAACTCATCATTAGATGTTGAGTTTAGAAAGTTAACAAATTGAAAATAAAAATTGATTTAAAGTTAACTGCTTTTCTGATTTTGCATGATTTAAAATGAATTAATTTAATAAATAAAGTGATTTATTCTCCACTTAACTGATTTTAAATTTAAAATAACTGATTTATGGGTTAATCAATTATTAAATCAAACTTTTATTCAAAAACTATATTATTAAATATTGACAACTTTGATTTTAAATCAATTAAATAAATATTCAATTGATTGTTTGTAGGAATTTTGATTTATTGTCAAAATAAAAATAATATTAATTAGGAATAAATGAAATTAAATCTAATTAAATAATTAAGTGGCAGAATTAAATTAATTAATTAAATATTCATCATATTCAATTAATCAACTTTAGGATAAATAATTGTTAGAAAGTAAAGATCCCCAAGATAACTGAGAGGGGGGGGGTGAATCAGTTATCTGATAATTTATCCATTCAATAGATTTAAACAATATAATCAATGTACTGATCAACCATAGAAAGATAATCATACACAATTCCACAATAACACAAGATATGTTAACTAGGGAACCTCTTCAAAAGAGTAAACCCCGGTGGGAATGATGTCCACAAAATGAAGCACTAACATGAAAGTTCCTTGTTAGAGGATGGAACCTGTTAGGAGTCTTATGAAATACATTCAGTACATATAAATCCCTGTTAGGAGATTTTGAATCCCTGTTAAAAGATTCTAACCCGGTTAAGAGTTTATGGAAGACAGAAGGACTCACTACCCAAATAGCTTCAAGGCAAGATCTCTGAACCCACTGTCCAAAAGATCTTAGAATTATTCAATAGAATAATATAAAATATATTACCTCCTTCACACTGTTCTAAAACTACACTCTCTGCTACACAAGATCACAATTCCAGATCTCTGTACTCACAAGTCTTCCTTCATCACTGAATTAGCTCTTTTCTTCACTTCATGCATATATTCACATCTCACTCTTCATAGTACACATTAAAATAAGGAAAAAATTCCTTCTTATATACCAAACTCAAATAATTACAAATGAGTTGGTCCTCAATTACAAAATAATAAATTCTACATGCTACACACATAATTCACATAAAACTGTCAGCTTCCAGTTAATGTAACTTTCTCCAAACATATCCTCAAAGTTTTCACTATGAAACACATCATCATTAATCAATCTCCAGTATCTCTTTAACTACACAAAATCAGATTCCATCCCAGCTAAGAGATATCCTCTGATTTCTGAACATCGCTACACAGAAACACTATCTAAACACTGCTTTCACCAAAATGCTCATAACTCTTACAAATGAATGAATTTCTTTTTGTATTGTTAACCATAGGTTAATAACACACCAAAGAACATACCATCAACTGTGAAAAATCCAATCTACAATACAACATGTGCGCAAAACAAAATTGTACCTACTTTCCTGCTAATATCTAGAATATCACTGTGTTGACATCAATGACAATCCAAGTCATGAATGCAACAACAACTGCTACAGAATGACTGCCAAAACACTTTGCATTCATTCCTAACAATCTCCCCCATTGGCATTGATGGCAACATAGATGAAAAACATCCAATGTTCCAAAAATCCAATATTGCAACATCACTACAAAATATCAAATTAAATCTTGCTTCATTTTCCTATTCAGCTCTCTCATACAATCCATAATGTTTTTCATGTATATCTCTCCCCCATTGACATCAATGAAAAAAATTGTATCACTAAGTCAACAACAACTTAATTTGAAAAGACACTTTTTAGAAGAATACAATAACAAGAGTCCTCATGACTCAGCTCATAAACTCCCCCATAGAGGAAGTTCCAACATCTAATCCAGAAGAAAGATAGGGCTCATATACCACTGGACGGATGCAGTCATCTACATCAATTCTCAAAAATAGGTTGGGGCATAACCCCAAGCATACCTCTTAGATACACAAATGTATCCTTAGGTAAAGGCTTTGTAAATATATCTGCTATCTGCTCCTTTGTACTTATGTACTCCAGTCTTACTTCTTTTTCTGCAACTTTCTCTCTTACAACATGATACTTGATCTCAATATGTTTAGTCTTAGAATGTAAAATAGGATTTTTTGACATACTCACTATACTGGTGCTATCATAATGTATAACAATAGGCTCATCAAAATTTATTCCAATATCCTTCAACATCTGCTTCATCCAAATAATCTGATTACAATTATTTGCTGCTGCAACATATTTTGCTTCTGCTATGCTTTGTGAAGTACAATTCTTCTTCTTACTTATCCAAGAGACCAATTTACCTCCAAGAAAAAAGGCTCCACCACTGGTTCTTTTCTTGTCATCAACACTGCCTCCCCAATTTGAATCAGTATAGGCACATAAGGTAAAATCATCAAAATTCTCATACCATAATCCATAATCCATTGTTCCTTTCAGATATCTCAGTATCCTATTTACTGCTGCATAATGTGATTCTCTAGGTTCTACTTGAAATCTTGCTACAATCCCCACTGAATGTGCTATATCAGGTCTTGTATGTGTCAATTACTACAATCCTCCAATCATAGATCTATACTTTTTTTGCTCAACTACTGGTGTCTCATCTTTGCTAGATAACTTATGTCTGGTTACCATAGATGTTCCAACAGGTTTAGAATCTTCCATTACAAATCTTTTCAATAATTCATTTAAATACTTAGTCTGACTTACAAATATACCTTCCTTGCTTTGTGTTATCTATAATCCCAAAAAATATTTCATTTCTCCAATCATGCTCATCTCAAATTCAGTCTTCATTTCATTTGCAAATTTGTCACTAGCTTCATCTTCTCCTCCAAAGATAATATCATCAACAAATATAACTATAACCAATAAACCATTTTCAATTTCTTTTGTGTATAAGTTACTATCTGTTGTTCATTTTATAAATCCCAATTTCAATAAATACTTATCCAATCTTGCATACTAGGTTCTAGGTGCTTGTTTTAATCCATATAAAGCTTTCTTTAACTTACATACCATATCTCCTTCTTGTGTCAAAGGAAAACCTTCAGGCTACTCAATGTAGACTTCTTCTTCCAATTCACCATTCAAAAATGTTGACTTCACATCCATCTGATACACTTTGAATTTCTTGTAAGTTGCATATGCTAGAAACATTCTCACTGCTTCAAGTCTGGCCATAGGTGCAAAAGTTTCTTCATAGTCAATTCCTTCTTGTTGTGAATATCCTTTAAATACCAATCTTGCTTTGTTTCTTATCACTTCTCCTTGTTCATTCATCTTGTTTCTAAATACCCACTTTGTTCCAATCACATTCTTGTCTTCAAGTCTAGGGACCAATTCCCATGTCTTGTTTTTTTCAATCCACTCTAGTTCTTCTTTCATAGCATTGATCCAATGTTCATCTTCACAAGCTTCATTAGTAGTCTTAGGTTCAGTTTGAGAAATCAAACATAAATGTACCTTATTTCAAGTCAAAACTCCTCTATCTAAACTTCCAATAACTTGCTCAATAGGGTGATGTCTTGAAGTATACCTGTTAGGTGTCATAGTTACTGATCTTGCTCCGACTATAGATTCTTCTCTACTTTCTTCTTTGTTTTCTTCTCTGTTTTCTTCTCTGTCTTCTTTAGTATTACTTTCATTTAGCAAATCACTGTTAGTTTCAAAAAATAATTCTGCATTTTCAATGTTAGGCTGAGGTTGTGCTTCTCCATCAGATTCATAATCAAGCATTCTTTCTTGAATTTTAAACTTCTCATCAACTTTTACATTTTCACTTTCAACAATAGTCTTAGTTCTTTTGTTATAACATATATATGCTTTTCTTTTTAAAGAATATCCAGAAAATATTCCTTCATCACTTCTAGGATCAAACTTTCCTATATCATCATCTCTCTTTATATAACATTTACTTCTAAAAATTCTAAAATACTTAACTAAGGGTGTATGTCCAAACCATAATTCATAAGGTGTCTTGTTTGTGTCTTCTCTGATTTGTACTCTGTTCATAGTGTATACTGCTATGTTCACTACTTCTCTCCAAAATTTTTTAGCCAAATCATTGTCAAACAACATAGCTCTTGCTACTTCAGTTATTGACCTGTTTCTTCTTTCTGCAATACCATTTTGTTCGGGTGTTCTAGGGGATGAAATTTGTCTCTTAATACCATTCATTTCACAAAAGGTGTTAAACTCTCTAGATGTAAATTCACCACCTCTATCAGATCTTAGACACTTAATCTTCATTCCAGATTCATTCTCAATTTTTCTTTTCATGATCTTAAATTTATCAAATGCTTCAGATTTTTCTTTCAAAAATGCAATCCACATCATTCTTGTAAAATCATCAACAAGAATCATAAAATACCTTTCACCATAGAATCCTCTAGTCCTAGTAGGACCACTCAAGTCTATATGAACAATCTCCAACTTCTCTGCCGATGTGAACTTCTTGTTGGGAAATGAACTCCTTTTCTGATTTGCCATCATACATTCTTTGCAAATCATGTTAGTAGGTTTCATAATTCTAGGTAAACGTCTTACCGCAAGTGTAGTGCTCACCTTGACAATATTATCAAAGTTTATATGACAAAACCTTTTATTCCATAACCAACTGTCATCAATCCTAGTTATCAAACATGTCATCTCAGTAGGATTCAACTGAAATACATTACCTCTGGTTCTAGATCCTTTTCCAATCAGATTTCCATCATTATCTTTTATCACACAAGTTTTCTTAGAAAACCAAACTTGATAACCCTTATCAGCCAATTGTCCAATGCTAAGTAGATTATGTCTTAGTCTATCAACAAAGTAAAAATCATCAGTGTTAGTCTTTCCATCAAGAGTAATAGATCCTATACCCTTAATCAAACAAGGTGCATTGTTACCAACCCTAACAATTCCTCCATCATAATTATCTAACTTAACAATTTTTTTTTTATCTCCGTCATATGATGTGAACAACCATTATCTATAATCCAATCAAATTTCTTTTCAACTTGTGAAACTAATGCTTTTTCTTCCCTTTTATCAGATTTAGAACTTTCTTCTTTAATTGCTGCAAATCCTATTTCCTCAAAGTTATCATTATCACTATCACTTAAATGTTTTTCAATTCCTGCTTCAAAATCTTCATCATTTGCATAACAACATTCTTTAGATCTCCTAGGTTTAAAGTTGCTTCTATACTTCTTAACTCTTTTAGGACATTTAGATGTAAAATGACCATATTCTTGACAAGTCCAACATTTAAAGATTTTCTTACCATCTGGTTCTCTTTTTACAAGTAATGCAATACCTTCTTCAATCCTCTTATCTTCTTCAGATCTGCTACTTCTGGCATAATCTCCATTCACACTAGTACTTCTTGTAGGTCTAATGTTAAGAGCACTGAATGTTGTTTCCATTCTATGTAGCTCTCCTAATAATCTCAAGTTCATCTCTGCTATTTCTAATCTTACAAGAAGAGTCTCTCTTGAAAAGTTTGATGTACAAGGTATCACTTGTTCAATCATCTACGTTGTCTACTTGAATATTGGTGTCAAAGTTCTCAAAATTTTCTATATCACTTCATTCTCTATCTTATCACCTCCACAAGACTTTATTCCTATTACAATCTCAGACATCCTACCAATATAGCTTCTAATAGATTCATCTTCCATCATTTTGATATCTTGAAATGCACAAATCCAATTATGTAATCTAGCCTTCTTTGCATGTTCATCACCTTCAAAAGTAGAATGTAAAGCTTTCCAAATTGCATGAGATGTTTTCAAACATCTTACTTGACTATATTCATTGTCTGGTAGTGCTGATAAAAGTGCTTCTCTTGCAAGTATGTTACACATGAATAGATCTAGTTCATCTTTAGTTCTTGCTTCTAGATTGTCTTCCTCAATGATAGTCTTCTCATTGTTTGTAATCAACCAATAACTTGGTCCTAAAAACAATAGATGTGTCTTTATCTTTTCTTTCAAGCTATCAAAATTTACTCCATCAAACTTAGGGCTTTCTTTTTTGAAATTCACCATCGATCTCCTTAAGTTGTTAAACTTTTCTTTCAAGGACCTGCCGCTCTGATACCAATTGTTAGAAAGTAAAGATCACCAAGATAACTGAGAGGGGGGGGCTGAATTAGTTATCTAATAATTTATCTAGTCAATAGCTTTAAACAATATAATCAATGTACTGATCAACCATAGAAAGATAATCATACACAATTGCACAATAACACAAGATATGTTAACTAGGGAACCTCTTGAAAAGAGTAAACCCCAGTGGGAATGATGCCCACAAAATGATGCACTAATATGAAAGTTCCTTGTTAGAGGATGGACCCTATTAGGAGTCTTATGAAATATATTTTGTACATATAAATCCCTATTAAGAGATTTTGAATCCCTGTTAAAAGATTCTAACCTGGTTAAGAGTTTATGGAAGACAGAAGGACCCACTACCCAAACAGCTTCAAGGCAAGATCTCTGAACCCACTGTCCAAAAGATCTTAGAATTATTCAATAGAATAATATGAAATATATTACCTCCTTCACACTATGCCAAAACTGCACTCTCTGCTACACAAGATCACAATTCCAGATCTCTGTACTCACAAGTCTTCCTTTATCACTGAATTAGCTCTTTTCTTCACTTCATGCATATATTCACATCTCACTCTTCATAGTACACATTAAAATAAGGAAAAAATTCCTTCTTATATACCAAACTCAAATAATTACAAATGAGTCAGTCTTCAATTACAAAATAATAAATTCTACACGCTACACACAGAATTCACATAAAACTATCGGCTTCCAGTTACTGTAACTTTCTCCAAACATATCCTCGAGGTTTCCACTATGAACCAAATCATCATTAATGAGTCTCCAACATCCCTTTAATTGAAAAAAATTAGATTCCATCCCAGCTAAGAGATATCCTCTGATTTCCAAACATTGCTACACAGAAACACTGTCTAAACACTGCTTTCACCAAAATGCTCATAACTCTTACAAATGAATGAATTTCTTTTTGTGTTGTTAACCATAGGTTAATAACACACCAAAGAAAATACCATAAATTTCACAAAATCCAATCTACAATACAACATGTGTGCAAAACAAAACTGTACCTACTTTTCTGCTAATATCCAGAATATCACTGTGTTGACATCAATGACAATCCAAGTCATGAATGCAACAACAACTGCTATAGAATGAATACCAAAACACTTTGCATTCATTCCTAACAATAATGAAATTTATCACCAAATAATATTCAATTAAACATAATTATGATAAATTAGGAATATTCAAGGAATATTCTCCGATCCAGAATTAAGATAATCAATTAGGTTTTTGATAAACTAATGTGCATATGTGCCTTAGGTTAGGAATTTGATGTTGATTTCATTTGATTTGATGATGTAGGAGGTTAATGAACCTATAGCCCATTTTTGGGGTATTACATTTTGCCCCTCTTTGAATTACTATGCAAAGTGTAGTGGTTCAAAGATAGTTTGTGTATGATATTGAAACTGATTTGAAAGATGGACTAATTCTGAGACAGAAATTGATTGAAAGATTAGAACAGTTGATTCAGGTCTTGGTCGACCAAGAATCATGAGGATGTTAACTATAGAAATGATGAACCAGTGATTATGAAAAAGTATCAAAATGCTAGATTCTAAACCTTATGATTACGAAGAAGTGAGTGACCAGATTCCAAAGTTGAATGTCCAAAGGAATCATAATTGGTATCACATCTGAATCCTTCAGTTATGAAGAACCAAGGAAATAACACTAATGAACTGATGGTTATGAAAATGAAAAGCTGATAAAATTTACAAGATAGATTGAGATACTGGATTGATATGGATCTCGATGAATCTGATATGCCCCAAGCAATGATAGATTTTCCCCAAGCGACAAGGTCTTTAGATGAATCAGAAACTAAACATGGTTGTTGTCTTGATTACTGAGGAAAGAGATTTAATTTACAGACTTGATTGATGTGCAATACCATGTCCCCTTCAGGATGAAAATTGAAATTTGACAAGAAAAGTTAGCATTGAATGGTTAGAAGCATGTTAATAGATTTGAGAAGTGGTTATACACATCTAAGAATGCGTTCTACATCATTTGGAAGTTTAGGAGACTAAGTTTGACTAGGTTTGACCATGAGTTGACCATGGGTGACCAAGTTGAAATTTTAGTAGTTTGATGTGAGATAATCAGTTAAGTTTAATTCTAGATTTTTTTGATGATTGAAGATCGATTATGCAAGTAGTTGACAATGAGTTCTACTTGCTATTCCATTGGAGGGACCTTCATACAATACTCAGTCCTTGTGTCATGTCTAGAATTTTTTTTTTTTAAGAATCGTTTAAGTGTTCAAGAAATTTGTGAGACCATGCAAACATGAAAAATGTAAAGTGACATGCAAAATGAAATGCAAACCTAAGACCTAGGACCTAGTCACTGATCATGTGTCAATCATTTTCATCATTGAATTTTTATGTAAATGGATAAATCAATACAACATCCACTAGTTAGGAAACTATAGACATATGAATATTGATTTGTATGTGCAAGAATTAGTACAACACCCACTGGTTAAACAGCCATGGACATATGAATATTGATTTTATTTTTGGAATGTTAGATTAGATACAAGCACCAAGGAAAAAATGCCAGGATGACCTGAATATCATGTCCATTTTGATATAGAAATTTGTATAAGCATCAAAACATAGACGTCATGATGACTAGAATACACCTTGAGTAACAAACACATCAAGCAGTCAAGAGATCATTCTAAATCCAATGTGAATTACCCGTAGTGACCCTTTATCATTCACATCCTTAGGTAAGATCATGTTTCATAGTAGGAGTAAGAACTCACTCAAAAAGACAATAGTTAGATCAAACTTCCTTGAATTTTTTGGGTATCAATGGTTGAGGTACTCATGGCCATCCAATATGAGATGAAGGTTCTTACAAATGGACACTATTTCAATCCAAAATTTCCAAAGTTGTTAGATTTTCACATACAAGAAAAAGATAAAAAAAAGATAATGTCCCCAGTCATCACTCTCTAAATCCTATAGCATACATCATTGAAGAGCTTGAAAGGACACAATATGCAAAAATATCAATGTGAATCAGTAAGCATACAAGGAGATAAAAGCATGGAGCACATATTGTTTTCAGTTTGTGTTGATGTTTGATTGCCTTGTTGTAGATGTAAAATCCTTTTTGGAGAGGAGATTGATTGATTGACTCGAATGAAGCTTCAAAGGACTCTGATTGGATATGACACATCTAAGATACTAAGGACTATAGGATAAGACACTGATAGCCCTCAAGTGTTAAGCACTAATAGGATATAGATGCTTGAGCCGATTGGTGCACAGATCGACTTTATTGAAAATAGGAATTCGGAAACAAATCGGGAGATATGTACAAATGAAAGCAAGACTGAAAGCTAGGAAAGACCAAGATTGCATTGATAGATGGAGCATTTTGAAACAAGTGGCTCCCATTTTTTGGGTTTTCATCATCTTGGTAGAGATTCTATTTTTTCTACCAAGGCGCTTGTTTCCAGGTTTTCACCAAGGCACTTTTTCTTTTTCTCATTTTTTGTATTTTCATTTTTTCAATTTTTTTGTACTTTTGATATTTTCAATTTTTTTTATGATACATCAAGGTTCCTATTTGCTAGGTTTTCACCAAGATGTTCATTTTTTTTCAAGACTTTTTCCAATTTTAAAATTTTTTTTAGGACATTTTGCAAAGACTAAATGCCTTAGGCATAGAATTTCTTCAGATGGAGAATGTTGATTGGTTCTCAGAGATGTTCCCCTTCAGTCATTGAGAGTTGATGGGCTCTAGAGCCAAAAGTAGCAGTGATAACAAAGGGACCCTACCATTTGGGTTCAAAGTTCCCCTTGCATTCTCTATGTGATTGATTTTTAAGTTTCTCTCTCAAGACTAGATCACCAACCTGAAATTCTCTGTGTCTAACTTTCTTGTTGTAGCCACATTCTCTTATAATATACTCTAAGATGATCATACGTTGCTTGTCTACGCTCATCTAGTAGTTCAAGTTCTTGCAACCTAGACACTCTGTAGCCATCATCAGTTACTAGACCATGCATTCTAATTCTTAGTGATGAGATTTCAACCTCAATAGGTAGTACCCCTTTAGACCCATAAAATAAAGTGAATGGAGTAGCCCTAGTGGGCATTCTGATACTTGTTCTATAGGCCCAGAGAGTTGGATTGATCATGAGATGCCAGTCTCTTCCTATTTTATTGGTTGTACAATGTAAGATTTTTAATAGATTATTGTTTGAAGCCTCTGCTTGTCCATTCCCTTGAGGATAGTAGATAGATGACCAATGCTATGTGATCTTGAATTTGGAACATAGATCATCTAAGTCTCTATTTTTTAATTGCCCACCATTATCTGTGACTATTGAATGTGGAATACCATACCGACATATGATGTAGTTCAGAATGAACATAGAGATTTTCTTGCTAGTTGCTTGAGTCAAAGGGACTGCTTCTACCCATTTTGTAAAATAGTTTGTAGCTATAATAATATGGGTATGCCCATTAGAAGAATGAGGATGTATGGCTCCTATAAGATCAAATTCCCATTGGTGAAAAGGCCATTGTGTAGTAAAGGGAATTACATCTCTCCTTGGTGCATGAATTAAGTTACCATGTACTTGGCACTTTTGATAGTTCTTAGCAAACTTGATAGAATATTTCTCCATTTTCAGCCAATAGTACCCAACCCTAATAATTTTTAAAGCTAGTGTTAAACCATTTGAGTGTGACCCACAAATACCATCATGGACTTCCTCTAATACACATTGAGACTCTTCCTATTCTAAACATCTAAGTAGTGTACCATCTAGACCTCATTTGTATAGATCATTACCAATGATGACATACCAGGATGCATTGTGGATTAGGTATCTTTTCTCATGGTGGTTAAAGGTATCAGAAATGATTTGATCTTGGAGATAGGAGAAAATTTTTTTGTATCTAGATGAATCATGACCAACAATAGTGTAGATCATGTGGGTTTTAGGGGAATCATATGCAGGATAGGATAGTTCTTCCACCAGGAACTCATAGTATAGCTCATGTTTAGGTTGTTGTAATAAAGTAGATAGCATTGCCATTGCATTGGTAGCCTTGTTCTTTGTTCTAGGAATTTTCTCAAACATGATAGATATGAAATAATTCTTTAGATCATCTACCATTCTCTTGTATGGGATCAATTTTCCATCTTTCATTTGATACACATCATTGACTTGGTGTATTACAAGTTGTGAGTCTCCATGAATGTGTAGTTCTGTTAGTCTCCACTCAATTTCTATCTTCATATATTTAAGAAGAGCTTCATATTTAGAAATATTGTTTGTGTAAGGAAACTTTATTTTGAATTCTTTAGGTATCGAGTATCCTTGAGGTGTGATGAACAATATACCTACTCTAGATCCATTCTTTGTGTAGGATTCGTCAAAGAATAGCTTCCATGCTCTAGAAGAAAGATTCATGATAGAGGAATAAGGGAATTCCATTTGCATTGGTGTATCATCAAACAAAGGTGCATCAACTAGTTGATCGAAAATAACTTGTCCCTTGATAGCTTTTCTTTCAACATATTCAATGTCAAATTCACTTAATAACATCACCCATTTAGCTAGTCTACCTATGAGGGTAGCTTCATTTAGTAGGTACTTGAGTGGATCAATCTTAGATACCAAATGTGTGGTATGAGCTAACATGTAGTGTCTTAGTTTCTATGATGCAAAGATCACAACTAGACAAGCTTTCTCAATCATTTAATAGTTCTTCTCATATGCGACCAATGTTCTACTGATATAGTATATAGCTATTTCCTTCTTGTTCTCATCATGTTGTGCTAGCAGTTCCCCTAATGATGTATCTATGGTAGAGACATATAAGATAAATGGCTTCCCCTATATAGGAGGCATCAAAATAGGAGGATTTGATAGATATTTCTTGATATGATTAAATTTATTTTCACATTCCGCATTCCATGCAAAACTCACACCTTTATGTAATGTTTTTGTAAAAGGCTATGATATATCTGCAAGCTATGATATGAAGTGTCTGATAGATTGAACTCTCCCTTGTAATGTTCTCATTTGACTAATGTTCTTGGGAGGTTGCATCTCCATGATGGCTTTAACTTTTGCTAGATCAACTTCAATACCTTTCTTTGAGATGATGTACCCTAGGAGCTTTCTAGAAGTGACACCAAAAGCACACTTCTTAGGGTTTAGTCTGAGACTAAACTTCTCCATTCAATCTAGTATTTTTCTCAAGTCATTCAGATGTTCAGATCTTATCATAGATTTTTCTAAAGTATTGTCAACATAATCCTCCATAGTTTGATGCATCATGTCATGAAAAATAGATGTCATAGCTCTCTGATATGTAGCACCAGCATTGTTAAGCCCAAATGGCATGACATTCCAACAAAAATTACCCCACGCACATCTAAAAGCAATTTTCTCTTGATCCTCTAGAGTAATTTTTATTTGATTATATCCAGAAAAACCATCCATCAAGGAATACATCTCAAAACCCACAGTCATGTCCACTATCATATCAATGTTAGGTAGTGGAAAATCATGCTTCGGACATGCTTTATTCACATCTCTAAAGTCTGTGCACACTCTAATTGATTTATCTAGTTTAGAAATAGGAACAATATTTGAGATCCATTCAACGTAGTCAATAACTCAGATGAATCTAGCTTCTAGTAGTTTCTCTAATTCAGTTTTGACCAAGAGTGCAACATGTGGATGCAGCTTTCTCAATTTTTTTTTAACAGGTTTGACCCCTAGAGAAATAGATAGATGGTGCATTATAAGATTAGGATCCAATCCTAGCATATCTGAATATTTCCATGCAAATTTGATCTTTTTCTCTGCTATGAATGTGGTAAATTTTTTCTTTTCTTCTTTTGATGAGGATTGTGCTACATGGATCAATTGTGGTTCTTCTGTTGTTTCCAAGTTGATAGATTGAGTGGGCTCAATTAGAACTGGAGATCTTTCCTATAAATGACTCAGAAGGACATCAAATATCTCATCCTTAGGTGCCTTAGAGAGGTTTTCACCTTTGGATATATCTCTTATTTTTACTTTTGTTGGTTATGAGACTACCACAAATTGGTTTTCACCCTTAGAACTCCTTTTCTTTTTATTTTTATCCTTATTCTTTTGACTAAGATACTTGATGTCTGAGTCTGTCATGCTAACACTCGATTCATTGATGGAAGTCCTCATAGGCTCAATTGAATTGAGGTAGAAAGCAAGGGCATAGTCATTTGGAAAGCTATAGATATCTTGGCTCAGATTCATAGAGGTTTGGTCAAGAAGTTTAGGATGTTCGATAGTCAAAGTGGTGAAAGATTGGGAAATAGTGTTTATGGATATGGATTTGTTATCATTGGTCCTGTTGGTTCCCAAAATGGACTTTATGCTTTCATAAGAAACCAATACATCTACAGATTTTAAGGATGGGTTAGATCCAAATATGGGGCTCTAAAGATGACTGGACCAACTATAGGGACAAGACTACCCTCTGCACTTCTGGCTCTGCAAAACCAAGGTGGGTGTACCTAATCTAGTAAAACAAAACTTACTTCACTAATCACTGACTAGATTTAAATACAACAGATAGATGGTAAGAAAATACTCAATGAGAACCACTCATTCATTGATTCTCCATTACCATAAGATGAGGCATAATAGGTAGGCCATAAAAACAACAAGGATTTTGACATACTTATATCAAATGGGGGAGTAAAATAGAACCCTATCAAACATTGATCTCTATAAAAAGGGATTCACTACTAACCAGTGTCTTATCCATTGGGTAACACCTCCACTACAAGATTGTTATACACACACAAATACATTGAACTTTGAATGATCTTTATCCTTTGAAAATGATAATCACCCTGTGGTGGATTTTATCAAAGGACTCCTAGATTCACACTACTTACTAGTATATCCTTATGTACAACTTTAAAAAGTTTATGTCATATCTAGAGCTTTTTAATCTGATCTTGGATCAGAGCTAGAGAATATGAACATAAACACAAAGATTTATCCATGAAATGAATTGGAACAATTCATAACTCAAAGAGAAATACACAAGGAGAGATATATACTTAGGAACTCATTCAAATTCTATATTAGTATCATGTAAACAAAATGCTTTCCAGTGCAACTTTTTGAATATTCAACCAAACTAGCAATACTGCTCTTTACAAAAAACATTCCTAATACAGTCTACAATACCCTAGACTGAGAGCAAGGTCATCAGTCAGTGTTATGAGACTGAACAGAAGAATAAAGTTACATCCCCTACCCATCCCACAGAGCACTTGGGACCAAGAAAATCTAAAACTCCAGGAGTTAAGCACAGCTTCAAACCCATTGTGGAGACTAGGATTTTGGAATCCTTACAATAATGAGAAGATTGGAATATATGGGGGGAAGGAAAGAAACCTAAAAATATCTTCTATTATGACACCTGTGTCTTTCCAGAAAAACAACTCTACAAATAACTTCATTTCCCTCCAAAAACTATCCTCAGAGTTAAAATCACTCATTACTCCTTCCACTTGTTCAAAACTAATTTCTGATGGCACCAATCTAACCGTCATCTTGGTGTTTCCAACAGTATATTATACTTGCATATTCGGGCAAAAATTGAGTCCTTAGCATCATTTTCAAATTTTAGCTCCCATGAGCATCTCTCATATTCTTCAAATTCAAAATTTACATATAGTCTGAACCTTTACAATTTGGTTTATTTTCATCTACATAGATTTAAAATGGGTGGGTCCCACAAGTGCCACATGGCACAATTAGATTATTCCTACAGACCACATCATCACCATCTTGTCCTTTGCATTTTTCTTGTGCCACTTTTCACTCACCAATTTGCTCATATCTCCACCTGGGCAACTGAACAACAACATACCGCCATCTCACTAGAAGCGCCACATGGTAGCCAGGTGCATGATCGCAAGGGTTGAAACTAGCCCTTGAGATCATGCGACCACCGTTAGATGGTGGCACAAATCCCAAGGCACCAATGAACCTACACAATCACACATTGAGTAAAAAATACATTACCAGTGCATATGGGGTCCACTCGCCACATCATTTCCAACTCATCATGAATAGGGCACCTTGAAACATGTGTGCACAACAAGTCTTCATTCCTAGGCATCCATCTTAGACAATACATTATTGTGTGCAATGGTATTTGAATACCATTTCATCCAGTTTCACTGCCAATGTGGGATAAAGGTTACTGATGAAATATAATATACTACTCAAAAAACTTGCAATGTGTGTCCAACTGGGGTGCACACATCAGGGAGGCCCCACATAGCTTCTTACTTCACTTTACAATATGACTAAGTACCCTTCCTTTTAAACATTTGAAAAGTGTAAAACAAGGAGAATGTGGATATTTGTATCTCAAACAAATCCTCACACACCTTTCTCCATTAAGACTTTGCAGCCTTCATTAAAAATGTTGGCCTTTTAAATACCACGCACTGGGTTTGACTACACACATGCCTTGTAGAAGAAAGTGAACACCATGAACAATTCACACGGGCCTTTCCACTTGAAAACACTGGTCCTTTACATTCATCAAGTGAACACAACTTGCAATGGGGACCAATATGCACCCCCTCCAAAAGTCTCTCACAATAGCACTTCACGGCATGGGCTAGTGCCTTCAAGCTATACATTGACCTCTTTGTTATTTATGCTAGGCATTTTGTTCGTCATCTCCTTTTATTCCCAAACACTAGTTTTTCCCTACAACACCTGGCACTACCTACTCACACAAAGCTCCATCTCTTGCTTTGTTATGCTCTGGCAGATTCTATTAAAACAAGCATCCTCCTTTAATATCAAATGCACAACAAACTCACATGAACCTGCCATGCTGCACATTTTCTTTCATTGCTAATGTGATGTTTATCATAATTCAAATGTTGGCATCTATCATACTGAGGCATCTTCTTTACGAAGCTTTCCAAATGAAAAACATTCCCCAAAATGGTACAATGCTCCTCCAATTCCTGCCCTAGTGTCCAATTACTTATGCTAGCTTTTCTATGGTTTGAAACATTGATTGCTTATGCATGCATTCACATTGGCTTTTAATGCCGGCAGGTCCCTTAGTGGCCTATGCAATATTCCACTGTTAGTATGTGTGTGGCCTCCTTTGATTCTCAAAAACCCACTGGCACTTGCGTTCAACAATCCCTTCCATTTGCGGTCTCCAACATGTGCGTACACCAACATATGCTTCATGTTGGTTTCCCCTCTTCAAACACTAGTGTTTTCTATTGCAATGGACAGGAAGCTTCAATCCTACACTAGCATCTTCAATCTACTGGTAACCCCCATTTTTCTCAAACAATGGCATCCTCTCGACTGAAATCATTCCCTTTTTAGTTTCTGTAAAACCATCTCAATCACTCTCTAAAAGTTGTTTCTCTTGCTAATATGCCTCTAAATTTTCTACATCTTTCTTGAGAGATTCGTCATAGGATATATGTGATCCTTCTTTCAAGATTTCTTCTATTGAACAAGTAGCCTCCCGGAGTAATTTAGCATCTTGTACATCTGCAGCGGCATCATGTACAAAACAATTGCCTTCAGATACCATTCTTGAATTTATAAAAGCTTCCAAATCTCCCTTGCCAATTCATCACAAACATCTTCCATGAGCTGCCTTGCCTTCCTTTCATTCACACTTTTATGTTAATATTAATAACCATGAAGATTTGGAAAATTAAACACAAAAGTCCATCTCAAACTAGAAACATTTGATGAGGTTAGCCGGGTCTAGAGGCGGGCCTAGCTAAAAAAAAATTTCAATTTCATGTACCTAACCCTGATTATGGCTTTGTACATCTTCAACATGCTTTAGGACAAAAATTCAATCAAACCCGCATCACTGAATGCCTTAAAAACATTATTTCTGTTAAGTGTCAAAACTATGCCAGAGGGCTCAGGAAGTGGTCTCCAAAACTGATGAAAACACCTAATCTAAACTAGCCACCTAACAGGGATACTCTATGATGTACATGCAATCATCTCCCCCAATAGAATCTCCTGACTATATCAGAACTAAGAGATTTTAATTGTTGAAAATGGTGCTTTCAAACTGCCGCTTGCAAATGACTAACAGATTTACAAAAATTACAAATAGAATGGGCCTGGCAAACCGAGTTAATAGATTGGCAGAAGACCCAAATTGAGACTAGAGATAGTATGTCAACTCTACAATATAATGCAACAAGAAAATCTTCAAGACCCTTAACTGGTCAAAAGATATTAATGCGTAAAGTTAACCTCTAGGAAAAGATTTCAGGTACACTGAAAACAAAAGGAAACTACGAATAGAACGGATTATGAAAACTAACTTAACGGATTGATCAAGATCTCAAACTAAAAACATAAGTTCTTTGTTAGGATTAAAAAGTGAGGCAACAATCAGAAATCTCATCGAATCAATTGGCCAAAAGTTAATCAACTGCAAAGTAGGCCATCTGGAAAAGATAACTGAATGCACTCTATCCAAAATATGAAACTTGCAAACAGATTTGATCCTGAGAACTGATCAAATGGATTCGTTAAGAGATAAAGGTTTATAGGCTGATAGAAAAACTTGTCTAAAATAGAATGGAATGATTCTTTTTAATTGATCAATCTCTATCCATGAATTGCAGACCTCCAAATAGGGCCTCCGAGAAAACTGTGAAAAGTGTAACAGGCAGATTTATACAAAAGACCTCCACATGGGCAGGTGCAAAATAGATCAAATCTGACTATAGGGAGCTGAAAATTGAAACTTAAGAAATATGATGTACACTAAATACACTCACCACTTGGTTTTCCATGACACTTATCAAGGCATCATATATTCATCCTTAAACTAGGCCCTTCAAATCAATTTGACACTTAGGCAAATTCCAAAACTACAAACCGCCTAAGAATGAGATTCTACAAACATGATGCAAATATCAAATTGATGATTCCAGGTGACTAAATGATGTTTATGTAGAGTGTAAAACACCTCACTCGCATGATAGGGCTTAGGAATCACTTAGTAAATGCATCCCCTTGAATTAGAAACATGCACTATAACAAGTTTTGAATCATGGCATCTCAAAGATTTTTGAGAGTGCCAATAGTGGCTCCATCTGGGGATGTGTGCCCCCTATGGGCACAAAAGGATCCTAGAATCACTGGTAGAAGAAAACCACCTCAAAAACATAACCTTCACTTCTTCACTCACAATTTTCCCTTCGGGCTCCACAGGCTCTCAACTTCGAAAGCAAACTACTAAAGAAAGAAAGCTTGAAACAAACTATAGCAAACAACTGAAAGCAGTTGTACAAATTGGACACATGACTGTAGGCCATCAAAACTAAACTGAAAACTTACCTCTTTCATATACTCAATTTTCATTTCCATCAACTAGAGGCAAGCTGAAAATATCACTCGTATCTACTTGGTTCAATCTATGTTCCTTTCTCATCAGCTTGCAAATTTGGTCAACACTTTCAGCACTAAACATCTGATCACTAATATCAAACTAAAAATGCTTGTCATGGACTTTCAAATCATCACTAAACTGGAAAGAGAAGGAAAATGATTCAAGATGAAAATTGGAATCGACAAGCACACTTTTATCACTAGTTTGCATGAATGAAACTTCATTTTCAACAAGAGCCCGCATACTATGATGAAATGCATCCAAGTAAAATTTAGACTGGACACTTTCATACTAAAGAAAAAATTCATTAGTACTATGGACTTTTGAAAATGAATCACTAAGAGATAACAATTCACTTGAGAGCTACACACTTAAAGAAGTAAAATCAAATTTACCATCCCCCTTACCATCATAACTTGATTCCAAATCTTCCACACAAGGCAAACTATAATCTAAAATCTGATCAACACATGAGTCTTCATATTCATTATAAATGACATCAGTGCATTCATCTTTAGACTCACATATACTATCTCTTAGTGGAAAACTTGATTCAAGAATAGGGATAGCATTGTTACACTCAACAGAAACCATTTCAACCTTCTCACACTCAAGAAGATCAATATCAAAATTTGTATCTGTTGCAAACAAAAATGAAGAGGTACTTGCTAGTGCATACCACTGAAAATCAACAGGCAAGAGTTCTGAAATTTGATCATTGTTCAATACAACTTCATCTTCATCAATCATACTTTCCTATGGATTACATGACTGATCATGAGAACTTTCAGTTACTTCTTCATTAATAACAAAATCTGAACATACAGACATATTTTCATCACATGTATCTCTTTCATAACTATAATTTGAAACTTGAAAAGGTTGAACAAGAGCACAATCTTCATCGGATGCATTATAACCATTTTCATTGAACTCATTTACATCCCCCTTAGTGCTGTCCTGAAAGTACCCTTCATTGACAAAATTTTCTTACCATCCATCTATTATATTTAAATCAAGTTAGTGATTAGTGAAGTAAGTTTTATTTTATTGGATTAGGTACACCCACCTTGGTTTTGTAGAGCCAGAAGTGTAGAGGGTAGTCTTGTCCCTATAGTTGGTCTAGTCATCTTTAGAGCCCCATATTTGGATCTAACCCATCCTTACAATCTATAGATGTATTGGTTGCTTATGAAAGCATAAAGTCCATTTTGGGAGCCAATAGGTCCTAACCTGACTCTCAAGTACGAAGGTGCTATTACAACTCAAAACATTCAATTTGTGAATAGGCTCAATGTCATTGTGGGAGTCCACTTCATCCATCAATGGATTAGACTCGTTAAGCTCATTATTTCACTCTAGACTTACATTGGGTTTAGGTGCATATTAGTGAACAACATCAATATTTTTTTCTATGATAAGCTCATCTTGCTCTGAAATGACTCCCCATTCATAGTCATTTGATTCCTCATCTATGCCTCTAGGAAAGCTGAGAATATGAGTGAAATTAGGATGGATTCCCCAAGAAGGTATCCCTTCTAATTTTGACTTGAATTCATACTCATGAGAGTCTATCTCAGAATAGCTACCACCTTCCTCCTTGTCTACTTGATTTCCTTTGAGATCAGCTAGTTCTTGTGGTGCAACTATCTCTTGTTCTATAGTAGGTTCTTATGTTTGTACTACATTGATTCCTTTTACTAGATCATCTTCAGCTTCAAGGAGGTCTTTTATTTCTTTAGGAAAATGCTCATATGGAATGAGATCCTCAATGGTGTCTAAATCATCACTATCAGATTGTTCTTTTATTTCCTCTATTGGTTCAATCTGTTCTAAGACATGTGAGGAGTTCTTGCTAAGATAGAAAGGCTTCTTCATATATCCTAGACCTGTTGTATTCTTTTTTGTTTGACCATGATGGTTAAGAGGTGATAAAAGACCCTTACCTTGTAGTCCTAGAGGTCCTTTTCTAGTATATCCCATTTTTGTGGTCAATTTGTCCCCTAGTCCATATGACTTCTAAGGAATTCTTCTTGAAGTGCAGTCACATTTTTGGACTAACTGAGAGTTAGATTCCTCTTTATACAACCACAACCATGCAAGAACAACTTCATCTTCCTCAAAATCTTGTTTAGATACTTGTTCTGGAACAAAGCTTCCATTGAATAGGACTTGGGATTTTTTAGCATTAGGTTTCACTTTGTCTGAAGGTTTTCCATAAGACTTTGGTGATAATGGGAGAGATGTGAGAGATCAGACTAGTTCCATTGTGTATTCTCCCATTCCATTATCTTTGATTTTAACCTCTTTAGCATTGTCTTCCATTTTGGATGTTGAAGAAATGTCTATTTGCTTTGTGGAACATTTTGTGTTTTTAGGAAATAGTTTATCAACACTTTCTTTCAGAGAATTGCAAGTTGTATATAGGTCAGCTAGAATCCTCACCTCTACTCCTTCATAAGGAAATTTCACACATGTAGTATCTCTGATGACTAGACCTATTCTGATAGGTAAGACAATGGTTCCTTTGGAGGATCTTTCTTCTTCATCATATGCCTTGATAGTTATTTTATTTTTAGGATCAATGGTAGCTTCAAACAATCCCAATTGTGTAATCAAGATGTAAGAACAAATGTTAAGACCAGTGCCTCCATATATCAACACACATTTTACATGATGGTTTTGACTCAAGACTTCAATATGCAAGGGTTGGTGATGTAGATGACTCAAGGAGTTATCATCTTCCTCTGAAAAGGAGATATACTGTGGAGATGCAAGATGACCAACCATAGTCTAGAATCTATCTAAGTCAAGGTTATTAGGAACATTGGATCTGAGCAAAGCTTTGTCTAGAATAGCTCTATGAGCTAGAGATATCCAAAGAAACTCAAAGATTGAGATTTTAGCATTGGTATGCTAGAGTTGTTGGACAATAGTGTATGATGTAGGCCTCGTGTCTTTAAGATTTCAAGATTTAGAAGCAGCCTTCTATTTAGAAGCAGAAGAGAAATTGAAGGGAATCTTAGGGACATTTGATGAATATGGGATTTGTCCTTGTAGATGCGCCTGAGCTTGTGATTGAGTAACTATGTTACCTGATTGATTTTATCTATCTTTTCTTACAATTGTGATGACATTGCAATGCTCAGATAGGAATGGTTCAACCATATTGATTATAGCATTATTTACAGAGTAGGCATAATTAACTTTAGCACCCATATTAGGCTGAGAAGAAGAATCTCCTTGATTATGTTTTAGAAATGGTTATGTGAATGTTGTATTATCATTATTGCTCTTATGATTGTCAATTATGATTTCTCCATTATCAATTTTGTCTTGTATGATGTGTTTCAAGCGTACACAGTTATTGGTTTTATAACCCTTATTATGATGGAAGTCATAGAAATAATTCTCTTCCCACCATTTTGGTTTAGGTTTAGGATCAAATACTTTTATCTTAGGCAAGTAAATGATGTTGTTAGCCAATAGAGTTTTCATGGAAGATTCCAAGGAATCTCCAAGAGGAGTAAATTTTTGTTTAGGATATGTAGCCCAAGGTCTATAGTCAGATGACTTCTTGGTTAATTTAATTTCTTTAGCTTTGGAAGCTTTGATGGATTGGGTGCCAATAGTGATATTGAAAGTGGGTGCCTTAGATGGGGCATGAATAGTATCAACAACTCCATCTGTGATAATGCCTTTATTCTTGTTCCAATTTTTTCCTTTGTCTCTAGAATTAGATCTAGATTCATACTTGTCTTTTTGAAGAGATATGTCTCCCATTTGTACAAGTACTTTCTCAATTTTGATTGCATTTTCTACCATTTTATCAAAGCATGTATGATTTTGCAATTGCAAATGGTAGTTGAATTTTGGAACAAGGTTGTTGATGAAGATATCTAGCTTCTTAGTTTCTGGAATGGGTCTAGCATATAGAGAAAACTTCTTCCTCCATCTTTTGAAAAAAGTTAGAAATGGTTTGTTAACAACATGGCTAAGCTGATTACATAGATGTTATCATTATGGAAATATATGATCCACATGAAGATCGCATAGATCAGAGAGAAAGTATGATAGAGTGCATTGCAAATTTGTCTAAGTGTGAGACATTTTTTTTAGCAGTGAACCTGGACATAGATTTTGTTTGCAATGTTTATTGGAGTAAGTTCAATGCTTTTGCACTTGAAAATAGAATTTATGATGAGTATTGATCACCCATCTTAGAGTGAAAAGTAGTACAACATGTACAGAAGAAGTTCTTATAGTCTTACCAAAGACAGTGTCAAGCCGACATGACAGAATATGAAGATAGAACTAGTAAAGAGTTAAGGGATTATTTTGTTTATCAAAATAATGACTTAACATTATAAAGGGATGACATCCTAGATGTTAACCCTTGGATAAATTTATTTGTATAAATGTAATTGTAATTGTAAGAAAAGTAGAGTTGACAATAGATGTATAAGGAAGTGATATGATGCAAAATATATGATGCATATGTAATAGCGATAGTGAAAGAGTAGTGAAGAGATATTAATGCAAGAACCATAAGGTTTTGTACCTTAACTTGTTTTTCTAATTAGTGTATATTGTACATTACTTGTTTGGGTAGTGGGCTCATCTGGTAATCACATTTTGTACTACCAACTCCTAACAAGGTTGAGGCTTCTAATAAGGCCTATAGTCCCTTAATCAGGACTGATACACTATATTCTTGTAATAGACTCCTAACAGGGTCAACATCCTTAATAGGATACTTTTGATTAGTGGATCTTTGTGGGTATCATCCCCACCAGGGTTTTCCCTTGGCTAGGGTTTCCTCAAGAACAAACAATGTGTTATGAGTTCTTTAGTTTTATTGCTATGCATGTTGTTTAGCTTCTTATGTTATGCATCTATAAAGATAATCTGTTATATCCATAATTGGACAAAAGATAAAGTTTGTAGAATACTAATTCACCCCCCTCTCAGTATTCCCTATTTCTAACAATTGGTATCAGAGCTTAGTTACTCAAAAAGGAATCAATCAAGGAAAGCCTAGTAGCTTGAGTAAGATCTCTATGGATATGGATCAACTACAAAAGAATCTTGAAGAAGATATTGAATAGATTGACTTGATTACTATTGAAAAAGATACTTTGAAAAGAAAGTATGATGATGCAAAGAACCTCATTGAGAAACTAAAAAACAAATTGGAAGATCTAAGATTTAAGAAGGAATCCAAAGTTCTTATTGAATATTGTGATGACAATTTAGAAAAAGAAAATGAGATCCTTAAGCATGAACTAAAGATAGAAAATTTGAAGCTTAGTTTGAAAGATGGAAATGGAAAGAATGAAGCAAATCTGAAATTTGAGAATGAAAGTCTAAAGACTGAAAATGAAGGACTAAAATCTAAACTTTGTAAAGTAACATCTGAACTTGAGAAAGTCAATTTGCAGTATGATGAACTTGAGAAATACAATAAGATCGTAAAAGGTGAACTGACTCAATCCAAACAACTTGAAAGGCTATATTCAACTAGTGAGAAGATTGATGAACAAATATCTTATCAAAAACCATTCTATGATAAGACTAGTCTTGGATTCAACACTTTTAAAGAAAATGATGAAAGAAAGGAACTAGATCTAAAAATATCTAAAAGCATAGATGAGAAGAAGTCTGATGAGATCAACAAATCTGAAGATACACCTAAAGAAGAAGAATCACTAAAGCAAGAGGAATCACCCAAAGGTATGCAAAGAGAATTCAAAGGTAGATGATTTTCTTGTAATACTATTGGTCATATGAAGAGAGATTGCATAGGTAAGAAATTTAAACCTCTTAATGGTTATTGTTACAATTGTCATGGTTTTGGACATAGAGCTATTGAATGTAGGAAACCTAAATTTATTGAGAATAATTGTGGTAGTAGAATGTTTAGGAATACCAACAATGTAGATAAGAAACCTACTGAAGATATGAATAGAAGAAATGGAGTAATATGTTATAGATGCAACAAGGTTGGACACATTGCTAGAAACTATAGATCACAAATCAATCAGCCTAGACCAAGATATGGAAACAATGAAATTGTTTGTCAGATATGCAACAAGATTGGACATACAACAAGGTTTTACAAAATGAACAATAGAGTTTTTCATCCTAATACTAATCCCAGAAATCATGCAAGAAGAAATGAAGATGCAAGTAACAGTCAGAAAGGATGTTGTAGTAATTCAGATGAAGTGAAGTTTATCAAAAGCATAGATCAAGGAGACATATTCAACATTGAAGGTAATCAGGAAGGTGAACTATTGAAAGGTAAGAATGAATCTTTACCTGACCCATCTCAAAGTACTTAATTTATGAAAATTATAGTAGAATAGGAAATTAGATTAGTGTAGAAGTAGATATATGATGAACTAAGTCTTGCGTAGTTAATGCAAGGTAGTTTATGATGTTCTAATGCTATGGTTAAGAGCGCAAAGAAAAATATTATGAGATCGCAAGAAGTTTTAAGTTTTGCAGGTTAGCAGAAACAACTTTTTGGAAAGAAGCGGCAAAAAAATTGAATGTGATGTCAGATCTAAGTGAGATTGAATTAATAAAAGGTCATGATTGGTATTATTTGATGATCAAAGAAAATTCAAGTGTTAAGGAGATCAAAGAGCAGTGATTGGAAGCATTTTGCATGGATTTAGAGAAGAATTTTGTGCCAAATCTACGCAAGCCCTACAATCATGAAATCAAGGTACTTTACTTGATAGATCTTTAAATCAATAAAGGAATTTGGAGAAATCATGGATGTTTCTTTAATACACAATGTTAGAGATAAGAATAGACCTAAATTGAAAAGGGAACTAGTAAAACCCTTGGAAGATGATCCTAGGTTTTCTTTATCATCTGTACCAGATGAAGTTTTACACCTAGAAAATGTCAGAAGTTATCTTGGATGCAAACTAGAAATAGTCAGTGATAGTGATTTCACAAATGAATATTAGAAGATTTACAATTAGGATATGACATTGAAACAAGGTTTTGAATATTTGGAAGATAATGAAATTGTTAAGTATGCATTACAGTATGAATTTGATAATGAAGAATGCACTAAGATTATTTTGAGCAGAATTCATAGTGGAAAGTTTTGGTTAGTAGATAGAGTGATAGATATTACAGTTGATTTGATTCATGAAGTCACTAGATTATGTAAAACTAGAGCTATTCCTTTAAATGAGAAAAACATGAGGAAAATAGTCATTGACAACACAAATTTATCCTATAATGATAGAGGAATTGTGATTAGTAAGATCAAACAAGATGATGTGAGATACTTATGCAAGATCCTAACTACTAAGTTTTGTGCAAATTCAAGAGAGGATGACATGGTAGCTGGAATGATACATGCAGCTTATCTAATGTGTTTTGACAAGGTACAAGTTGATATGTGTGAAATTATGAGAATTCAATTATTTGAGAACTTGGAGAAGATTAAGAAAACTAAGTATACACAGTTTAGGTTATCATCCTTAATCACCTATATGTTTTTTCATCTATTGAGGAGATTTCCTTAAACCATTTGAAATGACTAGAATGATGGACAAAATACAATGGAAAGGATTAACCTAGTATACAAAAGACATGTTATTGACAAAGTAAATGAGAGTGTAGTACTGGTAATCAAGACAATTTAGAATATTGTGTCTAGCAGATCAAGGATCCATAAGTCTCTTGTGGAGAAGTATAAAGATGATATATGTTTTATGGTGGATACCGACTTTACCTATATTGAAGTAGTGGAGCCTAGAATAGAGTTCATAGACCCTCTTTCCTATGAGATATTTGAGGTAGAGACATAAGAGTATGTTAGTAGGTTACTTAAGTGTAAGTTGGACACTCAATGTAATAGGTTTGGAACCTTTGAGGAGAACTTCAACTCCACAAAGACCTTAATTGAAGAGAAGTAGTCTAAGAAAAGAGTGGAGAGCACCATAAAGAAAATCCTAAAAGATGTAGGGATGATAGAGCATGAGTTTATAGTAGCAAAGAAAATAGTAGGAGCAATCAGAGAGAGTGGACAAAAAGAATTTTTGTCTATTCCACCTTTATCATCAATTGCAGTATAGAAGGAAGAATCACAAGTGAAGGTGGAAGTGGAAGTAATTGAGAAGGATCAAGAAGCCAACATGTCCACTAGATCCACTTCCTCCACACCTAGAAAAAGAGTAAAGGAAAGTGCTACTAGACCAGGAAAGAGACATAAAAATTTAGTGCAACTAGTTCCAAGAAAAATTGCAGAAATAAAAGATGATGTCACTATTGTTAAGAAGAAAGCTTGGAAATCCAAAGTTGAAAAGCTTAATGAGCAGATCATTGAGGATGGAGACTTTACAAGAATGAACAAGTACTATGATCTTTATGATTATACAGATAGCCTTAATTTGGAGAATACAATTGTAAAGCATATGATTTTGGCTAATAAGAAGTTTGATACAATTCAGGGACAGATACCTGATGATTTATACCATAAACTTGTGAATAGGAAAAAGAAAGCAATAGAGGAAGACATAGCTATCAGAGAAAAGCTTGTAAGGAAGCTTTGTGAAGTAAGAGATGAAACACATTTTGGTTAGATCATGAAACCCTTAAGCACCCATTTGAGAACCAAAAGGAGAACTATTCAAATTATGGGAGGCAGATATGAAGAAATCAATTTTGAGACAGAACAAGCAATTATCAAGGTTATGATAGAAAATGTTGGAGAACCATTAGTTGTAGCAAAGCAAGCAGGTGAGATAGAACAAGAGGACATTCTCTCTCCTCTAGCCATTAATATTGAAGATGAAACCATGAATGTAGAAGGAAAAAAGATCACCTTGGATACTGATGATAATGTATTCAAGAATTTGGAGAACCTTTTTGACAATTTGGCCTTTGAAGAACAAGAAACTACAAAAGGAGAAGAGACAACATAGAAAACAGTTGTAGAACCCCCAGTAACAAAGAAAAAAGTACCCATTCCCACCAAAGAAGAAATCAGTCTTACTCCTGAGACTGGAAAGAAGAATCAAATTGGATCTCTGATTGAGCATTTGGGAAAGGAAGTAGATGATGATGATCAGTTAGAATTGATCACATCCTTGAATAAAATCATTGGCAAGAATAAGAAAGTGAAAAGTCTTGAAGGACATATGAAGGAACTAACTGAGAAGTTACAAAGCATTGTAACTACACAAATTCTAGAAGTAGACCCTATGGAGAAAGTAAAGAAGGTAATGAGAACTTTTGACAATGAATTCACAAACCTATCTGATATTGTAAAAGTGAAAGAACAAGTAGCCTATGAGGCTAGAATGCTTTTTAACATCAGCTAGAATATCAGGAATGATATCAACAATCTTGATATATGTATCAAGGACTTAAGGAAGCATTTGAAAATAGGAAAATATTTTTCAATACAGTCTACAAAAAAAGAGACCTTGACAATAGAAGAAGATCAGAAGATGAAGATGAAGGAAGCATAAATTCTGAATGAAACTAACCTTCTTTCTAGCCCCAATGTGAAGGTATGTGATGTTGAGAAGAAAGTTCGGAAGCTATATGATGAAATCAAAGTTGTACAAGATGAGGGAGGCATAAAATTGAAAAGATTCATTCTTTTGAGAGAGCATACTTCTATGAAGTTAAGCATTATTAAAGAGCAGTTGGAAGAACATCTTTCAGCTAAGACATCTTTTCAGAAGTTTAACTTTGAAAACCTCCAAGCATGTGAAATAACATCTTATGGACTGAGCACACTACTCAATGTGGAAGATTCCATTAAGAAATCATGGGAGAAGGAGTTAGAAGCTATGAAGATTGATTTTTTAGATTGTTTTGCAAGCCTACCAGCTTTTCAATAATTGAATTGAGGTATAATATTTTTGAGATATAGTTTTGTAACCCTCCTTACCTTTATTTTGTCATTGTTGTCAAAGGGGGAGAGATATATAGCATAAAATTGATATTATATGATAAGGATTGATACTCCTAGGGGGAGTACTATATTAGATATAATATTTTTTGAGGATTTATAAGGATAGTATACATTTTATACTATGGCCACAATTTTGAGATTTTGAAGTTGTACACTTAGCCAATTTTCTCATATGTTGCCACCACTGACAAAATGGAAGATTGTTGGCAATTTGGCTGAGCTGATTACATAGATGTTTTCATTGTGGAAACATATGATCCACATGAAGATCGCACAGGTCAGAGAGCAAGTATGATAGAGCGCATTGCAAATTTGTCTAAGTGTGAGACAATATTTTTACTAGTGAACCTGGACACCATTTTTGTTTGCAATTTTGATTGGAGTAAGTACAGTGCTTGCACACTTGAACATAGACTCTATGATGACTATTGATCACCCATCTCAGAGTATAAGTTAGTAAGGCATGTACAAAAGAAGTTATGACAATTTTACTGAAGACAATGTCAAGCCGACGGGATAGAATATGAAGATAGAACTAGTAAAGAGTTAAGGGATTATTTTGTTTATCAAAATAATGACTTAAAAATATAAAGGGATGACATCCTAGATGTTAAACCTTGGATAAATTTATTTGTATAAATGTAATTGTAATTGTAAGAAAAGTAGAGTTGACAATAGATGTATAAGGAAGTGATATGATGTGAAATATATGATGCATATGTAATAGCGATAGTGAAAGAGCAACAAAGAGATATTGATGCAAGCAACATAAGGTTATATACCTTAACCTATTTTTCTAATTAGTGTATATTGTACATTACTTGTTTGGGTAGTGGGCTCATCTGGTAATCACATTTTGTACTAACAACTCCTAATAGGGTTGAGGCTTCTAACAAGGCCTATAGTCTCTTAATCAGGACTGATACACTATATGCTTGTAATAGACTCCTAATAGGGTCAACATCCTTAATAGGATACTTTTGATTAGTGGATCTTTCTTGGTATCATCCCCATTAGGGTTTTCCCTTTGCCAGGGTTTCCTCAAGAACAAATAATGTGTTATGATTTCTTTAGTTTTATTGCTATGCATGTTATTTAGCTTCTTATGTTATGCATGTATAAAGATAATCTGTTATATCCATAATTGGGAAAAAGATAAAATTTGTAGAATACCGATTCACCCCCCCCTCTCATTATTCCCTATTTCTAACATGGTTCTCCTGAGTTCTATTTTAGATTGTAGATGTCGATCATGGTGACTGGATGCTGGATGTTGTAGGAGTATTATTGATAGAATAGTTTGATTAAATCCTCAAAAGTTTTGATATTTGGGGGCATTTTTGAGAGCCAATGAATAGTTGACCCTCCTAGTGATCAAGGGAAAATATGCATTAAGTAGGTTGGTTCGTGCATGAACTATATAGATTGAGTACATAATTCTTTGACATGATCTTGAGGATTAGAGTTTTCATCATAATTGTCATATTTAGGCATCCCCACTCTTTTTGGGAATGGTGGCATGTACAAGTCTTTATCAAATGGAAAAGGGCATAGAGCTTCCATGGAAAACTCTTTAGGTTCCTTTCCTTTTTTGATTTTGTTAAGTTTGACTTGCATGGCATGCATCTATTTCATCATAGCTATGATTGGAGTTTCTTCTTCATGCGTAATGATATTTTCAACATTAAAGTTGGGAGGAAGTTTAGCCCCTTGATGAGCTAACTCCAGGAAGTATGTCTCTCTATCTTCTTTCAAGAAATGCCTCATCATTTTCTTGAAGTCATCATTGTTTTGATATTGAGCAATTTCAGAAGGTGTGGGATCTTGATCCGTACCATGTTGGGAATGAGGTCCTTGAGACCCATGATGTGTCCCTCTGTGAGACATGTTAGGAGTTTTAGGACTCCCTTGGATAGATTGAGGTGGAGTTTTTTTATTACCTCCATGAGTTGATGGAGGGGGTATGTAACCAATTTTCAATCAAAAATTGCCAAGACCATCATCTTCGTAAAGACCTGAATTGTAGAGTTGCTCGAGAGTTGGACCCACATGAGTAGTTAAAGGTACAATATTGAATGTTTCTCCAAATTTTTTGTGTGAGGAGGCTCTAGTTTCCACCATTAACCTTGGGTGAAGAAAAAGAGCAAGATGAAGACAATTGAAGAATGACTTGATTCAAGAAGATCGAATGACGCAACCTTGTCAAGATTGAATTGATTGAAGATTAGATTAGATGTAAATGAAGGATACTATGCCACAATAGTATGGGTAGATGCCCAAAAAATGGTGGGAATGAGCTCACAACACTTAGACATTTAGTATGAAGACAAAATTTTAAGATAATTTTGACAAGGTTTTGACACAAGATGAACAAGACTCAAATTGATAAATCAGAAGGCTAAATCAGATGCAAGAGACCACTTTAGGAAAATGATTAAATTATTTATAGTTACTGCTCTATTCCTGACATAGTGAATTTTTTGACAGAATCTAAAAATAGGCTGTAAAAACTAGATTCCTGGCAAATTTGACAAGTCTCTGACAACTTTTTGAAAAATCTCAAATGAGTTTTTGCACGCTCATACGACACTGGGTATGCTCTCAAATGACAATTGACAAGACTCATATGACAATTACTGCCAAGGATAATGTTCTTTTGATTTCTATTGACAACACTCGTATCACACAATACTAGCTCTTGTACGACAATACAGTGGTTATGAAATGACTTTTGCTCAAGACTCGTATGACAATATGAGATTGTGGGATGACTTTTGACTACAGAGAGGAATTTAGCTTCAAATTTTGCAATTTTTATGTTTTTTAGTTTCAGATTGTTGGCAAAGTTTTATGTCCACTTTTGAAGATCTGTGTAATAGTTCATCTCAAATGACCAAGTAGATATTAGGCACGCAAAACAAAAAGTAAGGGAAGCAAGCAATCATCTAAAAATAATGAACAAGGGCCAAAGTAAACTTACGCATGAACAAGCAATAGTGACTTATTTTGCTAATCCCTAGAAATACTACTTGTGTATGTTCCAAAAAGTTTTTCAATAATGCACATATTCCTAGAAAATGAAAAATTTGGCCTCACTAGGGTTTGTAGTAATGGTTTGACTCTACAACTTTTGTGATCTCAAGAGGGAAAACTCCAATCCAGGTGCACCTAGGTTTTGACATAGTCTGAGAAATTAGTCAATCAAGAGTTGCTAGGGAGATCTGATAGCCCAACAAGAGCCCACACCTATGAAGATTTCCTCCACAAGGACATTTATATAGTGGCTGCTGCTACCATGACAAAAATGGCTATTATCACTTGAGGTTTTGTCCACATGGTTGACCCAATTAAGGGAATGTCCACTAAGGTTAACCCTCTCTAAAGGTGACTCACAAAAGATACCACATGGAGATTGGTTCCAAATTCAAGGATCTGAGTTTTTGATACTACCCAAAAAGGGAGTAGAGCATAGTCCTCTAGCCTTTTCACTTTTAACCAAGATAAAGTAGACAGATTAATCTAACATGCTAAGACTAAAATTATCTAAAAAAGATCTATGATGTCAACTACTTATGATCTATCAACCTCTCCGGAGGGAGAATGTACCAATCAAAAGTTGAAGACTCAAAAATCTAGTAGAACGCAAGATAATCTCAATACCTTCCCTACCTACAAGGGGATCCTTCATCAAGAAGAGCTTTGCATGTGTGAACAAGTGAAATAAGCCCACTCTCTTGTGATCATCCACAAATAGTGTTCATAGGGCCTATTTACTATGTGTAATAGATATGCAGAAAGCAAATCTATGTTCACTTTTTTATAGCCCGAAATGAAGTCTGTGATATGAAAGTAAGAAAATCACACAAGCTTGACATGTGAGAGTTCATTTTATATCCAAATTGAAGTGTTATCAGATCATAGTAGAATACCTAAATTCCTCACAATGCGCTTAGTAGATTTTACCTATTTTAGCAATTTAGTTACACTTTTCCCAATCAGATTTAGCAAATATCAATCAAAAATAGAAGATCTCAATTGTTAGGGTTAGCTGTTAGTCCAAATCTAAAAATCAAATCTGAAAAACTACCAAAAATTATGAAATGACAACTGAATCTTGGTATCAAAACTCGTACGACAATGGGTTACCTCCCAAATGACAGTCTAGAAACTCATACAATAGTGGGTGTCTTACTAGATGATAATGGATCTCTCAAATGACAATCTACAGTTGCAAAAATGAGCCTCAAAATCCTCAACTGTTGTACAACAATAGTAGCTTCTGGTATGACTTTCTAACAAAAGTCATATGAAAAATGTACGGACGGAGAATGCAATCACAAGATGGACCAGAAAATGATAGAAAAATAGATAGAAGTGAAATAGAAGAGATAGAAACCCATTTCAGGGCCCCATGGTGGGTACCTAAAATGTGTGTGTGAAAATTGTACCTAACTGTGGACACAAAACTTCAGTAAAACATTAGAGGTTAGTAAAATAAAAATATGTAGATAAATGAAACTAAGCTAACCATGTGATTTACTACCTTCTAGTAGGTGTGAGTATGGTATTCTCATATTAGACTGAGATCAGTGACAATGCAACACCTAAATGAAGGATTTGAATGCAAAAAGATGAATGTAGAATGAATGCATATTAGTCTATACTTTTGGATTTTTTATGCAATTAGGATGAAAAACTGTATGAATCTAAGCTAGAATAAATTGAAATGATATGCAAATTATACTAGCAATGATATGAATTGATATGAATAACTATGCAAAGCTATGAAAAACTATGAATTGATCTCACAAAGTGTCCTGTCGTAAAAGCTTGATTCTTCATGTGCAATTTCACGAGAGTAATTGTGCAAATTTGAGAGATTGAGAGATGAATTGAAAGCTTGAGGGACATGATTAATTGAAAGCTTGATGGATATAATTGATTGAAATCTTGAGGGATCCTTTATGAGGAGCTGAGCCTTATTTTTATAGAAATCCAAGGTTTGAGGATGCATTGAGAAAAGCCATAAATCACTCTTGATAAACTCAGGTTGATTTTTGAGTTATCAAGAAATCAGAGATAATTAACTCACAAAAATCATGCAAAAGTAGTGTTTATCTCAAAATAGAGCTTTAGTTTTCTTTCAACTCATCATTAGATGTTGAGTTTAGAAAGTTAACAAATTGAATATAAAAATTGATTTAAAGTTAACTACTTTTCTGATTGTATATGATTTAATATGAATTAATTTAATAAATAAAGTGATTTAGTCTCCACTTAACTGATTTTAAATTTAAAATAACTAGTTTATGGGTTAATCAATTATTAAATCAAACTTTTATTCAAAAACTATATTATTAAATATTGACAACTTTGATTTTAAATCAATTAAATAAATATTCAATTGATTGTTTGTAGGAATTTTGATTTATTGTCAAAATAAAAACAATATTAATTAGGAATAAATGCAATTAAATCTAATTAAATAATTAAGTGGTAGAATCAAATTAATTAATTAAATATTCATCATATTCAATTAATCAACTTTAGGATAAATAATGACATTTATCACCAAATAATATTCAATTAAAGATAATTATGGTAAATTAGGAATATTCAAGGAATAATAATCAATTAGGTTTTTGATAAACTGATGTACAAATGTGCCTTAGGTTAGGACTTTGATGTCAATTTCATTTGATTTGATGATGTAGGAGGTTAATGAACCTATAGCCCATTTTTGGGGTATTACACAATCATCAACAGTTAACAATGGCCACACATTAAAAATCAATCAAAAGAAGAGAGGCCAAGTTCAGAGGACGTAAGTATTTTGACATATAATGCTACAACAAAGTTTTAGGGGCCATGCATGGTAAAAATGTAGTGATTCATTGGAAATTCCAAGCATGAAGATATTAAATAATGAGATAACAGTGAGCTACCACGAGCCACGATAGGCCTCAATGCATTGCATGAAGAATGAGTTTCACAGGCTATGCTATGACATAAAAATGATAACATTGAACACCAAGATGCTTCATCAAGAATAGATTACATACAAATGACGGTGCCTGCATATACAAGAAGTGAGGCAACAATATCAATTAAATAATGAAACAATACAATGAGGAGTGAGGTTAAGTGCAGAGGCCCCAAGAATGATGTGGTGTTAGAAAATGATCCCATAGCTAGCTCACGACCCATAGAGAATCAAACACATGATAGAGATCAATCAAAACATAAGCTCATGGCCTTAAACATTCTAGGCACATGAGCATCTAATGCGGAGAACATCATATAATGAACCAAATGCTAAGGGATTCAAAATAGAAGATGTGAATAAACAATGAAATAGCATAAGTTCATGGGCCATACATGATAAGAATGTAATGATCCATTAGCATGATGTCAAGCAAACCCGAGCCCATCCAAAGTGATGAGAAAATAATCAAATACATGATGCCATGAATCCATGCCCGAGCATAATGGCTCACAGGTCATCAATAGAAATGCAATGAAAGGAATTTACAAATGCAGAGGAGCAGTGGCATATAAAACATATTTACAGTCAAAGACATTGGTGCCAGGAATCCATGATAGTAAACTAGAAGAGCTCACAGCCCATGGGTCACAAATTGTAAACATCAACAGTGGAATGATGTCACAGTTTAAACATAGCTACCTTAGTCAATAAGTGTCCCAACTTTCAAATGGAACTAAAGCATCAATAGTAATACAAAGAAAGTGATGCCCTCGACCTTAATTAAGACGCAGACAAGTGATGCCCTAGATTTCCCACAGGTTCCAAGCACAAGAAAAAAGGAATGTAAAAGAAATGGTGCCCTAGTTTTATGAAATTAAATACATGTACATAGTGCCCTCTGAATTTTGAGGGATTGAACATATATGCTATTAAATACCATGCCCTTGAAATTTAGAGGAGCACATAATCAACATCTTGAACCATTGACTCAAAATATAGAGATGCCATTATTTAAAAAAATCAAATGCGGAGAATTCACAATCACAGTAGCCATGAAAGACAAAGAAATGAATGCCAAATCAATACCTACCTTGACTTCATGATGCCACATATAGCTCTTTCTAAAGCCGAATTCAAGATGGAATGCAGAGGTGTCAGTGACAATGGAAACTTTCCAAGTACCAAATAGGGAATGCATGTTACCAACGACTTCCTCATCTTCAAAGGGTTTGATGAAAATGATTATTTATTTTCTCCCCTTTCATAGGGTTGAGGTTATATGTATCATTTCTTATTTTGTGTTGATGAAATTTCAAAGCGTGGTTTAAATAATGAGTTATTAAACATACATTCCCCTTAATTAGGTTGAGAGTCATTTGTTGAACTAGGAAGGAAAGGGTTTAAATCCATGTTTAATTTTGACATAGGGCTGTTAGAATAACTAAGAGGGGGGTGAATCAGTTAGATCAATTATCCAATAGTCCCAATTACAAAATGTATCAGTTAAAACAATTCCAAACAATTTTGCAACTCGGTAACATAAAATACTAAACTGTCTGTGCCTTTACCGATTTCTAGTTAATTACTCATAGTGATTACCGACCAAATCAAATATGCAATATGTAAAGTATGATAACCAAAAATTCATCACAGAAACACATAACTCAATTATTTAATGTGGAAACCCTATTAAGGGAAAACCACCTAGGACCGGTAACCCAAAATAATTTTCACTCTTCTAAAGTGAGCTTAGTGAAGAGCCAACCTTGTTAAAGGTTACAAAACACACTATAAGGTGTGACCTTATTAGAGGATTTAAGACTAAGAGTTATCATCCAACCAACATTCACTATGGGGTTGATAGGATAACAATGTACATTCTATGAATGACATAGGGTATATCATAAGATGGTTAAGTCCACTCAGTTAAGATATTTCTCTATTACAATGGTTAAACTATAACACTAGGTGATCTGATTACAATACAACTCAAATTGCAGATGTTTGGATCTATTCTAAGCCCATAAAATCCTCTGATCAATATTTCAATTCAGTACTTCAATATTCAATAACTTACTATTACATGATAATAGCTCTTTGACCCTCGATTAACTCTACTGTTCGGTTCTCCTTCAACTAGTCTAATAAGGCATGCATGAAACTATATTCATGCAAAATCTCTATAGTCTTCTATCTTTCGGCATAGTTTCAACAATGAAAACAATGTGTCTTATATAGACAAGTAAACCATTTTCTTTTCATCCATCAAATTTTCCTTCTTAATCTCCTTCATTGATTTTTTCCCTTAAACCTTCCTCGATAGATGTGTCAATAACCTATTTCCCTTTCATCCTTTAGATCTTCTTTGAATTTTGTTAGTCATGGATCTCATAACAAACTTTATCTTCAACCTCCAAACCATACACATTCCAGCTCATCAATTTATGTCGACTAAACTAAAGATTTAGTTCTTTCATCCATACTCGGTTAAATAAGAAATGCATTAAGCTTGGTTGATATTGTCACTTGGTATACACTACACTAGCTCAGTGTATACTGAAGTACTTCATTTACCTAACACACTACTTTGTTAAGTTTTGCTTCTAACTTCATAAAAAATTATGCAACATAATCAAGTCAACCATATGAAGTCATAGACTCATCAATAAGTTACCCAAAGTATTCCTTATCCTCATCTATCATATTCATCTTCCTCCATGTAGATATTTTTAGTTCTTCATCTTTTCTCTCCACTTTATAGATGTTTAGATGTTTGCAACCAACATGATAAGTACTGTCAAAACTAGTTAACATCAATGACAACATAACGACTGATTCAATTATCTTACATATCAATTCAGTACTCAGTGATCTCTAATCACTGATCTTCAAGTCATTTAGGTATTCAATCAATTGTAGTTCATGAATATCTCCCTTTGGCATTGATGGCAACTCAAGCAATATGAAATATACCATACACATACCAAACATGTATTCTAAAACTAGGTAAGAAAATATTTTAGCTCGGTAAGCTCTCCCTAGCTTGATATTTAATATGTTCAATCACTATGTTACATGACAACATTGCAAGTGCAGACTTTCCTCTATAGATTTGATCTTTTTAGCTCTTAGATTCCTTCTGTTCTCAGCAATAAATCTTCAATACTCTCCTTACATTTTTCAAATTATCTCTCCCTTAGATAGATGTTCCAGTCATCTCTTGGTTTTTCATATTTTTTATCTCTCCCTTTGACAACAATGCCAAAGAAAAATATAAAACATATAGCTCTGCAATAGCCAAGTGACTCTTTGTTGTTCAGTGCATACAATGTATCTCAATATATTGATAGGCCAATTGTTCCTCAAATATTTCACAACCTTAGACAAAATCCAAAGTGTGAAATATGTTGCATCAACATGAATGATATTTTGATAAGATTAGGCTAATGCATCCTCCAGATTACATTAGTGATGGTAGACAAGGGACGAACCCCAAGTCTAGTCCTCAAGTATTCAAAATTTTTCTTTGGTAGAGGCTTGGTAAAAATATCAGCAAGTTTCTCTTTTGATGTAACATATTCCATTTTGACTTTCTTCTCCTATACTTGTTCTCTTAAGTAGTGATAATTAATAGAAATATGCTTGGTCTTTGAGTGCATTACATGATTCTTAGAAATATTAAGTGCACTAGTGTTGTCACAATTGTTAGGAATAAGGTGTCTCAACCTTGGATAATTCCTATTCTTATTATTTTTTTTGTAAAATTTATTTCTTGCAAATAATGTAATTAAGTGTGAGTGTACATGTCTAGTTGGCATGTTGATGTGTCACTCCACTTGATGTGTCGACATCTTGAATTGTGTGTAAGGAGATCATGGCTGAAATGGTTATGATAGATTCCTATGACATGTAAGAGCTATGTTTGGAAGAGTCAATGACGGGTGAAGACATGTGGCAACTAATAAAGTTGAGTACTATACACTCTTCCCCAATTGTGGGGTTTGGGGCATCACCCCCCAAAAAATTTTGGGTTCCTATTTTCTCAGAGAATGGTAAAACCCTAATACGACTATCTTTGGAAGTTTCCCTAAAAAGGGAAGTGCATGATATAAGCATTTTTTAGGGTTGCAAAGATAGGAGAAGTTAGTGCATTGTTGGAACATTTTATGCTGCTGCGATTTGTCTTCAAGAGTTGGAAATTCTTCTAAAAGAACTTTCATTGCAAGTGTATTGTAAACTGTAATAGTTTTGATTAATACACTGTGCAGGTTTTGGAGTGCTGGGGTTTTTACCGAAAGGTTTCCCCAGGGTAAATCATTGTGTCATCTCTATTTTTTGTATGCATGGTATATGGCTGCAATATCATTGTTAAAGTAGTTAACGAATCTAAAATTGTAAGGATTTAAAAGAATTTGCACAATACTTTCCTTTTGAGATTAGTGTAGGAAGTTGTTTCCACACCTGAGTTTCCTTACAAGTGGTATCTGAGCTTGATCAAATTTTGATCCTAGTTGTTGGGTAGGGTTTTTTGAGCTAATCTCAAGTTGAGTGGGCTTTTTTTATGTAGAGCATTCTAAATCTTATTTGCATATTGAGATGGAAAGTTCCTCATACGGTAGAATGGAGGTGGAGAAATTTAATGGCACTAATTTTGAGTTGTGGAAACTCAAGATGGAAGACATGCTTGAAGACCATGATCTATGGGAGGCTACTTCACTTGATGTGAAACCTGCAGTGATATCTCAAGTGGATTGGGAGATCAAGGATCGAAAGGGTAAGGGTCTCATCAGACTCTGTCTAGCAGATGCCATTCTTCTTAATGTTCTTGATGAGACTACTACAAATTCTTTGTGGAAACAACTTGGGTCTGTGTATCAGGCCAAATCTTTAGTGAATAAGTTGTTCCTAAGAAAGAATTGGTATTCTTTAAGAATGGAGGAAGGTGGATCCATAACTGATCATCTCAAAAAATTCAATTTATTGATTGCACAGTTGGCATCATCTGGTGCCAAGATCAAGGAGGAGGATCATTTTATGACCCTACATTATTCCTTGCCAGATTCATGGGACCATCTTGTGATGGCTCTCAGAAGTACTATAGTCACATTTCATATGGATGATGTGGTTTCTTCACTGCTATTTGAGGAGATGTGAAGAAAGACTTCAGATTCATCTAAGGAAGCCCTTGCTGTTCACGGGAGGTCCAATGACAAAGGAAAGTAGAATGACAACAAGTTAAAGAAGGGAAGATCCAAATCCTATGGGATTTCTAAGACTCCTAGAAAGTCCAAGGTGAAATGTTGGAACTGTGATAAAACTGGGCACTTTCAGAGGAACTGCAAAGAATCGAAGAAGAAGAAGAAAGGCTCAGATTCAACTTCTAAAAAATCTCAAGAAGATGGAGATGCTTTTATTGCAGCTTTGGCAGCCCATGCATCTAATGATGTGTGGTTGGTAGACTCAGGTGTTTCTTTTCACATGATCTCTCATCAAAACTGGTTCTCAAAATATGAAGAGTTCGATGGTGGAAAGGTGTACTTAGCTAATGATTTTCACCTAAAGATAGTTGGACATGGAAGGGTCACTATCAGATTTCCTAATGGATGAGTAAAGGGAATCAATGGAGTTATGTACATTCTAGGTTTGGCATGAAACCTATTATCTATAAGTATGTTGAATGATGTAGGTTTGTAGGTTGTTTTTTTGAAAGAAGGATGCAAGATGATGAGAGGATCAATAGTGCTTGCAAGGGGTACTAGGAGAGGTACCTTATTTTATCTAGATGCATGTATTCCTCTATGTAATAGTTCTTCATCCTCACCATCTGAACAAGCAGTGAAGAAGTCTATGGTTATTGGTTCCATTGGAAGTGCAAACACTTTGGAAGGTAAGCTTCCTCTAGACAAGACAATGTTGTGGCATATGAGATTTGGCCACATTGGTGAAAAGGGTCTCAGAACCCTAAAAAATAAAAACCTTGTTGAGGGGTTAAATGATTGTAATCTCAAGTTTGACTTCTATGAACACTGTGTCTATGGTAAACAAAATCATGTTCAGTTTTACATTAGTTCTCACAAATCTTCTTATGTTTTGGATCTTATTCATTCTCATGTATTTGGTCCTGTAAAAGTTCCTTCAATCTCTAGGTCTATATTTTTTGTATCTTTCATAGATGATTACAGTAGAAGGACTTGGATTTATTTCCTTAAAAGTAAGACAAAAGTCTTTATTCAATTCAAATAATTTAAAGCTCTTGTAGAGAATCAAACTAGTAAGAAGATTAAGTGTGTGAGAACTGACAATGGTGGTGAGTTCTGCTCAGCAGAGTTTGAATAGTTCTATAAAGAACAAGGTATCGAGAGGCATAAGACAATTCCTTATACCCCATAGTAAAATGGAGTTTCAGAGAGAATGAACAAGACACTGATGGAGAAGGCTAGGAGTATGCCTAGTGGAGCTGGTTTAGAATAAAGGTTTTGGGCCGAAGTTGTGGCCACTACTTGCTATCTAGTTAACAGATCTCCTACATTAGCTCTTGTTGGTAAGACACCCATGGAGGCATTTCCTGGTAAGAAGCCTTCAATTAGACATCTTCATGTTTTTGGTTGTGAAGATTATGCACATGTTCCAAAGGAGAAAAGAGCTAAGTTGGAAAACAAAGCTGTCAAATGTATTTTCATCAGATACAGTGTTGGTGTGAAAGGATACAAGCTTTGGGATCCTATGACTAGTAAGGTGTTGTATAGTAGAAATGTTATTTTTAGAGAGCTAACATCTTCTCCTATTGTGCTACAACTAGATGAAAAAGAAAAAGAAAAATATGTTGTTCAGTTGCCTCCTACCCCTGAGAAGGTTGAATAGAGAGACCATGTTGGGTCTAATGATGAGGAGAGCTCTAGCAGCTCTGATAGCTCAAAAGACAAGGAAGAACAACCTCAACCTCAGCCCTTGAGGAGATCCATGAGAGAAAGAAATAAACTAGAAAGGTTTGGTTAGTCTATGTTAGATTCCAATTGTGCTTTTTCTTTGATTACTAACACTGATGAGCCTAGATCTGTGAAAGAGGCTTTGGGCATGGAAGATGTAGGTTCCTGGATTGAGGCTATGGATGATGAGATGGCTTCATTGGAGATAAACAAAACTTGGGGCCTTGCACCTTTGCCTAAAGGGAGAAAATTTGTTGGCTATAAATGGGTGTTCAAGAATAAATTATGTATAGATGGCAGTGTTGAAAGGTACAAAGCTAGATTGGTTGCAAAGGGGTATTCATAGGTAGAGGGAATAGATTATGGTGAAATATTCTCTCCTATTACAAAGTTGACATCCATTAGATTTCTATTATCTCTTGCTACATCATATGATTTAGAGATAGAACAGATGGATGTGAAGACAAATTTCCTTTATGGTGATTTGGAGGAAGAGATTTATATGTCACAGCCTGAGCACTACATTGTTAAAGGTAAATAATCCTTAGTTTGTAGATTAAAGAAATCTCTATATGGTTTGAAGCAATCTCCTAGGATGTGGTACCTTAAGTTTGATGCCTTTGTGTTGTCAATTAGATTTGTAAGATCAAAATTAGATCATTGTGTTTATTTTAGAGTTGAAAATGACCACCTTCTTATTGTTGCATTATATGTTGATGATATGTTGCTATTTGGGAAGGGTAAGGGTATGATTTTTGATTTTAAATCTCAGTTGTTAGCACAGTTTGAGATGAAAGATCTTGGGGCAGCTAGGTACATCTTGGGTATGGAAATCAGTAGAGATAGGTCTAACATAAAACTTTGGTTGAGTCAAAGTAAGTATGTGAAGTCTATGTTCGAAAGGTTCAACATGGTAGATTGTAGACCACTATGTGTTCCTATTTTTGTGGGAACAAAGTTATCTATAGACAATTGTCCAAAATCTCCTAGTGAGGTGGAGGACATGAGTAGAGTACCTTATGCTAGTGTAGTTGGTAGTCTTATGTATGTTATGGTCTGTACTAGATCACACATTGCCCAATCAGTGGGAGTCCTAAGTCAGTTTATGGCTAACCCTAGATGGGTACATTGGGATGTAGTTAAGCGAGTATTCAAATATTTGAGGGGTACATCAGATTACTCCATATGTTATCATGGTAACTCTTTTGGATCTCTGCATTCAGTTTGTATTCATGGGTTTGTGGATTCAGATTGGGCAGGTGATATTGACAACAGGAGATCCACCAATGCTTATGAGTTCACTATGTTTGGTGGTGCCATCAGTTGGATGAGTAAGCAACAACCTATGGTTGCTTTGTCCACTACAGAAGCTAAGTACATGGCTGCTACTCATGCTTGTAAGGAAGCCATTTGGCTTAGGATATTGTGTTCTAATGTTGGTGTTGATGTAGAACAGACTACTATTTGGTATGATAGTCAGAGTGCTATTTGCGTTGTGAAGAATCCAACTTTCCATGCCAAAACGAAGCACATTGATGTGCAGTTTCACTTTGTGAGAGATATGGTGGAAGATGGAAAGGTAAATTTGGAGAAGGTAGATACTATGAAGAATGTTGTAGATGTATTAATGAAACTATTGGGCACTGAGACGTTCAGATGGTGTTCAAAGTCTATGGGCCTTTTGGCCTATAGCGATTAGTTCCTGTTATGTTCATGTTCCTCTTACAAGGTATTTGACAAGTGGGAGAATGTTAGGAATAAGGTGTCTCAACCTTGGATAATTCCTAATCTTATTATTTGTTTTGTAAAATGTATTTCTTGCAAATAATGTAATTAAGTGTGAGTGTACATGTCCAGTTGGCATGTTGATGTGTCACTGCACTTGATGTGTTGACATCTTGAATTGTGTGTAAGGAGATCATGGCTGAAATGGTTATGATAGATTCTTACGACATGTAAGAGCTATGTCTAGAAGAATCAATGATGGGTGAAGACATGTGGCAACTGATAAAGTTGAGTACTGTACATTCTTCCCCAATTGTGGGGTTCGAGGCATCACCCAAAAAAAAATATTTGGGTTCCTATTTTCTCAAATAATGGTAAAACACTAATACGACTATCTTTGGAAGTTTCCCTAAAAAGGGAAGTGCATGATATAAGAGTTTTTTAGGGTTGTGAAAATAGGAGAAGTTAGTGTATTTTTGGAATGTTTTATGTTGCTGTTATTTTTCTTCAAGAGTTGGAAAATTTTTTGAAAGAACTTGCATTGAAAGTGTATTGTAAACTATAATAGTTTTGATTAATACACTATGCAGGTTTTGGAGTGCTAGTGTTTTTACTTAAAGGTTTCCCTAGAGTAAATCATTATGTCATTCTCTATTTTTTGTATGCATGGTATATGGCTATAATATCATTGTTAAAGTAGTTAACAAATCTAAAATTGTAAGGATTTAAAAGAATTTGCACAATACTTTCCTTTTGAGATTAGTGTAGGAAGTTGTTTCCACACCTAAGTTTCCTTACAACAATATATAATCATCAACTCAATAATTACCTCATTCATTCTTTCCAACACCTGTTTGATGTAAGCAATGCTTGAATAGTTTGTAGCAGCAGCAACATATTCTTCTTCGGCAGTAGACTAATTAATACAAGGTTGTTTCTTACTTGTCCAAGTAACAAGTCTTTCACCAAAGAAAAATGCTCCTTCAGTTGTACTCTTTAAGTCATCTATATTTCCAGCCCAATCTACATCGGTTTAGACTCTTAGTTCAAACTTTCCTTTCTTAGGATACCATAATCTATATTCCTCTATTTTCTTTAGGTATCTTAAGATTCTTTTTACTACAACCATATGTGAATCCTTTGGATTGGCAAAAAATATGGCAATAATCCCCACTACATGTGCAATGTCTAGTCTATTATGTACTAAATACATCAATGTACCAATCATAGATTGGTACAATGTCTAGTTTACCTCTATAGATTCATCATCTTTAGTCAGTTTGTAGCCTATGACCATCAATGTTCCAACTAGTTTAGCATCTTCCATGCTAAATATTCTTAATACTTCCTTTATGTACTTTGATTGTGTGATGAAAATTCCATCATTCTGTTGAATAACTTGCAAGCCTAGAAAGAACTTAGTCTCTCCAAACATAGCCATTTAAAATTCTTGTCTCATCTCATCAGCAAATGATTTATAGATATGATCTTGTCCTCCAAAAATTATATCATCCACAAATATTTCAGCAATCAAAATAGTGTCATCAGACTCCCCTTTCATATACAGATTGTTGTTTTCAATAGTTCTAACAAAACCAATACTTAAAAGATAAGTATGAAACCTTTCATACTAGGCACTTGGTGCTTGATTTAAACCATATAAAGCTTTGTGTAGTCTACATACCATGTATTTCTTATTTGGATCAAAAAATCCTTCTAGTTGTTCTATGTAGACCTCCTCTTCTAGTATCCCATTCAAAAAAGTAGACTTAACATCCATTTAATAGACTTTAAACTTCTTATGTCCAGCATATGCAAGTAACATGCAGACTCCTTCTAGTCTAGCAATAGGTGCAAAAGTTACATCATAATCTATACCTTCCTCCTATGCACATCCCTTGCAAATAAGTCTAGCTTTGTTCCTTATAACCTCTCCATTCTCATTTAGCTTATTTCTAAAAATCCATTTAGTACCGATAACATTCTTATCTTAAGGTCTAGGTACTCAAGTCGATGTCTTGTTTTTATCAATCTATTCTATCTCTTCATTCATTGCATTTACCCATTCATCATTCTCCAATGCAAACTTAACATTTTTTAGTTCAAACTCCCAAACTAAGCATGTACCTTGTCCTAACTTACTTCTTTTCAGCATTCCAACTTGCTTGTCCCCAATGATTTGTTTCTCAGGATGATGTCTTCTGACAAATCTTGCTAGCACTTGATCTCTTCTTTGTTGTTCATCCTATTTAGGTTCATATCCTTTCTCGGTAGCTCCTTACTAATCTTTGGTTTCCCTTTTCTATTCCTCAGTTTTCTTTTCCTGATGCTTGGTCAACGCAGCCTATGCCTTTGGTAGGTACTTTGGATGTTCAATGTAAGTGAATCTACCATAGTCTTCTAGCTCCCTAGTGCTTTATTCATCATTTTTATCAGCAAATTCATCAACTTTGACATTAGTACTTTCAATCATCTTATTAGTAACTTTATTTAGACACTTGTAAGATTTTCTTTCAGTAAAATATCCAAGAAATATCCCTTCATCACCTTTAGAGTCAAACTTTCCATTTCTATCATCTTTTAGAATAAAACATTTGCTACCAAAAAATTATGAAGTAACTTATAGTCAGTTTGTGACCAAACCATAACTCGTAGGGTGTTTTGTTTGTGTCCTTCTTCAATTATACTTGGTTTAGAACATATACAACTCTGCTAATTGCCTCTCTCTAGTATGTCTAAGAAACATTCTTTTCTATCATCAGCGTCCTTGCACAATCAACAATTGATCTATTCCTCCTTTCAACAATCCCATTCTATTGAGGTTCTCTCAGAGAAGAAAATTGTCTTTTTATGCCATGCTCATTACAATAGTTAGTGAATTCATCAAAAATAAACTCACCACCTATGTCAGATCTCAAGCATTTTAGTTATTCCTAGGTTTCTTTCTCTATTTTTTCTTTGTACCATTTAAACATCTTAAATGCCTCATATTTATCTTTTAAAAATATTACAGTCATCAATCTAGTGTAATCATCGACAAACAAAATGAAATACCTATCTCCATAGTAGCTTTGAGTTCTCATGGGACCACATAGGTTGGTGTGAAGTAACTCCAAGATTCTCTTTGTTGAATAGTCTTTACTCTTAAAACTAGATTTTGCCATCTTACCTTTCTAATATTGATGACACATAACATGATCCGGTTTAGATAGGCTAGGAAGAACTCTAACCTTTTTCTTTCTACTAATCTTAATCATGTTATCAAAGTTTACATGACATAGCCTTTTAGGCCATAACCATACATCCTCATTTCTCATCATTAAAAAAGAAGACTCAACATTGTCAAGATAAAACAAGTTACCTTTGGATTGTGCTCCTGTTCCAACAAGTTTTCCTCCATCATCAAATATCTTTACCTTTTTTCTCTCAAAAGCTACCCGGTGACCTGAGTTATTAAGTTGTGCCACACTTAGCATATTGTAATTTAGTCCTTCTACCCAATAAGAATTATCACATTTGAATTTATTATTTATTAGTAAAGAACCTTTTTCTCTAACCATACATGGTGTATCATTACCCATTTTTACTGATCCTCCATTATATTGCTCAAGATGATCAAAATTTTCTTCATCGCTAGTCATGTGATGTGTACAGCCACTATCAATGATCCATGCATCATTTTTATTAACTTTAGAAATGAGTGCTATCTCTACATACCTTTCTTCTTCCTTAGAATCATCCTTCATCATGACAAAATACTACTTCAACATCATCATCTTTGTTAGTATTAATATCATTCTCTTCAGAAATTTAGCATACCTTTTTTCCCTTATCATTGTTGTCTCAATTATCCCTATTGTAGTGTTGGTAACTTTTGTTGTTTCTCCTCCCATAGCTTCCTTCACCAGACCGATCTTTGTTTCTATCATCTTCTTTCCTGTTTGGGCATGTAGTAGCAATATGACCAACTTCTTTGTAGTTAAAACATGCTAAAGGTAATTTACCCCTATATCTACCTTTACCTTTAGGTAACCTCTAGGCCATAAGAGATTCAAGCTCATCAAGCTCATCATCAATGTTAGTATCACTATCATCCCTATTATTTCTACTATTGGACATAATGTTATTCAAAGAAGACATAAAAGAAGACTCAACAGATGGTACAACACTATTATCAAAGTTGTTCAGCTCAAAAGTTGTTAGCTTACCAATCATATTATCAAGAGTAAGAGTACTACCAGATACAGACCTCATTTCATGTATTGTAGATATTTTGATTGCATAAGTAGACAATAAGGTTCTCAAAATTTTACTTACCACTATATCTTCATCAATGATACCACCAGATCCTTGAATAGCATTAACAACCTCCTTGATTTGATTTGTATATTGCACAATGTTCTCTCCTTTCATTTTCATATCATCAAATCTTCCTCTTAAACTTTCAGCTCTGGCTCTTTTCACATTTTCATCTCCACCATAAACTTGAGCAAGTTTATCCCACATTTCCTTTGAAGTAAGGCAATCCTTGACTTCTTCAAATTTGGCATCAGATAGAGCAGCAACAATATCCATCATAGTAATATTATGCTCATGTCTATCTCTCAATTGATCAAAATTCAAAAGTCCTATAGGTCGTGCTAAGTACCCATTATCCAATAGGGTGAGGGCAAAATTCCCAATTCTAGATATATGAAGTCTCATTCAGCTTTGCCATATTGTAAAGTTGTCCTTGTTCAGCTTCGACACTTCCTTCTTATACATTTTGTGATCTTTGTGTTGAATTCCTTAAAACTCTATTCCAAGCAACCAATGTTCTCTGATACCAATTGTTAAAATAATTGAGAGGGGGGTGAATCAATTAGATCAGTTATCCAATAGTCCCAATTACAAAATGTATCACTTAAAACAATTCCAAACAATTCTACAACTTGGTAACATAAAATACTAAATTGTCTATGCCTTTACTAATTACCAATTAATTACTCACATTGATTACTGAAAAAATCAAATATGCAATATGTAAAGTATGATAACCAAACATTCATCACACAAAGACATAACACAATGATTTGATGTGGAAACCCTGTTAAGGGAAAAACCACCTAGGACTGGTAATCCAAAATATTTTTCACTCTTCTGAAGTGAGCTAGGTGTAGAGCCAACCTTGTTAAAGGTTACAAAACACACTGTAAGGTGTGACCTTGTTAGAGGATTTAATACTAATAGTTATCATCCAACCATCATCCACTATGAGGTTGATAGGATAACAATGTACATTCTATGAATGACATAGGGCATATCATAAGACAGTTAAGTCCACTTGGTTAAGAGATTTTTCTATTACAATGATTAAAATTGAATAGTAGGTGATCTGAATTTAATACAACACAAATTGAAGATGTTCAGATCTATTCTAAGCACATAAAATCCTCTGATCAATATCTAAATTTAGTTCTTCAACATTCAATAATTTACTGTTACTCGGTAATAGCTCTCTAACCCTTGATTAACTCTATAGTTTGGTTCACCTTCAACCAGTCTGATCAAACATGCATGAAACTGTGTGTTGGTACTCAAAAATACAACATGGGTTTTTGAGTAGCATTTTGTAATTTCGCAGTTTGAAGCCCTATGAGTGCTTTTGTGCCTATTTTCTCAAATGAGATTCTAAGGTCTACCATGCATGTCAAGTATTAATTACCCTTTTTTATCATTTGAAGACATCCAAGGTCATTAGGTTCAAGTTTCAAGTTGTTTTGTGATGTCTTGTTTTGAGCACTTGTCCAAATTTGCATTTTTGCTCAAGTGTCAATTTGTTGTAGCAAGCCCTGTTTGCATTTGAATAAATTTTTCCCTATGATGGTTTATAATGTACCAGTTGTGGCATCATATTGTAGGCATGGGAGTGAGTCAGGTTTCCAATTTTCAGCCCCCCATGTACCCATTTGACCTATTTTCCAATGCCATTCCATTTGTAATTTGTTAAAATTCTCTATGTACATTGTTCAGAATTCTAAGTGGCCTACTTTGAGGTATCCCATTTTGCGCCCTATCAAAGGTCTAGCATAATTGAGTGTGGTTCCATACTATAGACCTAGAATACTAAGTGTCGAATGATTTTAAAGTCTCTACCAATCCATTTAATCACTTTCCTAGGACAATTCCAAACCCAATTTCTTCTTATTTCACTGTTCTATTTCAAAATGTTATTGACTAGCTGACTTTGGTGTTTGGTGATAATTCATCATCTGATTTTCTAGGAATGCTAATTATGGATTCGTGTTCCTTGTTTGGGGGTGAATCAATTCCCAAGATTCTGGTCTCTGAAAGTTTCACTTGGTTAGGTTTAAAAGCCAGTTCCAGAGCCAACTTATGTGATTTTGGGTAGCATGGACATAATTTGTTTCTAAGTGGCCATCTTTGATCATTATAATCTTTTGGCTCAGGTCATTTCATGATTTCTCCTTTGGTGAGTGTATCATATTGTTAGTGGTCGGTGTGTGTTCCTAGTGGAGCTCTCCTGTCGGGCCCTTCGGTCAATTTTCAAGGCCACTCTCAGAGGTCAGCTAATGTTATTTGACAAATTTTACAAGGTGCACAGTGAGATTGTGATTTTGATATGGTTTTGTCTCAAACTTCCTTCAAGTGGTTGCATACGAAAGTGCAAATAGTGAATGTGGATTTTGTAGTGGTATGCTAAATGAAAGGTGAAAGGGTTTCAAATTTGTAAATTTTATAAGTCATGAGCAAGATCTTGTATGCATTAATAGTTTAATTAATACTTTGATTATTGGAGTTGAGTCTAAGTTAAAAGTCAATGTTCAAATTGAAAACCCAACTTAGGAGGCTATCAGTCCATAAGGTACATGGCCATCATTATAAAATTGCTAAGTAATATATGGGAGTTGGTGGTATGCATGTTAAGTTCTAAATGCCTGTACACGTGAATGTATTTGAAGATCAATTGTTGTGTGCAAGTGTTTGGGCACTGGGTGTATGATTTGGGGCTGCTAGTGTTTGGCCAAACAAGATCAACATTTGAGTCTCTGTTAGCAAGGTACAAGCCAATGAGTATGCCTTTTCCTTCAATGCAAAGTAAAGATTATCAAAGTGGTTGCCTACACAAATGAGCAACTGAGAAAACAACAAGGCAATAAATGAATACAAAGGAGACCATAACAATGAGACAAATGAAAGAAAAGGGTAGCCATCATGTGATGGAGGCACATTTTAAAGAAAGGAGGGTGCTAGACCATTGCTTAGGAAAGATGAATCAATGGATTTTACAAACACAGATTTGCAGAAAAAGAAAGACAGTCATATTTCGGGGGACATAACATTCAATTCAACTGTTGGATTGGGCTAAATATTGGATATTTTGCTGCAAATCTAGTTCTCTAGATTCTCACTAGAGCGATTTCCAAACTTCATCTTGGTTCAAGAGATATAGTCGATTGAGTCTAGCACTGTCAAAACTACCCATAAAACCTCCGTGATAATTATCCCACATTCACTGGGATTGGAGAGTTTTTATCATTTAAGTACATGGTGACTCAATACAAAGGTAAATGAACTGTGAAGAGGCTGTGGTTGCCTCATGCCTTGTGGGCGTACCTTGGGGCATGTGTCAGTTGGGCATGTAGAGAAATTTTGATACAAGGCATTTAAAACCTTCATGACAATTATCCCACATTGATGTCAAAATGGGTCTTTGAGGTGTTTATAAGCAACGAAACTCACTAATGAAATATGAAGTTCAAGTGGAGGCTTTGTCCACATGTGCAGGTGATTGGTGCCTTGGTTTCCCTACTTGCAACCAAAGGTAAGGTTATTTTGTAGGAGTGTGACAGAGGTGATGACTAGGTGAAGTTGACATGTGGGACATGGTCACTAAGTCACGGAATGGAGCTCGCAATTAGCAGAAGATTCTGAGATCTGGAGGTGGCAGTTAGCTAACCACTAGTCGCCCATTCTCCAGATGCTAGTGGTTAAGTCACTAGCATCTAGAGATTCAAAGATAATTGGTCACCAGGTCACTGGATGGTTCACAGTCAGAGGTGAGCATTCAAAGAATTAGAGGTAGCTGTCATTCACTAGGTCTCTAGATCTCACATAGTCAAGACAATGCATTTGGAGATTGGGAGAACGGGCTCAGTCACCCATTCTCTAGATGTTAACTGAGGTTAAGGAAGGACTTGGAGATTCAAAGATGGCTTATTCACCTAGTTGCCAGACTTAAGCATGGTTAGGTGTGGAATTCTGAGATTATGAGAATGCATATGGTTGCCCAATCTCCCAATCAGGGGTTAAACCTGAGGTTAGTCTGAGCATCCAATGATCAATTGACAAGTGTCTAGTTTTGGTGGCTTCTATGGTCGCATACGCATAAATGATTAAAAAATTGTAGATTTAAAAGATTAATATAGTTTAGACTATAGGGAAAAATTCAAAATTTAAATGAGAGGGCCTGCTCACAAATTGATGGCCTGAAGATTCAATTTTCGCCCAAACATATAAGTGTTATATGTTTCTGAAAATAGGAAAAGACAAGGAATCTCATGGAAATGATTGTTTTCAGTTTTAGAGTGATGGGAAAGAGTAGTTTGGGTTTGAATTCTTAGGATCAGAATTAGTCTATTGGGGAAATGATTGGAGAAGGTGGATCAAGTTTGGAGAATTAATTGCAAATCAGTTGAGAGGAAACTTGGAGATATTTTCATGCCATGAATGGATAGTTAGTTTGTTTTGAACTGACCACATTCTCCTATATCTTAGTTTTTCTTCTCATTTGTAAAGGATGTTGAAAATTTATGATGTTGGGATAGCTTCAGGCTTTTGAGTCTTATTTTTTTGTGTTCATAGTCTTGCAATGTACAGTTTTAGATGAATTTTAATGAAAATAATGGAATCCTTGTTCAATTCTTGTTTGATGTCTTTGTATGCATTGTCTTAATTCTTGTGCATTAACTTGTAGGGAATGTTGATATACTAGTTATAAGGTATCTATGGGTTTAAATTTAAGTTTCTCTCAAGGAGAGAGTAAGTCTTGATTTTAGATTCTGAGAATTCTAGGTTAGCATATGAATTTGATGTCCAGGTATTGAAATGAGAAGAATGGTTCGCAAGGCATTTCATTCAGGTTCTTGAGTTGGAGTTAGGGTTTTCTTGGATTGCACATTTGTTTGACTCTATTTCCCAATGGATAAGGCACTGGTTTGTGCTTGACTAGTAGTTTTCTTCATCAAATCATTAAATTCAAATCATTTTCCATTTCCTATTTTGAAAGCATGAATGTTTAGAATCTATATTGAATAGTACAGACATTGTTGGTGATTCCTTGTAGAAGTGAATCTGATAGGTTAGCCTACCTAAGCCTTTGGGTTCAGAGAGAAGAAGGGTGAATATCATTTTTATTTCTATCCACTAATTTTCATGTCTGCATAAGGGGTTTTAGTGAGAAAGTGTTTATGTATGCAAATTTCGTATGTTTTAGGTACACCCACCTGGGTCTGTGGAGCCCAAAGTGTAGGAGGATTAAATCCTTGTTAATTAGCCTTTTCCCTATAAGAATCTAGAATTGGGAGTCTAAGAGTCAAGATTAATAGATATATAGTGATTCTACATGAAAAAGTGCTAACACTATGCTCACACAAAATCTCTGTAGTCTTCTATCTTCCGGCATAGTTTCAACAATGAAACCAATGTCTCTTATATAGACAAGCAAACCATTTTCTTTTCATCCATCTTATTTTTCTTCTTAATCTCCTTCATTGGTTTTTTTTCTTAAACCTTCCTCAACAGATGTGTCAATAACTCATTTCACTTTCATCCTTTAGATCTTCTTCAAATTTTGTTAGCTACGGATCACCTAGTTGAAGTTAAATTCAGTTATTTATTTCATGCACTCTCTCCCTTTCCTCAAAAGTTAGTTAGTTTTGAAGTGATCCAAGGGGAAGTCATCCCCTAATCTAGAGGTCTACTCTCACATAGGTTACCCATAGCTTGCGAGTAGTCTCATGTTTCACGAGATTGCTAGGTTCTACACTTAGCCATACTCGGGTGCAACCCCTAGTGACAACACTTTTTACCATGCCTGGTGGGACAAGACTCAGTGAGTCAGATTTATGAAGTATTTTCTATGTGGGTTATTGTTTGGTATGAGCAGTGACTGTATTTTGATATCATACCGGTGACTCTAATCTTGTTTCATGCAGACCAACACTTAATCTTATGAGTGGGATTCCAAGAAGGCAGAGAAAGAATCCTTTGTTTTATACAGAGCTATCATCATCCAAGAAAAATCCTAAGGTAGCCTAATCTAGTGCTTCCCAATCTACAATATCCACTCCCAGTCCCATTTGTATACTTGCAAGCACTACCGTAATCTAGCCAGCACAAGTAATTCCACCTATGTAAGTAGCACCAATAGTTCAAGTTCCCCTTAATCCTCCAATGGCCAGAAATCATCCTTTTGTGGCCCTCAATCAAGGAAGCCCTTTGAACTTGTAGCAGCATAATGACATACCTATATCAGCCCTTAAGAGCCTACCCATTTTTATAGGAGAGGATCGAACCTCTACTATTGAACACATAATAGATGTTGCATCCCTTTGTGCCCTCTACAATATAACCCAAGATAATGTAGTTATGAGATTATTAGCAACATCCCTTAAGGGAAAAGCTTTGCAATGGTTTAGAGGTCTAGCTATCAGTTCCATATCCAGTTGGGATGAGTTGGGTCAATCCTTGACTAGTTAGTTTGAGGACAAATCAGACCACCTCTCTTTAGTGGAACATATGACCACCATTAAAAGGGCACCCGAAGAGTATATGATGGATTTAAATCTCAGATTCCAAAGAACATGGAACCGAATACTAGCTATAGTTAGACCCTCAAGCCAACATTCTTTCCTATATTATTTGAGGGCACTTAACATTGATATCTCTATTATGATCAAGTCTGTGGGAGGGAATAACTTACCAGCAACATATGACATTTCCATAAGGGCTAAGAATAGTCTAATACAAACTGGAAAGATAGCCCCAAGACCTCCAATGTCTATCTTTCCCAAGTTTCATCCTATTCTAGAAGCAATTCCAGCTTTGGCATCTATTCCACCTCTCCCAACTCCTCTCTAGCAAGCTTTTATTCCATCTATTGACCAGTCCCAAGATTTGAAAGATATCAAGAAGACCTTGTAGTATGTTTCTAATGAATTGGTCAATCTTAAAAGACAATAGTTCCAACCTTATCAACAGCCTTATCAAGCCCCTTATCAATCTCAGTATCAGCAAAATAGGCCCCAATACCAATTAGGATAGCAAGGCCAAGCAAGAAACTATAATCAGAAAACTAGTCAGCCCTACAATCCTAATATCCCTAGTACTTCTAGAGAGATAGTTCCTATAGCTTAGAATAATATGGCACAAGAATCTCAATGGAGCTGCCCATACAATCAAAAATATATTCAAGGGATGTGTCCCAATTGTTAGGAATGGGAACACTGAGATGGGGGGGGGGGGGAGTGAATCAGTGTTCACTGTATTTTAACTTTTCACTTTAATCTTTATGCTGAACTTAAATGCTTAAGAACTAAATTAAAAATTCACATAAACATGAAACATGAAATCAACACATGACACTAATATGATTATGGGGAAACCCAAATAGGTGAAACCCCAGTGGGAATTGATACCCACTAATATTCTGCACTAGTTTTTTGTGATCCTTGCTAGAAGATCCTTTACCCTGTTAGGAGTAGCTTTACAATGCTTTAAGTATAGTAGACCTTGTTAAGAGTCAGAACCTATTAGGAGTCTTTTACAATCAACCCTATTAGGGGAGAGGAAACATTGTCCAAGAGCTCACTACTCAAGTGGTGAAGGCTACAACCTTCTGATGTCAGATACACACTATATCTGCAGGATGAATTGTCACAGTGACACTACTTGTCAGATCAGTTCCTTTGATGCACTGATTCTTTGACCTCTTGCAAAGCTCTAATAAATCTTCTAGTGTCTTTTCACACTTCTTCTCTGCTTAACACAACTCTATTCCAACTTCCATACCGAATATAATGGGTGCACCTTATATTTATGCACTCATACAAAATACATAATTAGGTCGACCCTATAACTAATTACAAACAACACTTCCAAATGAACTGGCTTAAGATTTCTTACAATTATACATATGAACATGTTGGAAACCTAAATAAAATAGGCACATAGCCTTTACAACATTACATTATAATTGCAAACCAAAATGCTAACTATTGGCTCCATGCTCTATTCTCTGGTGGCACACACTAGCTATGCAACTTCAACTGACTATAGCTTTCACATCCTTGCACATCTTCTTATGCACTCATAGACTAAGGAAGAACATAATCTAACTAGCTTAACTTCCAGGGTGCATATCACAATTCATCCATACACATGTGCCCTAATGCTCTGAGCTGCCAGAACTCTGTATACTATCTAGTCTACAACACTTAACTAAATTCTGATATTTACATCAAGTGCACTGACTCCAAACTACTATAGGACTTTGTTTCCATAATGAAAACACTATATCTAATAATATACTTTAGTATAGACAACTTGCCAACAATCTCCCCCTTTGTCATTGATGGCAACAAAGGAATATGGCCAAGTTGCTAATTGTCCCTTAACACAATTTTTTTTTGTCTTCTATACATTTTTTATACATAATATTATATCTCCCTATACATATTATACTCCATATTCTATATGCAACTCCCCCTTTGACATTAATGAAAAAGGTGTAGCAAAAAATTATATCTACACATACTTACATAGGGAAAAAATATGGATATGCTATCTTGAGGTTCTGGATCTCCTTCTTCCAAAAAGTTATTAAGGAGTTAACTATCTGGAGATGGGTGGATAAAGCATATTGAAGTTTCTCCATCTTCTTTAGATCTATGCTCAAACCTTGATCATAGGTAATCATTGTGGCATCTATCTCCTTTATGTTCTAATTTATAATGTCTAATGAGGGCGCAATAGCATTCCTCAACTGAGTCTATCTAGACCTTATCTTTTCCATCCCTTTCTCCACCTTCTCAATTTTGTCCAATTGACCCTAGTAAACATTATTGCACATGTTTACATCAATGTATGTGTTTGTCACTAAACTCTTCACCTACTCAATCATAGATTTTTCTTATTTTATTTCCTTGAAATGGGCATCAGTAAGCTTATCTTGATCCATACAGTCTACAATGAATTACCTTCCTTGATCAACAAATTCTTTCAAGGATGCTTGTCTTGTCTTGAGTGAATTTAGATCTAGAGAAAAGTTTCTCATCATACAACCTTGGATGTAGATTCTTCAAGGCTTGAAAAATTGTTTTTAAACTATGATATGATTGCACTCACATCATCAATCAAGTGTGCCTTATCCACTTTCATGTCTACAAGAAAAAAACTATTCAATATGTTCATAGATTCCACAAGGAGAGGATTTCTCGTGACTTGTTTCTCCTTTTCTTTCTCCATAGCTAAGATGCTAAACTAAGTCAGGTCTTCCTCTCTCCATGATTCCAAACTAGATGTGTCAAGTGTCAAACTTGACAACAATGCTAAGGAGGGAGTGATGGGAGTGCTATCTATCACTTCTAGCTTTACCTTGGGTAGATCCACAAAAGTTTCATTTTTCTCTTGTTCTTTTTCTACTTCTTCTTCTTTCTTTTCTTCCTCTTCCATTTTCTCTTCTTCCTTCTCATCTGATATGTTTTCAATCAATACCTCTTCTTGATGAGTGGGAGGAATGCTACTACATAACATCTCAGCTTCTTGTGTCCTCACAAAAGCTTCCTCAAACTTGTCTAATTCTATGTCAATGGCCATCATGGATATCTCCACATTATCAATGATAATGGTGCTATCCTTGAGTGATTTGTTATGGGCATAGAATTATCTACCTCTATTTGTACTTCGACTATAGGTGCTAAATCTTGAGGACCTATAGACTGTACATTGATGGTCTCTTCTACTTTGTCTTGATTACTAGGTGGTTGAGAGATGGGTGCAGGCTTAGGTTTCACATGTTGCTCTAAGAGTACCTTCTCAAAATCCTTCTCTATTTCCTAAGTAATCAGCTCATAGTCTTTGTTCATGAGGTGAAGTGTCCTTATCTTTGTTCTTAAGTTTGGCTTCACTAGATTTAGGAATAATGACCTTTCTTCAATAGAGCATACTGGAAGAGTGGAATCAAGAATTTGTTCCCTTATTCTGAGATCTTCAGTGGCTTGTCTTTTTAAGGTATCCATTATTTCCCATACCTTATCTAGAATTTCTATTTTCAATTCAAGAACTATCTTCTTGAACTTGATCATGTGTTTGATAATCATACCATGTATTTATAATTTGTCAATTTCACTATATTTTTCATAAAACTTTCCCACCTGATCAATTCTACCCTCATCAATAATTCTTGTACTCAAAGTTTTAAGACTTGGTCTGAATCTTGCCTTAGTAGGTGCTTGACTGGTTTTCTTTCTCCTTAATGATTGTGAGGATGGATGACTAGTGATGACTTCTTTCTTTCTCTTGATTATTGGTTCATACTTCAGAGGAGTAGTAGGATCATTGGTTTCTTTCGGTGTAGAAGGAGTGTCATTAGTCATATCCTTTTGACTGTCATCTTTTTCAATTTTTATTTTCTTCATCTTAGGATCTTCTTGTTCTTTTTTTGCTATTGTGCTCTTCAATTCTAAAGCAATCTTCTCTTCCCTTGCCTTGTCAAGGTCTTCTTGAGACACACCATGTATTCTCAAGATTTCTGATGTGATTTTAGAGGCTTTCCTCTTAGTTGCTACATTGTTCAGTTTAGAATCAACTTCCCTTATTTTTTCCTCATAAGTTCCCCACCTAGGTTCATTAGGATCTTTGGGGGCTGAAATTAGTACCTGAGCATATGCTTCTAGGACTTTTTCCTCTACTTCATAACCAAGTAGATGAATCCACTTCATTCTAGGCTCAATAGCTTCCATACAAGTAGTATCAGTTTCAACCATAAAGCATATTGTATCCTTATACTTTTCCACAATGTTCTCTAGAATTATGTATCTCATCTACATCTTAACCCTAAAGGTCTTCAATTCCAATGTAATATAATCCCTTAGTGTACTTTCAATGGATGCTTTGTTGGAAAACTGAGGCATGGTAGGAATGGACTTGTCCAAATACAAATCTGATATCTTCCTAACAATATGAAGGTACATATAGATGATTAGTGACCCAAACCTGAATATCTTTGTATTGTCATGTTTGATAGCCTTGATGTTATCTATCAACTGTGCATGCTAGATCTCACACAAGTTCAATTCCCCATCTTCCTTCACTAGTCTAATGGATTCTAGAATAGTGCATGTTGACACACTATTCACTCTACTGGTGTGATGAAATCTATACCCTAGTATCATTGACATCAATTTGATGTTAGCTTGCTCAATAGGCTCCATGGTCATACCACACCTATCACTCCTTGACTTACATCTTTGTTCAACCATATTTCTGACATCCTTTCCCATAGGATGGATGTTGCCTATTCTAGAAAGGCATGTCATCTCATGAATTAATTCATTTGTGATTCTAACTGGTACATCACAAATCCAAAACAAATCATCATGAATCCTGGTCAACAAGATTTTTATCCATGCTGTCTCATAGAATTCATATTCCATAGCATACTAAAAAATTGGGTGATCATTCCATTTAGCATATTCATCCAAGAATGTCTTGTCTAGTTTCAGCATGGTATCCATGTGTGCCCTAAGCCTATCCAATCCAATTGGTTCCTTCTTATAGTAAATGTAAGCCCTAATGTCTTCCATATGCATGACGCCCATAGGCATGCGGGAGAAAGCTCCCTCTCAATCATTTAGGATTGATTTGAAAGGGTGCCTCTTGAAAACATATATTTTCTTCTCAATGACATCATAAACAATGGGAGTGGTCATGAATTACTTGATAAACACTTTCCAACTAATCTCTGAGATAATTTGATGACTTTTGAATTGGGACAATGAGCTAGGGTTTCTACAACTGACTAAATGCACTACAAACACTGATAGTTCAATCTCCAAATCTTCACAATAGCTTCCAAGGCTCTTTCTACTCTCTATCACTCTAAATTTTAATGAAATGAGAAAATAAATAACTTTATGTGTACTTAAAAATGAAAAGTCCTCCATTAATGCAAGTCGCATAAACTAGGTTTTCACTTCAAAATTTGCAACTCAAGTTCTGCAAACATTCAGCATGTGCGCTCTTGGATGAAGGTTCCTATACACTCCAAAAGCTTAAGTCCAAAGGTACATACTCTGAGGATGAGTATGCTAGCCACACAGGGGTCTAGAGCTAAATTAGCTCCCCTTATGACCTTGAGGGCCATTTATGTAGATGTAGAGGTTGCATCCACTGGGGATGCATCCAATACATTCTCATTAGCCTTTTCTTTCTTTTTCTCTAACCAAATCATGCTCACATCATCTGAGGCTTTGACAAAGTTAACTTCTCCTACAGGATCCAAAACTAGTTCTCTGGCCTTTTTAGGGCTTCCCTAACCTTGCATCCTTGATCTATAGAATCTTGAGATATGTCCAGCCTTGTTACAAGAGTGAAAAATGACTGGAGGTCTTATATTCCTTGGTGCATTGACATGAGTCACCATTCTACATTGCTTTGTTGGGTGACCATTAGAGTTACATATCTGGCATGTAACACTAAGCATTTCTTACATTTGTCTGATTCTTATTTCTCTGATCTTGCTGAATTCTATTCTTCTTACTAGTCTTGCAATTCATAGCTCTATGACCAAATTTATTGCATGAATAACAAAAGCCATTAAAAGGTTTTACCTCTATATAGTTCCTTGCAATGTGTCCATGCTTGTTAAAAGGAAAACAAGTGCATTCTACTTTCTTGCTCTCATTCTTAGGTGGTCCACCATTATCTATGGTTTGATCTTCGGTCTTTTCACCATTAGTAGAGTCCTTTTGTGAATTCTTTCTTGCTCGCATATCATCCATTTGATTTTGTGCTTCATTGTATCCAATACAACTAGTGTCTCCTTTGGCTCTTCTTACATACAACTCAAATTCTATCAAATCAAAACTGGTGTGTAATTTGTCAATATGATTCTTTGCTTCTTTCAATTTAGACTCCAAGCTTTCTTTTCTATTTCTTAGCTCCAAGATTTCCAAGCTTTCTTTCCTTAGTTCTTCATTAAACTCAAGGTTCTCTTTGATCTGTTCATCATAGACTACCTAATTATTAGTCACCTTATCATCAACCTCTTCAAGTTTTTCTTTTAAGGATTTGTTTTCTTCATTGAGCTTCTTGACCATTATTCCTAGATCACTAGTAGAGCATTCTTTCAAATTTTTCCTTAGCTTTTTGATGACTAATTGAGCATCACTGAGTTTGTCCTTTAGTTCTTCAAATTCTCTTTCTGACTTGTCCAGATCTTCAAGAGCAACTTCAAGATTTATTTTCGGATGTTTCATTTCAGCTTTGTCCATGATCTCCTCAAGTGGTTAAAATTCTATGCTGAGGAACAAAGCTCTAATACCAACTGTTAGGAATGGGAACACTGGGGGGGGGGGGTGAATTAGTGTTCATTGTATTTTAAATTTTCAATTTAATCTTTATGCTGAACTTAAATGCTTAATAACTAAATTAAACATTCACATAAACATGAAACATGAAATCAACACATGACACCAATATTATTACAGGGAAACCCAAATAGATAAAAACTCGGTGGGAATTGATACGCACTAATATTCTGTACTAGTGTTTTGTGATCCTTGCTAGAAGATCCTTTACCCTATTAGGAGTAGCTTTACAATGCTTTAAGTACAATAGAACTTTTTAAGGGTCAGACCCTATTAGGGGAGAGGATGCACTATCAAAGAGCTCACTTCTCAAGTGGTGAAGGCTACAACCTTCTAATGTCAGATACACACTATATCTGCAGGATGAACTTTCACTATGACACTGCTTGTCAGGTCAGTTCCTTTAATGTGTTGATGCTTTGACCTCTTGCAAAGCTCTAATAGATCTTATAGTTTCTTTGCACACTTCTTCTCTACTTAACACAAATCTATTTCAACTTCCATACCGAATACAATGGGAACACCTTATATTTATGCACTCATACAAAATACATAATTAGGTTGGCCCTATAACTAATTACAAACAATGCTTCGAAATGAATTAGATTAAACGTGCTTACAATTATACATATAAACATGTCAGAAACCTAAATATAATAGGTGCATAGCCTTTACAACATTACATTATAATCGCAAACCAAAATGCTAACTTTTGGCTCCATGCTCTATTCTCTACTAGCACACACTGGCTATGGAACTTCAACTGACTGTAACTTTCACATCCTTGCACATTTGGTTATGCACTCATAGACTAAGAAAGAACATACTCTAACCAAGTTAACTTCTAGGGTGCATATCATAATTCATATATACACATGTGCGTTGATGCTCTGAGCTTCCAAAACTTTTTATACTATCTAGTCTATAACACTTAACCAAATTTTGATCTTTACATCAAGTGCGCTGACTCCAAACTACTATATAACTTTGTTTCCATAATGAAAACACCATATCTAGTCATATAATTTAGTATAGACAACTTTCCAATGCCAATGGCTATGTTAAATCCCTCATGGTGTAGAACAATGTCATGATGCCACAAGAAATGACTAAGGAGCTAGAGATTCAACAAGGTAAAGCTACTGCCCCAAGCGAGCTACAGAGACCTGATGTGGAACTTGTTAGCTTTTAGAAGGAAGAGTTATGTGGGGTGAATTTTTCCCTAAATGACAACCAATAATTTGTTCTAGTTGCAGCCAATATGAGGTCTAAAAAGAAGGCTTTGGATGTTGAGGAATCATCCTCTACCAATCAGCAAGCTCTAGTTGCAGCCCCACAACCCAAGGTGGCTCAAACCCCACTTCAAAATCAGTCAAGAGAGGTCAAGGAGATAGCAAAGGAAACAATACAGTTAGTATCTGCACAACTAGAGATTGCTACAACAAAGGGATAGCCTAAGGTGAGCTTGGTATCTTTTAAAATTGTTGAACAAATGAAGAAGACTTCAATAAGTGTGCCTATGATGGAGACTTTGGAAATTCCTGGACAAAATGAGTTGATGCTTAGCACTTTGGCTAAAATTTCATCAAATGAAGAAGGTGTTTTAGAGAAGCCTAGAATCTTGATGGCTAAAGCATCTCAGAAGGAGTAGAAAACTAGAGAAGCCAACCCACCATTGCTCCATAGGTTAAACCCCCTCCCTTCTATGTTACTCTTGTTGTTGGAAAATTTTTGGTTCATAACTGCATGATAGATTCAGGGGCAAGTAGTTCAGTAATCTCTAAATAGCTAGTGGATCTCCTAGGATCGTCTTATGAGCCAATAGAAAGGCCTATTATTTAGTTGCATGGGTCATTAGTTTGTACCATTAGAGTCATTAAAAACCTAACTCTCACTTTACATGAATGTCCCAACTTCTCTATCCCTTAGGATGTTTATGTCATAGATCTACCTCCCTACTTTTCTATTTGTCTAAGAAGAGATTCCACTACTAGGTTGGGGGGATACCTTTTAGATGATTGGTCTCATTTTTACTTTAAAAAATATATGGGACTATGGTTATAATCAAGTCTAAAGCTTTTTCAAAGAACCATGTGGAACCATATACTCCTAGTCCTATAAATGCCAATATGATGTTCCATGATAAGGATACCATTGACTTTGAGTCAGAGAGCACTACTAAGAACATTCCAGATATTGTTTTGGATGAGTGGGATGGAAGGAATTTAGAAGATAATCCTTTTAGAAATATGGAGATTTCTAGTATTAGGATGTACATAATTCATGAGGAAGGTGTGGTGATTCTAGATTTGATGAAGAAAGAAGATCAACATTCTAAAAATCAGAATAATGATCTATGGAAGTTATTCTTTGATGGCACCAAAAGAGAAATTGGTTCAAGAGGATGAGCTATCTTAATTTCTCTAAGAGGACAAAGGTATTACTCTACTATACATTTTTCTTTTAGTTGTACTAACAATACAATAGAGTATGAGGTTTTGATTCATGGTTTAGAATGGGCTAGACAGAGAGGAATCACATGTTTACAATTTATAGGTGATAGTAAGTTACTAGTTAATCAGATTCATGGTACTAATCTCACTAAAAATGATGTGCTCAAGATGTATAAGCATAGGGTTTGGGATTTAGTAGAAGGATTTTGTGCTTTTAATCTAGTTCTTGTCCCAAGAAATTAAAACAAATAGGCAGACAAGCTAGTTGCCATGGGACTTGAATATGATATTCTTATTCAAGCTTAGAATTGTTACCTTACATCAAGCATTAAGGCTAACAACAATTCTATCCTGACAATGGAAACCTCTCCTAGCTGTGGGTAGACTATGAATGAAGAGGAATCTCCGAATTCTAGGCTGGTTCCTATAAAATATGGAATATCACTTTCATGATCTACAAATTGTTGGGAAAAGGGAAAAGAATACTATAACTAAAAGATTAGGGTAATACACCAATGAATAATTTAGACTTTGCAAAAAGAGATGAAAATTCAATCCTAACTCACAAATGAAGATCTTAACACTCTGAATCTCTGCTCAACATATAGGTTAATAAATTCATGCTATCAGGGTTCTACCACAAATAGCTTGGATAATTAACAACCATACATTTCTCATACAAGGCCTTGGAGCAATTGATTATCTTGAGAAGGAACATAAATTTATTCACTTCCTTTAGATAATAAATGATTTGACACTTGTTAGAAAAGATTAAAATAGGATCTAATATTGAAAACAAATACACAAATATGAGTCAAAGAATCTAGTTCATCCCTTCAAAAATCTAACAAAATGATTTAAAAAATGGTCTTCAGAGCACTTAGGAACAATATGTTCACTATATGCCCTCTCTCCAAAATCTGCAACCCTTAATTGATCATCAAAAATCAATTTTATATTCTCTCCTTTCCTCAAATCCAAAAATCTAAGCTTTCCAAAAATGCTTGATTCTAGCCAAAAAATGTGCCAAAAAATGTTCCATTAACTAAGCCTTTCACCAACTTACTCTAAATGCCTCTTCCCTAAATTTTTGGCCTAATATAAGGAATTAAATCCTTCTACAAAGAAAATTGCCAAAAATTATAAAAAAGAAATTAATATTAAATAAAAATTTAATATTAACTATCCTACCCTTATCTCCTAACTTAGATTAAGGACTCTAAGTGTAAATTATAAGCAAAGTGGGAAAGTTGACATGACTCTTCATCCAATTGCAATGCTATACAAAAAAATGAGGAGATAAGAACACAAGGTGGCAATATGAACATTTTTTGAGGCTCTGCAAGAACTGACATGCATTGAAGGCATTGAACTTCCTAGTGGACTCCAAATAGTTATCTCATTTTTATCTCGGCACTTGTGTTTTCTTCATTCTTCACAAAGAAGTTAAGGGTAATGAAACCCTAACATGCAAAAGCCTTCAAAAACTACTTGAAGGAACTTTGTTTGACTGTAAGATGACTCCATTTTTGAACTCGAGCCCTCTCTATACTGAAGATCACCACTACTTATTCTCTGTGTGTATCTCAAACAAGGAACTCGGTGTTTACTTCAAACTCAAGTTCAATGAACTATAAGTCTTCTAATGAACTCTCTATTTATCTTATAAAGCTCATTCTCTAGCATAAATATCATGAAGTTGTTCTTTAGTACAACATAGGTTATGACTTCTTTTCCTGTTATATGGAAGATCACTTTTATTTGAATTCAATAGATGGTTGTTTAACTAAGAATCCATGAATAAGTTACAGTCGACTTGATATGTATCTTGCTTCATTGTTGAAATTGGACATGCCTTCAATAGCTTTTATTTGTTTGCACTTTCTATTGACCTGTACTATGACTTATATGTGGCTCCATGGCTTTGATTCATTGTTCATACTATCAATCTGTGTTTTATTTGATGCGGGCTCCACATACTTCACATCTGGGCTTGACTATTGGTTTCTTCATTGCATACCATATATGGGTTTGAAAGTATTGAACCCAAAACTACTCAACACACTTTTTTTTCACTATGAATACACCTCCACCATGTATGACCATTTGTGACATTTGTAAAACCATGAGCTTCATGTTGATAACCTAGCAACAGTTTTGGGTTCTAATTGTAGGTTATCTTCATTTGATGAGTTTGAAACTTGTGAACCTGAACCATATTTATTATAGTCATGGCTTGATATTAGATGCTAACAGTCATCAAAATGGCATTTATTTGTTTCTTGCTCTGCTATTTGAACTTGAAGTTCACCTTGCTAGCGGGCACTATTGGTATCGATTGACTAAAATTCTTTATTTGATGCACACCACAAGCTTGCTCTGTACTATCACTCATGGCACCCACTGTTGTTTACATTAATAGTCACAGCTTTGATTCTTCTAATATTGACAATCATATATCATGTGCTATAACTACTGGTTCATGGTTTCTTTTTTAAATGAGCCTGGCATTAACTTAAACCCTTGGCTTTGATTTGAAGTCATGGCTGGTTTAACTGGTACTAGCTCAATTTTTACTAGCAGTGAGTTGTTTCTTTTCAATGAAAGTTCATTTATTTTTGAAAGAGCTTGAATCTAATGGTGCTTGGCCTTTTCTTGTATTTAATCCAACCTTGACATGAGCTCATATTCAAACATGACTATAATGTTGAAGATCAAATTCTAGCCTTTACAATAATTAAAACATGACTTGTTATTTGAAGGAAATCAACATTCAAAAACATGAGTCTTGGGTTTTGTTGTTTACTTTGAATATTTTCATACATGGCTGAAAAAATGAAGCTAAAATAGCATTGATATCAATTTGAGATCCTCTTTTTGTTAACACCAAAAATTTTAACACTTCCTACTCTGTATTTATTCCTCTAGTTTGTTCTCTAGCAACTGATATTTACTTCGACTTGATGCTTACTATGAGTTCAATAATTGAAGCTGTGATCTCTTCTTTGCAATGCTTATGACTTTGAAGATATACTTGGAACACATTTATGCTGCTTGAACTTTTCTTTACCATTAGTATCATAGCACTGATTTGAACTTGCATCTTATATTCAACACTATTGCTTAATATTTTTACCAACAAATTGTAAACTATACACTTCCAAATGCTTTGATAGTGAGAACCATGATTAGAATTACATACCATGCAAAAATCTACTGTGAATCAATGATTTTAGATATATTAAGACTTATACCATATGTATCTAGTAATGAAATTTGACTATGGGGTTCGAGCATGGGCTCGTGACACCCATAAATAGATTTCATGCAACCTTAATCCTGATTTTTATCATACATTTAGCACATGAACAATATCATAACATCACACTAACTTTGTGAGCACCATGATGAAAATTATATCGAATCTCTGTTGATTCTCGACTATGAAGAATACTAGTCTGTTTTGAACAATGCATTTCTCTGTTAAGCTTAAAAAGATCAAAATTAACTCATTATGTTAGTGAACATGACCTAGTGGTCAATTTTGGGGTTCCATCAGACCATTGGTGTGCTCACTAACATAATGTGTTAATCCTTTCATTTAACATTGTTCTTCACCTTATATGCATGCTCATTTTGTTATTGCATTAAATATCAAAAATATATGCAACCATGAAAGAATTGATTGTTTGTATGATGTTTACGCTCTCTGCATTTCTTAGATCCAGCTAGATCTAACAAACTCTTAACAATGATGTAGGACAACCCCCTAAAAGACCTAGAACCAGACAGATGTAGACTCAAAATGAAGACTCAAAGGACTAGGATCAAACACGACAACCAGCTCCAGATATACAGATGACCTTTCAAGGCAATGCAAAAGACTCACTCATACTTATGTCCCTTCTTTCTATTCTACACTTATGTACTTTGTTTATTGAAATATGAGAGAAGATTTCTAAATTACATTCGGTATGAATGCACAATGTAATCATCAACTATGAATTTTGACAAATTTTAAACATGTGATCAATACTTAGATTACAATGAAAATTTTTGATATGAATGCAATAACAAAATGATGATTCACATAACCTGAAAAGCACTGTTAAATGAAAGAACAAAAAATGAAACTCACTATTTGTCTATTATTTTGCATGATGAAAAATATGGTAACATTTTTGGCGACTTCTGCTAGATGTCTTCTTGCTAGACATGAATTCAGACCTTATCACTAGGCAATGGGAGTCAGATAACTAGAACATGCATGGATGCAACCTTATTGAAATGAAAATGCACCTAAACCTAGACCTAAACTCATGCAACCTAAAACCTAGTACTAGACTGCACTTACTGAAATGAAAACCTAAACTAACCTACTTTAACTAGCCTAAAGCCTGGTTAAACAAAATTGTTCATTGATTGTGAAAAATAACTTCCTGTCCTTTAGAGCTTACAATAATCCACATGGTTATGAATAATCATCATGAAATGAGCATATGAGATGAACATGATCATTTTCTTGACAAGGATCTGACTGATATGAAGTTTACTTACTTGATCAAGCTAATTATAAACACAATTATTCTAAATAAAATCAGTGAGGAACAACTTTTGACGAAGATCCAACAGAGGCTTACTTACTTGACAAAATAGGACAACAAATTGATTTGATTCACTCTTAGCTTCATCATGCAGAGGCACTGACACAACTTGTACTTCTTTGTTAGCTTCAATCCTAGCCAAATGCCTAATAGGACAGCCATGAGAGGTGATGAACTTAGAGCTTTGCTTGATAGATTCATGTTCCTGAGAGATAACTTCAGTCTAATTGATCTCCTCATCATGCTGGCTAGGAACAATCTCCTATAGCTTGTAGGTGCTTTTTGAAAGTGCAGGCTTGGCATCAAGATGCAAGTAGAATTGCTCCATCTCATCCCAAAACTGATCTTCTTCTTCTTCTTGATTCTTTTGTAGGAGAAGTATTTTCTTATCAACACAAATATTTTGATTTTTTGTAATCTTCCTTGAAAGATCCTACTTTAGATCAGAAACCTTCTATTCAATGCTCTCTTTTTCTTCTTCCAACTGAAAACACTTCTCAATTTGAAGCTGATAGCCTTCTTTATACTTTTCAGCTGTAGAAGCCAGGAATCTCATCTTTCACTTAAGATCCTGTAGTTCTTTTTCATGGGACTCCTCCTGAGCTTTTATTTCTTTTTCTTTCTCTAAATGAAATTCATTGCCTCTATCAAACATGGCTTTTATCAGATTTCTTTGGTCTTGAACCACTTTTTCACAAATAGTCTTCTGAACTTCCAGCTCTTCATAGGCATCCTTTTGAGATTTTAGATCTCTTTCTTTTTTTAACTTAAATTCATTTCTTTTAGCGAACATGGTGATTAAGAGCTCTCATCCTTGTTGAAGCTTCTTTTCATAAGCATCTTTCTATGCCTCTAACCTGCCTGCAAGCTTGGCTTCATTCCTCTTATATTTCTCCACCAGATACCTCTTGTAACCTTAATTCTACTAAGCCAATGCTCACTACTATTGAATTTGGGACTGATAAGCATTCTCTTCTAGCTGCCTATCCAGCTATTGCTGAAATTCAGATTCCTGCTATCTTTTGATATCTTCAATCTGCATACGCATATTCTGCAACATATTTGTAGTATCTCCATTTTGTGAACTATTATTATTTGCAGAATAATGAGAATCATATTGTGATTGCTGATCTTGATAGGGCTAAAAATGATTCTCTTGAACAACATTCTCTTGAAATGATGGAAAACTTGGAAACTAACCATCTAGGTAAGCATACCCTCTTTGAAAACTTGACATCTTTATTCATCTAGAAGACTGGAAATCAGAATATAAAACAACTTGAAACATACCAGCTTTCCACCTTTTGAAACAATAAACTTTCCTTCACGGATCTACCAAATATGCAAGAAGTGACCTCTTTTAGGTCTAAATCTTGTTGATTGCACACCAGAACTAGCAAGTAATACAATGCAATTTGACCAATTCATTGAAGAACGTGTCCCACCACGCATGCCAAAAACTATTCAGGCTTACAATTGTTACCTTACATCAGGCATTAAGGCTAACAACAATTCTATCTTGACAATGGAAACCTCTCCTAGCTATGGGTAGACTATGAATGAAGAGGAATCTTTGGCTTCTAGGCTGGTTCCTATAAAATATGGAATATCACTTTCCTGATCTACAAATTGTTGGGAAAAGGGAAGAGAATACTATAACTAAAAGATTAGGGTGATACACCAATGAATAATTTAGACTTTGCAAAAAGAGATGAAAATTCAATCCTAACTCACAAATGAAGATCTTAACACTCTGAATCTCTGGTCAACATATAGGTTAATAAATTCATGTTATCAGGGTTCTACCACAAACAGCATGGATAATTAACAAACATACATTTCTCATACAAGGCCTTGGAGCAATTGATTATCTTGAGAAGGAACATAAATTTATTCACTTCCTTTAGATAATAAATGATTTGACAATTGTTAGAAAAGATGAAAATAGGATCTAATATTGAAAACAAATACACAAATATGAGTCAAAGAATCTAGTTCATTCCTTCAAAAATCTGACAAAATGATTACAAAAATGGTCTTCAAAGAACTTAGGAACAATATGTTCACTATATGCCCTCTCTCCAAAATCTGCAACCCTTAATTGATCATCAAAAATCAATTTTATATCCTCTCCTTTCCTCGAATCCGAAAATCTAAGCTTTCCAAAAATGCCTGATCCTAGCCCAGAAATGTGTTAAAAAATGTGCCATTAACTAAGCCTTTCACCAACTTCCTCTAAATGCCTCTTCCCTAAATTTTTGGCCTAATATAAGGAATTAAATCCTTTTACAAAGAAAATTGCCAAAAATTATAAAAAAAAATTAATATTAAATAAAATTTTAATATTAACTATCCTACCCTTATCTCCTAACATAGATTAAGGACTCTGAGTGTAAATTATAAGCAAAGTGGGAAAGTTGACAAGACTCTTCATCCACTTGCAATGCTATGGAAAAAAATAAGGAGATAAGAATGCAAGGTGGCATTATGAATAGTTTTCAAGGCTCTACAAGATCTGACATGCATTGAAGGAATTGAACTACCTAGCAGACTCCAAACAGTTATCTCATTTTTATCTCAGCACTTGTGTTTTCTTCATTCTTCATGAAGAAGTTAAGGGAAATGAAACCCTAACATGCAAAAGCCTTCAAAAACTACTTGAAGGAACTTTGTTTTACTATAAGATGACTCCATTGTTGAACTCAAGCCATCTCTATACTTAAGATCACCACTACTTCTTCTATGTGTGTATCTCAAATAGGGAACTCAATGTTTACTTCAAACTCAAGTTTAGTGAACTGTAAGTCTTCTAATGAACTCTTTGTTTATCTTACAAAGCTCATTCTCTAGCATAAATATCATGAAGTTGTTCTTTAATATAGAATAGGTTATGGCCTCTTTTCTTGTTATATGGAAGATCATTGTTATTTGAATTCAATAGATGACTGACTATTTAACTATGAATCCATGAATAAGTTACAGTTGACTTGATATGTATCTTGCTTCATTGTTGAACTTGGACATGCCTTCACTGGATTTTATTTGTTTTCACTTTCTATTGACCTCGACTGTGACTTATCTATGGCTCCATGGCTTTGATTCATTGTTCATACTATCAATCCATGTTTTATTTGATGTAGGCTACACATACTTCACATCTGGGCTCGACTGTTGGTTTATTAATTGCATACCATATATGGGTTTCAAAGTATTGACCCCAAAACTACTCAACACACTTTTGTTTAATTGTGAATACACCTCCACCATGTATGACCATTTGTGACTATTGTAAAATTATGAGATTCATGTTGATAACCTAGCAACAGTTGCAGGTTCTAATTGTAGGTTATCTTCATTTGATGAGTTTGAAACTTGTGAACCCAAACTATATTTATTGCAATCATGGCTTGATATTAGATGCTAATAGTCATCTAACTAGCATTTATTTGTTTCTTGCTCCATTGTTTGAACTTGAAGTTCACCTTGCTACTCGCCACTGTTGGTATCGGGTGACTAAAATTCTTTATTTGATGCACACCACAAGCTTGCTTTGTACTATCACTCACGGCACTCACTGTTGTTTACATTAATAGTCACAGCTTTGATTCTTCTAATATTGACAATCATATATCATGTGCTATAACTATTGGTTCATGGTTTCTTTAGCCTAGATTTAACTTAAACCCTTGTCTTTGATTTGAACTCATGCCTAGTTTGACTGGTACTGGCTCAATTTTTACTAGTAGTGAGCTTGATCTTTTCAATGAAAGCTCATTTATTTTGGAAAGAGCTCGAATCTGATGGTGCTTGGCCTTTGCTTGTATTTAATCCAACCTTGACATGAGCTCATATTCAAACATGACTATAATGTTGAAGATCAAATTCCAGCCTTTACAATAATTAAAACACGGCCTGTTATTTAAAGGAAATCAGCATTCAAAAACATGAGTCTTGGGTTTTGCTATTTACTTTGAATATTTTCATACATGGCTGAAAAAATGAAGCTAAAATAGTGCTGATATCGATTTGAAATCCTCTTTTTGTTAACACCAAAAATTTTAACACTTCCTGCTCTATATTTATTCCTCTAGTTTGTTCTCTAGTAACTGATATTTGCTTCGACTTGATGCTTACTATAAATTCACTGATTGAAGCTATGATCTCTTCTTTGCAATGCTTATGTCTTTGAAGATGTACCTGGAACACATCTATGCTGCTTGAAATTTTCTTTACTAGTAGTATCTTAGCACTAATTTGAACTTGCATCTTATATTCAGAACTAATGCTTAATCTGTTTACCAAAAAATTGTAAACTATACAGTTCCAAATGCTTTGATAGTGAGCACCATGATTAGAACTGCATACCATGTGAAAATCTATTGTGAATCAAAGATTTCAGATATATTAAGACTTATACCATATGTATCCAGTAATGAAATTTGATTATGGGGTTCGAGCACTGGCTCGTGACACCCATAAATAGATTTCATGTAACCTTAATCCCAATTTTTATCATACATTCAACACATGAACAATATCATAAGAGAACACTAACTCTATGAGCACCATGATGAAAAGTATATTGAATGTCTGTTGATTCTCGACTGTGAAGAATACCAGTCTATTTTGAACAATGCATTTCTTTGTTAAGCTTAAAACCATCAAAATTAACTCATTATGTTAGTGAACATGACCCAGTGGTCAATTTTGGGCTTCCATCAGACCATCGGTGTGCTCACTAACATAATGCATTAGTGCTGTCATTTAATAGTGTTCCTCACCTTATATGCATGCTCATTTTGTTATTGTATTAAATATCAAAAATATATGCAGCCATGAAAGAATTGATTTCTTGTATGATGTTTATGCTCTCTGCATTGCTTAGATCCAACTGGATCTAACAAACTCTTAACCATGATGTAGGACAACCCCCTAAAAGACCTAGAACCAGATAGATGCACACTCAGAATGAAGACTCAGAGGACTAGGATCAGACACAACAACCAGCTCCAGATATACAGATGACCTTTCAAGGCAATGCAAAAGACTCACTCATACTTATGTCCCTTCTTTCTATTCTACACTTATGTACTTTGTTTATTGAAATATGAGAGAACATTTGTAAATTACATTTAGTATGAATGCACAATGTAATGATCAACTATGAATTTTGACAAATTTTAAACATGTGATCAATACTTAGAGTACAATGAAAATTTTTGATATGAATGCAATAACAAAATGATGGTTCACATAACCTAAAAAGCACTGTTAAATGAAATTACCAAAAATGAAACTCAGTATTTTTCTATTATTTTGCATGATAAAAAATATGGTAACAATTCCCAAGGAGGTCACGAGCACTTAAATACATCATGTGAGAGTCCTTGTGAGACCCTCAATACCGAACAATCAAGTGAGCTAGCAAGTCTTTGAAAATGATGAGCAGTTTTTCAATTTTTTGATAGAAGAAGTTGAATTCTCTAAGGTTAATCAGAATAAGCTTTTTGACCAGTATAATGACCATATGTTATAGTTGAAAACTAGCAAGTTTCCCAAGAGACTGGTCATCCTTGAGTCCATTTTTAAATCTAATGACCAGCTCAGAGGAGACAAAGCCAATATGTAAGTCAAAGAGGAACATTACTAGCCTATCAAGATTTTCAAAGACAAATCCCTCAAGCTAGGAAAGGTATGTACCTAGCTAGAAAGGAAGGCTTTTATCTCATTATGTCAAGAGTTTAATGATATTTTTGCATGGGAATATTATGATCTAAAAGGATTTTATCCCCACTTAGCCCAACATAGCATTGAGCTAGAAATACATGCCAAACTAGTGAGATAGAAACAGAGCCAATATCATCTTCCCCATAAAACACATCTCTTGGGTCTCCAATCTAGTACCTGTCAGAAAAAAGAATGGTGAAATCTGGCTATGTGTAGATTTCAGAGACCTCAACAGAGCCTCACTCAAGGACCACCATCCATTTCCCTCCATGGAATAGATATTACAGTTTGTCTCAAGGTCTGACAAATTTTCTTTACTAGATGGCTTTTTTGGCTATAGCCAAGCCCTAGTAAGAGAGGAAGACTAGTATAAGATAGCCTTCACCACTAAATGAGGCACCATGGCATATAGAAAGATGCATTTTGGGTTATCTAACATTGGTTCTACATTTCAAAAAGCCATGGAAATGTCATTTGTTGGTTTGATGAACAAATTTGTTCTAGTCTATTTAGATGATATATCTATCTTTTCAAAGGATACTAATGATCACCTGGTTCATCTAAGGCATATTTTTGAAAGGTGCAGAGAATTTGGAGTTTCATTGAATCCAAAAAAATGTATCTTTATTGACTATGAAGGTAGGCTTCTAGGGCACATCTTTTCTAGGCAAGGGACAACAATCGATCTTGAGAGAGTAAAGGCCATCATGGCATCACCCTTACCGGCACACAAGAAGGGGTTGTAGAGATTCCTAGGGAGAATCAACTTCTTGAGAAGGTTCATCCCTAATGTTGTAGCACTACTAAAGCCTATGACCCAAATGTTGAGGAAGAATTCAAATTTCCATGGAAAAATGAAGGAAATAAATGTTTTGAAGAGATAAAGGAAGCAATTTCTTCTGCTCCTACTTTGGTAAACCCTAATTTTTATAAAGATTTTATTCTATATGATTTTGGGGACACTGATAGTACCTCTACCATGTTAGTCCAGCAGAATACCAAGAAATGGGAGTAGCCTTTTACAACCAAGGTTTGGATCATTATGAGTTAAATTCTACCCCTATAGAGAAACATGTGTTGGCAATATTGAGGATCTTGAAGAAGTTCAGGCATTTTCTATCTAACAACATAATGCACTTAATGGTTTCTCACCCTTTCATAAAAGACTTCCTTCTGAATAAGGATTTAAGCCACAAGAGGGATGGTTGCATCACCAAAGTCATGGAATATGATATCCAAATCAAGGTGACTAAGTTGATAAGGGGAAAAGGGTTGTGTGAGAATATGAATGAAGGCATAATGGACAAGAACCAGTAAGAAGGAGAGGTTGTTTTGATGAACCAGAATTCAGAATAGAGTGAAAGCTGGACAATAGAGATGAAAGACTATCTCTTAACTGGTCAATGCCCTCAAAGCCTCGACATGAGAAAAAGGAGGTACTTTAAGCTCTAATTGATCCTATTTATCATTTTGGATAATGTTATGTATAAAAGGTATTATAATGGTATCTTGTTAGGATGTTTTGAACCTAGCCAAGTGAGTAAATATTAGAGGAGTTTCATGATGGAGGATTTAGAGGACACTTTCCATCCAGAACCACTGCTCTAAAGGTCATGAGAGAAGGTTAATATTGGCCTAGCCTATATAAGGATGCATTTTATTAGGTGAGAAAGTGCAAGAACTGTGCTCTATTTTCTAGAAAATAGAAATTGGAAGCCCTCCCACTGCATCCCATCAAAGTGGAGCTGCCCTTCTCCAAATGGGGGTTGGACTTAATTAGACCTATTAATCCTCTATCATGTGTTGGCCACACATGGATACTTACTTCTACAGACTATTTTACCAAATGGATAGAGGCTGTAGCATTGAAAGTAGCAAATGAAACCTTTGTCCTAAATTTCTATTAGGATATTGTGTTAAGGTTTGGCACTCCAGACTCTATCATTTCAGACAATGCTATGGAATTTCTTGGAATGAGAACCTCAAAATGGGCATTAAGGCACAATATCTTCCTAAGAACCTAATCCAACTATTACCCTCAAGGTAATGGCTAGGTGGAATCAATAAACAAAAACTTTCCAAAGATCATCAAATAGACTATAGAGGGAAACCAGAGGGACTACAATAGCAAGTTGAAGCTAGCCCTATGGGTAGACATAATAACACCTAAGATGTCTATAGGTAACTCTCCTTATACACTTATTTATGGAAAAGAAGCTAGAATCCCTATTTATATTGAACTACCTACTTTGCGCTTGATTAAGGAAACTCAATTGATGGAAGAAGATACTATCCAAGCTAGGCTTGCTGAGTTAATTGAACTTGAAGAAACAAGGAGAGTATTGTTGGTACTTTCAAATTTGAGACAAATTTGGAGTGACCAATTGAAAAAAATCAATATATTTTTAATAACTCACGAGGTTGTTCTTTGCCAATGTATGTCCGGTTGAATGGTTGGAAAATTAATGCAAATGTGGAAGACAAATAGAGAAGCCCAGGTTGGCATATGGAGGAGATTCTTCTTCAAAGTTTAGAACCAAATACCATGGGATCCCACAGAACAAATTTTTTAAATCAATGGATTTTGTGCATATACGGATTTGCAGAAAAGAAAAAAAATAGTCATATTGCGGGGGGCATAACTTTTTATTGAACTGGTGGATCAAGCTCATTTTTGGATATATTGTCACAAATCTAGTTCTCCATATTCTCAATGGAGTGATTTTCAAAATTCATCCTAGTTCGTGGGATACAGTCATCTAAGTGTGGCACTATAAAAATTGCCCATAAAAATTCATAGCAATTATCCCACATTGATCCCAATTTCAAAATTTGAAATGTTTATATGAAATGCTCCAAACATATGAAATAAATCAAAGTGCTAGAAGCTATGCTTTCCCAAGCTTGTGCATCCACCTCGGTTTCCATGCCATTGGGCCTAGAAGAAATTTTGCAGAAATGGACACTTGTCATAGAGAAGTCTCCAAATCTCCAAATGATTATGAGACTTAGATACTTAGTCTCCAAGTCTCATAATAGAGAAGTCTCCAAGTCTCCAAATGATTATGAGACTTAGAGACTTAGTCTCCAAGTCTCTAGATGAAGATTCAGAGATCTAGAGACTAAAGGCAGTCTCCAAATCTCATAAGAAAGAAAAAGAAGAGGAAATGATTATGAGACTTAGAGACTTAGTCTCCAAGTCTCCAGATGAAGATTCAGAGACCTAGAGACTAAAGGCATTCTCTAGGTCTCTAAATGAAACCATGGTCAAGGAAATGATTTAGAGACTTAGAGATTAATGTAGTCTCCAGATCTTCAGATGGACTGGGGTTAAAGGTAAGTTTGTCTGAGCATCCAATGAAATGGTGACAAGGGGCAAGTTCTGGTGGCCTGTGCAGATTTTAAAGTTATAAAAGATTTAAAAGGCATAACATAGTTGAAACATTAGAGAAATTTTGAAATTTTTCATGACAGAGCTACTCATGAAAAAATGCCTGGGAAATCCATTTTTTGTCCAAATATGGCAGTATAATATGTTTTCAGAAATGCCAGAAGATGATAGATGCAATGATGGCAATTAGAATCAGATCAAATCAAGTTTCTTAGAGCAATAAAGGCTTTTAAATCCATGATTAGATTTTGGAGAGACTTTTCTTCAGAAATTGATTGATTTTGCAGATCCAGCAAAGGGAATGAATCAGATTTTTAGTGGATGAAAGGATAAGAGGGTACAGAGGATTAAATAATATTTGAGGGAGGAGTAAAGGACAAAGAAATCAGATTTCTAGTAGATGAGAAAATTTTATGCAAAAATGGATAGATGTTATCATATTTTGGAGGTGCTCGAGAAGATCATATTTTTAGAGAAGCAAGAAGACAAATGAGATCAGATTGCAGAGTGGACAGGTGTTGGTCAAGTGTAGATTTTAGGGTTTCTCTCTCAGTCTATTTATTCTTTTCTCTTCTCAGTTGTAGGGGTTCCTATCCCTACTTCTTCTTCTATTCTACTTGAGGGTTTCAGACTGGTTCTGCACTTTTCTCATAGGAGATTTTACAGCAGGCTTCCAAATGGTTTTCTTAATGTATTTCTGCAAAACAAATTTCCCAACCTTGTCTATGCTTTGAGTTTTTTGTCTTTAATGTATTGAACCAAGAATATTTTAATAAAGTACAGTGCAGTACCTATTCTCTGTTGTTATGTCTCTTTGCATTCTATTGATGCTCTTGTATGTTTTATTTGTAAGGCATCTAAAAACATACCAGCTACAAGGTAGTTTGTTTAATTATTTGTGAGTTTCTCTCAAGGAGAGAATTAAATTTCATAAGTAGTTTCAGAGAGCTAACATTATTGAAGGATTTGATGCAATAATTTGGAAGTGAGAGGATAGTTTGTAAGGCACTCTATTTGGATTGCATATAGTCTATTAGGCATTCTGTAATATTTTGTTTGATTTATAACCTATGTATTACATCTTTTGACTCCTTGCCCAAATGAATAGGCACTGGTTGGCTGTTTGTGATGCTATTATTTTTAAGTCATCAAACACAAAATTTCATTACCAATTCATTTCTGTTTTTAATTTTCATGCATACTATGAAAGGACTGCATCTAGGTGATAGAGTTCACATTTGTTGAATCCTTGGACAGAGAATTAGAGGTTAACCTTCCTTGAGTTGAACTCATAAAAAGAAGAAGGATTTATGTCCTTATTTTATCAGCTATTGCAAAGCTGGTAGGCTTGCAACATAGTCACCAAACTCTAACTTCCATGATTCAAAATCTTTCTCCCATATCTTCCTGATGGATTCAACAACATTGAGTAGAGTACTCAATCTGTATGCTATTGTTTGACAAGCTTGCAGGGAATTGAAGCTAAACTTCTGAAAAGATGTCTTTGCTGAAAGACACTGCTCAATTTGGTCTTCACCAATTGAGGTCTTGATTGAGATATGCTCTCTCAAGATGTTAATCCTAAGCATCTTTCTATTCTTCTCCTCTGCTACCATTCTGATTTCATCATTTAACTTCCTTATGTTCTTCTCTACAAAACTTATCTTTACATTTGGGCTTGACAAGGTGTTTGTTTCAGCTGTAATTGTATCTATCTTCTCTCTGATCTTCTTATCTTCTTTAGCTATTAGGATTTTTGATTTTGTGCATTGTATATACAAACTCTTGCCAGTCTCAAAATGTTTCCTCAAATTCTTTATGCATACATCCAAATTACCAATATCATTTTGAATATTTATACTTAAATTTTGTTGCATTTCTGCTTCAAAGTCTTCCTGAACTTTTATTCTAGCAATATCCTTTAAGTTAGAAAATTCAGAGTCAAAAGAGTTTATTACTATTTTAGCTTTCTCAAGTGGATCCATTTCAAATACCTTAGTGTTGATCACACGCTCAAGTTTCTCTGTCAGAACTCTAACTTTTCCTTCAAGGTCGTTCACCTTCTTATTCTTTCCAATAATTTTATTAAGAGATGTGATGAACTCAAGCTGATCATCATCTACAACTTCTTGTCCAAGTTATTCAAATATTGAATCAATTTGTCTCTTCTTACTATCAGGTGCACTAGGGGTAGTGACCTCTGTCAAAATTTGTTTACCTTTAACTATCTGTTCTACTAGAACTGATTCTGATATTGCGAGTGCTTCCACTGCCTCTATATCCTTTTCTAATTCTATAATCTTCTCTTGCTCTTCTAAATCCAAATTGTCAACAATGTTTCCTAGATCATGAAATACTGCATCATCTGATTCTAGTGTCACTTTGGTTCCTTCAATGTCCATTGATTCTTTGCCAATATTTATATGTGAAGAAGATGGGACTTCTTCAATACCAACTTCCTCTGCATGTGGTTCCTCTGATTGCATCTGCTAAGGGTCTGATTCAACATGCTTTCCTGCAACTATAACTGCAAGAACTTGCATTACTGCTTGCTTTGTCTCTTTCTGTACTTCATCCTTTTTGCCTCCCATTATAAGGATTGTTCTTCTCTTAGTTCTCAATAAAGTTCCAAGAGACTTCAAGAATCTCTTCAAATGATCTTCATCCTCAACTTCATAGAACTATCTGATTACATGTTCTCTCATCTTTATGTCCTCTTCTTGCGCTCTTTGTTTTCTATTCACAAGTCTATTATACAAATCTTCTAGGATCTTACCATGAATGATGCTAAGTTTCTTATCTATCACAATCATATGTGTAATCATTGCATTTTCAAAATTCAATCTGTCAAATGATCCATATAGATCATAGAATTTATTTAGCTTAGTGAAGTCTCCATGCTTCAATATATCTCCATTAACTCTTTCATTTCTTGGTTTCCAAGTTTTCTTCTTGATTGAAACTTCATCATCATCTTTAATTACTGCTACCTTTCTAGGTACAGGTGGTACAATCACTTTCTGTCTCTTGCCGAGTCCTGTTGCACTCACTTTTACTCTTTTTCTAGGAATAGGAGAAAAAGATTTATCTCCTTCATCTTTCTCAGGTACTTCAACTTTTACCTTTACTTCAATAGGATCTTCAATAGATGCCTCAGGTGGAATTACAAGATTTTCACTTTGCTTCAAGGCTTCTGCAGTCTTCTTAGCTATGTCAAACTCATGACTTGACATACCTAATTCTTTCAGTATTTTCTTCATATTAGATTCAAATCTCTTACTAGATTGCTTCTTTTCTCTCAAGCTTATTGTAGAGTTGAAATTCTCTTCATAGGTTCCAAACCTATTTGCATGACCATCCAACTCACACTTTAACAGTCTATTCACATATCCTACTATTTTTGCTTCAGATACTTCATAGCCAAGAGGGTCTATGAATTCCATTCTAGGATCAACTGCTTCAATGTAGGTGAAATTAGTGTCTACCATAAAACAAATGTCATCTTTATGCTTTTCAACTAAGGATTGAGGAATCCTTGATTTGTTCTTAACAATATTCTGAAAAGTCTTCAATACAAGCTTCACACTGTCATTGACTTTATCAAAAAGGTGCTTCATGTAGACTAAGTTTATTCTTTCCATTGTGTTCACATTGTCACTCTAATCAACTGTGTAAGGAAATCTTCTCAAAATATGGAAAAACATATAGGTTATCAGAGATGAAAACCTAAACTGTGTGTATTTAGCCTTCTTAATCTTTTCTAAGTTCTCAAATAATTGAATTTTCAAAATTTCACATAGGTCTACTTGTTTCTTCTCAATATACATAAGATAAGCCACATGAACCATTCCTACAACCATGTCATCTTCCCTTGAACTACCATAGAATTTAGTTGTTGGGATCTTGCAAAGGTACCTAACATCATCTTGCTTAATCTTACTTGTCGCAATTCCTCTCCCATTATAACTAGATCCAGTGTTGTCTAAAACAATCTTTCTCATGTTCTTTTCATTTAGTGGAATCTCTCCAACTTTTGATAATCTAGTAACATCATGAATTAGGTTGGTAGTTATATCAATAACTCTATCCTCCATCCAGAATTTCCCATTGTGGATTCTACTTAAAATGATCTTGGTACATTCCTCATCATTAAATTCATACTTCATGGAATATTTGATAATTTCATTATTCTCTAGGTGCCCATAAGCTAGTTTAACTGACATGTCTTGATTATACAATTTCTTGTAATCATCACTAAAATCTACATCTCCCAAAGTTTCAAACTTGCAACCTAAATATCCTTTAACATTCTCAATGTGCAATACTTCATTTGGTATGGATGATAGTGCTAGTCTGTTATCAATTTTAGCTAGTTCTACTGGTTCTTTCTTAATCTTAGGTCTATTCTTATGTTTAACATTATGAACCATAGAAATATCCATCTTATCAACTGATTGAAGATCAAAAAATACCTCAACTTTGCAAATCTAGGGTTTCGGTATGATCGATGTTGCAAACTGCTTCCAAACTTCTTCAAATCATCCTCAACTTGCTTTTTCTTCTTTCAAATATCTTTTCAATCACTCTATAATCATTATAACTTCTATTTCAACCTTATAACACTTCACATTAACTCGATTTGACATCGCATTCATTTATTTTGCTGCTAAAACCTCAAAAAGTTGATTTTGCAAACCTGCAACCATAAAAAATTTTGCGATTGTGCAAAACACAATATTTTCTTTTACACACTTAACCATAGCATTAGTAAAACATAACAAACCTATATCTAACTATGAAAAACTTAACTCATTCAAATTCCTAATCTACACTAATCCTAAGTCCTAAACTACAAAGACTTACATAATTTAAGTACTTAAAGAAGGGTCAAGTAAAGATTCATCCTTACCATTAGTTACATTACCTTCCTGACTACTTTCAGTGCTGAATATACCTCCTTGATCTATGCCTTTATCAAATTTTACTTCATCTTTATTGCTACAACAACTTTTCTATTTGTTTCCTACATTTTCATTCCTTCTTGCATTGTTCCTAGGGTTAGGGTTATGATGATAACCTCCATTGTTCATTCTGCAAACTCTTGCTGAGTGTCCAAACTTGTTGCATATCTGACAAATGATTCCATTGTTTCCAAATCTCTGTCCTTGCTAGTTAATTTGTGACCTACAATTTCTAGCAATATGTCCTACTTTGTTGCATCTAAAACATACTACTACTTTTCTTTGATTCATTTCTTCAATAGATTTCTTATCTGCATTGTTAGTATTCCCAATCATTCTATCATAATTACTTTAGGTCTTCTACATTCGTTAGCTATGTGTCCAAAACTATGACAATTATAACAATGTCCATTAAGAGGTTTAAATTTCTTACCTGTGCAATCTCTCTTCATGTGTCCAATAGTATTACAAGAAAAATATCTACCTTTGAATTCTCTTTGCATACCTTTAGATGATTCTTCCTATTTTGATTCTTCTTGCTTTGATTCTTCTTTCTCTCTAGGTGGTTCTTCTTTAGGTGGATCTTCCAATGTGTTCTCATCTAGCTTTATTTCCTCCACACTTTTAGTTGTCTTCCAATCTAGCTTCTTACTTTCATGGATTGCTCTAAACATACTAAATCCAAATCCAGTCCTATCAAAGAATGGTTCTTCAAAAGAAATTTGTTTTCCAGTCTTATCACTATTTGAATATAGCCTTTCAAGTTGTTGTTTAGATTGAGTTAATTCACCTTTCACAATTTTATTATACTTCTCAAGTTCCACATACTGCACTTTTACTTTTTCAGATCAGATGTTTCCTTTTCAAGTCTTGATCTCAGATCTTCATTCTCAATTTTCAATTTTTCATTATCAAATCTCAAATTTCCATCTTTCATACTAAGTTTCAGATTTACTATCTTTATTTCATGCTTAAGGATCTCATTTTCTTTTTCTAATTCATCACAATCTTCAACAAGCATATCAGATTTCAGATCTTCAATCTTACCTTTTAATTTGTCAATAGCATTCTTTGCATCTTCATATTTTCTTCTTAAGGAGTTTCTTTCATCAGTAAGCATATCAATATATTCAAGAGCTTCTTCAGGATTATTCTAAAGTTGATCCATATCCATAGAGATCTTACTCAAGCTGCTAATCTTTCCTTGAATGTTCCTTCTCTGAGTAACTATACTCTGATACCAATTGTTAGAAATAGGAAATACTGAGAGGGGAAGGTGAATCAGTATTTCACAAAATTTTTCTTTTGCCCACTTATGGATATAATAGATTACTTTAGTTAATACAAAGATTATCAAGCTGACTAACAAACATAGCAGTAAATAGAAAGAACTCGTAAAACCCTGGTGGGGATGGTACCCACAAAGATCACTAATCAAAAGTATCATGTTAGGGATATTGGACCCTATTAGGAGTCAATTTACAATATATAGTAGATCTATCTTGGTTAAAAGACTTTAGGCCTTGTTAGAAGCCTTAACCCTATTAGGAGTTACATTACAAAACCTGATCACCAACTGAGCTCACTACCCAAATAGGTAATACAAAATGTTTTTGACTGTAGTATGGTACTTCTTACAACTTTTCATCAATAGCCTTTGCTACTATCACAATATACAACTATCACAAGTTATCTTTTCTTTCTTTTTACACATCACATACTTTTTTATTACATTTCAAGTATGCCTAATATATGAGTTATTAGAGCTAATAAATTTACATGGTCAGCTTCCAAAATTTTTATCCAAGAGTAAACATCTAGGATTTTCTCCCTTCATAATGTTAAGTCATTATTTTGACAAGCAAAAATAATCCCTTAACTCTTTCACTAATACTGTCTCCAAAACTATTTTGTCTACAAAAACTATCTTCGGTAAACTTTGAATAACTTTGTTTGTACTACTCCAAACTTTATGCACACTAAGATGGGGTATCCTCATACTCTATAGAAGCTTCCGTTAATTGCACAAACAAAAATATTTCTCTAGTGGACGTCGCCAACTAAATCTTCATTGGGTGCTCTGTCAGGATCACTGTATCCATACTTAGACAATTTCTTCCTTCAACTTGTCATACTTGCATTCCAGATTCTATGCTCTCAATAGAGATCATATGTTGCCATAATGACAACATATATGCATTCACATTAGCCAAATTGCCAACAATGTTTCCTTGTTACTTTATTGGCAACTTAAAATCCTCAATACCCATGTGTGCTTTAATCTCATTGGCTGGTCATAGGTTCTCTAAGTCTCTCAGTAGTTAGTTTTCCCATCTAGTGGTCTAAATTTGTGGGGTCCTGATTATGAGGATCTAATGGTTGGCATATCTTTGGATAGGCTATTATCAGAGCATGAGATCTAAAGATGACCATTGGATCTTCCAAGTCTGCAATGTTGTAGTGTGTTAGTAGGACCAGTGCCACCTCATCTGATTTGATAGCTTCTGATTGGTCCACATGTATCGAGTCATCTTTTATTAGTAGGACTAGGTTCTTTCAATGGTCAGAGGTCCTGACAGTTTTCAAAGGATCGACGGCTATCTTAAGTTCGCAAGGTTTTTGTCAGAGCTATAAGGGGATAAGACTAGCCGTCGATCTTTCTTTTTGTTAGAGCCTTACACATGGGTCCTTAGATGATGATGTTCTCATTTCCCATTGGTCCACATATCAATGACTTCGATGCTATAGTGGGGCCATGTGAGGATGTCTACAAGCATGTCAGAAGGATGAAGATCGACAGCTGGCGTATCTTCATGAAGGGATTTTCTGACACATGAGATTATGTTAGAAAGTAAAGATCCCCAAGATAACTAAGAGGGTGGGGGGTGAATCAGTTATTAGATAATTTATCCATTCAATAGCTTTAAACAATATAATCAATGTACTGATCAACCATAGAAAGATAACCATACACAATTGCATAATAACACAAGATATGTTAACTAGGGAACCTCTTGAAAAGAGTAAACCCCGGTGGGAATGATGCCCACAAAATGATGCACTAATATGAAATTTCCTTGTTAGAGGATGGACCCTATTAGGAGTCTTATGAAATACATTCAGTACATATAAATCCCTGTTAGGAGATTTTGAATCCCTGTTAAAAGATTCTAACCCGGATAAGAGTTTATGGAAGACAGAAGGACCCACTACCCAAACAGCTTCAAGGCAAGATCTCTGAACCCACTGTCCAAAAGATCTTAGAATTATTCAACAAAATAATATGAAATATATTACCTCCTTCACACTATGCCAAAACTACACTCTCTGCTACACAAGATCACAATTCCAGATCTTTGTACTCACAAGTCTTCCTTCATCACTAAATTAGCTCTTTTCTTCACTTCATGCATATATTCACATCACAATCTTCATAGTACCCATTACAATAAGGAAAAAATTCCTTCTTATATTCCAAACTCAAATAATTACAAATGAGTCGGTCCTCAATTACAAAATAATAAATTCTACACGCTACACACAGAATTCACATAAAACTATCGGCTTCTAGTTACTGTAACTTTCTCCAAACATATCCTCAAAGTTTTCACTATGAACCACATCATCATTAATGAGTCTCCAACATCCCTTTAACTGTGGAAAATTAGATTCCATCCCAGCTAAGAGATATCCTCCAATTTCCAAACATCGCTACATAGAAACACTGTCTAAACACTGCTTTCACCAAAATGCTCATAACTCTTACAAATGAATGAATTTATTTTTGTGGTGTTAACCATAGGTTAATAACACACCAAAAAACATTCCATTAACTACACAAAATTCAATCTACAATACAACATGTGCGCAAAACAAAACTATACCTACTTTCCTGCTAATATCCAAAATATCACTGTGTTGACATCAATGACAATCCAAGTCATGAATGCAATGACAACTACTATAGAATGACTACCAAAACACTTTTCATTCATTCCTAACAATCTCCCCCATTGGCATTGATGGAAACATAGATGAAAAACATCCAATGTTCCAAAAATCCAATACTGCAACATCACTGCAAAATATCAAATCAAATCTTGCTTTGTTTTCCTATTCAGCTCTCTCATACAATCCACAATGTTTTTCATTTATATCTCTCCCCCATTGACATCAATGATAGAAATTCTATCACTAAGTCAACAACAACTTAATGTCAAAAGAGACTTTTCAGAAAAATACAATAACAAGAGTCCTCATGACTCAGCTCATAAACTCCCCCATAGAGGAAGCTCCAACATCCAATCTAGAAGAAAGATAGGGCTCATATACCACTGGATGGATGCAACCATCTGCATCAATTCTAAAAAATAGGTTGGGGCATAACCCCAAGTATACCTCTTAGATACACAAATGTATCCTTAGGTAAAGGCTTTGTAAATATATTTGCTATCTGCTCCTTTGTACCTATGTACTCCAATCTTACTTCTTTTTCTGCAACTTTCTCTCTTGCAACATGATACTTGATCTCAATATGTTTAGTCTTAGAATGTAAAATAGGATTTTTTCACATACTCACTATACTAGTGTTATCACAATGTATAAAAATAGGCTCATCAAACTTTATTCCAATAACTTTCAACATCTGTTTCATCCAAATAATCCGATTACAATTATTTGCTGCTGCAACATATTCTCCTTCTGCTATGCTTTGTGAAGTACAATTCTACTTTTTACTTAGCCAAGAGACCAATTTACCTCCAATAAAAAAGGCTCCACCACTAGTGCTTTTCTTGTCATCAATGCTACCTCCCCAATCTGCATCAGTATAGGCACATAAAGTAAAATCATTAGAATTCTCATACCATAATCCATAATCCATTGTTCCTTTTAGATATCTCAGTATCCTCTTTACTGCTGCATAATGTGATTCTCTAGGTTTTGCTTGAAATCTTGCTGCAATCCCCACTGAATGTGCTATATCAGGTCTTGTATGTCTCAAGTACTACAATCCTCCAATCATAGATCTATACTTTTTCTGCTCAACTGCTGGTGTCTCATCTTTGCTAGATAACTTATGTCCGGTTACCATAGGTGTTCCAACAGGTTTAGAATCTTCCATTCCAAATATTTTTAATAATTCATTTAAATACTTATTCTGACTTAAAAATATACCTTCCTTGCTTTGTGTTATCTGTAATCCCAAAAAATATTTCATTTCTCCAATTATGCTCATCTCAAATTCAGTCTTCATTTCATCTGCAAATTTGTCACTAGCTTCATCTTCTCCTCCAAAGATAATATCATCAACAAATATAACTATAACCAACAAACCATTCTCAATTTCTTTTGTGTATAAGTTACTGTTTGTTGTTCCTTTTATAAATCCCAATTTCAATACATACTTATCCAATCTTGCATACCAGGTTCTAGATGCTTGTTTTAATCCATATAAAGTTTTCTTTAACTTACATACCATATCTCCTTCTTGTGTCAAAGGAAAACCTTCAGGCTGCTCAATGTAGACTTCTTCTTCCAATTCACCATTCAAAAATGCTGACTTCACATCCATCTGATACACTCTGAATTTCTTGTAAGTTGCATATGCTAGAAACATTCTCACTGCTTCAAGTTTGGCCGCAAGTGCAAAAGTTTCTTCATAGTCAATTCCTTCTTGTTGTGAATATACTTTACATACCAATCTTTCTTTATTTCTTATCACTTCTCCTTGTTCATTCATCTTGTTTCTGTATACCCACTTTGTTCCAATCACATTCTTGTCTTCAGGTCTAGGGACCAATTCCCATGTCTTGTTTTTTTCAATCTGCTCTAGTTCTTCTTTCATAGCATTGATCCAATGTTCATCTTCACAAGCTTCATTAGTAGTCTTAGGTTCAATTTTAGAAATCAAACATAAATGTACCTCAATCCAAGTCAAAACTCCTCTATCTAAACTTTCAATAACTTGCTCAACAGGGTGATGTCTTGAAGTATACCTATTAGGTGTCATAGTTACTGATCTTATTCCAATTGTAGATTCTTCTCTGCTTTCTTCTCTATTTTCTTCTCTATTTTCTTCTCTATCTTCTTCAGTATGACTTTCATTCAGCAAATCACTATTAGTTTCAAAAAATAATTCTGCATTTTCAATGTTAGGCTGAGGTTGTGCTTCTCCATCAGATTCATAATCAAGCATTCTTTCCTGAATTTTAAACTTCTCATCAACTTTTACATTTGCACTTTCAACAATAGTCTTAGTTCTTTTGTTATAACATCTATATGCTTTGCTTTTTAAAGAATATCCAAGAAATATTCCTTCATCACTTCTAGGATCAAACTTTCCTATATCATCATCTCTCTTTATATAACATTTACTTCCAAAAATTCTAAAATACTTAACTGAGGGTGTATGTCCAAACCATAATTCATAAGGCATCTTATTTGTATCTGCTTTGATTTGTACCCTATTCATAGTGTATATTTCTATGTTCACTGCTTCTCTCCAAAATTTTTTAGCCAAATCATTTTAAAACAACATAGCTCTTGCTGCTTCGGTTATTGACCTATTTCTTCTTTCTACAATACCATTTTGTTCTGGTGTTCTAGGGGCTGAAAGTTGTCTCTTAATACCATTCATTTCACAAAAAGTGTTAAACTCTCCAGATGTAAATTCACCACCTCTATCAGATCTTAGACACTTAATCTTCATTCCATATTCATTCTCAATTTTGGTTTTCATGATCTTAAACTTATCAAATGCTTCAAATTTTTGTTTCAAAACTGCAATCCACATCATTCTTGTAAAATCATCAACAAGAATCATAAAATACCTTTCACCATAGAATCCTCTAGTCCTAGTAGGACCACTCAAGTCTATATGAACAATCTCCAACTTCTTTGCCGATGTGAACTTCTTATTGGGAAATGAACTCCTTTTATACTTTCCCATCATACATTCTTTACAAATCATGTTAGTAGGTTTCATAATTCTAGGTAAATCTCTTACCACAAGTGTAGTGCTCACCTTGACAATATTATCAAAGTTTATATGACAAAACCTTTTATGCCATAACCAACTGTCATCAATCCTAGTTATCAAACATGTCATCTCAGTAGGATTCAATTGAAATACATTACCTCTAGTTCTGGATCCTTTTCCAATCAAATTTGAATCTTTATCTTTTATCACACAAGTTTTCTCAGAAAACCAAACTTGATAACCCTTATCAGCCAACTGTCCAATGCTTAGTAGATTATGTCTTAGTCCATCAACAAAGTAAACATCATCAATGTTAGTCTTTCCATCAAGAGTAATAGATCCTATACCCTTAATCAAACAAGGTGCATTGTTACCAACCCTTACAATTCCCCCATCATAATTATCTAACTTAACAAACTTTCTTTTTATCTCCAGTCATATGATGTGAACAACCACTGTCTATAATCCAATCAGATTTCTTTTCAACTTATGAAACTAATGCTTTCTCTTCCCTTTTATTAGATTCAGAACTTTCATCTTTAATTGCTATAAATCCTATTTCCTCAAAGTTATCATTATCACTGTCACTTAAATGTTTTTCAATTCCTACTTCAAAATTTTCATCATTTGCATAATAACATTCTTTAGATCTCCTAGGTTTAAAGTTGCTTCTATACTTCTTAACTCTTTTAAGACATTTAGATGCAAAATGACCATATTCTTGACAAGTCAAACATTTAAAGATTTTCTTACCATCTGGTTCTCTTTTTACAAGTAATGCAATACCTTCTTCAATCTTCTTATCTTCCTTAGATCTACTACTACTGGTATAATATCCATTCACACTAGTACTTCTTGTAGGTCTAATGCTAAGAGCACTGAATGTTGTTTCCATTCTAGGTAGCTCTCCTAATAATCTCAAGTTCATCTCTGCTATTTCTAATCTTCCAAGAAGAGTCTCTCTTGACAAGTTCGATGTACAAGGTATCACTTGTTCAATCATCTGCGTTGTTTGCTTGAATACTGGGGTCAAAGTTCTCATAATTTTCCATATCACTTCATTCTCTATCTTATCACCTCCACAAGACTTTATTCCTGTCACAATCTCAGACATCCTACCAATATAGCTTCTAATAGATTCATCTTCCATCATTCTAATAACTTCAAATGCACAAATCCAATTATGTAATCTAGCCTTCTTTGCATGTTCATCACCTTCAAAAGAAGAATGTAAGGCTTTCCAAATTGCATGAGATGTTTTCAAACATCTTATCTGACTATATTCATTCTCTGATAGTGCTGACAAAAGTGCTTCTCTTGCAAGTATGTTACACATGAATAGATCTAGTTCATCTTTAGTTCCTACCTCTAGATTGTCTTCCTCAATGATAGTCTTCTCATTCTTTGTAATTAACAAATAACTTGGTCCTAAACACAATAGATGTGTCTTCATCTTTTCTTTCTAGCTATCAAAATTTTCTCCATCAAACTTAGGGCTTTCTTTTCTAAAATTCACCATTGATCTCCTTAAGTTGTTAAACTTTTCTTTCAAGGACCTGCCACTCTAATACCAATTGTTAGAAAGTAAAGATCCCCAAGATAACTGAGAGGGGGGGGGTGAATTAGTTATCAGATAATTTATCTATTCAATAGCTTTAAACAATATAATCAATGTACTGATCAACCATAGAAAGATAACCATACACAATTGCACAATAACACAAGATATGTTAACTAGGGAACCTCTTGAAAAGAGTAAACCCCAGTGGGAATGATGCCCACAAAATGATGCACTAATATGAAAGTTCCTTGTTAGAGGATGGACCCTATTAGGAGTCTTATGAAATACATTCAGTACATTTAAATCCTTGTTAGGAGATTTTGAATCCCTGTTAAAATATTCTAATCCAGTTAAGAGTTTATGGAAGACAGAAGCACCCACTGCACAAACAGCTTCAAGGCAAGATCTTTGAACCCACTGTCCAAAAGATCTTATAATTATTCAACAAAATAATATTCAATATATTACCTCCTTCACACTATGCCAAAACTATACTCTCTGCTACACAAGATCACAATTCCAGATCTCTGTACTCACAAGTCTTCCTTCATCTCTAAATTAGCTCTTTTCTTCACTTCATGCATATATTCACATCACAATCTTCATAGTACCCATTACAATAAGGAAAAAATTCCTTCTTATATACCAAACTCAAATAATTACAATGAGTTGGTCCTCAATTACAATATAATAAATTCTACACGCTACACACAGAATTCACATAAAACTGTCAGCTTCCCGTTACTGTAATTTTCTCCAAACATGTCCTCAAAGTTTACACTATGAACCACATCATCATTAATGAGTCTCCAACATCCCTTTAACTGCACAAAATTAGATTCCATCCCAACTAAGAGATATCCTCTGATTTCCAAACATTGCTACACAGAAACACTGTCTAAACACTACTTTCACCAAAATGCTCATAACTCTTACAAATGAATGAATTTCTTTTTGTGCTGTTAACCATAGGTTAATAACACACCAAAGAACATACCATCAATTATGCAAAAGCCAATCTACAATACAACATGTGTGAAAAACAAAACTGTACCTACTTTCCTACTAATATCCAGAATATCACTGTGTTGACATGAATGACAATCCAAGTCATGAATGCAACAAAAAATACTATAGAATGACTGCCAAAACACTTTGCATTCATTCCCAACAAATTATGCACTAGCTATCAATTTTGCTAAGTTTTCAAGATTTGTCAGTGGATCCAGTGCCAAGTCAGGGTGATTTTCTGGCTTCTTATTGGTTGAAGTAAAGAGACAGATTGTGGGACTGCGTTTCTAGGTGTGCTGATATGTTCAATTGTGATTGGTTGCAAAATGTTGATGAGGAATCTTGGGTGGACTAATGTGTCAGAAGGGTCCCAGCTTAATGAAATCTATGGTAGGTGTATAATTTGAAAGAATCTTCCAAGGTCATAAGGAGATGAGACTAGCCGTTAAATTGGAATCTTGGAGATTGTGGGTCCTTTGTCAGAGAACTGCTAAGGTGTATTCCTACAAAGTGGCCAAAGTGAATAAAAGATTGCCAAGTGGTGGGTCTAGGCCAAAGGTTTAAAAGAGTCCTTCTTAACTTAAAGAAGAGAAAAGTCAAGGTGGGTACTCATGCTGATTTTCTCGTGTTTCATTGGATGTTGACTTCCATGGTGGTCTTGACTTCTCAGAGGGGATTTTAAGTCATTTTTTCAGCATGTCATGGTCATTCATCTACCGAGAAGGGTTTCTCATTGATGGTCACATTTTAAAATGACTAGGCTAGCCGTTAACATTCAAATTTGAATTTTTGCACTGGTTTCTTGCTAGGGTTTTGAACTCTTTCAGCCATGCACGATGTCAGTTAGCTCAAGAATTGATTTCTTAGGATGGTTGTGGTTGAGAGGATGATGGAGGTCACCGTTGGCCAATGTTGCAGGGTACTATGCCATGTTCCCACACCAGGAAGTAATGAAAAGAGTTGGCACCACCTTTGCAAGTATTACCTCTTCTAGGGAAATAAGATTAGATTTGAAGCCTTTATGGTTTAGTGGGGTTGTAGGTGGGTAGATGGGTCAAAGTTGTTGTTTCTAAAGGTGGACTTAGTCTAAGATCAAAATGCAAAGAGAAAGATCTAATTTGATGACCGGTTCTTAGTGATTTTCATGATGGGTCAGCAGTGTACCTTTAGGGTTTGATACTTTTGTAAAATTTGTAACCCTAGTTAGGTTAGTTTTGAGTCCTACCTACATGTAGTTGAGTATGTATATATTGTTTTGGAGCTTTTAGTGCAAAGAGAGTTGGACAATTTGTAGAAGAAAATTCACCTTTTTCTTAAAGGCTATCTATGGTATCATTTATACCCTTTGGCTCATATAGTTGTATTTCTCCCATTGATGATTCAAATATTGTAGAGGTATTTTTTGACAATCCTTCATGTCCCTATGCTTCCTTGTTTGGATTATCTCTTATTGGATCAAAGTATGTGCATGTTTTCAATGATAGTTTAGGGTTCCTGATCCCTCTTCCTTTCTACAATTTTATGTGTTACTGTGTTTGATTTGATTTAGATGTTCTATTAGGTATACCTCTACCCCCTTAATAGTCTTATCTCAATCCTACACCAAGTTGTAGAAGTGAATGTTTGTTTGCAGGTCATAAGTTGTGTCTTGTTCTTAGGCCCTCTTATGAAATACTTATGAAAGCCTATTCAGTAAGTTGTGACCTATTAGACCTGAGCTTTTCATTGATTTCATTCCTACATACTAAGATCCAAACCCTAATTTTGGTGCATCACCTAATAGGTAGTTTTCTTTCAAGTCATTTCCCTTACAAGCATTCCTTCTATCCCTTTCCCTCCAAAAGTTTTACTTTCATGTCTAGAAGAAAATTAAGGTGATTATCCAAGAAGAACCAGCCTAGAACCTAGAGGTCTCATCTCAATTAGCAGAGGTCCCACAACCTAGAGATGATTCCCATGTTATAATAGGTTATCAAGACCAAGAGAGCTTGAGACAAGGGTGCAAACTTAGTGTATAACAATTCTGGCATGCCCTGTGGGACAAGAAGTTATTCAAATTCAAAGATATGCTATCTCTGATATGTAGATTACATAATGCAGGCTTTTAGAAGTCATTCTATCAAGTATATCTAGCAACTCCACTAATTTCAAAGATCAAGGCTAATTTGTTCAAAGTTTTATGAGAAATATTGAGACTAGGAGCTCAAAGCCTACCCAATTTTTAGAGTTTCCTTCAAGAAGAAGTCACAAAGGTAGGACAACACAAAAGACATCCCCTACAAGGAGAGTTCAATCTACACCTCTTCCCTTTCATTCCAAAAGAAGAGGCATATCTCTAACTAGAGATCTAGAGGAAGATTCCAATCAAGCAACAAATACAGCTCATATAGTTGTTAATCTTTAGATTCCAGCTCCTACAATGGCAAGATAGTTTTCTTTTGCACCATTCAACCAAGGCAGCCCATTGGCCTTTGCTCAACATCATGATGTGCCCTTGGTGACACTTAAGAGTATACCTAATTTCATAGGTGAGGGGCAGACAATTGCTTTTGATCACATAAGAGATGTGACCACCATATGCAGCATACACAACATTAGTCAAGAAGATGTGGCCACAAAGTTATTAATAGCCTCTTTAAAAGGTAAGGCTCTAGAATGGTTTAGAACTCTAACTGTTGGTTCTATTACTTCTTGGGATGAGTTAGGGGATGCATTAAGTAAACATTTTGAGGATAAATCATATAACTTGTCTCTAGTTGAGTAGTTAACAACTATTAAGAGAGACCCTCAAGAGCAAATGACAAATTATAATAGTAGATTCCTTAAAACATGGAATAGAATCCTAGTCTTAGTGAGACCATCAGCCAACCACACCTTCCTTTACTATTTACAAAGCCTAAATGGTCAAATTTCTATCATGATCCAGTCTATGGGTGGTTCTTCTCTACCCCAAGCTTTTGACATAGCTGTCAGGGCTGAAAATTATTTAATCCAAGAAGACATGATTTCTAGAAGGTCTCCAATGCCCATCTTTCCTAGCCTTTATCCCATTGCACCTACCCAAGTACCCTCATTTGCCCCTATTCCCACCATATTGGCACCCCAAGCTAGTATTAGTAGTCAAGAGCTAAGGGCTAGTTTCTCTCAAGAGTTACAAGAAATAAAGAGTAGTCAACAAAGTAGTTAGCAAGAAATGACCAACTTGTTGCAGACCTTGACTAAAGAGGTCACAAATCTAAAGAAGCAAGGTCAAGGAATCAGGCCACCATTTTAGTCACAAGGCCAAGGTCCTAATTAGAAATATCAAAATCAAGGGCAACCTTATCAAAAAAATAGGCCACCATACCAAGGAGGCTACCAAGGACAAAGGAAAAATTTTAGTCAAAGGCCTTTCCAACCATATAACTTTGCACCTCTAAATGCTGCAAATCCAGTGAGGGAGATGGAACCTAGTCAAAACAATATGGCCATGGAAAATGAATGGTGTTTTCCTTGCAGTCAGCCTCATAATCAGGCTACATGTTCAAATGGATGGATGAACCAAGCTCTAATGGTTCAGAATGCCTCACAAGCTCAAATAATAGAGGCTTCATCTAGTGGATCAATCTGTCAACAAGAATCACAAGAGCATGAGACTGCTCTCTTTAATTGGGAACAACAAGACTTCAATGGAGTCAATGATGAGGCTACTTTTGTTGCCTTTATAAGAGCAAAAAGAAGAGCTCAAGACATGGAGAGAGTGGATTCCAACTCCAAAGCTACTACATCTGCAGAGCCACTACAACAAGCTACTCCCATCACACCTAAGGAGGCTTATATCATTACAAGCAAAGAGAGCCAGGGTCTCAAGGAGGTGGAGCCCATCATGCCAAAGACACAACAAAGAGAAGACACTATGACACCTTATAATATTTTAGATAACAAGAAGAAGGTGAATGTCACCATGTCCATGTGGGCTCTTTGGCTCTTCCAAGACAACCTAAAATTTTGAAGAAGGCCATGTCAGAAGTAACAACTCCTCAACCTGCAAAAGAGGCAGCAAAGCCAGTGTTGGTCAACACTAATCAAGAAAAGGAGGCTCCAAGTAGTAGCTCCAAAGGAAATGTCACACAAGGTAGGAACTCAAAGCCACCTCCCTTTTATGTGTCTTTAATCATTGGAAAATCTTTAGTAAATAATTGTATGGTAGATAGTGGAGCTACTAGCACTGTAATGCCCAAGAAAGTAGCTAACTAGTTAGGACTAAAATATGAGCCCTTCCAAAAGAGGGTTACCCAACTTGATGGATCCTTAGTCAATACTATAGGTGTGGCTAAGGACACCAGTCTAATTCTTCATGCTAGTCCTAATTTCTCCATCCTCCTTGATATATATATATTATAGATCTCCCTTCATTATTTTCTATATGTCTTTCAAGGGAGTTTATAGCTAAGATAGGAGGCTACCTATCTTCTGATTGGTCTCGCATGTTATTTCATATAAGGTATGGGACCAAGGTCACCATTAAATCAAAACCATTAGCAGCACACCATATAGAGCCATATGTGTCCAATGCCATCAATGTAAACTACCCTATATCTGATAGCAGTGACTTCCAAACCATTAATGAAGCAAGCATAAAGATAGAGAGTATCCCTGATATCCTTCTAGATGAAAGAGCTTCAGAGGCACAAGAAAATCTGATTTGGGATTTTGGTTTGGGAAGTTATTTAATACAAGAAAGTAATGCTATAGAGCCAAGCCTTCTCAAAGAGGATGCTGATTCAAAAGATCAGAGAAGTTAGTTTTGGGAATTATATTTTGATGGGGCTAGAAGTAGACATGGTTCTGGTGGGGGTGCTATGTTAGTGTCCCCAAAAGGAGAAAGGTATTATTCTTCCTTTAGATTTAGTTTCTCCTGTACTAGCAATACTGCAAACTATGAAAGCCTAGTCAATGGACTAGAATGGGCTAGAAAAAGAGGGCTTAAGGCCTTAAAATTTTATGGTGATAGTGAGTTAGTTGTCAGCCAAGTAAGAGGGATAAGTGCAACCAAAAATGACACCATGAAAGCATACAAACATAGAGTTTGGGATGCAATTGAAGATTTCCATGCTTTCAATATTATTGCTATCCCTAGAAAGTTAAATCAAAATGCAGATAGGTTAGCTACTGTTGGATCCCAATATGATATTCCAAATAGAATTTCAAGAGAAATGGATCAACATCATATCAAAGTGATTTTCAGACCCTCTATTCCTGATAATGATGTCAATTGGCAAGTGTTTGACAATGATGAACAAATTCTGCAATTCTTGTTTGAAGAAGATGATTTTTCAGAACACAATCAAGATAGGCTATCACAAAGCTATGGTGATCAAGTGATACAACTCAAATCTAATAAGATGCCTAGAGGTCTAGTTATCTTAGAGACTATCTTCAACAAGGATGATCAAGTCAAGAAAAGAAAAGCTGGCCTGGTAGTCCAATAAGAACATTGTGTTGAGCTAGAGTTGGAACTAGGTAAAAGCCTACAATTTGGAAAGGTGAACACTAAATTGGAAAAGAAAGATTATACTCAATTATTCAAAGAATTCAGTGATGTTTTTGCATTGCAATATGAGGATCTCAAAGGTTTTGATCTTTCCCTTACTCAGCACAATATTGAGTTAGAACCTAATGCCAAACCAATGAGGCAAAAGAAAAGGCCTGTTAATCCTAAGCTTGAGCCACTTATACATAAAGAAGTGCTAAAATTGATAGAGAGTGGTATCATCTACCCCATTAAGCATACTAGTTGGGTTTCCAACCTTGTTCCTATCAGGAAGAAGAATGGGGAACTGAGGTTATGTGTTGACTTCAGGGATCTTAATAGGGCCTCATTAAAGGACCGCCATCCACTACCCTCTATGGAACAAATTTTACAATGTGTCTCTGGATCTGAGAGATTTTCATTATTGGATGGCTATTCAAGATACAATCAAATCTTAGTAAATGAAGAGGATCAATACAAGATTTCATTTATAACCAAGTGGGGAACCATGGCTTATCAAAAGATGCCCTTTGGTTTGTCAAATGTAGGTGCTACATTTCAAAAGGCAATAGATATGGCCTTTAAGAGCCTAATGTACAGTTTGTGTTGGTCTACTTAGATAACATAACTATCTATTCAAAGCATGTAGTAGACCACATCAAACATTTGAGGAAGATTTTTGAAAGGTGTAAAGAATCTGGGATATCTCTTAATCTCAACAAATATGTGTTTGCAGTTCATGAAGGAAAATTGTTAGGATATGTAGTATCCAAAGAAGGAATTATAGTGGATCCTAAGAGAATTGTAGCTATCCTAGAGCTACCCCTACCACATAACAAGAAAAGTCTCCAATATTTCATAGGAAAGATTAACTTTGTTAGGAGGTTCTTGCCTAACATTGCAGATTTACTCAAGCCTTTGATAGTCATGTTAAAAAAGAGTTCAGTTTTTGCTTGGACCAAAGAAAGGAAAGTCAATTTCTAGGCTATCAAAGAGGCCCTAACAGGAGCTCCTACCTTCTTAAACCCAAATTTTAGTAAGGATTTCATCCTTTATGCTTATGGAGGTCATGATGCTATATCTGCAATGTTGAATCAAGAAAATTCAAATGGATTGGAGCAACCTATTGCTTTTTTTAGTAAAGGTTTGGAAGAGTATGAACAAAGATACTCTTTTGTAGAAAAACATGTACATGCTATGGTGAAGAGCCTTAAAAAGTTTAGATATCTACTAACCCATAGTAGGGTACATTTAAAAGTTACTCATCCAAGTGTCAAAGATTTTTTGCTTTCCAAGGACCTAAATGAGAAAAGAGCTGGTTGGATCACCAAGGTGATGGAATATGACATTGATATTCAAACTACCAAGCTAGTTAGAGGAAGAGATCTTTGTGAGAATTTGGTAGAGGATGAAAGTTCAAAAAAATTAGAGAAAATGGATGCATCTCTAGTGGTGCACTCTATAGAAGAACAAGCCAAGGCAATAAGCTGGTTGCCTAATATGATGAATTATTTGAAGATAGGACAATGTCTTGCATGCCTAGATTCAACAAAAAGAAGGTATTATAGGTTACAATCTATTCCTTTTATGCTAATTGATGATGTTATTTTTAGAAAGGATCAAAATGGTGTCCTTTTAAGATGCATAGATTCAAAAAAGGTAGCAGACATCCTATTTGAGTTTCATGATGGACCTTCTGGAGGTCACTTTTCTCCTAGGATGACTACTTTTAAGATCATGAGGGCTAGATACTATTGGCCATCTATCTTTAAGGATAGTCATGATTATGTTAGGAAATGCATCAAGTGTGCCATGTTTGTAGGAAAAGAGAGGCTTGCAACCTTTCCCCTCCAACCAGTCAGAATAGATCAGCCCTTCATGAGGTGGGGCACAGATTTCATAGGAATGATCAATCCTCCATCTAGTGCAGGCCATAAATGGATAATTACTGCAACTAACTACTTCACTAGATGGACATAAGAAATTACATTGAAAGAAGCCAATGAGAGTGTTTTCCTAAGCTTTTATGATGATATAATCCATAGGTTTGGCACTCCTGATTCCATCATTTCAAATAATGCCTTAGCATTCACAAGCCTCAAAGTCTCAGAGTGGGTAGTCAAGAATGGCATCTATCTGAATATTAGTTCAAATTATTACCCCCAAGGCAATGGCTTGACAAAATCCACAAATAAGAACTTGATTAGGATAATCAGAGAGATTGGCTTATAAAGCTCAAATCTACCTTGTGGTTAGATAGGATTACCCCAAAGAAAATCATTGGTAATTCTCCTTACATGTTAGTGTATGGCAAGGAGGCTAAGTTGTCAATTTCAATAGAATTACCAGCTCTGGCCTTAGCTACTCAATATGCCCTATTTGATGAAGAGGATCCCTTACAGATTAGATATGCTCAATTGATGGAATTAGAAGAACTCAGAGGAAAGTCAATGCAAGATATGGAAATCCACTAGGACCAAACCAAAAGGAGTTTTGATAAAAGAGCTAGGGTCAGGAACTTCAAGATTGGTGATATAGTCCTTAAATGGGATGAATTCAAAGCCAGACCTAGCAGGCACACAAAATTTGATTCATTCTAGGGTGGGCCATTTGTTATAACAGAGTGCAAAGGATCCAACGCTTTTTACCTATCAACTATTGAAGGTGATTCCCTACCAATTTTAGTCAATGGATTCCACTCAAAACCCTATTTTGTGGTTAATCCCTCTCTCTAACCTTTTGTATATAAGTTTCCCTGCTTGATTTCTTGCTTTCTAGTTTAATTTCTTGCTTTTCAAGAAGTGCTCTGAGCATAGTTCCAGTTCCATCTCCCTGTGAGAGTTTTGAAAATTTTGATGACCCCATGCCCAATGGATTTCTTTAAGGCCACTGGTTTTCCATGTCTAACAGGCTGACATCCAGTAGAAATCACCAAAATGTTACCCAAATTTTCCTGTCTTATACAAATTTGGCTAAATCTATCCCAATGTCTCTATCTTTACCCTGTCGAGCATCCCTAAAATTTTCATGGCCTCATGTTTTGTTTCCTGGCCTCTGCATTTTTTTTCAAGTCCCTAGTCTACAGGTCAAAATATTCAAAAGTAGCTGTTGTGTTGAAACCTTTTAAAATCCTCAAAAAAAAACCCTAAGGCCCTATTATATTTCCTTGTTACTTTATCGGCAACTTAAAATCCTCAATACCCATGTGCACTTTAATCTCATTGGATGTTTGTAGGTTCTCTAAGTTTCTTAGTGGTTACTTTTCCCATTCAATGACTTAGCAAATACAATGATTCTCATAATTGCTAAGTGTTTCCTAGTCACCATTTAACTTCTTGTGACTTAGCGATGGTTAAATTCTCTTTAGTCATGTAATCGCTAAATCTTTCGGTGGTCTAAATTTGTGGGATCCTGGTTATGATGATCTAACAGTTGGCATATCTTTAGATAGGCTATTGTCAAAGCATGAGATCTTAAGATGACCATTGGATCTTCCAAGTCTGCAGTGCTATAGTGTGTTAGTAGGATCGGTGCCACCTCATCTAATTTGATAGCTTCTAATTGGTCCACATTTATCAAGTCATCTTTTGTTAGTAGGACTAGGTTCTTTCGGCGGTCAAAGGTCCTGACAGTTGTTAGAGGATTGACCGCTATCTTAAGTTTGCAAGGGTTTTGTCAGAGCTATAAGGGGATAAGACTAGCCATCGATCTTGCTTTTTGTCAGAGCCTTGTAGGTGGGTCCTCAAATGATGATGTGCTCATTTCCCATTGGTCCACATAGAAATGACTTGGATGCTATAGTGGGGCCATGTCAAGATGTCTTTAGGGATGTCAAAAGGATGAAGATTGACGGTTGGCATATCTTCACAAAGGGCTTTTCTAAAACATGAGATTATGCACTAGTCATCAATTTTGCCAAGTGTCCGAGATTTGTTAGTGGGTCTAGTGTGAGGTTAGGGTGATTTGATGGCTTCTTATTGGTTTAAGTAAAGAGATGGATTGTGGGACCGTGTTGCTAGGTGTGTTGATATGTTTGAATGTGATTGGTTGCCAAATGTTGATGAGGACTCTCAGGTCAACTGATGTGTCAGAAGGGTCCCAGCTTAATGAAATCTATGGTAGGCGTATAATCTGAAAGAATCTTTTGAGGTCATAAGGAGATGAGACTAGCCATTAGATTGGAATCTTTGAGATTGTGGGTCCATTGTTAGAGAAATACTATGGTGTATGCCTACAAAGTAGCTAGAGTGAATTAAAAATTGCCAAGTGGTGGGTCTAGGCCCAAGGTTTAAAAGAGTCCTTCATGACTTAAAGAAGAGAAAATTCAAGGTGGGTCCTTGTGCTAATTTTCTTGCATTTCATTGGTTATTGACTTCCACTATGGTCTTGACTTGTCAGAGGGGATTTTAAGTCATTTTCTCAGCATGTCATGGTCATTCATCTACCGGGAAGGGTTTCTCATCAATGGTCACATTTTAAAATGACTAGGCTAGCTGTTAACATTCAAATTTGAATTTTTGCACTGGTTTCCTGCTAGGGTTTTTCATTCTTTTGGCCACACAAGACGTCAATTAGCTTAGGAATTGATTTCTTAGGATGGTTGTGGTTGAGAGGATGATGGAGGTGAACATTGGCTAGTGTTGCAGGGTATTGTGCTATATTCCTACACCTGGAAGTAATGAAAAGAGTTAGCACCACCTTTGTAAGAAGTACCTCTTCTAGGGAAATAAGATCATATTTGAAGCCTTCATGGCTTAGTGGGGTTGCAGGTGGGTAGATGGGTTGAAGTTGTTGTGTCTATAGGTGGACTCAGTCTAGGATCAACATGCAAAGGGAAAGATCTGATTTGATGAATGGTTCTCAGTGATTTTCATGATGGGTCAGCATGTACCTTTAGGGTTTGATAGTTTTGTAAAATCTATAATGCTAGTTAGGTTAGTGTTGACTCCTACCTACATGCAGTTGAGTATGTATATATTATTTTTGAGCCTTTAGTGTAAAGAGAGTTGGACAATTTGTAGAAGAAAATTCACCTTTTTCTTAAAGGCTATCTGTGGTATCATTTCTACCCTCTGGCTCATATAGTTGTATTTCTCCCATTGATGATTTAAATATTGTAGAGGTATTTTGTGACAATCCTTCATGTTCCTATGCTTCCTTGTTTGGATTATCTCTTATTGGATCAAAGTATGTGCATGTTTTCAATGATAGTTTAGGGTTCCTAATCCCTCTTGCTTTCTATAATTTTGTGTGTTACTATGTTTGATTTGATTTAGATGTTCTTGTGGGTATACCTCTACCCCCTTAACAGTGTTGTTTCAATCCTACACCAAGTTGTAGAAGTGAATGTCTATTTGTAGGTCATAAGTTGTGTCTTATTCTTAGGCCCTCTTATGAAATACTTATGCAAGCCTATTCAGTAGGTTGTGACCTATTAGACCTGAGCTTTTCATTGATTTTATTCCTACATACTGAGATCCAAACCCTGATTTTAGTGCATCACCTAATAGGTAGTTTTCTTTCAAGTCATTTCCCTTATAAGCATTCCTTCTATCCCTTTCCCTCCAAAAGTTTTACTTTCATGTCTAGAAGCAAATTAAGGTGATTATCCAAGAGGAACCAGCCTAGAACTTGGAGGTCTCATCTCAGTTAGCAGAGGTCCCACAACCTGGAGATGATTCCCATGTTATACTAGGTTATCAAGACCAAGAGAGCTTGAGACAAGGGTAGAAACTTAGTGTATAACATGTTCCTCAACTAGTATCCCATATTTCCATCAAATGCATTGAAGTATGTAGTTAGACAAACATTGTCATCTAACCGCATAACTTGGAACAACTTATGCATACCATTCTAAAATCTCATGTTGATTTCAGCTGTAGACTCATTTTGATTTTTCCTTATGGTATTGAATTCATTCAACATGAAATTAGCATTAGGCCTATCACCATACTAATCTTTAAAACATATCTCAAAGGAATCCCAAGTATCAATACATTTATCAAGAAGTCTCTGAAACCAATCTGTAGCATCCTCCATTAGAGATTGAACAAACAATTTCATGACTACATCCTCATGCTCTACCTCATAATCATTAAGCATATCAACAAATAACCTAAGATGCTCCCCACAAATAATAGCATTATTACTAGAAAAATTAGGTACCTTATCTCTTATATCATTTGGAAAAGCATTTGGGTAGCCTGGTATCCCATTAAAACTAATTTGCCTATAGCCTTCTAGATGCATAGGTCTTCTTTGAAATCGTAAACTAGTGTTCCCACTAGAATTATTATTTTTATCTACATTCCCACCCACTTTCACATTTGACTATCTATTAGGATCAACAAATGATTTGGTAGATACATTAGGAATTAGATTACTAGTAGTAGCATTGCTAAGTGGAACAGTAGTGTTCATAGATGGCATACCTAGTTTAGTAGTAGAAGGGCCATGAACATTAGCAGATGAAGCCTTCAAGAACTAGATCTTTCTTCTTTTATTTGTAATAGCAGCATCAACTTCAGCTCTTTCCAACTCTTGAGCAAGAGCTTCATCCTCTTTTCTTTTTCTTTCTATCTCTATCTCCCTATTTGATTTAGGTGGTGAGATCCCTAGTATTGTCACTAGTTTTCTTATTTGGACACCGACCATCTTTTGCTTTCCTTTTTCATTAATAACTATAGTAGGCCTAGTGATCTCATCAAACTCATGGTCTTGCAACAAGCATTCCTACTCACTCCTCAAAGCATCAAGATCACCAAAAACATCATGCTGCAACACCCTAGGAACAGAAGCAAGCATCTTTTTCTCTCCTTCATTTCATTAATCTTTCTATGGAGAGACTATCTTTCTATTAGAGCATTCACCTTTTTAACTTCTCTCTCCTCTTGTAACCTCTTATGTATGGCATCTTGCTCTGCCAACTACAACCTTAGTGCATTTAAATCATCTGGGTCTATCATAATGTCATCAGAACCTAATGACACATCCATATCAGTGAAATTTTGATATGGGAAATGGACTTGCCTTGGTCTCATGGGCTCCCTTCTGAAATTATCCTCATCAAGGTTTAAATCAATCTCAAAACCCATCTCTTTGGCTTGTTCATCCTGACCTGTAGGCAATGAACCCTTGTCTTGAAATATAGCCTCTAGGGTATCATAAAATTTATCTTTAGAGTGACCACCATCTGATCTAGAAACTCTATCTTGTGAACCTTCCTCACTTGAGAAAACATGTGGTTCTCTACCTCTAGTATTTCCTTTTTCTCTTATGGGAGCACTAGTAGACTCACCATTCCTCCTGATCCAACTCTTCTTATCCTATCTAGGTAATTGTTCTAGAGTGACCTCTGGAATTTTCCTGACAAAGGACCTAGTATTCCTTCTTTTGTCCATGATTTGCAACCTATAACACTAGTTTTAACCATTTTGAGTCACCACCCACCAAAGTGGGAAATCTTTAACTAAATACAACAGGAAAACAAGAGTACACTTTGCAAAATTTTATCTCTAGACTCTCCCTAGTAGAGTCACCATTTTGTTGGGATTTCCCTTTGATCTTCAACTTGTAGATTTATACTTTAATGGATAACTTTAATATAATTTTGACTCTATCACCACTCCAAAGTGTACAAGGAAGAGGGCCAATTAACAAGGATCAAAGAGATCCTCCTACACTTTGAGCCAAGATGCTCAGGCAGGTGTACCCTTGATTCACTTCTTGAAAGGAATCACTAAATGTTATACCACTATACCCTTTGCTAACTGATTTAAAGATTTTATCATTTAATTTATGTGTGTGATTGATGATGATGGACTACCTCTAGAGAAGAGAATAGTGCCTTAACCCAGGGCATAGAGTCACCTAATAGCATACATCAACTAAAAACCCTAACTCAAACACACTTGAATTTAGGATAAGTTCTTTGCCTATTATCCCTCTCACTCACATATCAGGACATCAAATCCTTATCTAGCCATGAACTCACTAAAACTATCTCAAAGACTTTAATCCTAGCTTTGTTAGGAACTTAAAGATAATTTCAAAATACTCTTTGTTTACCATATGCTAACCCACTTTGTGAAATTAACATATATGAGCTCAAGAAAAAAATAAGAAGACATACACAAATATGAAATTGGAATCCAAATGTATCCTCATTAAAATTTGTAAAATCAATACATTATCAAACAACAAAATGCTAAAGAAATAGACCCAAAATCCAGGCTCTCCTTGCTTAGTATAATACCATCAACAACAACCCTTACAAAATACTACTTTTTTCAATATATACCACCACTAGTCATCTTGGAATCCCTAAAATAGGATGCAACAAGCTATGGATGACTAGGGTTAGGGTTTCACCGACCAGAACAATTGAATCAAATTAAAAATTTATTATAGGGATGGAAACCCAGGTGATTAGAACAATCAGATCCAAGAATGATCTCAATTTATGAAGAATCTTAGAGTACTCTACCGGAGATCATGAATTTACCATGCTAAACAACTTGATTATTCACCTACAACATACCTCAAGCAAGTGACTACCACATCTCTCCTGGTACAAAAACATCATGCCACTAACCACAGAGACCCTCAGATCAGTTGGCAACAACCAGCGCAACCAAACCAATCGAAATCAGAAGCTAAAACCATAAATTTTGGTACTTCTTGTCACTAGAAACCCTCTGCAAATTTGAATTTGAATTTCAATGGTTAGTTTCATAATGCCAGTAGTGAATGGGTAGTTGACATTTAAATTTGGATCAACTTTAAGTTGTGACCATCTGATCCCTCCTTTTCGTGGGCTTTATGATTTATCCTTTAAAAGACCCCAGTCACATTTAGAAAACTGGCAACTAAAGACTACCTTCAAGTCATAGAATACTTTATCTTTGCACCTTTTAGTTTAGTGGTTACACGAACACTTATTCACTGAATAACCAGTCAACTTGGAGCACTGCTATTTTTCTTCACGAATGAGTGAAACCTTTGAAATTTTGTCAAACCGCTAAACACCTTGTCTAAACTACCAAAAAGACTGAGAAACTTTACTGGGCCCACATCAAGAAAATAAACAGTTGTCTCATCTTTGCATAGACCTCCAAGATTCCTCCAGATCATAAGACAACCATCGGATGAAGAATCTTACCCTGCTCTGACAACCTTCTGACATCGAATGAAATCAATGACTGTCTTAAGTTCACATGTGTCAGAAAAAACCCATCAGACTATACATCAACCGTCGATGCTCTGCAAGTGTCAAAACCCACTAAACCTCAAAAAAATTGGCCCCACTAACAACATGCCCAGTCACACAACATGGAGCAATCAAATAATGACAAATCAGCACACCTAGCATGTGGACCCACTGCACTTTATCCCCTCTAAAAAAGGTAGAATCGATGGTTGTCACATGATCTTAAACCTTTGACACATCCCATAAGATCATACACCTGTCATTGATTTTTTGACAATGTCAGGACCCTCTAACAAACTTGAAAACTAGGTCTTAGTGACAACTAGCAATGTATTATATCATGGACCAATCAAAGACCACCATTTGTACCTACGTGTCAGCTTGGACCCATAGTTTGAAGCACCATGTCATAAAGAGAATCAACGGCCAGTGTAATTTTACAAGCCTCTGAAAAATCTTATGAGAACTTACACCCACCATTGGATTGAGATGGTGTTAGAGCCATGCCCAGGAAAGATTTAAGCCAAAACTATAGGAAAATTAAAGGTGCAGGACTTAGGAAAATTAATTTCTACCAGGCACTTGAACTTAGGAAAGATTTAATAGCTGACCCTGCAAGGTGATAAAATAATAAGGAACATGCATTAAAAAAATTTTAAGTGGCCCCAAAAGGTAACATAAAATTAGAACAAGGCCAAGGTAGTACAAAGGGTTTTCACACCAATGGCTAGTTTTTAAAAAATTTGAACTAAGGGTTTATGCTAAAGACCTAAAAACAACTGCAGAGACTAGAAGAAAAGGGCTAGAGCCATGAAATTTTTTCAAGGTGGTAACAAATCAAAAGGTAAGAAATTTCCTTTCAACTTATTCACTATTTTATTGCATACCTTGATTTCATCTTTTCCTTTCCTCTTCCTATCCAGCTGTAGATGTTCCTATTGGAGATTTTCTAGTAGGCTAGTACTGACTATATGTTTGTCATTGATGAAAACATATGGAAATTAGTATGTGTTGAAGTCTTATGTAGTAATACTTCTATATATTTTGCATGGACATGATATCAATGTGATATCATGGGTGCATAAGTTGAATGTGCATACAGATACTTAAACAACAGCTTGTGTCAGCGGTGTTTCTGATAGAGTTACACATAGTGTTTTGTGTATGGTTATTCATATAGTTGTCTTATGGGCATGCACCATAGGATATATGTTGAAGACATGTTAGTGATGTTTTAGTTATGAACACATAGTATAATGATGAATGCAAGTGAAGCTATGCAATTTATATTCACCAGTAGTAGTTTCTTGTGTTTGTTCAGAAGAGCTGATAGGGATTTTATTGTTTCTTGAGTTGCACCTATCTTGAGGATATGAACCCTTGGAGTTAAGCTTGGAGAAGTGTTATTTATGTTTTGTTAAGAGTGCATAAGTTAATTTAGCTTATAGAGAAAGTTCTAGTTGTTTTGGTAGAGCTGATAGTGTGTGGTGTGCATCTACAATTATTTTATTAGACAGGTCCCAGAATGAGTTGCGTGCATAATAGAGTTGACATAATGATTTTTGGAGTTTATTATGGTTTCTCTAATATGATTTTAATGTGGTTCTAATAGGCCAACTTGATTATATCATTTGGAGGAAAGATATTTATAGGTAGTCATTTATGATATCTTGAGTGTGGTTCATGGTTGATTAAGCAGCGCAGAGTAGAGTGTGTGAAGTGTTGAACCATCAGAAGAAGGTCTATGTGACCAACTAGAGTATGTGTGTTATTCATTGGAATTGATCTAGATAGCAGGTCAAAGCACAGTTCACCAAGATCTAGATATAGTGTGTATCTATTATTTAGAAGGTTGTAGCCTTCACCCCTTTGAGTAGTGAGCTCTCAGATAGTGTGTCCTCTCCCCTAACAGGGACAATTGTAAAAGACTCCTAATATGGTTTGACCCTTAACCAGGTCTAATATACTTAATATATTGTAAAGCTACTCCTAACAGGGTAAAGGATCTTCTAGCAAGGATCATTATACACTAGTACAAAATATTAGTGGGTTTCAAGTCCCACTGGGGTTTTTACCTATTTTGGTTTCCCCATAACCAAAATATTGGTGTTATGTTCATGTTTTCTTTCATTGTTTTTATGATTTATGTTTAAGTATACTTAATTAGATAAAGAATTGAAACATGCAGATAACAAATTCCCCCCCCCCTCTCTCAGTTATCTCTTGGGACTATTCCTAACAATTGGTATCAGAGACAAGTGCCTCAGAGAGAAGTTTAATAGCTTGAGGTTGATCAGATGGCATACTTTAGGAAAGAGAGTCCTAAGTTTGATGGAGAAAATTATCTTGATTGGAAGAACAAGATGATGACCCATTTGCAGTGTATTGCTTATGAAGTTTTCAATGTAACTATCAAAGTAGCCATGATTCCTACTTTAGAAGAGCTTAAATAGGATCATGCTACTGAAACTCAAAAGGAATTTTTTCATCATAATGCTATAGCTAAAGAAGCCCTTATTAGTGCACTATCTAATAGTGAGTTTTCAGAGATAAAAAAGGTAGACACCGCCCACAAGATATGGAAGTACCTTGCAGACATATTTGAAGGAGACAAGAAAGAAAAGGATGCACACAAAAAGACATGGAAGAAAAGATTCAATGCATTAGAGATGCTACCTAAAGAAAAGATCAGAGCTTATAATCAAAGGGTCAATGAAGTAGTTGCTAGAATCAGGAAAAATGGTGGAGAGATCTCAGAAGAAGATATTATAGACAAGTTGATGACTACTCTCACTCCAGAATATGAAAGAAAGATCAATATCCTTGATGAGACCATGTAGCTTACATCTAATTTTAAGAGAGAGACCTTGATCAAAAAAATCTCAAGTTTTGAGATTTCAAGATTAAAGACAGAACCTAAAAGTGAGATAGCCTTCAAAGGAACAATTCTTGGTAAGAAATCTGCAAACACTTCTGGTAATTTTGATGATGATGATGAAGAGAAAACTTTAGATGATTTTATTGCTATGGTTCGTAAAAGAGAGAAGAAAGGAAAAGGAAAATATGAAGGTCAATTTCCTTTCAAGTTCTTTTTATGTAATAAGATAGGTCACTTTGAATCTAAGTGTCCTACTAGAGTTAGAAAGTTCAAAAAGGATTACAAGCCTAAGTACTCTAAGGAATGTTACTTTTCTAGAGATGGAGTTTTAGATGATGAATCAGGTGAAGAAGAAATTGGATTCATTTCTATTGTAGAAAAAATGAATAGTAAGTCAATTCCTAAAGATGAGAAAGTAAATCAAGAGCTAGCATTGATTTCCCAAGTAGACATAAGGATAGACTTGATTATAGATAGTGGTTGCTCACATCACATGATAGGTGATAAAGGAAGATTTTTTCATTTGAACAAATACAATGGAGGTATGGTCAGATTTGGATACAACACTCCTAAACCTATAGTCGGTAGAGGAGCCATCACTTTGGATGGAAAGAATAGTACTGATGATGTTCTTTATGTTGATGGTTTGAAACATAACCTTCTTAGTGTTGGAAAGTTACTTGGTAAAGGCTATCAGTTGGAGTTCAAAGATGAAAAATGCATCATTAATAAAAAAATATGGTGTTATGATTGCATTGGGCACAAAGACAAGAGGTAATGTTTTTCAACTCAATTTAGAAGCAAGTTGTTTTGTTGCTAAAGTTGATGGAAGTTGGTTGTGGCATAAAAGACTACGTCATATCAATTTTGATAACATAGTGAAGATAAGAAATGTTAAGGAAGTAAGAGATCTACCTAGCATAGCAAATCTAGTTGATACTATATGTAGGCAATGTGTGATGGGAAAGCATGTGAGGAATTCATTCAGGAGTAAGCACAATTCAGAAGAAAACAAGTTGGATCTAATTCATATAGACCTATGTGGACCAAATCAAACAAGATCATACTATGGTGAAAGGTATTTCATTTTATTTTTTGATGATTATACTGGGATGATGTGGGTTGCATTCTTGAAAGATAAGTCAGAAGCATTTGATAAGTTCAAAATATTCAGAGCTAAAGTTGAGAATGAATCTGGATTAAAGATAAAATGTTTGAGATCAGATAGAGGAGGAGAATTCACCTCTGATAGATTCTATGAGTACTATGAAGAACATGGCATAAAGAGATAGTTAAGTGCACCTAGTACACCTCAGCTGAATGGAATTGCAGAGAGAAGGAATAAGATCATTTTTGATACAACGTGCACCATTATGATAGAAGGAAAAGTTGCACACACCTATGTTGGAAATTTGGTTGAGGTATGTACATATATTTTGTCATTATGGAAACATATGTTTTCTATGAAGATCGCATAAGCTAGAAAGTAAGTATGGAAGATCATAGACTAAAATTGTCTAAGTATGAAACAGTGTTTTTGACAGAGCACCCGATACAGTTTTTTTTGGCAATGTTCACTGGAGCATGATCAAAGTTTGTGCAGTTGAACATAGACTCTATGGTGTCTAAGGATACCCCATGTCAGTGCACAAAAGATTATGGATAGTACAGACAAAGTTATGATTGTTTTACCGATGATAGAGTATAGCCGACATAGCAGTTTTGAAGATAGAACTAGTAAATGAATTAAGGGATTATTTTTCTTGTCAAAATAATGGCTTTATATTATAAAGAGATGAAATCCTAGATGTTTACTCTTGGATAAAGATATGCAAGCTAATAGGAGAAATATATTATGTTTGTATCTTGTATAAATAAAGATGTACCGAACATACTTGAAATGTAACATGTAATATATGTAACTTGTGATAGCAGTGAAAGTTGTTGATGTGAAGTTGTAATAAGTACCATATTGTAATCAATAAACATTTGTATTACTTTTTTGGGCAGTGAGCTCATCTAGTAATCAGGTTTTGTATCTACAACTCCTAATAGGGTTGAGGCTTCTAACAAGGCCTAGAGTCCCTTAACCAAGACTGATACACTATATGATTGTAACAAGCTCCTAACAGGGTCAACATCCTTAACCGAATATCTTTTGATTAGTGGATCTTTGTGGGTACCATCCCCACCAAGGTTTTCCCTTGGAAAGGGTTCCCTTGAGAACATATCATGTATTATGAGTTCTTTACATTTACTATTATGTATGCTATTTAGTTTCTTATGCTTTAAAGTAATCTTTTATATCCATAAGTGGGCAAAAGTAAAAGTTTGTGAAATACTAATTCACCCCCCCTCTTAGTATTTCCTATTTCTAACAATTGGTATCAGAGCTTAGTTAGTCAGAGAAGAAACATTCAAGAAAAGCCTAGCAGCTTGAGTAAGATCTCTATGGATATGGATCAATTGCAGAAGAATCTTGAAGAAGCTCTTGAGCAAATTGAAATGCTTACTGATGAAAGAAACACTTTGAAAAGAAAGTATGATGATGCAAAGAATCTTATTGAAAAATTGAAAGGTAAGATAGAAGATTTGAAATCTAAGAAGGAATATGAAATTCTTGTTGAAGATTGTGATGATTTAGAAAAAGAAAATGTGATCCTTAAACATGAATTGAAGATAGAAAATCTGAAGCTTAGCTTGAAAGATGGAAATGACAATTTGAGATCTAAGAATGAAATTTTAAAGAATGAAAATGAAGACTTGAAATCTAAACTTGGCAAGGTAACATCTAAATTTGATAAAGTCAAATTGCAGTATGATGAACTTGAAAAATATAACAAAATTGTGAAAGGTCAATTGACTCAATCCAAACAACAACTTGAGAGGCTATATTCAAATAGTGAAAATATTGATAAGCAATTATCTTATGGAAAACCATTCTATGACAAAATTGGTCTTGGATTTAACATATTGAAGATAGTTAGTGAAAGCAAGAAACTAGATCTGAATGAATGTGAAAGCAGTGAAGAAAAGAAGTTAGATGAGAACAAATCTGAAGATGCACCGAAGCAAGAAGAATCACCGAAGCAAGAAGATGCACCAAAGAAAGAAGAATCACCAAAGCAATAAGATGCACCAAAGCAAGAAGAACCACCGAAGCAAGATGAATCATCCAAAGGTATGCAAAGAGAATTCAAAGGTAGATGTTTTTCTTGTAATACTATTGGTCATATGAAGAGAGATTGTATAGGTAAACAATTCAAACCTCTTAATGGATATTGTTATAATTGTCATGGTTTTGGACATAGAGCTATTGAATGTAGAAGATCTAAAGTTATTGAGAATAATTACAATAGTAAAATGCCTAGAAATACTAACAATGCAGACCAGAGATCAACTGAAGACATGAAAAGAGGAAATGGAATAGTATGTTTCAGATGCAATAAAATTGGACATATTACTAGAAATTGTAGGACACATATCAATCAGTAAACACCTAGATATGGAACCAATGGAATCAATTTTCATCTATGTAACAAGATTGGACACATAGCAAGATTTTACAGACTAAACAATGGAGGTTATCATCATAACCCTAACCCTAGAAACTACGCAAGAAGAAATGAAAATGCAGGAAACAAAGAGAAAGGTTGTTGTAGCAATAAAGATGAAGTAAAATTTGTTAAAGGCATAGATCAATGAGGTATATTCAGCATTGAAGGTAATCAAGAAGTTAATGTATCTGATGGTAAGAATGAGTCTTTACCTAACCCTTCTTTAAGCACTTAAATTATGTAAATTTCTCTAGTTTAGGAACTTAGAATTAGTATAGTATTAGATTTTGAATGAGTTAAGTTTTGAATACTTAGATGAAGGTTTGTTATGTTATACTAATGCTATGGTTAAGTGTGCAAAATGAAATATTGTGTTTTGCAAGGTCGCAAGAAGATTTATGGTTGCAGGTTTACAGAATCAGCTTTTTTGCATTTTAGCGGCAAAAGAATTGAATGTGATGTCAGATTGAGTAAATGCTAAGTATTAAAAGATTGAAATTGAATTTATTGTGATTATCAAGTGATTAGAAGTTATTTGGTAGTGAAGAAAGAAGTTTGGAAGTGATTTGCAAAAGTTTGAAGCACCAATCAAGCGAAAGCCCTAATTTTGTGAATTTAAGGTATTTATCTAACTAAGATCTTGAATCAGGTTAACGTAATCAGATATAATCATGGATGTATAATTGATTCACAAAATAAAGGATATGAATAGACCTATAACTAAGAAAGATCCAGTTGAACCCTCAGAAAGAGATGCTAGTTTAGCCTTATCATATGTACCAGACGAAGTTCTTCATTTAGAGAATGTTAAAAGTTATCTTGGATGCAAGTATGAAACCCTAAGGGAGATTGATTTTAATGGTGAATATAAGAAATTGTACAACATGGATATGTTAGTGAAACAAGGTTATGAACATCTAGAAAATAATGAAATCATTGAGTACTCTATGAAATATGAATTTGATGATGAGGAGTGTACTAAAATCATTTTGAGTAGGATACATAATGGTAAATTTTGGTTAGAAGATAGATTTATAGACATAACTGTAGACCTAATTCATGATGTGACTAGATTATCAAAATTTGGTGCAATTCCATTGAATGAGAAAAACATGAGAAAGATTGTGATTGAAAACATCGGTTCAGTATACAATGGCAGAGGTATAGTCATTAGTAAGATTAAGCAAGATGATGTAAAATACTTGTGTAAGATTTTGACAAAAAATTTCTATGGAAGCTCTAGAGAAGATGATATGCCAACAAGTATGGTACACATTGCTTATTTGATGTGTGTGGAGAAGAAGCCTGTGGATATGTGTGAAATTCTGAGAATATAGTTGTTTGAGAATTTGGAAAAGATAAAGAAAGCTAAATATACTCATTTTAGATTTTCCTCATTGGTTACTTACATGTTCTTCCACTTGCTAAGAAGATTTCCTTACACTATTGAATGGAATGATGGTGATAATACTATGGCAAGAATCAATAAATTTTACATGAAACATCTTATTGAGAAGGTTAATGACAGTGTAAAGTTAGTGTTGAAAACTTTTCAGAACATTGTGGTAAATAGATCAAGAATTCCTCCATCCCTAGTTGAGAAATACAAAGATGATATATGTTTTATGGTTGATACTAATTTCACTTACATTGAGGTAGTAGAACCTAGACATGAATTCATAGACCCTCTTGGCTATGAAATCTTTGAAGTTGAAATAGAAGGATATGTTAGTAGATTGTTGGAAAGTAAAGTTGATGCTCATGGCAATAGATTTGGAACATATGATGAAAACTTTGATTCAACAAAGACACTTAAGGAAGAAAAACAATCAAAGAAGAGAGTGGAGTCTACAATAAAGAAAATTCTAAAAGAATCAGGTATGAGTGAGCATGAATTTGATATTGCAAGAAAGACTGCAGAAGCAATAAGGCAAAGTGAGATACTATTAGTCCCACCTTTGGTATCAAGTGCATAACCTATTCAAGTTAAGGTAAAGGTTGAAGAACCTAAGAAGGAACAAGAAATTAGTGAGATAGAGAAACCTTTTTCTTCAGCACCAAGAAAAAGAATGAAAGAAAGTGCTTCAGGACTAGGTCAAAGACAAAAAATAATTGTTCCACTAGTACCTAGAAGAGTTGCAGAGATAAAAGATGATGAAGTGACAATAAAGAAGAAATCATGGAAACCAAGGATAGAAAGAATTAATGAAGATATAATGTAGCATGGAGACTTTACCAAAATGAACAAATACTATGATTTATATGGATCCTCTGATAGATTAAATCTAGAGAATGCAATGGTTACACATATGATTTTGACAAACAAGAAATTTGATACTATTCATGGAAAGATACCATAAGATTTGTACAATAGACTTGTGAGAAGAAAGATGAGAGCACAAGAAGAAGATACTAAAATGAGAGAGAATGTGATTAGATAGTTCTATGAGATAAGAGATGATGACCACCTTAAACAGATCCTTAAGCCACTTGAAAACCTATTAAGAACCAAAAGAAGAATTATACAAATAATGGGAGGTCAGTATGAACAAGTAAAGAATGAAACTAAATAGGCAGTTGTGCAAGTGCTAGCAAACTTGGTAGCAAGAAAAGATAGCAAAGATCAATTAGTTGCAGAACCAGCAGAGAAATAGAGTTTAGAACAAGCAGAGGAAGTAGTAGAGGTAGTTGAAGCTGAAGATATTCCCTCTTCTTCTATAAACATTGGCACATAATCTATGGACATTGAAGGAACAAAATTTACTTTAGATTTAGATGATGTAGTACTCAATAGCTTGGATAACATTGTTGACAATTTGGTTTTGGGAGAGCAAGAAAAGAGTATTGAAATAGAGACTACTTGAACTAAAGTGCGAATGGAAACAAAGGCCCATACACCTACTGAACCACAAGAAGACATCAGTCTTACTCCTAAGACTAGAAAGGATAAAGGAATAGGAACATTGATTGAAGATTTGAGCAAGGAAGTTGATGACGATGATCAATTAGAGTTGATCACTTCTTTGAACAAAATTATTGGAAAGAACAAGAAAGTTAATAATTTGGAAGGTAGTCTAAAAGATTTGACTGAGAAGCTACAAAGTGTTATATCTAAAAAAGTCTTTGATTCAGATCCACTTGAAAGAGAAAAGATGGTAATTAATTATTTTTATGTTGAGTTCACTAATTTGACTGATATTGCTAAGGTTAAGACTCAGGCAGCTTATGAAGCTGAGATGTTGCAGAATACAAGTCAGAATATCAAAAATGACATTGACAGCCTTGACAGACACATTAAGAACTTAAGGAAAGATCTTGAGACTGGAAAGTGTTTGTACATTTAATGTACAAAATCTAAAAATATTTTAATTGAGGAAGAGAAGAAGATAAAAGAGAAGAAAGATGAAATTGTAGCAGAGACAAACTCTTTGGCCAGCTAAACATAAAGATCAGTGCAGTTGAGAAAAAGATCAAAAAATTATGTGATGAGATAAGAACTTTGAATGATGAGAAGAACAAGAAAATTATTAGAATAAACATCTTAAGAGAGCATGTCTTTATCAAGTTGACTATAATAGAAGAGCAGCTAGAAGAATGTCTTACTACTAGGACATCATTTCAGAAATTCAATTTTGAATCCCTTCAAGTCTGTCAAATTGCAGCATACGGATTGAGTACTTTACTCAATGTAGCAGAATCAATAAAGAAGGCATAGGAGAAAGATTTTGAGACTTGGAAGACAAATTTTGTAGATTGTGTTGCAACCCTACCAGCTTTGCAATAAGATAGTAAGGTAAAAGTTTTGACACAATTTTGTATATCCCTTTCCACCCTTTATTTTGTCATTGTTGTCAAAGGGGGAGATATACTTAGAAAATTTTCTATATATGATAAGGAAGGATACTCATAGGGGGAGTTCTATGGAGTATTATGAAGTGTTATAGATTATGTGTATATTTTGAGGAGATATAAGGATAGTATACTTATTTTATACTATGGCCACAATTTTGATACAAATTTTGAGATTTTGACTTGTACACTTAGCCAATTTTCTCATATGTTGCCACCAATGACAAAGGGGGAGATTGTTGGCAATTTGGCTAAGGTATGTACATAGATGTTGTCATTATGGAAACATATGTTCCCTATGAAGATCGCATAAGCTAGAAAGTAAGTATGGAAGATTGCAGACTAAAATTGTCTAAGTATGAAATAGTATTTTTGACAGAGCACCCGATATAGTTTGTTTTGGTGACATTCACTGGAGCATGATCAGAGTTTTCAAAATTGAACATAGACTCTATGGTGTCTAAGGATACCCCATCTCAGTGCACAAGAGAGTATGGATAGTATGAACAAATTTATGATTGTTTTACCGATGACAGAGTACAACTGATAGAGCAGTTTTGAAGACATAACTAGTAAATGAATTAAGGGATTATTTTGCTTGTCAAAATAATGACTTTATATTATAAAGAGATGATATCCTAGATGTTTACTCTTGGATAAATATATGAAAGCTAACAGGTGAAAGATATTATGTTTTTATCTTGTATAAATAAAGATGTACCGAACATACTTGAAATGTAACATGTAATATATGTAACTTATGATAGCAGCAAAAGTTGTTGATGCGAAGTTGTAAGTAGTACCATATTGTAATCAGTAAACATTTGTATTACTTTTTTGGGAAATGAGCTCATCTAGTAATTAGGTTTTGTATCTACAACTCCTAATAGGGTTGAGGCTTCTAACAAGGCCTATAGTCCCTTAACCAGGATTGATACACTATATGATTGTAACAGGCTCGTAACAGGGTCAACATCCTTAACCGGATATCTTTTTATTAGTGGATCTTTGTGGGTACCATCCCCACTGGGGTTTTCCCTTGGCTAGGGTTTCCTTGAGAACATATCATGTGTTATGAGTTCTTTACATTTACTGTTATGTATGCTATTTAGTTTCTTATGCTTTAAAGTAATCTGTTATATCCAGAAGTGGTAAAAAGTAAAATTTTGTGAAATACTGATTCACCCCCCTCTCAATATTTCCTATTTCAAACAACCTATTGGATAGATGTGATCAATACATTAGTCTACATAATCAATAGAATTCAGCTAAGGTGAGGTGCTGACAAAACACCTTATGAGCTATGGTTTGGTAATGTTCCCATAGTAAAATACTTTAGAATCTTTGGAAGCAAGTGGTACATCAAGAGGGATGAAGTAGTAGGCAAGTTTGATGCAAGAAGTGATGAAGGTATTTTTATTGGTTACTCTACTAAAAGTAAAGCTTATAGATGTTTCAATTTAAGATTGAAAAAGATCATTGAAAGTGCTCATGTAAATATTGATGAAAATTTTACAATTCAAGAAAGATATCATGATTACACACCCATGATTGAAGAAGAACCTAGACCCTCCGCTAGTGAGATAGTCATTGAGGAAATTTTTGATAGCATTGATGTGTTGTTCAATGACCCTAAGAAAAGTGAAGAAGGTACTCCTAAGGTTGATGAGTCAGAATCACCTAAAGTTCTAAATTTTACATCAAGAAATCAATCCAAGAAAGACATCATTAAAGATTAGAGTGGCAAAGTCTTAACAAGATCACAAGCAAAGAACTCAGCTAGTAGTGATGCAGTATGTTTACTATCTTAGATTGAATCTTTAAGTGTTGAAGATTCTTGTAAGGATTCAGATTGGCATGATTCTATGAAAGAAGAACTTAATCAGATCATTAAGAATGAAACTTGGGAGCTGGTCCCAAGACCTAGTGATAAGAATGTGATTGGAACAAAATGGATATTCAGAAACAAGATGAATGAAGATGGTACAGTAGTAAGAAATAAAGCAAGACTAGTATGTAAGTGATATGTGCAAAGAGAAGGAATTGATTATTCAGACACATTTGCACCTGTGAGTAGATTAGAAGCTATTAAGTTGTTTTTAGCTTTTGCTACAATTAAAAACTTCAAAGTTTATTAGATGGATGTCAAATTAGCATTCTTGAATGGAGACTTAAAAGAAGAAGTATACATTGAGTAGCTTGAAGGATTCACCTTATTAGACATACCTAATATGGTATGCAAATTGAAGAAGGCCCTCTTTGGACTTAAGCAAGCCCCTAGAGTATGGTATGAGAGACTAGATGGATACTTAACAAAGATTGGATTCAAGAAAGGAGTAGCAGATTATAATCTATTCATTAGAGAGACATTTGAAGGTTTATTTCTTGTAGCTATATTTGTTGATGCCATTATCTTTGGAGGTAATGACAAACTTAGTGCTAAATTTTCCAAAGAAATGTAGAATGAGTTTGAGATGAGTATGATTGGTCCTATCAAGTACATTTTAGGATTAAATGTGCAGCAGATAGAAAAAGGGATTTTCATTAATTAATCAAAGTATGTGAAAGAGATACTGAAGAAACTCAAGATGGATGATTACAAGCTAGTAGGAACCCCTATGATTACTAGATGTAAGCTTACTAAGGAAGATGACTCACCAATAGTTGATATAACATTGTATAAGTCTATGATTGGTAAACTCATTTATCTTACTCAGACTAGACCTAACATTTCCATTGCAGTTGGTATAGTTGGAAGATTTGTAGTAGAGCCTAAACAAAGTCACCTCCTGGTAGTAAAGAGAATATTTAGATACTTGCATGGCACTATAGATTATGGTGTATGGTATCCTAATTCAAAAAATGTTGAGCTTCATGTGTACACAGATGTGTTGGATACAATTGTTTGAAGGACATTGTTGGATTAGCTATGTGTTGTCTTTGATGTCACACAAATGTCATATCAATTATCATTCTCAGTGTCTACTAAGCTCAGTCAATCAGCTAGGTAGTTCTCAGTGTCTACCGAGCTTAGTCGGTCAGCATGGCAGTTTTTAATGTCTATTGAGATCTCTCGGGTGTCAAAAGGAATCATGATAGAAAATAGTGTTAACCGAGCCTCCTCGGTTATCGAAGGAAAATTAGTGGTTACCAAGCTCACTCAGTCTCTGAAGGATGTTTCAGAATATGCTATGGTTACTGAGTTCACTCGGTCACCAAAGGAAATCTTTTCAGGATTAATGTTTACCGAGCAAGGTCAGCCCTTCAAAGGATTTTATTATTACAGTTTGTTTATCCCAGTCGACTGTTGTAATAATTATTAGTGCCAACTTGACAATCTAAATGTTAATTAGAATGGTATATATAGAGAAGGTCAAGTGGTGAAAAAGACATAATAGCATGTAGAAATCATTTTGATGAAAGGTATGTGCAAATTTTGAAGGATGGTTAGATATCCTTGAGGAGTAGCAAAGATTTATTTGATCAGTAAGGATCTAGTGAAGTAGAACAGAGATCTGTAATCAGCAATTCAGTTGCAGGTCATTTTATTGTTACTCTCTTACAATTGTAGCAGTGATATCAAAATCTCTTAACTGAGTTGGTTTAACAACCATTTTGTAAATCCTCTAACAAGGTGACAGTTCTATTGAATTGTTTCAAGACCTCTTACAAGGCCACTCCTAGTAGGGTGATTAAATCCTCTAACAAGGTCACACCTAATAGTGTGTTTTGTAACCTTTTATCAGGTTGGCTTCTAACCGGGCATCACTTCAGAAGAGTGAAAAATAGTAACTAGTTACATTGGTGGTTTTTCCCATATTGGGTTTCCATGGTAAATTCGGTGTCTCTTATGTTCATGTTATTTTCTTTATTCATGTATGTTAATCAGTGATGAATGCTTAAGAATAGTTTAATTATTACACACTTAAAAGATTGAGTTTCAACATTTCTCTGTATATTTATCAAGTGGGAGCAGTAAATATTTTATTAAGATATCTAAGGGATTAGTGGTAATATTTTTATGGTTAACTGATTCACCCCCCCTCTTAGTTACTGCATCTATATTTCCAACAATTGGTATTAGAGCTTTTGGTGCTTGCAGGAAGGGTTTCAAGGACCTAAGCTAAAGATCAAGATGTCTTACAAAAGTTAAATTCCAAGGCTTAACAGAAATAACTTTTCAGCATGGCAAGGTCTCATGAGACTTCATCTAGCTTCCATTGGTGATTCAGGATGCAAATATATTGATCAAGAATATACAATTCCTACTGGTACATTAACTGTTGAAGACATTTTAGAGAAGAAGAACCATAACACTATGATGATAGACATTGCATGAGCTCTTAGCTATGAAGAATTTGATGAAATCAAAGACTGCACAACTACTCATGAAATGTGGAACAAGCTGAAGAAAATTTATGGTGGTGATGACAATGTGAAGAGAGCCAAAGCAGAAAGCCTAAGAGGACAGTTTGATCAGATGAAAATGAGAGAAGAAGAAAACATTGCAAAATATGTTGAAAGGATCAAGACAAGTGTTAGTGCAATCAGAGCTTCTTGAGGAAAAATTGATGATGAAACTGTTATAAGTAAGGTTCTTAGAACATTACTTCCTATTTATGCAATAAGAGTTTCTGCTATTCAAGAAAGAAGATGTGAAGAAAATCATAATATAACTTTGGATGCCTTAGTTGGAAGATTGATAGCCTTTGAATTGGATAACTATGACAACTATGTTCCAACTTCTAAAAATATTGAATCAGCTTTTGAGGCCAAACTTTCACTCAAGAAAGGGAATAAAATCCAATCAGAAAGTTAAGAAGAATTAGAGGAAAGCTTTGATAGTGATCTTGAAGTTATTGAAGCATTACTTGCAAAGAAATATTCAAGAGGCAGAGGAAAATACAAAGGTAAAACTCCCTTAATCTCTTTTTCATGTGAAAAAATTGGTCATATTGCAGCTAGGTGCCCAAACAAGCAAAGCAAAGATGAGAAGAAAGGTTACAAGTATAATGGCAAGAAGAATTTCAAATCATTCAAGGATAAAGGTAAGAAAACATGTTTTTTTGCTAAAGATTCGGATGATAGTGAAGAAGAAATTGTTTTCATTGCTGTAAAAGATGAATCTAATAATGATGAAGATGAGATGGCACTTATCTCTCATATAAGCAAGAATGATACATGGATTATAGATAGTGGATGTTCACATCATATGATGGTGATAGGACTAAGTTTGAACACTTTCAAAACTTTGATAGTGGTAATGTAAGGTTTGGAAACAATGAACCTTGTTGTATAAAAGGAAAGGGATGAATCTCATTAACCAGAGAACTTATATGTGATAATGCATATTGGGTTGAAGGACTAAAGCATAATCTTCTAAGTGTAGCATAGATAATTAACATTGGATTCAAAGTTGAATTCATGAATGGAAAAGCAAGACTGCTAGATGACAAAGGAAAACTGATAGGATTAGGCAAACAAACCAAAGGTAACCTATTTTATCTTGATCTTGGTGAGTACTCATGTTTTATTGCTCAAATTGAAGAAATTTGGTTATGGCACAAAAGGTTATGTCATGTAAATTTTGATAACATGATGAAAATAAGCAAATTCAAGAAAGTAAGAGGTATTCCTACTTTGAAGAAACCTGACGTTGGTCTATGCAAGAATTGTCAAATTGGTAAAATGGAAAGCCTAGTTTTAAAAGTAAAAACTATCAGTCTGAAGATATTTTGGAAATTATGCATACTGATTTATGTGGACCTATTGGAATTGAGAGCTATACTGGAGAAAAATTCTTTATTCTCTTTGTTGATGATTACTCTAGAATGATGACTATTATGTATTTAAGAGAAAAGTCAGAAGGATTTGAGAAGTTCAAATGGTATTTAGAAAGAGTAGAAAAGGAAATAGGAAAAAGAATAAAATGCTTGAGATCAGACAGAGGTGGTGAATTCATCTCCCATGAATTCAATAATTTCTGCATTGAAAGAGGAATCAAAAGATAGGTATCAGCCCCGAGAACTCCTAAGCAGAATGGAATAGTTGAAAGAAGGAACAGACCTATCATGGAATGTGCAAGGACTCTAATGATTGAAAAGAACATTGCTATGAAATAATGGAAGGAAGCTATCAGCACTACAGTTCATACCTTGAACTGAGTATAGCTAAGAAAAGACACATTCAAGACTCCTTATCAGCTATGGTATGGCTACAAGCCAAATGTAAGTTACCTAAAAGTATTTGGTAGTAAATGTTACATCTTAAAAGAATCTAGAAAAGGAAAATTTGATGTAAAAAGTGATGAAGGAATATTTTTGGGATATTCTTGCAAAAGTAAGGCATATAGATGTCTAAATTTGTCTACTCACAAAATCATAGAAAGTGCACATGTGAGAATTGATGAGTTTGTAGAAAAGACTGAAGAAGAAAGCAAAAAGGAACTAGAGGATTGCAAAAGATTTTTTTACATCAAACCTGATACATTGCTAGACACATCTGTCAATAAGGAAACTACATCTACCAAGCTCAGTATAGTAACTAAGTCACAAAAAGAAGTTAAGACTGAGTCATAAAGTACCGAGTCTCAGTCTGAAGCTACTGAGCAAGTATCTACCAAGCCTGAGCAACCTGAACCTGAAGATGAAAAAGATGACAATGTAACTCATTCAGGAAGCAAGGAACCTATATTGGCCAAGTACGTCAGAAAGCATCATACACGAGATCAGATTATTGGAAACAAATCAGATGGTACTATGACAAGAAGTAAACTAAAAGGTACATGTTTATTTGCTGATTTTGAACCTAAAAATGTCAAAGATGCATTGGAAAATGAAAGGTGGATTGAAGCTATGAATGAAGAAAAAGAGAAAATAGAGAAAAATAAGACATGGACTCTTGTACCTAGGCCTAAAGATAAAAATGTAATTGGGACAAAATGGGTATTTATAAATAAGTTGAATGAAGATGGTCAAGTATCAAGAAACAAAGCAAGATTGGTATGTAAAGGATATTCTGAAGAAGAAGGAATAGATTATGGCTTATGGTATAAATTTGGAGGCAATCTGGATTTAAAAGTGTTTACTGATGCTGATTGGGTAGGAAACATTGATGACAGAAAGAGTACAAGTGGTGGAGCATTCTTTCTTGGCAAGAGGTTAGTATCTTGTACTAGTAAAAAGCAAAACTGCACATCCCAATCCACAACAAAAGTAGAATATGTTGCTGCAGTAGTAAACTGCTCTAATATTGTATGGTTTAAATAGTTTTTGGAAGGCATGAAACAAGTGCAATAAATATTTCAAAGAATCTAGTAATGCATTCCAAAACTAGGCACATGGCTATAAAATATCACTTTGTCAAAGAATTGATGCAGGACAAGGAAATCAGATTGGAATATATTCATACAAAAGAACAAATTGTAGATATCTTCACCAAGCCACTACCTAAGGATGCATTCTTGTATCTAAGAGGAAAGTTAGGGGTCACTCCCTTGTCTGAGGTTCACTAAATAAAGTTTTAGTGATGCATCAACCAGAACATGTTGAAGATCAATCAGTTGATGTAGCATAGTCAGGGAATCATTGCATATGAATCAGTACATAAGGTACATTGATATTTATCAAAACTATGTAAGTTGTCTTTGGCATGTGTTGTCAAAGAGGGAGAGTTTGCTATCATTTCAAGAAATTTCTAAGGAGAATAATTTTGAGAAGTTAAGAGGGAGAGTTCTTAGTCAGAAAGAAGTTTGAAGATGATGGGAATCAGAATGAAGCTAAGGATATGTTTCTTACTCTAGGTTTCTCTATGAAATTTCATTGTGCTATGACATGTTGTGTTGCCATCAATGCCAAAGAGGGAGATTGTTGGATACAATTGTCTGAAGGAAATTGTTGGATTAGCTATGTGTTGTCTTTGATGTCACACAAATGTCATATCAATTATCATTCTTAGTGTCTACCAAGCTTAGTCGGTTAGCTAGGTGGTTCTCAGTGTCTACCAAGCTCAGTCGGTCAACATGGTGATTTTTAGTGTCTACCGAGATCTCTCGGGTGTCAAAAGGAATCATGATAGAAAATAGTGTTAACCAAGCCTCCTCGGTTATCAAAGGAAAATTAGTGGTTACCGAGCTCACTCAGTCTCCAAAGGATGTTGCAGAATTCGCTGTGGTTACCGAGTTCAATCGGTCACCAAAGGAAATCTTTTCAGGATTAATGTTTACCGAGCAAGGTCGGCCCTTCAAAGGATTTAGTTATTACAGTTTGTTAATCCCAGTCGACTGATGTAATAATTATTAGTGCTGACTTGACAATATAAATGTTAATTAGAATGGTATATATATATATAAATATATATATATATATATATATATATATATATATATATATATATATATATATATATATATATATATATATATATATATATATATATATATATATATATATATATATATATATATATATATATATATATATATATATATATATATATATATATATATATATATATATATATATATATATATATATAAGGTCAAGTGGTGAAAAAGACATAATAACATGCAGAAATCATTTTGAAGAAAGGTATGTGTGAATTTTGAAGGATGGTTAGATATCCTTGAGGAGCAGCAAAGATTTATTTGATCAGTAAGGATCTAGTGAAGCAGAATAGAGATCTATAATCAGCAATTTAGTTGCAGGTCATTTCATTGTTACTCTCTTACAATTGTAGCAGTGATATCAAAATCTCTTAACTGAGTTGGTTTAACAACCATTTTGTAAATCCTCTAACAAGGTGATAGTTCTCTTGAATTGTTTCAAGACCTCTTACAAGGCCACTCCTAGCAGGGTGATTAAATCCTCTAACAAGGTCACACCTAACAGTGTGTTTTGTAACCTTTTACTAGGTTGGCTTCTAACTGGGCATCACTTCAGAAGAGTGAAAAATAGTACCTAGTTACATTGGTGGTTTTTCCCATATTAGGTTTCCATGGTAAATCTGGTGTCTCTTGTGTTCATGTTATTTTCTTTATTCATGTATGTTAATCAGTGATGAATGCTTAAGAATAGTTTAATTATTACACACTTCAAAGATTGAGTTTCAACATTTCTCTGTATATTTACCGAGTGGCAACAGTAAATATTTTATTAAGATATCTAACGGATCAGTGGTAATATTTTTGTGGTTAACTGATTCACCCCCCCTCTCAGTTACTACATCTATATTTCCAACAAGATGTAGATTGGATAGGATGTGTTGATGATAGAAAGAGTACATCAGGAGGAGCAGTGTTTCTTGGTGATAGACTTTTCACTTGGACAAGCAAGAAACAAAACTATATTTCTCAGTCAATAGCCAAAGCACAGTATGTTGTAGTAGCCTTGAATTTTTCTACAATTGTTTGGATCAAGCAGATGATAAAAGATTTTGGAATTCAGATTGATTATCCTATTGTTATTCACTGTGATAACACTAGCACTATCAATATGTCAAAGAACCCTGTGATGCATGCAAAGACAAAGAACATTGAGATCAAGTATCACTTGCTAAGAGAGAAAGTGTGGTGCAGGAGCTCCTAGACATAAGGATATTTTAATTATTTAATGTAAATCCATATTTTTGGATGTGGTATTCCATGTAATGGAATCAATTATAATGCCTAAGGGCAATAAAATTGTGAAGTTGTCATTTAGTTGTCATTCAAGACCTAGATTGGTCAAAAGGTCAAATTTGTATAAAAAGCAATAAAAAGGTTAAAAATCATGTAAAAGGTCTTAAATAGGTTATTTGGACATGTGTAGGGTTTTTTTACAAAGTGTGGAGTCATTTTTATTAAGTGTCATAAAAGTTGTCAAAATGCATAAAAGTTGTCAAAAGGAAGATGAAAGGTCATAAGGGTAGTTGGGTGGTTTATAACTAACTAAATATGTATAAATATGATGTATTGGTTGAACCAAATCAGATTGGGGAGAATAGAGAAAGGGGAGAACAGTTTGGAGCAATTGAGTGTGTTTGAATCTCTCATTTTGATTGGTGGTTTTTTGTTAAGTTGTTGTTTCCAGGCCTTTTAGGGCCATTTTCAACTTGGAAACCCTGTATATTTATAATGGTTAGATATAATAATTAATCCTCTTTATTATTCTTTTGGTTTGATCAATTTTTATTAACTTTGGAGGAAGTTATGAGGTTTTTGGTGAAAGATAGTATTTGTAGATTCAGGATTTCTGAGAACAGTCATATTGAAATGTGTGGTAAAAAAACATATAGAAGAGTTAAGAATTATAAGTATATTCATTGGAAATAAATTTTATTCACCTTTCATTTCATTTTGGTTTGGTTCAATTTTATAATGATTTGTGTAATCTATGATGTTTTTAATGAAGACTGGTTTTAAACCCTCTTCAATGGAGTTGCAGGTAAAGAGTTGTGATGGTATAATGACATATATATTGGAAAGATAAATGGATTAAATATTTGGAATTAGAATTGGTAAAAATTATTAATTTTTTTGGTTTCATTTGGTTATTTATTGTGAAATTTATATGATGCCCTAGGCAGATTGGGAAAATGAACTTTCTGTTTAATGACAAAAAATGGGTCTTGGTATAGATATAATAACTTTTTACCTAACTATTAGATCCTTCTAATTTTGATATATGTTTTGGTTGTCATAATTTTTCACAAACTCATTGAAGGGATTTTGATGATATGTTTCAAAACAAAAGTTACAAATGCTTGAGTGTTGATCTATAAACATGGCAGTGTGGACAAGCAGTTTTGACAATGAATTATTTTGTTTTCTAATCAATGATGAGTTTGATCTTGTGAGATTCCTATAATAAATTGTTCTTATAGTGAAATTAAGATTGGATTAGATGGATCCTATTATGTTTAAGTGTGTTGAAGGATGCTCTACATCAAAGTGGGAGAGAAAGAAATCAAGTTGGACTATGTGAGTACTAAAGAACAGTTGGTAGATATATCCACAAAGCCCTTGCCTAAGGATACTTTTGAGTATCTCAGGGGGAAGTTGGGAGTAATTCCATTCTCTAATTCTTCTTAGAAGGAAGAAGGAATGGCATCAATCATTAGGGACTGATGGAAGGTTGACTACTCTACTTCTAGAGTAGTACCAATGCTTAAAATGAATGGTGCCCTTTGCTATTGATGTCAAAGGGAGAGTAGTATATAGAGTCATGAAAAAAAAAAGTAAAAAGAGGAGTAATACACTAAGGGGGAGTAGCATTCAGTTATCATAGCAGTACAGTTGAGGAAATGGAGAATATTATAAAATATTACAGCAGATGGAGGATTCATCTTTGGGGGAGTTTTGAAGAGGAAATGGAGAATGTTATAAAAGAATTAATCATTTGGGTTGATGGTGGTTTTTCATTCCACATGTTGCCATCAATGCCAAAGTGGGAGATTGTTGGAGATTTGCCAGCAGGTCAGTACTGACTATATGTTTTTCATCGATGACAACATATGGAAAGTAGTATGCATGGAAGTCTTATGCAGTAAGCCTTTTGTATATGTTGCATGGACATGATATCAGCATGATATCATTGGGACAAAGGTTGAATGTGAGTATAGATAGTTATACAATATCTTTTGTCAATAGTGTTCCTGATAAAGTTACATGCAGTGTTTTGTGTATGGTTGTTTGAATAGTTTTCTTATGGGCATGCACCCTAGGATATATGTTGAAGACATGTTAGTGATTTTTTAGTTATGAATGCAAATGTTGGTGTTCAAAATGGATGCTTATGCTCTCAAGCTACCAATATACCCTCAGATATATTTTAGGATTGGTTAGTTCCAAGTTGTATAAGGATCTTAGGGTAAATGGACCAACTATAGGGACAAGACTTCCCTCTTCACTTCTAGCTCTACAAAACCAAGGCGGGTGCACCTAACCTAGTGAAAAATATACTTCACACACCAAAGACTATGTCTAAACAATAGATTGATAGTAAGAAAGTACTAAATGCTAACCTCACATTCATTGACTCTCCATTACTATTGGGTAACACAACCATACAACCAAAGACTTAAAGCTTGAAAAGGTTAATGATTTCAATTTTTTGGAATGTAATAACTTCAACCAGTGTATGTTAACAAGAGGAATACTCATTTAGGCTAGTGCCTCATCCATTGGGCAAGAGTTCTTAGACACAAAGACACACACACTTGAGAATACTTGAGAATTCATAGCCATAAATACATTTATCCTAATCTTTACTACTCACAAAACATCCTTACATGGACCAGGGTAAAGCCATATCCCATCCAGAGCATAGTTTAATCTAATCTTAGATTAGAACTCAAGAATGAAGATACATACATAAAAACAATATGTAGTGAGCTAGAAAACTCAAAGCTTACTTGACTTGACACAAAGGAGAGATAAGAACCAGATATTTGTATTAAGTATGATGAATTTATTCTATGTATAAAATGAATCACAAGACACCCTACTTGAAAATTATAGCTTAGACCTACAACTTTCTTCTTTCATTAACAAACACTGAATCAAAAACTATTACAAAACCCCTGGGACAAGAAACTAGGGACTGATTCTGAACTTTGAAACTGGAACCCCCACAAAATAAAAAATTCAACACTATATACCATTGGTTACCTTGGAATCCCAAACAAGTTAGGATGTAACAAGCTATGGATAACTAGGGTAAGGGTTAGGGTTTCCACCCACCAAACAATTCAAATAGATCAGAAATTAATACACTAGAGAGAAAACCAAGCAACCCTGAGCAATCAGATCTAAAAATTCAATCTTCACTTATGGTAAATCTTCTAGAAATGTACTAAAGACCATGAAATTCCTGCAAATTCATATGATTTGACCCCCTACAACATGCTTCAATAAAGTAAACCCATCCCCCATGGTACAAAACCCTCTACAAATAATCATCATACTCACTAGACCACACCACAACAACTGCAAATCATTTCTATTAAGTTCGATCATCCAAACATTCAATTTTGGTCATTTTTGTTGTTGGAAAGCATTCAAATTTTCAAATCTACAAAGAACGGATACTTTATGGTGCTTACCAACATATCAATGACCCATATTCAAATCTGAGCTTGGTTTATATCATGACTGTTAGATGCTTTTCCCTTTTCCTAGGTTATGTTTTTTACTTTATAAGAATCTAGTGAATACATGACTGAAAAAACCTTCATCCATTTGCAAGAACTTTGAGAGCACCGCTAAATTATTTGGCTATGATGTGAACATTGTTCACCAAATCACTAAGTCTTTAGACCCCTTGCCAAAATAGCACGTGAACCAGCGAACAAAGCAAGCACTTGTCAGAACCACCAAAAAGATTGAAAAAATTTACCAGGCCCACATCAAAAAGATCGACAGTTGTCTCATCTTTGCATAGACCACCTAGATTCCTTCAGATCATAAGACAACTATCAGATGAAGAATCTTACCCTAATCTGAAAACCTTCTAACACTGAAAGAGATCAATGACTATCTTAAGTTTGCATGTGTCAGAAAAAACCCATCAAATTACACACCGATTGTCGATGCTTTGCAAGTGTTAGAACCCACTGAACCTTGAAAAACTTGGCCCCACTAACAACATGCCTAGTCACACTACATGGACCAATCAGATAATGCCAAATAAGCACACCTAGCATGTGGACCCGCTCTCCTTTATCCCCTCTAAAAAAGGTAGAATCGATGGTTGTCGCATGATCTTAAACCTCTAACACATCCCATAAGATGATACACCCATTATTGATCGGCTGACAATGTCAGGACCCTCTAAAAAACTTAGAAACTAGGTCCCACTAACAACTACCACTATATTAATACATGGACCAATCATAGACCTTCATTTGTACCTACATGTCACCTCAGACCCACAGTTTGAAATGCTACGTCACAAAGAGAATCAATGGTTGGCATAAGATTGCAAGCCTCTAACAAAACCCTTGCAAACTTACGACAACCACAAGATTAAGATGGTGTCAGAGAGCTTGGGCCTGAGAAACATCAAGCTAAAATCATAGGAAATATTAAGGCACTGAGTTAGGAAATATTAAAGCACCACCGGGCTTGTAGACTTAGGAAAAATTAACCTGGGAGACTTAGGAAAATCAGCAATTATTAAAAGGGGCCCGAAAATAAAACCTTTAGTTGCAAGATCGCATAACATGAAAAAGGTTCATGTGATCATGTGACAAATGTTTAACAATTTTAGCACATGCATTTTAGATTTTAAGTGGCCTGAATAAAGTAACACAAAATTAGAACAAGGCCAAGGCATTTTTAAGGCTTTCTCACTACAGCGGCTAGTTTTTCAAAATTTCACCTAGGGTTTGAGTCAAAGACCTAAAACAACTGTAGAGACTAGCAGAAAAATGCTAGAGCCATGAAAAATTTTATAGTTGCTAACAGTGGCTCATACTCGGGGACGTGTATCTCTTGTAGATACAACGAGCAAGCTAGAATCTCCTAGAAGAGCAGACCAACTCAAAATTTTGACCCAAAAAGAAAAAATAGATGACTGTACAGGGGAAAACCTAAACTACTACTCATGGAAAAGATACTTTAGGAGAAGTAAAACTTTATGAATTATCCATGAAGAGGCAATTCCAAAGTACCACCAGTTAAATCCTTTAAGACATAAGAATATGTCCCCCATTTGCTTTTAATAAGATAAGGGCCCAACCAAATTGGATCAGATTTTCCATGCTTCCCCTTATCTTCTAACCTTGCATTCCACATCAGGACAAGGTCATCAGCTTCAAGAATCCTTTGGGTAGCCCTTTTATCAAACAAATTCTTACATTGTCTCTGCAATGTTTCATTTCTTTCATGTGCATCTCTCCTTACCTCCTCCAATTGGATCAGTTCATCCATTCTTACTCTCATCTCATCATTCAAATCTTCATCATATGCCTAGATGAACTTATACATCTACAATAAATTATTTTGACGTAGTCTAGCACTTATTCCATATACCAAATCAAATGGAGCACAACCTATGGCCTTCTTAATAGTTACACTGTCAGCCCATAGTGCCCACCATAACTTTGAGTCCCAAGCTTTCTTATTCTTGTCCAACACTCTCTTGAGAATCTTAATGAGACTTTTGTTACTGGACTCAACCTGACCATTTCCTTTTGGATGATATGGGGATGAAAATGAAATGTGTATCCCATATTGCTGACAAAAATCACTAAATTCCTGTGATCTACAACACATTGCATTATCAACCACAATTACCTCTAAGCAACTAAATCTAGTAAGGATGTTCTGCATCACAAAGTCTATCACCACTTTGCTAGTTGCCTTTCTAGTATGGATAGCTTCAACCCACTTAGTAAAATAGTCTATTTCCACTAGTATGTAAGAATGTCCACCACTAGACTTGTTTGGAAATTCTCCAATAAAATATATACCCCACTTCTGGAAAGGAGCCTGAACTGCAACAGGTCAGAGTGGAAAATTTTCATTAAATTTCAACTTTCCAACAAATCTCTGACATGCATCACACCTTCTTACAAGCTGATGTGTATCCTTAAAAACTGTAGGCCACCAAAATCCAGACCTAAGGATCTTGTGATTTGTGGTCTTTTCCATATAGTGTCCTCCACACACACCTTGGTGCATTTCCTTTAATAGAGCTTCAGATCTCTCATGGTCTATGCAATTTACCAATACTCCTTCATTGCTTCTCCACCATAAGTTACCATGTATAATGGCATACCTTGCAGATTGCAACTTGACAATTCTTCTTCTATTTTCATCCATCTTAGGGGGGAGGATCAATTTCTGCAAGTAACTAATAATATCCTTGTACCAGTCACAATGATCCATATCACAAACATATGGCCTTTGTTCTTCCTCTAACACATTCACATGATTTGCAATCAAATTGCTTTGTGCCATTAATTTTGCAAGACCTAAGCCTCTTACCAACTTTTTAATCTTGATATCAATATTAAATTCTTGGATCCTATTGATCGATCTACATCTTTTCCTTGAAAATTCCTATTGCACCAATATATCCTTAACTACAGCACTAGGAACATAAGCAACCACCTTAGCTCCCACAAGGTAACATCTAAAAGCCTTGACTGCTTTAACTAAGGCATAAGCCTGTTTCTCAGTAATATCATATTTCAATTCTGTTGCTTGTAGGGATTCAATAAAAAATGATATGGGTTGTTAATATCCATCTAAATTCTTTTGCAATAAAATTGTTGCAACTGTATGAAAAGAAGTAAAAGAAAAAATTTGCATGGGCTCACCATAATCAGGTGTCCTCAAAATAGGAGCATCCTTGATGGCCTTTTTGATACTTCTAAAAGATTCATCTACTTCTTCATTCCATTCAATATTTTCTTCCTTTTTCAACATCCTAGAGATAGGGATACTGATTTTTGCAAAATTTGTAACAAATCTCCTTAGAAAGTTTACCTACCCAAAGAAGGATTGTATTCCTTTAACATTTCTAGGAGGTGAAATCTTATCTATAGCCATAACCCTTTCAGGGTCATTCCTCACTCCATCCTTGGAGACAATATGTCCCAAGAGCTTGCCTTCCACAATACCAAAAGAACACTTCTTTGGATTCAATGAAATCCCATACTCCAAAGCCCTGATAAAAATCTTCTCAAGATGTTCACAATGTTGATCTTCCTTATCTAAATATGCTATAAGATCATCCTGATACACCACTAGGAATTTTTTTATGAATTCTGCAAAGGCCACATCCATAGCTCTCTAAAAAGTAGCTCCTGCATTTGTCAGACCAAAAGGCATTCTAACATAAACATATGTTCCCCAAGGGGTAGTGAATGTAGTCTTGAATTGTTCTGACTCCTTGATCATGACCTGATTATATCCAGAGAAACCATCCATCATAAACATTAACTCTGATCTAGTAACCCTCTATAGCATATTCTCCATATTAGGCAAACCATAATTGTCCTTCAAAGAATTGACATTCAAGTTCCTAAAATCAACACATAACCTAATGTCACCATTCTTTTTTTCTGATAGGAACCAAGTTTGACACCCAAGTAGAATGTCTGACAGGCTTGATGATGCTAGCATCCATCATCCTTTTGAGTTCATCTTTTATTTTTGGTGCTAAGGTAGGATTCATAGGCCTTAATTTTTTCCTAAAAGGTTTCATACCTTCTTTCAATGGTATTTCATGATGGAATAGATCTTCTCTATAGGATTTCAAATCATCATAAGACCATGCAAAGACATGTCTAAATCTTTTGAGAAGATCAATCAAATTATTGCTAGTTCTTTGGGACAAACATTTACCTATGTAAACATTTTTGGGTACTTGACTTGTTCCTAAATTTACTTCCTCCAAATAATTTATCTTATCAACAAATTTAGGAAAACAAGTCCTTTCTTTATCATCAAATGCCCTCTCAAGAGAAACCAATCCCCTTGGGATCCTATTTGATCTCAATTGCAAAACTTCCTTCCCAAGAACATTTTCTTTTCCATTTCTGATGTCAACATAAGTGCTGAAATCCATCTCCTAACCATCAAAATGAGAATCACACTACAAAAACCTTAGTATATCCTAATCATTAGAGAAAACCTACCAATTCTCAACATTATCTAGGATAGAAGGCCTAGACTTACCCTCAATTTTGGATATCCTCACAAAAGTAATATCTTTGGCCTTAGTACTATGTTTGCCAATAAGTCAGCCATCCTATTTTGGTTTCTATCCACCCAATCAATACCAAAGGCATTAAAACCTTCAACTTCATCCCAAACAACATTTCTATATTGTTTCAGCCTTTGATTCTTTGATGCATACCTCGATCTAATCTAAGAAATTATTAACTTAGAGCCACCAATCACCCTAAGATGTTTGATCCCATGTTTTGATTCTTGTCTCAAACCAATCAGTAGGGCCTCATATTTAGCAACATTATTTGTGCAAAGGAACAAGAGAGTGAAAGAAAACTTGAAAGTCCTACCACTTGGGGATATCAATAGCACTCCTACTTTGGCACCTTCCTTTGAACTTGCTCCATCAAAATACAGGGTCCATAAGACACTACCTTCTACCATATTATATTCATCATCAGCTAGAAGGACATACTTGACTTTTTCTTGCACTTCTCTCTCCTGAACTCAGAAAGAGCCAATGTCAGTGTCAACAAAACAATTCATATTTTCATCTTCATCCTCCTCAATCATATGTGGAGTTCTAGCTTCCCTTGAAACTTTCACACTTTCTCCTTCAATGCTAAAAGTAGAAAAAGACAAGTCACATTGAATACTTCCTCCCATAGAAGCACTCCATTTTCTAGATAATAGCATTCCATACTGAGGAGGAATGTCAACTACAAGAACACTCATAGTTAGTTGTTTGTCAGGAAATGCTACCAATTTATAAGGCAAAGCCTTAATGGTACCAATGACTGGCACTTCTCTTGAGTCCATAGCTTGGCATCTCCCATGAGGTGTATCAACCTTTAGTCCTAATGACTTCATGATCTCTATAGGAATGACAGTGTTTGATGCTCTAGAATCAATCATGCAATTCTTCAATAATTTTTGATTTATCATAAGGGACAAGAAAAAAGGATCAAATGTCCTTGATGCACTATTTACAACAGTTGCATTCAAAAATATCTGAGGGATCTTAAAGATAATTTCTTCACTTTTACTATCAGGTGTGTCATCTAAAGAAGCTACATGCTTATCACCTCTACTCATTTCTTGGACCTTTATAGAAGAGGCACCATTTACCCAATCTAAAGCTTTCACCTTGTGCTCTTCTATCCTCATCATTTCCAAAAGTGGAACTTTGATAGTTATTTGTGAAAGCAATTTAGTCATATCAATGGGAACATATGTATGGTTGCCCATGTCTTCTGTAATCTTAGTGACATCTTTATCTTCTACCTTGATAGTCAAGTTAGATTTACCTTTGTGTAGAAACTCATCATCTTTCTGAGGTATAGGAACAACTAGTTCTGATGTCTTTGCTTTACCTTCAGGTATTGCAGCAGGTCCCATCTTCTTTTTCACTTTAACCTTACTGATAAGACCATCATCTTTATCCTTTTCCTCAAGTTGTTGTGTACTATTTTCTGATTTTTTGATAAACATGCCTCTATGTTTACCATTTTTGCTTCCAACTATCTTGTTTCTCAAATTATAATTTCTCCTGGCTTGAGTGACCATGTCTGCAGTGATTTGAGCAATTTCCTCATCAGAGGGTCTCCTTAAGGAAACATGTTCCTCACACTTCACTGTACCACATCCAACATCATCAAATTCTTCTTCCTCATTATTAGAGTCAGGCTCATCCCATGCATGTGAACAAGTCATTGCACAACCACTCTTATCATACTGCTCATCTTGTTCTTGGTTCTCATATAAATCCAGAGCAATAACACAATGTTCTGGACTATGAGGAGACTAACAAGCAGTACACCATGGGATATCATCATTCATGTTAACTGAATTTCTTTGCAAAGGATTAGGAATCCTATCATTAGGCCTATCCCTTTTAACTGGAAAAATGGGCTTGCCATCCTTCCACTGAGTATTATATGGGTAATTTTGCATTTTTGGTTGCCTCCTAAAATTACTTGAAACAGGCCGGTCATTTGTTGCAACCCTATTGTTTCTTTTTTCATTAGGCTTTAGATCCTCTAAAGCACTTAGAATTTGCTTTAGATTATCCTCCTCCTTTGGCTTAAAATTAGTAGACCTTCCCATATCTTTCTTATTTTTCACTTGAGGCCTATAATCATCTCTTCTCCCTAATTTTCCTGATATTCTTCTATTACTTTCTATGTTAATAGCCAACTTGTAAGCCTCCCCAAGATTTCTAGGGTTCTTATCACTTAAGAGGTAACCCATCTTTGCATCAAAAGCATTTAAGTATGTCACAAGACATAATCTGTCATCTAATTTGATAACTTGCAGGAGCCTATGCATAGACTTTTGGAATCTTATATTAAATTCAAGGACCTCTTCATTCTTATTTTTCTTTATCTTATTGAATTCATTCAAAATAAAACCCTCATTTTTTTTTATCTCCATAATGCTCCTTAAAACAATTCTTAAATTCATTCCAAGATCCTATACTAGCATGGGAAAATCCTCTAAACCAATCCCTAGCATCCTCAATGAGAGATTGTATAAATAACTTCATTACAACATCATCAGGCTCAACATTATAATCATCTATTACTTCCATAAACATTTTTAGATGTTCCTCACATGTGATGACATTATTCCCAGCAAACTTTGGGAGCTTCTTTCTAATTTCATCAGGAATTACATTAGGATAAATAAGATTACCAAAAAATATAAGTTGTTTGTACCTTTCATGAATAGGAACTCCTTGAGGTGGGTCCATTCCTTGAGATGTAGATGTCCTTGTGTTTGAATCTATAGGAATTTTAGCAGTACCCAGAATACCATTTGTTTGAGTTGCAAGGTTACCATGATTTCCACCCTGTCCCAAAAAGGAAGTAGCAACATTTGAAGGTCCTGAGGTATGCTTGAGAAAATCAATCTTCTTTCTTATTTCTACAGCAGTAGCCTCCAATTCTTCTTTCTCTAATTCTTTATCTAATATTTCTTTTTCCTTTCTAGCCTTCTCAAGGTCTACATCTAATCTCAACCCTTGCTCTAATGGAATTTCCACATTAACTTGTTCATTGATTTAAACTCCAACAACTTTCTATTTGCCTTTATCTTTAGGCCTAGTTATCTCAAGTGTTCTCTGCACAATAGGCTATTCCTCTGCTCTTTCAGGCTCTGGGACAAAATTAATTGTCTCCAAATCTAACAATTGTCTCTTTAGTTGATCAGCCCTTATCATGGCTTGTCTTACTCTATTTTCTTTATCTTTCTCTCTTTGCTATCTAATAGAAACTTGTTCTTGGACTCTTTTTTCCAACTCATAGAGCTCTTCAAAGATTTCTTCTGATTCTGGGAGGGTAGTCTCAGACTCATCATCTCCCACTTGAAATTCATCCTCATACTAGTTCAATCCCAAATCAATAGCCTCTTCATATTCTGAAATATTTTCTTCTTGACTAGGCTTGGTTTGAGTTTCTTGTCTTGTATCCTTTTTATTTTTCCAAGTATGAGAAACATTTCTTTTCTTCTTTCCTCCCCTTGTCTAACTAGGCCTAGAAGTGCTTGGAATACCTTCTTCCATTCCATCTTCAGGATACTCCTTTCTCTAAGACCTAGTACCTTTGTAACTCATTTTATAAAACATCTACTGACTAGCACTACTACATAGATGTTTGATTCACCACCCAAAAATATTGGGAATCTTACAATACTATTTCCTCACTAACAAATATCCAAATGAGATTGACAAGACAAGGGATAAGAATAACCTTGTTTCTTCCAATGATGACGTATTGGTTATTATAGACTTCTGTAACATTTCCCCAATAGAGTCACAATCTTGTTGGTGTTCAAAATGGATGCTTATGCTCTCAGGCTACCAATATACCCTCAGATAGATTTTAGGATTGGTTAGTTCCAAAATGTATAAGGATCTTAGGGTAACTAGACCAACTATAGGGACAAGACTACCCTCTTCACTTCTAGCTCTACAAAACCAAGGTGGGTGCACCTAACCCAGTGAAAACTATACTTCACACACCAAAGACTGTGTCTAAACAATAGATTGATAGTAAGAAAGTACTAAATGCTAACCTCACATTCATTAACTCTCCATTACTATTGGGTAACACAACCATACAACCAAAGACTTAAAGCTTGAAAAGGTTAATGATTTCAATTTTTTGGAATGCAATAACTTCAACCAGTGTATGTTAACAAGAGGAATACTCATGTAGGCTAGTGCCTCATCCATTGGGCAAGAGTTATTGGACACAAAGACACACACACACTTGAGAATACCTGAGAATTCATATCCATAAATACATTTATCCTAATCTTTACTACTTACAAAACATCCTTACATGGACAAGGGAAAAGCCATATCCCATCTAGAGCATAGTTTAATCTAATCCTAGATTAGAACTCAAAAATGAAGATACATACATAAAAACAATATGTAGTGAGCTAGAAAACTCAAAGCTTACTTGACTTGACACAAAGGGGAGATAAGAACCAGATATTTGTATTAAGTATGATGAATTTCTTCTATGTATACAATGACTCACAAGACACCCTACATGAAAATTATAGCTTAGACCTACAACTTTCTTCTTTCATTAACAAACATTGAATCAAAAACTATTACAAAACCCTTGGGACCAGAAAGTAGGAACTGATTTTGAACTTCAAAATTGGAACCCCCACAGAATAAAAAATTCAACACTATATACCACTGGTTACCTTGGAATCCCAAACAAGTTAGGATGCAACAAGCTATGGATAACCAGGGTATGGGTTAGGTTTTCCACCCACCAAACAATTCAAATAGATCAAAAATTAATACACTGGAGGGAAAACCAAGTAACCCTGAGCAATCAGATATAAAAATTCAATCTTCACTTATGGTAAATCTTCTAGGAATGTACTGAAGACCATGAAATTCCTACAAATTCATCTGATTTGACCCCTTGTAACATGCTTCAAGAAAGTAAACCCATCCCTCATGGTACAAAACCTTTTGTAAATAATCATCAGACTCACTGGACCACACCACAACAACTGAAAATCATTTCAATTAAGTTCGGCCATTGAAACATTCAATTCTAGTCCTTTCTATCACTGGAAAGCATTCAAATTTTCAAATCTACAAAGAATAGATACTTTATGGTGCTTACCGATGTATCAATGGCCCATATTCAAATCTGCGCTTGGTTTATATCGTGACCGTTAGATGCTATTCCCTTTTCCTGGGTTATGTTTTTAACTTTATAAGAATCTAGCGAATACGCAACTAAAAAAACCTTCACCCATTCGTGAGAACTTTGAGAGCACCACTAAATTATTTGGCTATTACATGAACACTATTTTCCAAATCACTAAGTCTTTAGATGCCTTGCCAAAACATCACACAAACTAGTGAACAAAGCAAGCACTTGTCAGAACCGCCAAAAAGACTGAGAAAATTTAGTGGGCCCACATCAAAAAGATCGACGATCATCTCATCTTCACATAGACCTCCAAGATTCCTTTAGATCATAACACAACTATCAGATGAAGAATCTTACCCTGCTCTGACAACCTTCTAACACCAAAAGAGATCAATGGCTATCTTAAGTTCACATGTGTCAGAAAAAACCCATCAGATTACATGCCGATTGTCGATGCTCTGCAAGTGTCAGAACCCACTAAACCTCAAAAAACCTAGCCTCACTAACAGCATGCCCATTCACACTATGTGGACCAATCAAATAATGCCAAATAAGTACACCTGGCATGTGGACCCACTGCACTTTATCCCCTCTGAAAAAGGTAGAATTAATGGTTTTCACATGATCTTAAACCTCTAACACATCCCATAAGATCGTACGCTTGTTGTTGATCGACTGACAATGTCAGGACCCTATAACAAACTTGAAAACTAGGTCCCACTAACAATTGCCACTGTATTAATACATGGACCAATCACAGACCACCATTTGTACCTATGTGTCACCTCAGACCCATAGTTTGAAATGCTACATCACAAAGAGAATCAACGGTTGGCATAAGATCACAAGCCTCTGACAAAACCCTTGCAAACTTACGACAACCATAGGATTAAGATGGTGTCAGAGAGCTTGTGCCTAGGAAACATCAAGCTAAAAACATAGGAAATATTAAGGCACTGGCTTAGAAAAAATTAAAGCACCTCTGGGCTTGTAGACTTAGGAAAAATTAACCTGGGAAACTTAGGCAAATCAACAATTATTAAAAGGGGCCTGAAAATAAAACCTTTAGTCGCAAGATCGCATAACATGAAAAAGGTTTATGCAATCATGCAACAAAGGGTTAAAAATTTTAGCACATGCATTTTAGAGTTTTAGTGGCTTGAATAAAGTAACACAAAATTAGAACAAGGCCAAGGCATTTTTAGGGCTTTTTCACTACAACAGCTAGTTTTTCAAAATTTCACCTAGGTTTTGAGCTAGAGACCTAAAACAACTGCAGAGACCAGCAGAAAAATGCTAGAGCCATGAAAAATTCTACAGGTGCTAACAACATAGTCTAATGATGAACACAAGTGAAGTTATGTAGTCTATATTCACTAGTAGTAGTTTCTTATGTTTGTTCAGAAGAGTCGACAAAGATTTTATTATTTCTTGAGTTTCACCTATCTTGAGGATATGCACCCTTGGATTTAAACTTGGAGAACTATTATCAATGTTCGATTAAGAGTGCATAAGTTAATTTAGGTTACAGAGAAAGTTCCAGTTGTTTTGGTAGAGCCGAGAGTGTGTGGCATGCATCTACAATTATTTTATTAGATAGGTCCCAGAATGAGTTGCATGCATAAGAGAGTCAACACAATGATTTTTGGAGTTTATTATGGTTTCTCTAATATGATTTCAAGGTAGTTCTAATAGGCTAACTTTATTATATCATTTGGAGGAAAGATATTTATAGGCAATCATTTATGATTGCTTGAGTGTGGTTCATGGTTGATTAAGCAGGGCATAGCAGAGTGTGTTAAGTGTTGAACCATCAGAAGGTCTATGTGACCAAGTAGAGTATGTGTGCTATTCATTGGAACTGATCCAGACAATAGGTCATAGTGCAGTTTACCAAGATCTAGATATAGTGTGTATCTTTTATTCAAAAGGTTTTATCCTTTGCCCCTTTGAGTGGTGAGCTCTCAAACAGTGCGTCCTCTCCCCTAATAGGGTCTGACCCTTAACCAAGTCTACTATATTTAATAAATTGTAAAGCTACTCATAATAGGGTAAAGAATCTTCTAGCAAGGATCATTATACACTAGTACAAAATATTAGTGGGTATCAAGTCCCATGGGGGTTTTTACCTATTTAGGTTTCCTCGTAACCAAAATATTGGTGTTGTGTTCATGTGTTCTTTCATTGTGTTTATGCTTTATGTTTAAGTATACTTAATTGGATAAAGAATTGAAACTTTTAGATAACTGATTCACTCCCACCCCTCTTAGTTATGTCTTGGGACTATTCCTAATAGTTCCCACCATAAGGATGCATAACTTTTCAACTTTTTGCTTGCAATTTTCACCTTCTTGTCTTCAGGAATGTTTTCATACTCAAAGTACTTTCCATCTTAGTGATCTAGTCCACCAATTCATTAGAATCTAGCTTTCCACCATAATCAGGAGTATTGAAATGTGGTGTAGACTTTAGACTTGTCAAATCCTTCAAACATCTTTCTTCACCTTGATCCATAATAGGTCTAGGCTCTACATTCGGCTATTCTTCCTCAACTTCAGCATCACTAACATCTTCAAGATGTCTTCCTCTTCTTTGTGCTATTTCAACAACTTCTAAACTAGAGGAAATCTACCTTAGCATATCTACCAATCCTGGATCTACATCTCACCTCCCATGAACTATCTTGACAACCCTCTACAATCGTAGGTCAGATCGCAATCTACTACCCCACAACAATCAACTAGGGTTTCAAGAGCAACCTGCAAACCTAGATCCACAGACCTAGATCAAGATCTCACCTCACTCTAATACCACCTAATGCAAGATAGGATGCAAGAGGGGTCAAAAAATGGCACACCCTAGTGATCCAAGCTTGTTGAACACATGCAAAAGAAAACAAACACAACAGTGAGAGAGAGAATGCATAAACTTTCATATATTTTCAACAAATAAAATGATACATGTCAGGCTATAAGGCCTTCCAAGTTAGGGCCTGATATTAAAATGAAATATAGAAGTCCTCAAACATGTGAGGATCCATCAAAATCTCTAATTCTATCTTCTATCAAACTCCTATCACAAAACTACCTCAAACTAAAATCAAACAACTACATTTATACAAGAGTCTACCAAACTGAGTTGGCCTTCAGATCCATAATCAATGGAAGGAATGGTTAGATCTGGGACCACACACTTCCTAATGATGGATAATGACATTAAATCCATGATCCAATATAAATTCACAAGTTGGCCACAACATAAACTAAAACTAAACCTATCATTGAGCAGGGATAACCAAGCAGCAAACAAGAAATGCCGAGTGCAAGTGAAAAAATTGCCTACACTCGATAACCAAAGGAAACTGACCAACTACTGACCAACTTGGTCAAAGAAAGAACTGAGCAACACAAACAAACTCCAAATTTTTTTTGGTGACACAGGATTGCCAAGGACCTGAGATGCTCCTACATCACCAAATTTATTTCATGAATAGAAGTAACCATTGAAAGGTCTTACCTCTTTACAATTCCTTTCTATATGTCCATTCTTGGTACATGCATAACAAGTTCGGTCTACTAGGTTGGGCTCATCTTTGGATGGTTCAACATTATCTTTAGTCTAACTTCCAGTCTCCTTAGCATCTGTGGTGTCTTCTAGTGCTTTCATCCTTGCTCGCATGTCATCAATTTGATTTTGTGCTTCATTGAATCCAATGCCACTGGTATCTCCTTTAAGCTTCCAAGAATACAACTGAGATTCAATGATATCCTTTCTTGTGTATAATTTATCAATGTGATTCTTAGCCTCTTTCAATTTAGATTCCAAGCTTTCTTTATTGTTTCTTAGCTCCAAGATTTTCATTTTTCTTGCCTTAATTCTTCATTCAATTGAAGGTTCTCCTTTATCTGTTCTTCATAGACATCTTGATTGTTGGTTACCTTAACATCCAATTCTTCAATCTGTTCTTTCAGGGATGAATTTTCTTCATTCAATTTCTTGATCATTATCCCTAAATCACTAGTAGAGCATTCTTTCAAATCTTTTCTTAGCCTTTTTATGACCGCTTGAGCATCACTGACATTTTCTTTTAGTTCTTCAATTTCTTTTTCAGATCTGTCAAGGTCCTCAAGAGCATCTTCAAGATTTCTTTTCAAATGTTTCATTTCTATTTTGTCCATGATCTCCTCAAGTGGTTAAACTTCTTTGTTGAGGACCAGAGCTCTGATACCAATTGTTAGGAATGGGAACACTGAGAGGGGGGGGGGGGTGAATTAGTGTTCACTATATTAAATCTTTTCCTTTTACTCTTTAAACAATCTCGAATGCTTAGGTAATGAAATGAATATTAACATCAATTGAAAATATGAACTCAACACATAAAACCAATATGATTATGGGGAAACCCAAATAGGTAAAAAATTGGGTGGGAATTGACACCCAATAATATTTTGTACTAGTATTTTATGATCCTTGTTAGAAAATCCTTAACCCTGATAGGAGTTCTCTTTACAATGCATTTAGTATAGTGACCTAGTCAAGGGTCAGACCCTATTAAGAGTCTTTTACAATAATGCTTGTAAGGGTGTGGACACACTATCCTAGAGCTCACTACTCAAGTAGTGAAAGCTACAACCTTTTGATATTAGATACACACTATATCTGTTGGATGAACTGGCACTGTGACACTACTTGTCTAATCAGTTCCTTTGATGTGTTGATGCTTTGACCTCTTGAAAATCTCTAATACATGTCAAAAACTCTTTGTATACTTCTACTCAGCTTATTTCAACTCTATGATCACTCCTTATCTTAATTACAATGGTGTATCTAATATTAATATGCGCATACAAAACAATTAACTAGGTCAGCCCTTTAACCAATTACATACAATGCTTCCAAGTGAATTGGCTCAAGCATGTTTACAAAAAAAATTGATTACATGTCTATAACCTAATTACAATAGGTGAATAACCTTTACAAAACAATAACATAGTCACTTATCAAATTTTTATCAGTCAGCTACATGCTTTGTTCTATTCTTGCATTCACTAGTTATGTAACTTCAAATGTTTGTAACTTCATCATATTTGCATATCTGATCATGCACTCATAGAATAAGTATGAATAAACTCTTACCATCTTATCTTCTAGGGTGCATACCATAACTTGGTCATACACACATGCACTAATGCTCTGAACTACTGGTGCTCTACTAATTGTCTAGTCTTCTATAGTTAGCCAATTTTAGATCTTCTAAGGATGTGCACTGACTCCAAAAATCTATGACTTTGTTGTCATAATGAAAACACTATATTAAGTCATACACAATAGTATAGTCAACTTGCCAACAATTGGTACATCTTTTGTGGGTATCATTCCCATTGGGGTTTACTCTCTAATCAAGAGGTTCCTATTGTGGTTCCACAACACACACCCCATTTTTGCCACTTAGCCTAATGGGGAAACCCCCCTTTTTTTAGGGTCCTTTGTTGTTGTCTTCGGGGTTTCAGTTTGTTTTCCTTTTGCAATTAGTTTAGATAGATAGATTTTTCTTCATGATTTCAATAAGACATTACTGACAACTATTTTTGCGTGCATAAGTTTGATGCCCACCTTTTGAGATTTATGAAGAAATAGCGAGGAAAGCTGATACCCATGGGAGTAATAAGATTTTTGGAAATCCAAGAAGTTACAGAGAAGTTTTAAAGAGCCCACCCCAACATTCTTCCAAAATGTTGAGTCTTCAATTTTGACAAAGTTTAGATAATTTCAACACTTCACCATTTTTCAGTGTTGAAGGTCCAAAAGTTCAGAGGTTCATAGGTTTGAAAGTTTAGAGGTTCAAAAGTCCGAAAGGCCAAAATTCCTAGACAAAATTTTTTGGACAACCAATTTTTACATGGAGAAAAAACTTTTTGACACTTACAAAATTTTTGGCCCTCCTAAATTTTTGGCCTTCCTATTTTTTCGGCCTTCTTAAAATTTTGGCCTTCCTAAAATTTTGGTCCTCCTAAATTTTCAGCCCCCTGAATTTTCAGCTTTCCTATTTTTTTAGCCCCCTAAATTTTTGGCCTTTTCGCCTTCCTATTTTTTCATCTTTCAAAAAGTCCAAAAGTCCAAAAGTTGGAGGAGAGTTTTGTTTTGTCTTCTTAAAATTTTGGCCTTCCTAAAATTTTGTGCCTCCTAAATTTTTGGCCCTCTAAATTTTTAGCCTTCCTATTTTTTCGGCCTCTAAAAAGTCCGAAGTCTGCAATTGGGAAAAGTGGACTTGAGACTTAGTCATTTTTTAGACTTTCTTTTTTCAGACCAACTATCAGGATTTGGGCATTTTTTGGCACGTTCGAAGTTTAACTTCAATTATCTCAGAGTTGATTGTTGAGTCAAGTAGACTTCTTTTTTGGGGTCATTTCTGCATGATTTTAGGATCTCTTCTAGTTGAGTCCACGTGGAGAAGCCGCAACCAAGGATCAAGGGTAGAATCATGAAGATTATCAATAGCATGCACAAGTTCCAGCTTCATTTTCAAGATGTTTAATGCATATTTTGATAAACATTTTGTAATGCACAAGGTTTAATTCCATGCTAGGGTAGTTTAACTAAGTTTTAGAGGTAGTTTCATTAATGCAATCTCTAGTTTAGATTTATTTCCAAATTTTAGATGTAGTTGAAACCCTAGCTGTGAAAATAAGAGTAGAGATCTATAAATTATAATAGAATGGCGTAATGAAGGTCAATTTGATCATTAATACAATACATACAATTGGTGCTTCATTTATGGTGTGATATTTCTACTATCTATGTGAAATTTGTGAATGTGTGATTTTCTCATTCATTTATTTTAAAGAGCCTATTGATTGTTTGATGATCTCAAATCAGTGATTCTTAGTTTGGTGTTTACTGATATTACATTGTTTTGTTGTGACAAATTATCGAGAGGATTATTCTTTTGGTGCTTAAAGATTAACTTGTCTCACGTGTGCCCACATCTGGGGTAGCTTCGTGATTCAATGAGTTTTGGCTTATCATATGTCTACATTTGTTTTGTTCTGCTAATGTTTGCATCCATATAGCTGAAGATTATGATTTGTTCTGATCTCTATTTTGTCGGTTTCCTCATCTTCTCAGTCTTTTAATTCGCAAAGTGGTGCGATATTAGTTTATGTCCATTACATTTATTTTTGGTAATTACTTTCACATTCTTATTATCCTACTACTTCTTACCCTCTTTGCAAATCATTTTTAGTAGATTAATTAAATTAATATTGCTTTTGTCCTAAATCTAAAAACCCAAAAAGAGATATCGTGGTATTCTAAAGTTTGTTTTGTAGACTCCCTTGAGAGAAGAACCAGCAAAGGCCTCCTCATTAATAGACTCACATCTATCTTTCATTGAGCTATCCAAGCGGTTGGGACCTAGCCATAAGGAACCTTGAGATTGACCATCAATCTTCCAAGAGGGGAATTTTCTCATGTAAATTCCTAGCCATTGTCTTCGTGTAAAAATGACACTCAACAAAAGTGGTGCTAGAAGTAGGGAATAATTAAAATTTAGCCTTGGAACAACTTGGAAAAATTAGAGTTTTGGTGGTATGAAAACCCTCCATCATCATGCCAACAGAAGTGGCGCTAGAAGCAGGGCATAAACCAAAAGGTTTTCAAGTTATAATCACACTAAACAAGTTGGATGTTGGGAAAATCTAGCTTCAATGGATAGTTTGTTTTGTATACCGAGAGGTCTCCATGAGATTCCTCTACATACATAATAGACTTCCTTTTTTCTTCCCTAGTAATAGAGGAAATGCTACAAATCATGTAAGGATTTGTAAGGATATAATGCTCTTTCTTGAAATTGAATATGAAGATGTTTGCAATTTATTTGTCAAGACATTTCAAGGCGTAGCACTTCAATGGTATGAAAGACTCTCATCCAATTCTATTTTATTATTGATTGAATTAAAGGATCTATTCTTAATTCAATTTGAACCCAATGTGAGATCACAAGATTCACTATTTTATTTTGCTGCTATAAGAAGGACACCTCAAGAGTCCATTTCCAAATTTAATCATCAATTTCTTCTCATAAATCAAAGGGTTCAAGATTTGGAAAGGATGGTGCATGATTCAATGTTAAAAGAGCATTATTTATGGTGTTTGGATGTCTCATTTGCACGCACAATTAGATCTTTTGGTGAGTTTATTGTTATCTCTATTGAGCATTCATGGTTGTTATTAGTATCAAAGATTATGAAAGATATCGGTCGGTCACTTACATTGAGCTAATCGGTAACTAGGAGCAAGACAAACTAGTTGGTAAAGCTTTCACACTGACCATCAGATAGTTTATCGAGCAACAAGTATCACCGACACTGACAAATAGTAAACACCGAGCATCATAGTATACACTTGTGTGTGTGAATTCTATACCTAGTTGTAGACACAATAATTTAGTAAAAGATTAGAGGTTAGCAAAAATTGAAATCTGCAAGTAATTGAAACTATGCTAACCAGATGATTTACTGCCTTCTAGTAGGTGTGAGTATGATGTTCTTAGATTGAAATTGAGATCAGTGACAATGCAACACCTAAATGAAGGATTTAAGATGATGAAAGAAATGAATTATGAATGTAAATTAATCTATATTTTTATATTTTCTATGCAATAAGAATGAGAAACTATATGAATCTAGACTATAATGTATGAAATTGAGTTTGAATGCATATTTAGTCTAAGAAATTATATGAATGCATATAAAAATCTATGATATGAAACTATGAATGCTCAAAACAATAAATGAAAATCTCACAATAGCCTTGATTCGCAAAAGATTGATTCTTCAGTCATGAATTTGCCAGAGTGAGGATGCAATTTTGAGGTCTTGATTGTCAAACCTTTGTGAAGAGCTAAGCCTTGATTTTATAAAAATCCAGGACTTTGAGGATGCAAGAGAAAAGGCATAAATCACTCTTGATAAACTCAAGTTGATTATTGAGTTAACAAGAAATTTAGAATATTTAATTCATAAAATCATGCAAAAGTAGTTTTTATCTCAAAATAGAGCTTTAGTTCTCTTTTTCAACTCATCATCAGATGTTGAGTTTAAGAAAGTTTACAAATTGAAATTAGCAATTATTTTAAAGTTGGCTGCTTTTATGATTGTGCATGATTTAATATGAATTAATTTATTAAATAAAGTGATTTATTTTCCACTTAACTGATTTTGAATTAAAAAAATTGATTTATGGGTTAATCAATTATTAAATCAAACTTTATTCCAATTAAATCATTAAATTTGACAACTTTGATTTTAAATCAATTAAATAAATATCCAATTGATTATTTGTAGGAATTTTGATTTATTGTCAAAATAAAAATAATATTAATTAGGAATAAATGTAATTAAATCTAATTAAATAATTAAGTGGAAAAATTAAATTAATTAATTAAATATTTATCATATTCAATTAATCAACTTTAGGATAAATAATAACATTTATTGCCAAATAATGTTTAATTAAAGATAATTAGATAAATTAGGAATATTGTTAGGAATATTCCCTGATGTAGAATTAAGATAAAATCAATTAGGATTCGATGGTATGCAGATGTGCCCTAGGCTAGGACTTTGATGTTGATTTTGTTTAAATTGTTGATATAGGAGGTTAATGAACCTTTAGCCCATTTTTGGGGTATTACATTTTTCCCCTCTTTGAATCACTGTGCAAAGCATAGTGGTTCAAAGAATAGTATGTGTATGATATACATATGAGACTGATTTGAAATATTTTAAAGACTAACCAATTCCAAGATAGAAACCGATTGAAAGATTTAAAGATTTAAGATTTGAGATTTAGGTCCTGAATAACCAAAGATAATGTTAACTATAGCAACAATGAACCAATGATTACAAAAAAGTGCCAAAATGCCTAATTCTAAACCTTATGATTGTGAAGAAGTGAGTGACCGATTCCAGACCTAAATGTCCTTGTATGAATCATATTGGTGTCACATCTTGAACCCATTAGTTATGAAGAACCAAGGAAATGACGCTAATGAACCAATAGTTACAAAAGCTGATATAGTTTACAAGATAGATTTAAGATAACAGATTGATATGGATCTCAATGAATATGATATGCCCCAAGAATCAATAGATTTTCCCCAAGTGATGAGGACTTTAGATAAATCAGCAACTAGATGTGGCTTTTGTCTTGATCACTGAGGAAAGAAAATTTTGAATTACAGATTTGATTGATGTGTAATACCATACCCCCTTTGGGATAAAAATCAAAATCTAACAAGAAAAGTCAGTGTTGAATGGTTCAGAAGCATGTTAATTGATTTGAAAAGTGGTTATACATGTTCGAGAATGTGTTCTATATCATTTGGAGGTCCTGGAGACCAAGTTTGACTAGGTTAAACCATGAGTTGACCATAGTTGACCAAGTTGTAATTTCAATAGTTTGATGTAAGATAATTAGTTAAGTTGAATTTTGGATTTCTATGATGATTGAAGGTTGATTATGCAAGTAGTTAATAATATAAATGATCTCATATTTTGATTTTGATCCCAAAAAATGATTCTACTTTCTGTTTCATTGGAGGGACCTTTGTATGAGACTCTGTTCTTATGATATGTTAAGCATTTTTGGTTTTGAAGAATCATTTAAGTGTTTAGGAAATTTGTGAGATCATGCAAAGTGCAAAATGAAATGCAGAATGAAATGCAAAGCTAAGACCTAGGACCTAGTCACTAATCATGTGTCGATTCATTCTCATCATTGAACTTTTTAGGTAACCAGATAAATCAATACAATGCCCACTAGTTAGCAAACTATAGACATATGAATATTGATTTGTATGCGCAAGAATCAATACAATGCCCACTAGTTAGACAACCATGGACATATGAATATTGATTTTATTTTCAGAATGTTGGATTAGATATAAGCACCAAGGCAAAAATGCTAGGATGACCTGAATATCATGTCCATTTTGATATAGCAATTTGTATAAGCATGAGAACATAAATGTTGTGATGACCTGAATATGCCTTGTGTTACAAACACATCAAGCAGTCAAGAGATCATTCTAAATCCAATGTGAATTACCCGTAGTGACTCTTTATCATTCACATCCTTAGGTAAGATCTTGCTTCATAGTAGGAGAAAGAACTCACTCAAAAAGACAATAGTTAGATCAAATTTCCTTGAATTTTTTGGGTATCAATGGTCGAGGTACGCATGGCCATCCAATACGAGATAGAGGCTCTTACAGATGGACACCATTTCAATCCAAAATTTCCAAAGTTGTTATATTTCCACATACAAGTAGAAATTAAAAAAAAGATTATGCCCCCAGTCATCACTCTCTAAATCTTATAAAGGAAATCATCGAAGAGCTCGAAAGGACATCATATGCAAAAATCTCAATGTGAATCAGTAATCATACAAGGAGATAAAAGCATGCAAAAGCATAGATTTTTTTCAGTTTGTGTTTGATTATGTTGTTGTAGATGCAAAATCCTTTCTGGAGACGAGATAGACTAACTAACTCAAATGAAGCTTCAAAGGACTCTGACTAGATATGATATGTCTAAGATACATTGGAGGCCATATATGACTTTGATTGCCCCCAAGTTTGAACATTGATAGGATACAGACGCTTTAGCTGATTGGTGTACATAACGACTTATTGAAAATAGGAATGCGTAAACAAACTAGGAGATATGTCAAAACTAAAGCAAGAATGAAAGCTGGGAAAGACCAAGATTATGCTGATAGATGGAGCATTTTGAAACAAGTGGTGCTTGTTTGCCAAGTTTTCACCATCTTGGTAGAGATTCTATTTTTGCTACCAAGGCGCCTGTTTCCAAGTTTTCACCAAGGCACTTTTTCTTTTTCTTTGTTTTTTGTATTTTTCATCTTTTCAATATTTTTTACTTTTGATATTTTTTTATTTTTTTGCGAATCATCAAGGCGCCCATTGCTAGGTTTTCACCAAGATGTTCATTTTTTAAGAAATTTTTCAATTTTTAAAGATTTTTTCATGACATTTTACCATAGACTGAATGCCTTAGGCATAGAATTTCTTCAGATGGAGAACGTTGATGGGTTCTTGAAGCTATTCTCCTTCAGTCATTGAGATTTGATAGTTACTAGAGCCAAAATTAGTAGTGATAACAAAGGGACCCAGCCAGTTGGGTTCAAACTTCCCCTTGTGTTCTTTATGTGATTAATTTTTAGGATTCTCTCTCAAGACTAGATTGCCAACCTAAAATTCTTTATGTCTAACTTTCTTATTGTAGCCTATAGACATTATATTCTGATATACTCTAAGATGATTATACGTTTCTTGTCTGTGCTCATCTAGTAGTTCAAGTTCTTGCAGCCTAGACACTCTGTAGTCAGCATCAGTTACTAGACCATGCGTTCTGATTCTTAGTGATGAGATTTCAACCTCAATAGGCAATACCACTTCAGACCCATAAATTAAAGAAAATGGAGTAGCCCCAGTGGGCATTCTGATACTTGTTCTATAGGCCCAGAGAGCTGGATTGATCATGAGATGCTAGTCTCTTGCTATTTTATTAACTGTTCGGTGCAATATTTTCAATAAATTCTTGTTAGAAGCCTCTGCTTGTCCATTTCATTGAGGATAGTAGATAGATGACCAATGTTGTGTAATCTTGAATTTGGCACATAGATTATCTAAGTCCTTTTTCTTGAATTTTCCACCCTTATTTGTGACTATAGAATGTGGAATACCATACCGACATATGATGTAGTTCAAGATGAACATAGAGATTTTCTTTCCAGTTGCTTGTGTTAAAGGGACTACTTCTACCCATTTCATGAAATAATCTATAGCTGTAATAATGTGGGTATGCCCATTAGAAGAATGAGGATGTATGGATCCTATAAGATCAAATGCCCATTGGTGAAAAGGCCATTGTGTAGTAAAGGAAATTAGATCTCTCCATGGAGCATGAATTAAGTGGCCATGTACTTGGCACATTTTGATAGTTCTTAGCAAACTTGATCGCTTCTTTTTCCATTGTAAACTCCCAAGCAAGATCATATCATGCAGTCCCAATGTCTAGCAAGGTGGAGAACAAGAGGGATTAGCAAGTTGGTGGAAGAGATGGAAGATGAGAGAATGAAGGGAAGAAATTCTCAAGGGAAAACTCCTCAAGAATACCCATGCTAGGGAAAAATTCTCATTTTAAACACATTTGGACAAGCAATCAAAGGATAGCATAGGATAAGTCACAAAATTGTAATGCAAGAGTAGGAAAGGATGTAGTCCAAAAGAGTAGACATGTCAAGAGGCTTCATAGCACCGTATTTTACTCTTTCTCTTTTTTTATTTTTTTATTAGATCAAGACCGAAGGGGAAAAGGATAGTGAACGGCTAGAATGGATGGAGGAAAATAAATATGAAGGCTAAACATGAATGAAATAAAAGCAAGATCATCATAAGATAGCTCACAAAATAGCCAAATGTTCATGTATAGGTCAACATTGTCAAGATCAAAGAGAGAAGATGGAATAGATAAATATGTAGAAGAACTACACATGATGTCTGATTGCTAGGTTTTCATCATGATACTTATCCAAGGTGCCACAAGGGAGTGGTTTTCACCATAGGATGAATTTATTTCTCTTTACTTTTGCTACAAAGGCACCTATTTCCAAGTTTTCACCAAGGCACATTTTCAATGTTTTTCTTTTTTTTTTTTTTTGGAAGAAGGCAAGCTATTTAGATAATGCTGATTGAAAGGATAAACTATGATATGCCAAGGATTCAAAATGATATACGCAAAGATGTTGATAGGGAAAGGGAGATGGAAGAGAAAAATGGAGAATAAGGTTTTATGTAAAGCGAGTGAGGTTGGAAGATAGGAGGAATAGACAAATGAGGAAAAATGATAGAAGGTAGAAGGATAATGAATGGAAGAATTGTGAAAGGGTAGATGGAAAGGAAGGAAAGATCAACATAAGCACACACCTTGAAGGGTGGTGAGAGGATGGAGGAAATGTGAATGAAAGAATATGTGAAGGAATATAGCTAATGGATAGAAGAGGTTGTGGTTTAAGCACATGGAATGGAAGAATATTTTTGGAAGAAGATGAAGTGGAAGCATTTGGAAGCTTGAATGTCAACTTCACTTGTTGTTCAACACCAGACTCTTTCAAGAGAGACTTTGAAATCCATATAGCCTTAGGATTTTCATTTCTTTTTAATGATCTAGAGAGAATATCTTTAATGATGGATTTTGGAACCCATACTTGTCTTATAGTTTTATTCTTAGATATCTCTTTTGACTTTATGCCTCCATGTCAATTAGAGAAAACATGGTGATCTTCTCTTTTTGATGGACTCTTGTATTGCTTTTTTTTCTTGTATTGAACATTCAAGTTACTTCCAAAGAACTTGGGACTTGTGGAAGAAGGATGATATGACTGGTTTAAATGGGTGGGTGGATGAAAAAGATTCAAGGGTATGCATCTATGTTGATCTTGAGTAAAGATAGGAGATGGAGGGACGTAAGGACCCAAGATGGATGGTGAATTAGGAGAGTTAGGAGGGGAAAGTGAAGGGACATAAGGAACCAAGATGGAAGGTATATGTGAAGCCCTTAGTAGTGGTGGAAGAGGTCCAAGGATGGAAGTGGAAGATGCAAAAGGATAATCAACAAGTTCATCAACATTTATATGACAACCAAGGACATAAGCATCTTTAGAGTGAGCATTAGGATTTTCAATAGAATTGTTGATATCTTGAATATGAACACCTTCTTTGATAGGATTGTTCAAAGCTTTCAAAGACTTAGGAAGAGTAGAAAGTGGAAACAAACATGGAGTGGTAGAATAAGAAGATGGAAGACTTTGATCTTGACAAGAATCTTTGGATAGCATAAGCGCATAATTTTTCTCTTGATTTTCAATAGGATTAATAGTGAAAGTAACAAAATTATTTTTAATAACCTTAATGAAAGTATCATCTTTGGAAATTGGAAGTGGGATAAGGTTATTTTGATTGTCAATAAGCTCAATGGTGTAAGTAGTAACTTGATCTTGCTTAGGAGAAGACTTAAGATAGGGTGGAATGAATGAGAAAGGGCGTGCAGGATCAAAAGAACCATGAAATGGATAAGAGACATCATGAAAATGAGTGGATGACATGGAGGATTCTTGATCTTGATCTTTCTTTATGTTCTTTTCTTTATCCTTTTTAGAGTCCTCTTGACATGGAGCCACTTTTGAGGACAAGGGATCATGCTGCAATTGTACAGAAGACTTTGGAAGAGATGGTGGACTAGCTGAAGTAGGAATTATATCATATAAAGGCTTAGGCACTTTAGGTTTAGAATTATTGAAAGTATTTGCAGCCAAGTGAAGGTTAGCTTTAGTTTCTTTAAGAGGTAGCCCTTGAGGATAACTATAGGAAACCGCATGACAAGTATTAGGACCTTTGGTGGATGAAGGACCTGTGAAAGATTTAATAGGCTGGGAAGCTTTAGGAAATGTATGGCTATTGGAGGAAGTAGGGGATGGAAGGGAACCATCACAAGATAAAGGTTCAGCATTAACATGATATTTCTTGAGAATGTAATATTTATTTTTGGCATGAGATTTCATAGAGGAGAGATCCTTATAGTATTGACATTTATAATCAGCGTGGAAAGCTTTCTTTTCTTCAAGTGAAATAGATGGATCATCTAGGTATTGTGCATAGAAATAATCAAAGTCTCTTTCAAAATCAGAATCATATGGATCACCATAACAATATTTCCAATGTGACATCCCATTTCAAGTAAGCATGTGTACATGACTAGGAGGACTCTTAGGAACATAGGTGTCATAGGTATCATTAAATTGTCCATCATCATAGTCATCAAGGATGGGTATATCACTCTTTGTGGAAGAGGTATCACAAGGACTATCATATTGCTCATCATGGTATGTCTTGAGATGAGGAGTAAGACTCTTGGGACAAGTAGAAGAGGAATGAGATCATGGAGAAGAGGAAGGTGAAGACCCAGTGGATGAAGAATACTTGGAAGATGAGGAAGAATGAAAAGACTTAGAAGATGAAATACATTTGGAAGAAGGAGGTCATGAAAGGATCATGCGTATGATCCTAAAAAAGGCATCTGATTTAATATATTTTTCTTTTATTTCTGTCATAAACTTATCACTCATGGGATTTTTGGAGGAATAATACTCTTCAAATTGAGCAATGAGTTCAAGATCATCCCTTTTCAAGAGAGGTTCCATAACAAGATAGTTGAAATTCATGGTTCTAGAAGAGGAGGAATCAAGCATGGAAGTGATAGAAGAGATGAATAGAAGAAACTAGAGTAGATAATAAGAGGAAAAGAATCAAGAAGATGTGAAGAGTTTTAGGAAGAAGAGGAAGAAGCGTGAAGGAAGAGAAGGATAGAAATGGGAGACTAGGAAGACATGAGAGATGTGGAAGAAAGAAGACCAAGAGTTATTTTATGCAAATTGATACCATTTAAGTTCATTTGGATGTTGAGTAACATGTCATAGCACCTAAGATCTGACCCAAGTTGACCAAGGAGGACTATAAATGACAAGAATCAGCTCGCTGTCTTGACAGAATTTGGAAGTTGTTGCAAATTGGATTTCTTACAAAATTGGAAGGTTTCTAACAACTTTGACTTTGGCTTTGATATGAGTTTTGAAATTTTAGGATGACTTTTGACACCAGAAATGATTTTTGCTTCAAATTTGTAATTTTTCAATTTTTCAATATCAGTTTGTTTGCAAATTTTTCTATCCAATTTTTGAAGATTTGTGTAAAAGTTTGTCTCAAGTAACCAAGTAGATATCAAGCACGTAGAATAGCAAGCAAGGGGAGCAAGCAATCATTTGAAAATAATGAACAAGGACAAAAGCAACCTTGTGCATGATCAAGCAATAGTGACCAAGCAATAGTGACTTATTGTGCCTCACTAGGGTTTGTAGTAATGGTCTGACTCTGCAACTTTTGTGATCTCAAGAGGGTGAAATTCAATCTAGGCACACCACTATTTTGACATAGTCTAAGAATTTAATCAATCAGGAGATGCTAGGGAGATCTAACAACCCAACAAGAGACCACACCTGTGAAGATTTCCTCCTCAAAGACATTTATATAGCAGCTACTGCTACCACGATGAAAATGGCTATTATCGCTTGAGGTTCCATCCACGTGGTTGACCCAATTAAGGGAATTTCCACTATAGTTAACCCTCTCTAAAGGTGACTCACAAAATATACCACATGGAGACTAGTTCCAGATTCAAGGATCTGAGTTTCTGATACTACCCAAAAAGGGAGTAGAGCATAGTCCCCTAGGATTTTCACTTTTAACCAAAAAAAAGTAGATAGATTAATCCAACACACTAAGACCAAGATTATCTCACAAAGATCTATGATGTCAAATGCTTATGATCTATCAACCCCTCCAGAGAGAGAATGTATCAATCAAAAGTTGAAGACACACAAATCTAGTAGAACATGAGACACTCTTAATAACCTCCCTACCTACAAGGGGATCCTTCATGAAGAAGAGATTCACATGAAAACAAGAGAAAAAATCCCTCTCCCAAGATCATCCATAAATATTGTTCATAGGGCCTAATTACTATGTGTAACCGATATGCAAAAGGCAAATCTATGTTCTTTTTAGAGCCCAAAACTGAAGTGTGAATTACAAAAGTTGTAAAGGAACTCAAGCTTGACACAAGAGAGTTTTTTTTATGTCCCAAAATGAATTTTTATCAGATGTAATAAAATACCTGATTTCCTCACAACACACTTAGTAGATTTTACCTATTTTAGCAATTTTTGAGCATTTGTCTTCTATCTTTTGTACCCACATGATGTACCTGCACCTACACCTGGAAACCATTGTTATAAAAAAATTACCTATTCTTGTACATGAAACCCACTATTATAAAAATCCATAAAAAAAGAAACACAACTTGTCAACCCCATGTAGTAGAAAATCAGGTTAGTCAAAGATAATATGTCATTTGATAATCAAAAAACTTGTTGTCATAAAAAAATAGATTTTGACCAGTCTGTACTAAATCAATAATAAATTTTGCAAATAAAAAAAAAATTTAATCCAAACCAATAGAAAATTAAATCTAACTCAAATAAATTTCTAGAAATATAAATTTTGGATCTGTATCATGTCATATGTTCATGTACCAATAAAAACATCAATCGAATTTCATAAAATTAGGTTCAGAGCAATCTTCACTAAAATGATCATAACTTTTGAAAATCAAAAGTAAGTTAATCCAAACTAATGTAAAATGAAAGCTAACTCAAATACCTTTCCAAAAATATAAATTTCAGATCTGTATCATATCATGTGTGCATGTACCAATAAAAACATCAGTCAGATTTCATAAAATCAGGTTCAAACTAGTCTTCACTAAAATGATCATAACTTTTGCAAATAAAAATGAAATTAATCAAAACTAATGGAAAATGAAAGATAACTCAAATACCTTTTTAGAAATATAAATTTTGGATCTATATCATGTAATATATGCATGTACCAATAAAAACATCAGTCAGATTTCTAGAAAAATAGCACAGAAATTTATTACAAAACTCACAAAAATTAACCTTGTGGTTGTGGGTTCGAGAAAAATGATAGAAATTTGATAGAATAGAATGGAAAACCATTTCAAGGCCCCATAGTGGGTGCCAAAAATGTGTGTGAAAATTTTTTACCTAGCTGTAGACACAACACTTCAATAAAACATTAGAGGTTAGCAAAAACTAAAATCTCCAAGTAATTGAAACTATGCTAACCAAGTGATTTACTGCCTTCTAGTAGGTGTGAGTATGATGTTCTCAGATTGAAATCGAGATCAGTGACAATGCAACACCTAAATGAAGGATTTAAGATGATGAAAGAAATGAAATATGTATGCAAATTAATCTATATTTTTGTATTTTCTATGCAATAAGAATGAGAAACTATATGAATCTAAGCTATAATGTATGAAATTGATTTTGAATGCAAATTTAGTCTAAGAAATGCTATGAATGCATATAAAAATCTATGATATGAAACTATGAATGCTTAAAAGAATAAATGAAAATCTCACAATAGCCTTGATTCACAAAAGATTGATTCTTCAGTCATGAATTCGCCAGAGTGAGGATGCAATTTCGAGGTCTTGATTGCCAGACCTTTGTGAAGACCTGATCCTTGATTTTATAGAAATCCAGGGCTTTGAGGATGCAAGAGAAAATCCATAAATCACTCTTGATAAACTCAGCTTGATTTTTGAGTTAACAAGAAATTAAGAATATTTAATTCATAAAATCATGCAAAAGTAGTTTTTATCTCAAAATAGAGCTTTAGTTCTCTTTTTCAATTCATCATCAGATGTTGAGTTTTAGAAAGTTTACAAATTGAAATTAGCAATTGTTTTAAAGTTGACTATTTTTGTGATTGTGCATGATTTAATATGAATTAATTTAATAAATAATGTGATTTATTTTCCACTTAACTGATTTTGAATTAAAACAATTGATTTATGGGTTAATCAATTATTAAATCAAACTTTATTCCAATTAAATCATTCAATTTGACAGCTCTGATTTTAAATCAATTAAATAAATATCCAATTGATTATTTGTAGTAATTTTGATTTATTGTCAAAATAAAAACAATATTAATTAGGAATAAATGTAATTAAATCTAATTAAATAATTAAGTGGCAGAATTAAATTAATTAATTAAATATTCATCATATTCAATTAATCAGCTTTAGGATAAATAATAAAATTTATCACCAATTAATATTTAATTAAAGATAATTAGATAAATTAGGAATATTGTTAGGAATATTCCCTGATGCAGAATTAAGATAAAATCAATTAGAATTCGATGATGTGCAAATGTGCCTTAGGTTAGGACTTTGATGTTGATTTCATTTGAATTGTTGATATAGGAGGTTAATGAACCTATAGCCCATTTTTGGGGTATTACAACACCGAGCAGTTTATACAGTGTTTACCGAGGATCACAGAAAAATGACATAGTAATCTGAAATGACACATTCTTCTATGCAAATGGTTACAATAGATAAGAAAATATTTTACCAAGATCGAGGAATATTTAATGTTATGATATACATTAAATGCAATGTAGATCTTATGTAATAGTCTGATCTAGGTCATTTTTGTACACCATAGATCTTAGGGTTATGATTAAGTTGTGTAACCTAATTTTATTAAAAGCAGCAAAAGAAGATCGCTATATAAATGTTTGTTTACATCATTTTTGGTGTGAACTGATGCGAGAACAGATATATGTATCAAGGAGAACTTGAAGCATTTGCCTAACTTCAAGTCTATCAGTTAACAGAGCAGATTACAGAGGATATTAGATTAAGTAGAATAAAAAAAGGCTACCAAGCAGATTTAGAGAAGAAATTCATCACAGTCAAGGTGATATTTTGTCAGAACTTATAGATCTGTATCAAACAATAGAATTGTCAATTAGAAGATAATTGCCTATTTCTTTCTAAAAATTGTAATAGAGTTTTGGAAAAAATCTTTTAACAAAGTAGACTTAATAGTCTTATGTAAATCTCTTAATCAAGTGTACACTTTCTTAGTGTTGTTAAAATCCTATAACTTGGTAGATCTAGTTGATCTAATATGTTACTCCTAACAGGGTAAGATCACCAGAAGTGATCAAAACTTGTAGCCCTAATAGGAAAACCTTTTCTATCTGCAGTAGTGAAGAATTTGTGGATGTCATCCCCAGCATAGTTTTTACCTTCTAACAAGGGTTTTTGGATTACCAAAATACTTGTGTCATGTGATTGCTATTTGATTTCATGTTGTTTTCTTTCATAAGTTAAATGAATGATTGATGCATGCAATTGGATACAAGTTATTTGGAAAAGGTTATCACTATTTACAGTCATATATTTGAAAGGTTTACAAGTAAAGTTTTGAAGGCACTGATTCACCCCTCCCCTCTCAATACCTATCTCTCCTAATTCTAACAATTGGTATCATAGTACAGTTCTCTTGTTGAATAGTTTAACCACTGAAGGGTAAAGATCTAAGCCATGGAGAGATATAAGCTTGATAAGACTATTGAGAATTAGAAGATACAAATGCAGATATTTATTGAATAGTATAAGCAAGCTAAGGAAGGACTGAAGAAATTATAGGCTGAAAGGAAGAACCTAGCTATTCTACAAAATGAGATCGGTTACCATGACATATCTATCAATGAAATATTCGAGCACATTGGATCTAGTTCTGGAAGCATCTCTGATGGATTTGAAATTATAATCACTGATTTATCTAAAAAGAATCAACATCTAATTGATCAAGTGAAAGCACTACAAATCAGTCAAGAATCTCAGATGGCGAGAATGGTAGAAATGATGAACAATGCTAGACAAGCCAAGGAAGAAAGTGATGAACTACAACTGATTTAGAACCTGAATGGAGAATTTGTAATTCAAGATTACTAAGGAGTTTCTGATTAGAAATGCAAGATGATTAAATCAGTATTATGTTGTCATTGATGTCAACTAGCTTGACAATACTTATCTTGTAAGTTACTATACTGACACATCTGAAGAAAGGTGAAAGAGATGAAGAATAGAAATATCTACATGAGGAAGATGTATACATCAAATGAGGATAAAGAATACACTGAGTAACTTGGTGATGAGTCTATGACTTGATGAAATTGACTTTATTATGTTGCATTCAGCTATCATGAAGGATAGAGCTAAAAGACACAAAGCAGTGTTGTCAGTAAATAAAGCATTCTAGTATACACTAAAGAAATGTAGTGTATACCGAGTGTAGTGTTAACCGAGCTTGTGTTCAGTGATTTATTTCTTTGTTAACAGAGCAAAAATAGAAAGGAATTAAATGATCAGTTTAGCCGATAAAGTGATGAGCTGTAAAGTGTATGAAATCAAGGCAACAGATAAGGTTTGTTATGAAGATTGATGGCTAACATAAATCAAAAATATCTAATGGAGAAAATTGAAACATGTTACTAACACATCAACCAAAGAAGCTTAAAGTGGAAAAATCTATGAATATGATTAAGCGGAAAAATCTGATGGAGGAAAAGAAAATGATTTACTCATCTATATAAGAGACATTGGTTTCATTGTTGAAACATCACCGGAAGAAGAAGATACTAGAGAATTATTGTGTGAACAAGTTTTCATGCATTCTAAGCATACTGGTTAATAAGAACCAAGCTGCAGAATAATTACTGAGCTACAAAGAGTAATTATTGACGGATAGTAAGTTGATATAGTATTGAATCTGAAGTGGTATATTGATCAAAAAGATTTGAATGAGCTGAACATTGATTTGTAAACTACAATTGAAGTTGTTTCAAGGTAGATCATCTACTGTTACATATTTAACCATTATACATAGTCAAATCTCTTAACTGAGTGGACTATGAAAGTCTTTTTGATGTTTCATTCATAGAGTGAACATTGTTATCCTATCAACCCCGGAGTGACTGCTGCTTGGATGATAACTTCTGGTCTAAAATACTCTAACAAGGTCACACCTAATAGTGTGTATGTAACCTTTAATAGGGTTGGGTCTTCACTGACCTAACTTCAGAAGAGTGAACAGTTTTGGGTTTCTGATCCCAAGTGGTTTTTCCCTTCACAGGGTTTCCACATTAAATCTCTTATGTTATGTGTTGATTGTGATATTTGTTTGTTATCATACTTTTCATATTACATGTTAGATTTGATTAGTAACTATTATTAAGTTTAGACTAAAAATCAGTAAAGACACAAATAGTGAAAGTATTTTATGTTTACCAAATAGCAGAAATTGAATATTTTGTTTTGGATTATACATTTTGTTTTGGGACACTAGATAACTAATTCACCCCCCTCTCAGTTATTCTAACAATTGGTATCAGACCAACAGTTTCTTAGAATAGAGTTTTAAGGACTCTAGCAAAAAGGTCTCAAGATGTATAAGAGGGAAGTGCCAAAGTTGAACAAAGATAACTTCTCAGTATGGCAAAGCTGGATGAAGTTGCACATATCTGGAATTGGGAATTCTACACTAGAATTGATGGAGAATGGCTACATTGAACTGACACCAGGTCCCCTGACACTTGATCAACTAAAGGATAGGCATGAACAAAATATTACTATGATGGAACTTGTTGCTACCTATATCAATGCCAAATTTGAAGACATTAAGGTATGCACAACTGCCAAAGCCATGTGGGATAAACTGACTCTAATATACAGTCGAGATGCGAATGTTAAGAGAGCCAGAGCATAAATCCTAAGAGGTCAATTTGATGATATGAAGATGAAAGAAGGTGAGAACATTATGCAATACACAAATAGACTAAAAGAGGTAGTACATACTATTAGAGCATCTAGTGGAGTTATTGATGATGAAATAGTAATAAGCAAGATTCTTAGAACTTTGTTGCTAGTTTATGGGATCAGGATCTCTGCAATTCATGAAATAAGAGCTACATCCAACCTTACTCGTGACACACTGATCGGTAAGATTACAACCATTGAATTGAATAATTTTGACAATAGTTTTGTACCTTTTGTTGAATCCTCTTTCATGTCTTCTTTGAAGATTGGTAAGTCTTGTAGCAGGAATGATAAGAATAATGATAGTGATAGCAATATCGGTGATGAACTTGATGAGCTTGAATCTCTTATGGCTAGAAGATTGCCCAAAGGTAAGGGAAGGTATAGAGACAAGCTACCCTTAGCATGTTTTAATTGTAAAGAAGTTGGCCACATCACTACTAGATGTCCAAATAAGAAAGATGATGATAGATCGAAAGACTGATCCGAAGGAATCTATCGGAGAAGAGTCAACAGAGGCTACCGACACAACAACAGAGATAACCAAGATAGCTATGACAAAGGGAAAAGGGTATGTTACATAGCCAAAGAATTTGAATCTAAATCTGACACTAATGATGATGTAGAAGTATTATGTGTTGCTATGAAAGATGATTCAGAGGAAGAAGAGAAACATGAAGAAATAACACTAATCTCTAAAGTAAGTAGAAATGATACATGGATCATAGACAATGGCTGTACACATCACATGACTGGTGATATAGAGAAATTTGATCTACTTGATGAATATGATGGAGGATTTGTTAGAATGGGAAATGATGCACCTTATATGGTGAGAGGTAAAGGTTCGCTGATGATTAATGATAGAATAAAATGTAAAAATTCATATTGGGTAGATGGACTGAACTATAATTTGTTAAGTGTGGCATAGCAGAATAACTCAGGCCACCAACTTTCTTTTGAGAGTAGAAAGGTAAGAATCTATGATAATGGAGGAAGACTTGTCAGAACTGGTACATAATCTAGAGGTAATCTATTTTATCTTGATATTGATCAATCTTCTTGTTTATTAATGAAGGATGAAGATGCATGGTTGTGGCATAAGAGGTTATGTAATGTGAATTTTGATAACATGATCAAGATTAGTAAGAAGAAAAGAGTTAGAGGGTTTCCTAACTTGTCAAAACAAGATCATGCTATGTGTCATGCATGTCAGAAAGGTAAGATGACTAAGTCTAGTTTTAAGAGCAAAGACTACTCAACAAAGAAAATACTTGAGTTGGTTCATACTGATCTATGTGGTCTTATGAGAACTCGGAGCTATTATGGTGATATATAATTTATTCTTTTTGTTGATGACTATACTAGACTGATGACTATTATGTTCTTGAAAGAGAAATCTAAAGCATTTAAGATGTTTAAGTGGTATAAGGAAAAAGTAGAAAAAGAGACTAGAAAAGAATTAAAATGCTTAAGATCTGATAGACAAGGTGAATTTATCTTTGATGAATTTACTAATTTCTATAATGAGCATGGTATTAAGAGACAGGTCTCTGCACCGAGAACACCTCAGTAGAATGGGATTGCTGAAAGAAGGAATAGGTCAATCATTCACTATGCTAGAACACTGATGATACAAAAGAATTTTGCTTAGACATATTGGAGGGAAGCTGTTAGTACAACTATATATGTGGTTAACAGAGTACAACTAAAGAAGGACACCAACCAGACATCTTATGAGCTATGGTTTGGATGCAAACCTACTATAATTTATTTTAGGATTTTTGGAAGCAAATGTTTTATTCTAAAAGATGAGAGAAATGGGAAATTTGATTCTAAAGGTGATGAAGGAATATTCTTAGGATATTCTACTAAGATTAAAGAATACAAATGTCTGAATAAGGTTACAAATAAGATAATTGAAAGTACTAATGTTTATGTTGATGAGTTTGATGATAAGAACACAGAAGAAAGAAAGGAACTAGAAGACTATGGTAGATTCACTTACATTGAACTTCTTGATTATCTACCAAAGTCACAACCTGTGATAACCGGTCAATAGGAAAATAACCTTGAGGAATAGGAAAGGGAAACTAATGAACAAGATGGTGCTACCAAGCAAGCACATGAACCTAAACAGGATGAACAAGAAAGAATAAACCAAGTACTAGCTAGTTTTTTTAGAAGACATCATCTTGAGACACAAATTATTGGAGACAGATAAGTTGGAATGCAGACAAGAAGCAAAACAAGACAAGCTACATGTCTAGTTTGTGAATTTGAACTAAAGAATGTGAAAGTTGCATTAGAGAATGAAGAATGGGTTAATGTAATGAAGGAGGAAATAGAGAAAATAGAAAAAAACAAAACTTGGTCCTTAGTACCCTAACCTAAAGATAAGAATGTTATCGGTACTGAATGGATATTCAGAAACAAGCTAAATGAAAATGGTGAAGTGACAAGAAATAAAGTGAGATTGGTATGCAAGGGATATGCACAGGAAGAAAGCATTGACTATGGTGAGATATTTGCACTTGTTACTAGTTGGAAGGAGTTAGAATGCTACTTGCATATGCTGCACACAAGAAATTTAAGGTTTATCAAATGGATGTGAAGTTAGCATTTCTGAATGGTATACTTGAAGAAGAGGTCTACATAGAACAACCCAAAGGATTCATTAATCCAGACAATAGAAACATGGTATGTAGATTACACAAAGCTTTATATGGTTTGAAGAAAGCACTAAGAGCATGGTATGAAAGTCTGCATACTTACTTGTTAAGTATTGGATTTGCAAGAACTAGTGAGAACAACAATTTGTACATGAAAGGTGACACTAATGACACTATTCTTAGTGCTAAAATTTTTGTTGATGATATTATTTTTGGAGGTCAAGATCATGTATGTAAATATTTTGCTGATGACATGAGGAATGAGTTTGAAATGTCTATGTTCAAAGAGATTAAATTCTTTCTCCAATTACAAGTAATTCAGTAGAGTCATGTGATATTCATCACACAGTCCAAGTACATAAAAGAAGTCTTGAAGGCATTTGGCATGGAAGATGATAAACCTATAGGAACATTGATGGCTACTAGAAGTAAACTAATAAAGGAAGATGAAACTATAGATGTAAACCAAACACTTTATCGATCCATGATTGGTAAGCTAATGTATGTAGTTCATAGTAGACCAGATATAGCACTTGTTGTGGGAATTGTTGCTAGATATTTTGCTAATCCTAGAGAATCACACATGATTGCTACTAAAAGGATCTTAAGATATCTGAAAAAGATAGAGGATTATGGATTATGGTATCCTAAGGAAGGTAAGTTTGATTTGAAGGTTTATACGGATGCTGATTGGGCTAGAAATGTGGATGTCAAAAAAAGTACCACTGGAGGAGCATTTTTCTTTGGTGAAAGACTTGTAACCTGGACAAGTAAAAAGCAAGCTTGTATTTCTCAGTCTACAACTAAAGTGGAGAATTTTTCTACTACTACTAATTGCTCAAACATTACATATATCAGGCAAGTGTTAGAAGGAATGAATGAGGTAATCACTGACCTAGTGATTATATACTATGACAACACAAGTGTTATTAATATTTCAAAGAATCCAGTGATGTATTCTAAGACAAATCATATATCAATTAAGTATCACTACTTAAGAGAACAAGTGCAAGAGAAGCAAGTGAAGTTAGAATTTGTTACATCTAAAGAACAAGTTGGAGATATCTTTACAAAGCCTCTACCAAAGGACATAGTTGAATATTTGAGGACTAAACTTGGGGTCTGTCCCTTGTCTATCGGTCACTAATGTGATATAGATGTTGCATCAGCCTAATCTTATCAGATGATCACACATGTTGATGCCACATAGTTCACACTTTGGATACTGTTCAAGGTTGTGATTAAGTTTGAAGAATTGAAATAGATTGAGATATCAGTATACAAAGATAGAGAGGAAGTAATGGACAACAAAGAGTTACTTAGCTAATACAAGAGTTGATTATTTATTTGTTTCTTTGGTATTGTTGTCAAAGAGAGAGATAAATAATATGTGTTAGCATGTGCAAAAAATTTCATGGCTCTAGCCCTTTTCTTCTGGTCTCTATAGTTGTTTTTAGGTCTCTGGCATAAACCCTTAGTTCAATTTTTTTTAAAACTAGCCATTGGTATGAAAAAGCCCTATTTTATGCCCTGGTCTTGTTCTAATTTTATGTTACTTTATTCAAGCCACTTAAGTCTCTAAAATGCATGTGCTAAATTGTTCACCTCTTTGTCACATGATCGTATGAACCTTTTTCATGTTATGTGATCATGTGACTAGGGTTTTATGTCGAACCCTTTTGTTTTATTTCCCTAAGTCTCAGTGAAATATTTTTGCTAAGTTAGTGCCTTAATATTTCCTATGTTTTTAGCTTAATGTTTCTAGGGCCTAGTCTCTCTGATAGCTTTTCAATCCTACGGTTGTCATAAGTTCGCAAGGGTTTTGTCAGAGGCTTGCAATCTTAAGATGATCATTGATTCTCTTTGTGACATGGTGCTTCAAACTATGGGTCCAAGGTGACACATAGGTACAAATGGTGGTCTCTATTTGGTCCATGATATAATACGGTAGCAATTGTTAGTGGGACCTAGTTTCCAAGTTGTTAGAGGGTCTTGACATTGTCAGAAAATCAATGATGGGTGCATGATCTTATGGGATGTGTCAGAGGTTTAAGATCATGCGACAATCATCGATTCCATATTTTTTAGAGGGGATAAAGTGCAGCGGGTCCACATGCCAGGTGTGCTTATTTTCTATTATCTAATTGGTCAACATTGTGTAACTGGACATGTTGTCAGTGGGGCTAGGTTTTTCAAGGATTAGTGGGTTTTGACACATGTAGAGCATCGACAGTTGGTGTATAGTCTGATGGGTTTTTTCTGATGCATGCGAACTTAAGACAATCATTGATTTCATTTGGTGTCAGAAGGTGTTAAAGCAGGGAAAGATTCTTCATTCGATGGTTGTCTTATTATGTGGAGGAATCTTAGAGGTCTATGGGAAGATAAGACAACCGTCGATTTTCTTGATGTGGGCCTAGTAAAGTTTCTTGGTCTTTTTGGTAGTTTAGACAAGTTATTTAGTAGTCTGACAAAATTTTAAAGGTTTTGCTCATCCACGAAGAAAAATAGCAGTGCTCCAAGTTGACTGGCTATTCAGTGAACAAGTGTTCATGTAATCACTAAAATTTTTGGCAGTAGTATAAAGTATTCTATGAGTGGTCAATTCCCTTTAGTCACCAGTTTTCCAAATATGACTGGGATCCTATTAACTGATAAATCATAAAGACCACGAAAAGGAAAGATCTGATGGTCACAACTTAAAGTTGATCAAGATTTAAATGTGGACTACTGATTTGTTGTTAGCGCTATGAAACTAACCATTGAAATTCAAATTCAAATTTGCAGAGGGTTTCCAATGATATGAAGTACCAAAATTTATGGTTTTTGGAGCTATTTTTGATTGGTTTGGTGGCACTGGTTGTTGTCGAATGATCTAAGGGTCTCTGTGGTTAGTGGCATGATGTTTTTTGTACTAGGAGAAGTATGGTTTTGTTGCTCAAGGCATGTTGTAGGCAACTAAAAGGACTGATTGACATAGAATTCCATGATTTACAGTACTTTCTTAGAGATCTATCATAAGTGCAAATCTTTGTTAGGCATGCCCGACTAGTTTTCACCTCTGTAATAAATTCTTGACTATTTCAGTTGGTTTAGTGGGTGAAACCCTACCCCTAGTCATATGTAGCTTACTGCAACCTATTTTGGGTTTCCAAGATGACAAGGGGGTATATATTATAGCATTTTTGACTTAGTGAGAGTTCCAAAACTTTCTTTTTGGTCCCTAGTTGTTGATGTTAATTTACTAAATGAGGAGAGCTTGGATTTAGGGTTTGTCTCCTTGCATTTTATTGTTTGATAATGTATTGATCCTAAAAATTTTAAAGATAATACATTTGGATTCCAATCTCATGTTTATGTATGTCTTCTTATTTTGTTCTTGAGCTCATATATGTTAATTTCACAAAGTTGGTTATCATATGGTAAACAAAGAGTATTTTGTAATTATCTTTGAATTCCTAACAAAGTTAGGATTAAAACCTTTTAGGTAGTTTTAGTGAGTTCATGGCTAGATAAGGATTTGATGTCTTGATATGTGAGTGAGAAGGGTAATAGGCAAAGCACTTATCCTAAATTTAAGTGTGTTTAAGTTAGGGTTTAGTTGATATATGTTATTAGGTGACTCTTTACCCTTGGTTAAGGCACTGATCCATTCTCTGGAGGTTTTCCATCATCAATCACACAAACAAATTAAATGATAAAATCTTTCAATCAATTAGTAAGGGTATAATTTTCTATTAGTTTGAGACTCCTTTGGAGAAGTGATTCAAGGGTACACCCACCTGAGTATTAAGGCTCAAAGTGTAGGAGGATCTCATTGTTGATCCTTGTTAATTGGCCCTCTTCCTTGTAGACTTTGGAGTGGTGATAGAGTCAAAGTTATATTAAAGTTATCCATCAAAGTATAAATCTACAAGTTGAAGATCAAAGGGAACTCCCAACAAAATGACAACTCTATTGGGGAGAACAACAATGAAGAATTATATTTGTTAGAATCTCTGGTTGTGGTTACATGTTAAAGACAAAATCTTATTGACTAGATTGATTTACCCATCTGAGTCACCAACAAAATGGCGACTCTGTTGGGGAGAGTCTAGAGATAAAGGTTTTCAAGGTGCACTCTTATTTTCCTATTGTATTCAGTTAAAGGTTTTCCCATCTAGGTGGGTGGTGACTCAAAAGGTTGAGAGCTAGTGTCATAAGTTAAAGATGGACAAAAGGAGGATTACTAGGTCTTTTGTCAAAAAAATTTGTAGGTCATTCTGGAACAATTGCCTAGATAGGAAAAGAAGAGTTGGATCAGGAGAAATGGTGAGTCTACTAGTCTTCCCATAAGATAACAAAGAAATACTAGAGGTAGAGCACCACATGTTTCCTCAAGTGAGGAAGGTTCACAAGATAGAGTTTCTAGATTAGATGGTGGTCACTCTAAAGATAAATTTTATGATACCCCAGAGGCTGTATTTCAAGGCAAGGGTTCATTGTCTGCAGGTCAGGATGAACAAGTCAGAGAGATGGATTTTGAGATTGATTTAGATCTTGATGAGGATAACTTCGGAAGGGAGCCCATGAGACTAAGACAAGTCCATTTACCATATCAAAATCTCACTAATATAGATGTGTCATCAGGTTCTCATGACCTTATGATAGACCCAAATGATTTAAATGCACTAAGGTTGCAGTTCGTAGAGTAGGATGCCATACACAAGAGGTTACAAAAGGAGAGAGAAGCTGAAAAGGTGAATTCTCTAATAGAAAGATAGTCTCTCCTTAGAAAGATTAATGAAATGAAGGAGAGAAAAAAAATGCTTTCTTCTACTCCTACGATGTTGCAGCATGATGTTTTTGGTGATCTTGAAGCTCTAAGAAGTGAGCAGGAACACTTGCTACAAGATGATGAGTTTGATGAAGAGGGCCTTGTGATTAGACAAGTGCAAAGTTATGCTCCTTTGCCTAAGGGTAAAAATGGACATGAGATCACTAGGCCTACTATAGTTATTAATCAAAAAGGAAAGCAGAAGATGGTGGGTGTCCAAATAAGCAAACCAATGATACTGCCAAGGATCCCACCACCTAAATCAAATAGGGAGATAGAGATAGAAAGAAAAAGAAAAGAGGATGAAGCTCTAGCTCAAGAGTTGGAAAGAGCTGACGTTGATGCTACTATTGCAGAGAAAAGAAGAAAGATCTAGTTCTTGAAGGCTTCATCAGCTAATGTTCATGGCCCTTTTGCTACTGAACTAGGTATGCCATCTATGAACACTACTATTCCACTTAGCAATGCTACTACTAGTAATCTAATTCCTAATGTATCTACCAAATCATTTGTTGATCCTAATAGATATTCAAATGTACAAGTGGGTGGGAATGTAGATAAAAATAATAATTCTAGTGGGAACACTAGTTTAGGATTCCAAAGAAGACCTATGCAATTAGAAGGCTATAGGCAAATTAGTTTTGATGGGATACCAGGCTACCCAAATGCTTTTCCAAATGATATAAGAGATAAGGTACCTAAGTTTGCTGGTAATAATGCTATTAGTTGTGAGGAGCATCTTAGGTTATTTGTTGATATGCTTAATGATTATTAGGTAGAGCATGAGGATGTAGTCATAAAATTATTTGTTCAATCTCTAATGGAGGATGCTAGAGATTGGTTTAAGAGACTTCCTGATAAATGTATTGATACTTGGGATTCCTTTGAGAGATGTTTTAAAGAGTAGTATGGTGATAGACCTAATCCTAGTTTCATGTTGAATGAATTCAATACCATAAGGAAAAATTAGAATTAGTCTATAGCTGAATTCTGTTAGGAATAAGGTGTCTCAACCTTGGATAATTCCTATTCTTATTATTTGTTTTGTAAATATATTTTTTGCAAATAATGTAATTAAGTGTAAGTGTACATGTCTAGTTGGCATGTTTATGTGTCACTCCACTTGATGTGTTGACATCTTGTGTGTAAGGAGATCATGACTAAAATGGTCATGACAAATTCCTATGACGCGTAAGAACTATTTAAGGAATGTGCTATGACAGGTGTAAGAGAATCTTATGACTTGGGCCTATTTGGGCACCCAAGAAGAAGTGGTTGGTGTGTGTAAGAGAATATGCCAAAAATAGGTTGGTATGACAGATTCTCTTACACTTCTCTTATGACCATTATTTTTGGCAAATTCTATACAAGTTGTCATAGTCTATTCTAGGGATGGACACCTATTCTTGCGATTGCATGTAACAACTATGTACATGTGGCTTTGTGCATGGGTCTTGGTGGTTGTGCCTATTTTTGGGTCTAGAGAAGTCTATATATATGATGCTGCTCCTATGGGAGAGATATAACAGAAATTTAAGTCTTTTTGGCTTTCTCTCTCATTTCCTGAAAGAACTTGCATTGCAAGTGTATTGTAATCTTTGTGTTGAAGATAATACATTGTGCAGGTTTTGGAGTGCTGGGGTTTTTTACCGAAAGGTTTTCCCCATGGTATATCATTGTGTCATTCTCTATTTTTCTGTATGCATTGTATGTGGTTGCAATTGTTGGAAATAATTATCTGAAAGAAATTGCTACTCAAATTATGTATTATCTCTGATGTCACACAATGTCATATTCTGCAACATTCAATACCTACCGAGCTCAGTCAGTCTACCTGTCAGTAAATTTAGTGCCTACCAGGTCCACTCGGTTATCAAAGAAAATTTAGTGTTTACCAAGTTCAGTCGATTATCAAAGAAAAGATAGCATCTACCGAGTCCACTCGGTTATCAAAGAAAATTCAGTGTTTACCGAGTTCAGTCAGTTATCGAAGAAAAGATAGCATTTACTGAGTCCACTCAGTTATCAAAGAAAATTTAGTGTTTACCGAGTTCAGTCAGTTATCAAAGAAAGTTAGCATCTACCAAGTTCAGTCAATTTTTGAAGAAAAAAGATTATCAGTGTTTACCAAGTTCCCTCAGTCTCTGAAAGATTGTAGAAAGTTATGGTCACCGAGCACCGTCGGCCCTTGAAGGATTTTTGCAAATAAAGTTTTCTTAATTCAGCTGACTATTATACTAAGTAATGTCAATTTAACAAATCTAAAATCATATAAATAAAAGGTCAAATGTGAAAATAAGACATATACATCAAAAGATATATAGAAGAAAAGTAGAAAAGGTGTGTGCGAATTTGTGAAGGATGATCAGATATCCTTGAGGTGCAGCAGAAGATATATAGAAGAAAAGCAGAAAAGGTGTGTGCGAATTTGTGAAGGATGATCAGATATCCTTGAGGTGTAGCAGAGATATATTCGATCAGGAAGGATCAGACTTATGCAGAATAGAGATTTGTAATCAGTAAGATAGTTGCATTATTATATAGGTCATTTTCATTGTTACTTTCTTATTATTGTAATAGTGAATTCTAAATCTCTTAACCGAGTTGGTTTAACAACCATATTGTAAATCCTCTAACAAGGTGACAATTCCATTGAATTGTTTTCAAGACCTCTTACCAGGCCACTCCTAGCAGGGTGATTAAATCCTCTAACAAGGTCACACCTAACAGTGTGTTTTGTAACCTTTTACTGGGTTGGCTTCTAACTGGGCATCACTTCAGAAAAGTGAAAATCAGTATCTAGATACATTGGTGGTTTTTCCCATATTGGGTTTCCACATTAAATCTTGTGTCTCTTGTGTTCTTAATTACTATCTTAATCACATACAAGTGCTGATGAATATCTAAAGATAATTCACTAATACTTTCTGCATCTACAAAGTTACTACAATCTATTTACCGAGTGCTAAACAGATAATATTCATTAAGATATCCTAAGGGATCTGGAAAGAAATAATTGTTAAGTGTTTTATGGTTGACTGATTCACCCCCCCCCCCTCTCAGTCAGCTCATCCATATTCCATCAATTGGTATCAGAGCTTATGGTGCTTGCAGGAAGGGTTTCAAGGACCTAAGCTAAAGATCAGGATGTCTTACAAGAGGGAAATTTCGAAGCTCAACAGAGATAACTTTTCAGCATGGCAAGGTCTCATGTGACTTCATTTGGCTTCCATTAGTGATTTAGGATGCAAATACATTGATGAAGAATACACAGTTCCTATTGGCACATTAACTGTTGAAGACATTGCAGAGAAGAAGACTCATAACACCATGATGATAGACATTGCATCTGCTCTCAGCTATGAAGAATTTGATGATATTAAAGAATGCATTACTACATATGAAATGTGGATGGCACTGAAGAAAATATATGGTCATGATGCAAATGTGAAAAGAGCCAAAGCAGAAAGCCTAAGAGGACAGTTTGACAAGATGAATATGAAAGAAGATGAAAACATTGCAAAATATGTTGAAAGAATCAAAGCAAGTGTTAGTGCAATTAGAGCTTTTGGAGGAACAATCTCTGATGAAACTATTATAAGTAAGGTACTTAGAACACTACTCCCTATCTATGCAATTAGAGTATCAGCTATTCAAGAAAGAAGATGTGAAACAAACCACAATATAACTTTGGATGCTTTAGTTGGAAGATTGATAGCCTTTGAATTAGACAACTATGACAACTATGTTCTAAGTTCCAAAAATATTGAGTCAGCATTTGAGGCCAAGGTTTCACTAAAGAAGAACAAGAAAATAAAAGAAGTTCAGTCAGAAAGTGAAGAAGTATCAGAAGAAAGTTCTGATAGTGATCTTGAAATTGTAGAAGCATTACTTGCAAAGAAGTACTCTAAAGGGAAAGGTAAATATAAAGGTAAAACTCCTTTAATCTATTTTTCATGTGAAAAAATTGGACATATTGCAGCTTGGTGCACAAACAAGTAGGTCAAGGAAGAGAAGAGAAGTCACAAGTACTATGGCAAAAAGAATTTCAAATCATTCAAGGATAAAGGTAAGAAAACATGTTTTATGGCTAAAGATTCTGATGATAGTGAAGAAGAAATTGTCTTTATTGCTATAAAAGATGAATCTGATGATGATGAAGATAAGATGGCACTTATTTCTCATATAAGAAAAGATGATATATGGATAATAGACAGTGGATGTTCACACCACATGACTGGTGACAAGATAAAATTTGAATACCTAGAAGACTGTGATAGTGGCAATGTAAGATTTGGAAATAATGAACCTTGTTGTATAAAAGGAAAAGGAAGAATCTAATTAACCAAAGAACTCATATGTGATAATGCTTATTGGGTTGAAGGACTAAAACATAATCTTCTAAGTGTAGCATAGCTAATCAACACTGGTTTCAAGGTTGAATTCATGAATGGTCAAGCAAGACTGCTGGATGAAAAAGGAAAACTCATTGGATCAGGAAAACAAACAAAAGGTAACTTATTTTATCTTGATCTCAGTGAATATTCATGTTTTATTGCTCAAATTGAAGAAAGTTGGCTATGGCACAAAAGGTTATGTCATGTGAACTTTGATAACATGATAAAAATAAGCAAATTCAAGAAGGTTAGAGGCATTCCTACTTTGAAGAAACCTGATACTGGTCTATGTAAGAATTGCCAGATTGGGAAAATGAGTAAAACTAGTTTTAAGAGTAAGAACTATCAATCTACAAAAATTTTGGAAATTGTGCATAATAATTTATGTGGACCTATTGGAATACAAAGCTATACTGGAGATAAATTCTTTATTCTTTTCATTGATGATTATTCTAGAATGATGACTGTTATGTATTTAAGAGAAAAGTCAGAAGCATTTGAAAAGTTCAAATGGTACTTGGCAAGAGTGGAAAAGGAAACAGGGAAGAGATTGAAATGTTTAAGATTAGATAGAGGTGGTGAATTCATCTCCCATGATTTCAACAACTTTTGCATTGAAAGAGGAATCAAAAGGTAGGTATCAGCTCCTAGAACTCTTGAGTAGAATGGAATAGCAGAAAAAAGAAACAGATCTATTATGGATTGTGCAAGGACTCTAATGATAGAAAAGAACATCACTATAAAGTACTGGAAGGAAGCTATCAGCACTACAGTTCATACCTTGAACTGAGTACAATTGAAGAAAGACACATTCAAAACTCCCTATGAACTATGGTATGGCTATAAACCCAATGTAAGTTACATGAAAGTATTTGGTAGCAAATGTTATATCTTAAAAGAATCCAGAAGAAATAAATTTGATGTGAAAAGTGATGAAGGAATATTCTTAGGATATTCTAGCAAAAGCAAGGCATACAAATGTCTGAACTTATCTACTCACAAAGTCATAGAAAGTATACATGTAAAATTTGATGAGTTTGCAGAAAAGACTGAAGAAGAAAGCAAAAGGGAACCTTAAAACTATAGAAGATTCATTTACATTGAACCTGAAACATTGGTAGACACAACTATCAATGAGGAAACTATATCTACCGAGCTGAGCACAGTTATCGAGTCACAGGAAGAAGTTCAAACTGAGTCACAAGAAGAAACTAAGTCACAGGAATAAATTCAAACTAATTCTCAGCATGAAGTTACCGAGCAAACATCTACCGAGCCTGAGCAACGTGAAGAAGAGATCCTAGAAGACAACAACATGAATCATTCAAAAAGCAAGGAACTTATACTAGCCAAATATGTCAAAAGGAATCATACACCAGATCAAATTATTGGAAACAAATCAGATGGTACTATGACAAGAAGCAAGCTAAAAGGTACATGTCTGCTTACTAATTTTGAACCTAGAAATATCATAGATGCATTGAAAAATGAAAGTTGGATTGAAGCAATGAATGAAGAATTAGAACAAATACAAAAGAACAAAACATGGACTCTTGTACCTAGACCTAAAGATAAGAATGTAATTGGAACAAAATGGGTATTTAGGAATAAGCTGAATGAAGATGGTCAAGTATCCAGAGACAAAGCTAGATTGGTATGTAAAGGTTATTCTCAAGAAGAAGGTATAGATTATGGAGAAACTTTTTCTCCTATTGCAAGATTAGAAGGTGTAAGAACTCTACTTGCCTATGCAGCACATAAAGGATTTAAGGTATATTAGATGGATATAAAATCTGCATTTCTCAATGGAATTCTTGATGAAGAAGTCTACATTGAACAACCTAAAGGTTTTGTTGACCCAGATAAAAAGGACATGGTCTGCAGGTTACACAAAGCATTGTATGGATTGAAACAAGCTCCTAGAGCATGGTATGAAAGACTCCATAACTATTTGATTCAGATTAATTTCAAAAGAGCCAATGATAATAGCAATTTTTATATTAAAGAAGGACCAGATGACAAAATTGTATTGGCAAAAATATTTGTAGATGATACTATATTTACAGGGAATGAGGATCAGTGCAAAGAATTTTCAGAGAAAATGAACAAAGAATTTGAAATGTCTATGTTTGGTTTAATAAAATTCTTTGTTGGTCTTCAAATTCAGCAAAGCAAGAATGGTATATACATTACTCAATCTAAATACATTAAAGAAATACTTAAGAAGTTTGGTATGAAAGATTCAAAACCAGTTCGTACACCCATGTATACTGGACTGAAACTTACCAAAAATGATGATTTAAAAGATGTAGATCAGACCTTATACTGATCTATGATAGGAAAATTACAGTATGTAGTACACACAAGACCTGATATTGCCTTAGCAGTCGGTATAGTAGCTAGATTCTCAGCAAAACCTAAGGAAAATCATATGATGGAAATCAAAAGAATCTTAAGGTACTTAAGAGGAACTGAAGAATATGGTTTGTGGTATAAATTTGGAGGCAATCTAGATTTAAAAGTATTTACTGATGCTGATTGGGTAGGAAACATTGATGACATAAAAAGTACAAGTGGTGGACCATTTTTTCTTGGAAAAAGACTGGTATCTTGGACCAGTAAAAACTAAAATTGCACATCTCAATCCACAGCTAAAGCAGAATATGTTGCTGTTGTAGTAAATTGTTCAAATATTGTTTGGTTTAAATAGTTATTGCAAGGTATGAAGGTTGAAATCAAAGAACCAGTTGTTATATTTTGTGACAATACTAGTGCAATAAACATTTCAAAGAATCCAGTGATGCATTCCAAAACCAAGCACATTGCTATTAAATATCACTTTGTCAGAGAATTGGTGCAGGACAAGGAAATTAGATTAGAATATATTCATACAAAAGAGCAGATTGCAGACATTTTCACCAAACCATTACCTAAGGATGCATTTGTGTATCTAAGAGGTAAGTTAGGGGTCATTGCCCTATCCGAGGCCTACTAAATACAATTTTAGTGATGCATCAACCTGAACATGATTGAAAATCAACCAGTTGATGCAGCATATTCAAGGAATCATTGCATATGAATCAGTACTTGAGGTACATTAGTTTACACGGGTAATATGTGAATTGTCTTTGGCATGTGTTGTCAAAGAGGGAGTGTTTTCTATGTCTTTGCTATTACCTCAAGAAATTTTCAATAGATAGAGGAAGATTTTTCAAGAAATAGGAAGTTTGTTGACAGAGGGAGATTTGGATCTGAACCGAGCTAATTCTTTCAAATTTCTTATGCTATGACATATTGTGTTGCCATCAATGCCAAAGAGGGAGATTATTGGAAACAATTGTCTGAAGGAAATTGCTACTCAAATTATGTATTGTCTCTGATGTCACACAATGTCATAGTCTACAACATTCAGTACCTATAGAGCTTAGTCGGTCTGCCTGTCAGTAAATTTAGTGCCTACCAAGTCCACTCAGTTATGAAAGAAAATTCAGTGTTTACCGAGTTCAGTTGGTTATCAAAGAAAAGATAGCATCTACCGAGTCCACTCAGTTATCAAAGAAAATTCAGTGTTTATCAAGTTCAGTCAGTTATCGAAGAAAAGATAGCATTTACTGAGTCCACTTGGTTATCAAAGAAAATTTAGTGTTTACCGAGTTCAGTCAGTTATCAAAGAAAGTTAGCATCTACTGAGTTCAGTCAGTTTTAAAAGAAAAAGGATTATCAGTGTTTACCGAGTTCCCTCGGTCTCTGAAAGATTGTAGAAAGTTATGGTCACCGAGCATCATCGGCCCTTGAAGAATTTTTGCAAATAAAGTTTTCTTAATTCAGCCGACTGTTATACCAAGTAATGTCAATTTGACAAATCTAAAATCATATAAATAAAAGGTCAAATGTGAAAATAAGACATATACAGCAGAAGATATATAGAAGAAAAATAGAAAAGGTGTGTGCGAATTTGTGAAGGATGATCAGATATCCTTGAGGTGCAGCAGAAGATATATAGAAGAAAAGAAGAAAAGGTGTGTGCAAATTTGTGAAGGATGATCAGATATCCTTGAGGTGCAGAAGAGATATATTCAATCAGGAAGGATCAGACTTATGCAAAATAGAGATCTGTAATCAGCAAGACAGTTGCATTATTATACAGGTCATTTTCATTGTTACCTTCTTATCATTGTAACAGTGAATTCTAAATCTCTTAACTGAGTTGGTTTAACAACCATATTGTAAATCCTCTAACAAGGTGACAATTCCATTGAATTTTTTTCAAGACCTCTTACCAGGCCACTCCTAGCAGGGTGATTAAATCCTCTAACAAGGTCACACCTAACAGTGTGTTTTGTAACCTTTTACCAGGTTGGCTTCTAACCGAGCATCACTTTCGAAAAGTGAAAATTAGTATCTAGATACATTGGTGGTTTTTCCCATATTGGGTTTCCATGTTAAATCTTGTGTCTCTTGTGTTCTTAATTGCTATCTTAATCACATACAAGTGCTGATGAATATCTAAAGATAATTCACTAATACTTTTTGCATCTACAAAGTTACTGCAATCTATTTACCGAGTGCTAAACAGATAATATTCATTAAGATATCCTAAGGGATCTGGAAAGAAATAATTTTATGGTTAACTGATTCACCCCCCCTCCTATCAGACAGCTCATCCATATTCCATCAGCAATATCTTTATTAAAGTAGTTAATGAATCTGTAATTGTAAGGATTTATAAGAATTTTCACAATACTCTCCTATAGAGATTAGCGTAGGAAGCTATTTCCGCACCTAAGTTTCCTTACAAGTGGTATCAGAGCTTGATCAACTTTTGATCCTAGTTGTTGGGTAGGGTTTCTTGAGCTAATCTCAAGTTTGAGTGGGAGTTTTTGCAGAGCATTCTGAATCTTATTTGTAGATTGAGATGGCAAGTTCATCATATGAAAAAATGGAGGTGGAGAAATTTAATGGCACTAATTTTGAGTTGTGGAAACTCAAGATGGAAGACATGTTGGAAGATCATGACCTATGGGAAGTGACTTCAAATGCTACAAGACTAGAAACTATAGCTCAAGCAGATTAGGATATCAAAGACCGTAAAGCTAAGGGTCTCATAAGACTCTATTTAACCGATGCAGTCCTTCTGAATGTTCTAGATGAGAAAACTGTAAATAGTTTGTGGGAAAGACTTGTGGCCATGTATCAGGCCAAATCTCTAGTGAACAAGTTGTTCCTGTGGAAGAAGTTGTACTCTCTATGAATGGAGGAAGGTGGATCCTTAACAGATCATTTAAATGCATTTAATCTACTGGCTGCACAATTGACATCAGCTGGTGTCAAGTTAGAGGAGGAGGACCGTTGATACACACTTTTGTGTTCTTTACCAGATTCATGGGACCATCTTGTGATGGCTCTCAAAAGCACTTTAGTCACCTTCAAAATCAATGATGTGGTGTCTTTACTGCTATCAGAGGAGATGCAGAGAAAGGCTTTCATTTTGGAAAAAGAAGCCCTTGCTGTTCGTGGGAGATCCACTAAAAGAGGGAAGAAAAAGGACAATAAGGGTAGATGTAAATCCCGTGGGAAGTCAAAGACTTCCAATAAGTCCAAGGCAAAATGTTGGAACTATGATAAATCTAGGCACTTCTGTAAAGACTGTAAAAAGCCAAAGAAGAAGAAGAAAGGTTCAGATTTAGCTTCAGAAAGATCTCAAGAAGATGGTGATGCATTCATCACAACTTTGGTAGCCCATGCATCTAATGATGTGTGGTTGGTTGACTCAGGTGCATCTTTTCACATGACCTCTCATCAAAACTAGTTCTCAAAATATGAAGAGTTCAATGGTGGAAAGGTGTACTTGGGTGATGATTCTCACCTAAATATAGTTGGACACGGAATGGTCACTATCAAATTTCCTGATGGACAAGTAAAGGGAATCAACGAAGTTATGCACATTCTAGGTTTGGCATGAAACCTATTACCTGTAAGTATGCTGAATGATGTAGGTGTGCAAGTTGTTTTTTCAAAAGAAGGATGCAAGATGATAAGAGGATCGATAGTGCTTGCAAGGGGTACTAGGAGAGGTACCTTATTTTAGATAGATGCATGTATTCCTCTATGTAATAGTTCTTCATCCTCACCATCTAAACAAGCAGTGAAGAAGTATGTGGCTATTGGTTTTGATAGTAGTGCAAACACTTTGGAAGGTAAGCTTCTTGCAGAAAAGACAATGCTGTGGCATATGAGATTTGGTCACATTGGTGAAAAGGGTCTTAGAACCTTGAAAAATAAAAATCTCGTTGAGGGGTTAAATGATTGCAATCTTGAGTTCAACTTCTACGAAAACTGTGTCTATGGTAAACAAAATCGTGTTCAGTTTTACTCTAGTTCTCACAAATCTTTTGATGTTTTGGATCTTATTCATTCTGATGTATTTGGTCCTGTAAAAGTTCCTTCAATCTCCAAGTCTATATTTTTTGTATCTTTCATAGATGATTATAGTAGAAGGATGTGGATTTATTTCCTTAAAATTAAGACACAAGTCTTTAGTCCGTTTAAGGAATTTAAAGCTCTTGTAGAGAATCAGACTAGTAAGAAGATTAAGTGTGTGAAAACTGACAATGGTGGTGAGTTTTTCTTAGCAGATTTTGAACACAACTGTAAAGAACAAGGTATCAAGAGGCATAAGACAACTCCTTATACCCCATAGAAAAATCAAGTTGCAGAGAGAATGAACAGGACACTGATGGAGAAGGCTAGGAGTATGCTTAGTGGAGCTGGTTTAGAACAAAGGTTTTGGGCTGAAGCTGTGGCCATTGCTTGCTATCTGGTTAACAGATCTCCTACATCAGCCCTTGTTGGTAAGACACACATGGAGGTGTGGTCTAGTAAGAAGCCTTCAATTAGACATCTTCATGTTTTTAGTTGTGAAGCTTATGCACATGTTCCAAAGGAGAAAAGATCTAAGTTGGAAAACAAAGTCGTTAAATGTATTTTCATCGGATATAGTGCTGGTGTGAAAGGATACAAGATTTGGGATCCTATGACTAGTAAGGTGTTGTATAGTAGAAATGTTATTTTTAGAGAGCTAACATCTTCTCCTATTGTGCTACAACTAGATGAAAAAGAAAAGGAAAAAGATGTTGTTCAATTGCCTCCTACCCTTGAGAAGACTGAACAGAGAGACCATGTTGGGCCTAATGATGAGGAGAGCTCTAGCAGCTCTGATAGTTTGGAAGAAGAGGAAGAACAACCTAAACCTCAGCCCTTGAGGAGATCCATGAGAGAAAGAAAGAAACCAGAAAGGTTTGGTTATTCTATGTTAGATTCTAGTTGTGCCTTTGCTTTGATTACTAACATTGATGAGCCTAGATCTATGAAAGAGGCTTTGGGCATGGAAGATGCAGGTTCCTAGATTGAGGCTATGGATGATGAGATGGCTTCATTGGAGAAAAAAAAAACTTGGGACCTTGTACCTTTTCCTAAAGGGAGAAAATCTGTTGGCTGTAAATGAGTGTTCAAGAAGAAATTCTATGCAGATGGCAGTGTTGAAAGGTATAAAGCTAGATTGGTTGCAAAGGGGTATTCATAGGTAGAGGGAATAGATTATGGTGAAATATTCTCTCCTGTTGCAAAGTTGACATCCATTAGATTTTTGTTATCTCTTGCTACATCATATGATTTAGAGATAGAATAGATGGATGTGAAGATAGCTTTCCTTCATGGTGATTTAGAGGAAGAGATTTATATGTCACAGCTTGAGCACTACATTATTAAAGGTAAAGAATCCTTAGTTTGTAGATTAGAGAAATCTCTATATGGTTTGAAGCAATCTCCTAGGATGTGGTACCTTAAGTTTGATGCCTTTGTGTTGTCAATTGGATTTGTAAGATCAAAATCAGATCATTGTGTTTATTTCAGAGTTGAAAATGATCACCTTCTTATTGTTGCATTATATGTTGATTATATGTTGCTATTTGGGAAGGGTAAGGGTATGATTTCTGATTTCAAATCTTAGTTGTCAGCATAGTTTGAGATGAAAGATCTTGGGGCAGTTAGGTACATCTTGGGTATGGAAATCAGTAGAGATAGGTCTAATAGAAAACTTTGGTTGAGTTAGAGTAAGTATGTGAAGTCTATGTTGGACAAGTTCAGCATGGCAGATTGTAGACCACTATGTGTTCCTATTTCTGTGGGAACAAAGTTATCTGTAGATGATTGTCCAAAATCTCCTAGTGAGGTGGAGGAAATGAGTAGAGTACCTTATGAGTTGGTAGTCTTATGTATTCTATGGTCTGCACTAGACCAGACATTGCCCAAGTAGTGGGAGTCCTGAGTCAGTTTATGGCTAATCTTGGATGGGTACATTGGGATGCAGTTAAGCGAGTATTCAGATATTTGAGGGGTACATCAGATTAATCCATATGTTATCATGGTAACTCTTTTGGATCTCTATATTTAGTTTGTATTCATGGGTTTGTGGATTTAGATTGGGCAGGTGATATTGATAGCAAGAGATCCACCAGTGCTTATGTGTTCACTATGTTTGGTGGTGCCATCAGTTGGATGAGTAAATGACAACATGTGGTTGCTTTGTCCACTACAGAAGCTAAGTACATGGCTGTTACTCGTGCTTGTAAAGAAGCCATTTGGCTTAGAAGATTGTATTCTGATGTTGGTGTTGATGCAGAACAAATTACTATTTGGTGTGATAGCCAAAGTGCTATTTTCCTTGCAAAGAATCCAACTTTCCATGCCAGAACGAAGCACATTGATGTGCAATTTCACTTTGTGAGAGATATGGTGGAAGATGGAAAGGTAAATTTGGAGAAGGTAGATACTATGAAGAATGTTACAGATGCATTAACGAAACCAGTGGACACTGAGCATTTTAGATGGTGTTAGAATTCTATGGGCCTTTTGGCCTATAGCGGTTGAATTTCCTATTATGTTCCTATTGCTCTTACAAGGTGTTTGACAAGTGGGAGAATGTTAGGAATAAGGTGTCTCAACCTTGGATAATTCCTATTCTTATTATTTGTTTTGTAAATGTATTTTTTGCAAATAGTGTAATTAAGTGTGAGTGTACATGTCTAGTTGGCATGTTGATGTGTCACTCCACTTGATGTGTTGGCATCTTGTGCATAAGGAAATCATGACTAAAATGGTCATGATAGATTCCTATGATGCGTAAGAACTATTTAAAGAATGTGCTATGATAGGTGTAAGACCATCTTATGACTTGGGCCTATTTGGGCACCCAAGAAGAAGTGGTTGGTGTGTGTAAGAGACTATGCCAAAAATAGGTTGGTATGACAGATTCTCTTACACTTCTCTTGTGACTGTTATTTTTGGTGGATTCTATGACAAGCTCTCATAGTATATTCTAGGGATGGATGCCTATTCTTTGGATTGCATGTAACAACTATGTACATGTGGCTTTGTGCATGGGTCTTGGTGGTTGTGCCTATTTTTGGGTCCAGAGAAGTCTATATATATGATGCTGCTCCTATGGGAGAGATATAATAGAAATTTAAGTCTTGTTGGCTTTGTCTCTCATTTCCTAAAAGAACTTGCATTGCAAGTGTATTATAATCTTTGTGTTGAAGATAATACATTGTGCAGGTTTTGGAGTGTTGGGGTTTTTTATCGAAAGGTTTTCGCCAGGGTATATCATTATGTCATTCTCTATTTTTCTGTATGCATTGTATGTGGTTGCAATATCTTTGTTAAAGTAGTTAACGAATCTATAATTGTAAGGATTTATAAGAATTTGCACAATAATCTCCTATAGAGATTAGTGTAGGAAGCTATTTTCGCACCTAAGTTTCCTTACAAATTCAACATGAGATTTCAGAAGGGTATGCATAAGTTTTTCCAAGTTATGCGGTTAGATGATAATATTTGGATAACTACATACTTCAATGCATTTGATGGAAAGATGGGATATTTATTGAGGGAAAAGGAACCAAGAACTCTTAGAGATGATTTTAGGATTGCTTTCAATATTTTGAACAATATGAAGATATTAGGGAAATTAGGTGGGAAAAGAGATGACCCTAAGTTGTTTGGGGGCAAGAAATACAAAAAAGAAAATGATAGGAATGTTGGAACTAGGAGGCAAGAAGAAGATAAATTGGATAAGGTGCTCAATGCATTGAAGGATTTGAAGGCACCTGCAAATAGGAACATCAGTGCTCCTACCAATGAGAGGCCTCAGTTCAACAACAATTTTAATAAGTAGAATAGATTGTAGAACTACCCCTACAACACCCAATGGAAGGATGGAAAGCCTGTTGTCCTTGTTGTAAGAGGAAACAATGATAGAGGTGTCCCTAACCCTCTACAAAAAGCTTCAATAAATGTCATGGAGGACATATCTTGCTGTGTTGCATGCCAGTCCCCTCATTCTGTAGAGCATTGTGTGGTTGCACATTCTATGGCTGCAAATCAAGATTGTGGCAATGAGGAGATAGATCAAGATAAAATCAAGATGATGTTGGATGAAACATGGCTACTTCATATCTAGGCTATGAAGATGATTCTAATTTTGATGGAGAAGCAGATGTAAATGTAAAGAGACACAATCAAGCCCCATTTCACGAAGAGGTTTTTTTTTATAGTGAAGACATCGATAAGAAGACATGTAACATGAACTCTTCTTCTGAGCTAGTAAATTTAAGAAGACCTTCTAGAGAAGAGATGGATAGGATTACTACAGAAATGATTGCTCAAGTGCAAACTAGAGGCATGGTAGCAAGAGATACAAATGGAAAAGCTATAGGAATGTTTATAAAGAGTACCAACTATGGAAAGCCTAATGAGAACAAATCAAAAGGTGATCACATTGTAAAATTCAAGAATGTAAAAGGTAGGAATTGTGAGCCTAAGGGAGTTGGAGTTGAAAGTTTTCCTAGTGAGATTGAGAAGCCAATTAACACAATGGCTAAGAATGGAAAAATGAGGGGGGCCAATAAACCTAATGTATCAGATAAGAAAAAGCATACTAAGGCAGTGCAGATTGAGATTCCTCACACTGCTCCTGTTGATATGTTATCTGTATTGTCCCAAATTATAGTTAAGGTTCCATTGTCAAAATTGTTGAGGATCCCTAAACACAAAGATAGAGCTATTGCATGGGTAGATAATGTTCATAATAATGATGTTGCATGTAATGGATTTTAGAATAAAGCTTTGAAAGGAGTTACTACTCAAGGAATTGTATCTCAAATTCCTCCTAAATATTTGGACAGTTCTATCAATGCTAGCCTTGAAAACATTGATCCATTCTTTTTAAGTGTCCTTGTAAATGGAATGAAATTAAGAAATTGTATTTATAGTAGTGCCTCTAATACTATTATGCCTTTTAAGATTATAGAAAAGTTGGGCCTTAAAGTTGATACAGTTCAAGGCAAATGTTGTGCAATGGATCAGAGGGAGGTACCGGTCATTAGGACTATCAATGCAATGCCATATAGGTTGGAAACATATCCAGAGAAAGAGTTAACAATGAGTGTTCTGGTGGTGGAAATCCCCCCTCATTATGGGATGCTGCTATCTAGAAGGTGGAGTGCTGCCATGGGTGGAAGTTTACAGTGTGATCTGTCCTATGCCACTTTCAAGATTAATGATCAGTTTGTCAAGATTGAGTGAGAACCAAGAGTATGCCACATGATTGAGAGAAGTATTGATAATGAAACTACATGTTTTTTGGATACTGGTATTAATGCTTTTAGGGTAGAGATCCCTGTACTTGAGAAGCAACCTACTTTGTCACCTATCTCTATTGAGGTAAGTGTTAATTCTATGAAGGGTGATTTTTGGGTAATGTACTTTGATGGTGCAAGTTGCAAGGATGGAGTAGGAGTAGGTATTTTACTTATTTCTCCTAATGGAAACACCTACAAATTTTCTTTCACATTGAATTTCTTTTGTACCAACAATCTAGCAAAGTATGAGGCATTGTTGTTAGGACTAAGGTTGGTACAAAAACATGGTATTAAGTGCTTAAGTGTTGTTGGTGATTCTGAGTTGGTGGTGTCCCAAGTTAGGTCAGTATATGCTTCCAAGAACAAAAGGTTAAAACAATATAGGAATGCAATTTGGGATTTGATTGAACATTTTGATGCCTTCAATATTGAGAGGAAGGATAGGAGTAACAATAAGATGGCCGACTTGTTAGCCAATATAGCAATCAATCCCAGTGATATTACATTTACTGGTATCTCTAAAGTTGAAATTCAGGCTAGGCCTAGTGTACAAGAAAATGTTGAAAATTGGAAAGTTTTTGATGATGATAATGATATCTTGAAGTTTATGAGTTGTGAAGATTAGTATCATAGTCAGGAATTTGATTTTTCATCCTTGGTTGAGATAGTAGAAGGAAAGGAGGTTGTCTTTGGCAATGAAGTTATTTATCTTAGAACTAATAGGGTGCCCAAGGGGCTTGTTGTTTTTGAAACTATCTTTGATAACTAGGATAGAGTTCAAAAGAATATCAAAAGAGAAGATCATGCTGATCTAGAGGAGATAAATCTTGGAACACATGAGGCACCTAAGAAGGTATACATTGGTAGGGAAATGTCTCACAATGTGAGAAAATCTCTGATTGAATTACTAAGAAAATTCAGGCATGTTTTTGAATGGTCATATGATGACCTAAAGGTTTATAGAGAAGACTTATTTCAGCATATTATTCCTTTGAGAGAAGATGCTAAACCTTTCTAGCAAAAACAAAGGCCTATAAATCCCACTTTGGCACCTAAGATGCAAGAAGAGTTAATGAAGCAAAGAGATGCTAGAATTATCAAGCCTATAAGGCACTCTTCTTGGGTGTCAAATCTTGTCCCTATTAGAAAGAAGAATGCCGACATTAGACTTTGTGTGGACTTTAGGAATTTGAACATCAGCTCAAAAAGGATAACTATTGTCTGCCCAATATGGAAGCTATGTTGCAGAGAGTGACTGGATCAGAATTGATGTCTATGAAGGATGGTTTCTCTGGTTACAATCAAGTAATTGTCAAAGAATCAGAACAATTCAAGACAACTTTTACAGCACCTTGGGGGACATATTTTTATGTGAGAATTCCTTTTGGTCTCACAAATGTTGGTGCTACTCTTCAGAGGGCAATGGATGTTGCCTTTTCAGATTTCATAAATGATTTCCTTGTTGTCTATCAAGATGATTTAACTGCCTATTCCAAGAAGGAAGAAGACCATTGTATTCATTTAGAGAAAATATTTGTGAGGGCTTTCGAATATGGAATTTCATTAAACCTAAGGAAATGTGCATTCGGTGTCATTGAGGGTAAGTTTCTTGGCCACTTGGTGGGGAAGCAAGGAGTTAGGATTGACCCTGAGAGGGTAGTAGTTATTGATAAAATCTAGAGACCAAAGAATGTTAATGGGATTCAGTCCTTCTTTGGTCAGGTCAATTTCTTAAGGAGGTTTGTGACAAATTTTGTAGAGGTTACTAGACCTATTTCCAAGATGTTGAAGAGGGGATCTGCAATTAAATGGGAAGGTGAGCCTGATGAAGCTTTCAAAAATATCAAGCAGGCTATCAAAGATGCACCTATGCTTAACGCACCTGATTATAATGTCCCAGTGCACATCTTTTCCTTTGCATCTTTTCATACTATTATTGCAGTGTTGTTGTAGAAAAATAAGGATGGTTTTGAGTAGCCTATTGCATTCTTCAGTAAATCTTTGCAGGCTGCTGAATTAAAATATGACATAAATGAAAAACAAGCATATGCACTTGTGAAGGCAGTCAAGGCTTTTAGATGTTATTTGATGGGAGCAGTTGTGATTGCCTTTGTGCCAAGTGTAGCTGTGAAGGATATTTTCTCATAGTAGGAGGTGTCTGGAAGAAGATGCAAATGGATCAATAGGATCCAAGAATTCAATGTTGATGTCCAAATTACTAAATTGGTTAGAGGAAAAGGATTGGCAAAACTGATGGCTCAATCCAATCTTGATGCAAATTAGATAAATCATTCTGAAATTGATTATACATGTGATATGGATGATTGTGTTTGGTATCAAGATATCGTCTATTACTTAAGAAATATGAGATGTTCAGTAGGAATGAATGATTTTTAGAGGAGGTCATTAAAATTACAGGCCATCGAGTATGTAATTGTAAAATGCAAATTGTATAGAAAGAATTTAGATTGCATACTTTTGAAATGTGTTGATGAATATTAGGCTAACAAATTGTTAAAGGAAATGCATGAGGGAGTTTGTGGTGGGCATTATATGGGTAAAAAAACTGCTCAAAAAATCTTGAGAGTAGGATTCTGGTGGCCCACAATCTTCAAGGATGTAGAACAATTGGTAAGGAGGTGTGATGCTTGTCAAAGGTTCTTTGGTAAGCCTAAATTTTAAAGTAACATGCCATTAAAACTAGTACAAGTACAAGCTCCTTTCCAACAATGGGGAATTGATTTCATAGGGGAGATACCAAACAAGTCAAGTGGAGGACACTTATGGATCTTAGTTGCCACTGATTACTTTACAAAGTGGGTAGAGGCTAGCCCTACAAGAAATGCAACTAGTAAGGTGGTAATTGATTTTTAATTGAATAATATTGTTACAAGGTTTGGGTGCCCTAAGAGAATAGTTAGTGATAATGCCATGTTCTTTAGGTCCACTGAATATAAGGACTTTGGCAAAGATTTAGGAATTCAGATTTCTTATTCCTCACCTTATCATCCACAAGGAAATGGTCAAGTAGAATCTCCTAATAAGAGTTTGATTAAGATTCTCAGGAGGATTCTTGAAAAGAATAAGAGGGCATGGAATTCAAAACTTCCATTAGCTCTATGGGCTGATAGGGTAACTATGAAGAGGGCAATTGGCTGTGCACCATTTGACCTAGTATATGGAATACATGCAAGAATGCCTCAAAATAATCTGTAGGAAATGTATAAATTTGTGAAATTATATGGTGATGATATAGATGATGAGATGCAGTTGAGAATTGAGGGCCTCATTACGTTGGATGAGACTAGAAGAGAGTCAGTTGCAAGAAATTCCAAATTGTAGTTACAGGTTAAGAATTTGTATGACAAAAGGACTGTTGATAGGAGGTTTGAGCCTAGTGATTTGGTGTTATTTTGGAATGCCAAATTGGAGGATAAAGGAAAACATGGTAATTTTGATCCCATCTAGCTAGGGCCATATAAAATTCATGAAAAATGGGGCCAGGATTCATATGTTGTAAAAGAGTTAAATGGTGATATTCAGGAATTGCTAGTTCATGGGAAATTCTTGAAGAAGTACTTCAATTAAGGTATTCTCCTTTCCATGAATAGTAGTTAGGTCTTTACATTCTATAAATTTTACAAAGTTGCTTGCCCCTGTCCTATTTTGTCCTAGTCTGTAGGGTTTTGGTCCTATTTCTCTTTGTTGTTAGTTTTTCTAGTGGGATGGTCTTCTTTAACTAGTGATTCTAGATTCTTTCTAGGCATGCAAGAGGCATACATCCCTAGATAGAGCCACTGTTCACACGTGCAAAAAATTTCATGGCTCTAGCCCTTTTCTTCTAATCTTTGTAGTTGTTTTTAGGTCTCTAGCATAAACCCTTAGTTCAAATTTTTGAAAAACTAGCTTTTGGTATGAAAAAGCCCTATTTTATGCCCTAGTCTTGTTCTAATTTTGTGTTACTTTATTCAAGCCACTTAAGTCTCTAAAATGCATGTGCTAAATTTCTAACCTCTTTGTCACATGATTGCATGAACCTTTTTCATGTTATGCGATCATGCGACTAGGGTTTTATGTTGGACCCTTTTGTTTTATTTCCCTAAGTCTCGGTGAAATATTTTTCCTAAGTCAGTGCCTTAATATTTTCTATATTTTTGGCTTAATGTTTCCTGAGGCCAATCTCTCTGACAACTTTTCAATCCTACGGTTATCATAAGTTCACAAGGGTTTTGTCAGAGGCTTGCGATCTTATGATGATCGTTGATTCTATTTGTGACATGACGCTTCAAACTATGGGTCCAAGGTGACACGTAGGTACAAATGGCAGTCTCTATTTGGTCCATGATATAATATGGTGGCATTTTTTAGTGGTGTTGGGAGTTCCCTTTGATCTTCAACTTGTAGATTTATACATTGATGGATAACTTTGATATAACTTTGACTCTATCACCACTCCAAAGTCTACAAGGAAGAGGGCCAATTAACAAGGATCAAGAGAGATCCTCCTACACTTTGAGCCTTATTACTTAGGCGAGTGTACCCTTGATTCACTTCTTGAAAGGAATCACTAAATGATATACAACTATATACTCTTTACTGACTGCTTGAAGATTTTATCATTTGAATGTTTGTGTGTGTGGTTGATGATAATGAAATGCCTCCAAAGGATGGACCAGTGCCTTAACCTAGGGCAAAGAGTCATCCAATTACATACATTAGCTGAATACCTTAAATCAAACACACTTGGGCTCAAAATAAGTGCTTTGCCTATTACCCCTCTCCCTCAAACACAAGGACATTAGATTCTTACCTGGTTGTAAACTTACTGAGCCCACCCAAAAGACTTTAATCCTAACTTTGTTAGGAACTTAGAGATGACTTCACAATACTCTTTGTTTACCATATGCTAACACACTTTGTGACATTAACATATATGAGCTTAGAACCAAAACAAGAAGACATACACAAATGCAAGATTGGAACTCAATAGTATTTTCATTAACATATTCAGGATCAATATATAATCAAAACAACACAAAGATAGGAAATACCCAAAATCCCACTCCTCTATTAGAATAACACTATCAACAACTAGCTGGGACCAAAGAAAGTTTTGGAACCCGTGCAAAATCAAAATTTTTGCAACTTATACTCCCTAGTCATCTTGGAATTCTCAAAGAGAATGCAACAAGCTATGGATGACTTAGGGTTAGGGTTTCAACCACCCAACCAATTGGAAATAGTCAAAAAGTTATTACAGGGGTGGAAACCCAGGCAACCAAGAGAAAGAAAATCCTGGAATGATACTCAATCATGAAAATTTCTCTATGAAGGTACTGAGAATCATGAACAACACTCAAAATGTCAACCCTACAACATGCCTTGAGCATAAAACTGCACAGTACAAACCCTGCAAATGATCACTCAACACCCTAGACCACACTGCAATGGGAAACAAATCATCTCTCACCAACACCAGTCATTTCTGCATTGAATTCTAGTCCTTTTGGTCGCAAGAAACCCCTCAAAAATTTGAATTTGAAATCAAACGGCTACTTTATGGTGCTTTCAGCAAATCGGTGGTTGATATTTGAAATCAGGTTCACTTTAAGTTGTGACCGTCTGATCTTGTTATTTCACGAGCTTTATGATTTACCTTTTAAAAGGGCCCTAGTCAAATTTAGTGAATTGGCGACCGAAGACCTTTTCTAGTTCGCAAAAAACTTTATCTCTCTACCATTAAGTTTAGCGACTCCGTGAATGCTTGTTTGCTAAATCGCTAAAACACTTAGAGAACCACCACTAATTCATGTGAATGAGCAAATCCTTTGAACTTTTTTGGCACCACTAACCTCATTCATCTAAACTGCTAAACCTTTTGACCCCACCTGAGCCCTCTTTATGCCACTTGTCATTATGTCATTTGTGGCTCATGCTCGGTCACACTAACAAAGGACCCACCTTCTACAAGCCTTATAATCAGATGGTAGGCGTAAGATCTCATAGCTCTGACACATCTCATGAGAACTTAAGCTGACCGTAGATTATGTCCTCATCACTGATCTTTCTAACAATGACCCCACCTTGCCACATCTACCACATCGACCAATAAAAAAGAAACAATCCTGCACCACCTGGAAAATGGCCCCACTAAGAAGATTTAAGCCACTTGGAAGATCAGATGGCTGGTGCATGATCTAAAAGGCTTGCAAGATTCTATGCGCTTACATGTCAACTGTCAATGAAGAATCTTCTCCCATCTCTAAAAACCCACTGACAAGAAACAAAATCAATAGGTGGTGCATGATCTCAAGCCTCTGAAAAAACCCATAAGATTATACACCATTCATCAATTCACTGATAGGATCAAGACCCACTGACACATCTGAAAACCAAGTCCCACTGACACATGCTGAGTTGGATTCGAAATCAATAGATGGTGCATGATCTCAAAGGGGAAGAAAATTCCTTAAGATCATGCACTGACCATAGATTGAAAAGCCTTCACTACAAGCCCCACTGACAGTATCCCTCTCAGCAACACATAGACCAATGAGAGAATGCCAACTATGCCAACATGGTAGTGGACCCACCTATTTGAGAAGCTTTGTCATAAAGGAGAATCAATGGATGTCTTAAGTTTGCAAGCCTCTGACACATCTCATGAGAAGATACACCCACTCTCAGATGGAGATGGTGTCAGAGAGTCGAGCCTAGGAAAATACAAAGCTAAAACATTAGGAAGTATCAAAGGGTAGGACATAGGGAAAATTAAAACCATTGGGCACTGGAAACTTAGGAAAGATTAACCTGTGACCTAGGAAATATTTAAAGGGGACCCACCGACACATGAAACCTAACAGCGTGACATGGTAAAGTTGGCCATTTAAATAGCACATGCAAAATATAAGGTTTTAAGTGACCCCCCAAAAGGTAATGTAACATTAGAATAGGACCAGGGTATTTTAAATTTTTTAAATCCAACGGCTACAAATTTGAAATTTTTTGCCTTAGGGTTCAGCTGGAGACATGAAAAACATTGCAGAGACCAGGGGAAGAGAGCTAGAGCCATGAAATTTTTGGCACGTGCTAACAAGTGGGACATAGTTTCTGAGTTGTTAGAGGGTCTTGACATTGTTAGAAAATCAATGATGTGTGCATGATCTTATGGGATGTGTTAGAGGTTTAAGATCATGTGACAACCATCAATTCTATCTTTTTTAGAGGGGATAAAGTGCAGAGGGTCCACATGCTAGGTGTGCTTATTTTTCATTATCTGATTGGTCCATGTTGTGTGACTACACATGTTGTTAGTGGGGCTAGGTTTTTCGAGGATCATTGGGTTCTGACACTTGCAGAGCATTAATGATCAGCGTATAGCCTGATGGGTTTTTTCTGACACATGCAAACTTAAGACAACCATTGATTTCATTTGGTGTCATAAGGTTGTCAGAGCATGGAAAGATTCTTCATTCAATGGTTTTCTTGTGATCTAGAGGAATCTTAGAGGTCTATGCAAAGATAAGACAACTGTCAATTTTCTTGATGCGGGCCCAGTAAAGTTTCTCAGTCTTTTTGGCAGTTTAGACAAGGTGTTTAGCGGTCTGACAAAATTTCAAAGGTTTCTCTCATTCGCAAAGAAAAATAGCGGTGCTCTGAGTTGACTAGAAATTCAATGAGCAAGTGTTCGCATAACCGCTAAAATTTTTGGTGGTAGTATAAAGTATTCCATGAATGGTTGATTCCCTTTAGTCACTAGTTCGCCAAATATGACTGAGGTCCTATTAAGTGATAAATCATAAAGACCGTGAAAAGGAAAGATCTGACGGTCAGGACTTCAATTTGATCAAGATTTAAATGTGGACTGTCGATTTTCTACTGGTGCTATGAAACTAACCATTGAAATTCAAATTCAAATTTGCAAAGGGTTTCTAGCGACAGGAAGTACCAAAATTTATGGTTTTTGGAGCTATTTTCGATTGGTTTTGTGGCACTGGTTGTTGCCGACTGATCTGAGGGTCTCTGTGGTCAGTGGCATGATGTTTTTTGTACCAAGAGAAGTATGGTTTTGTTTCTCAAGGCATGTTTTAGGTGGTTAAAAGGATTGATTGACATAGAATTCCATGATTTGCAGTACTTTCTCAGAGATCTATCATAAGTGCAAATCTTTCTTAGGCATGCCCGGCTGGTTTTCACCTCTATAATAAATTCTTGACTATTTCAATTGGTTTAGTGGGTGAAACCCTACCCCTAGTCATTTGTAGCTTGCTAAAACCTATTTTGGGTTTCCAAGATGACTAGGGGGTATATATTGTAGCATTTTTAACTTAGTGAGGGTTCCAAAACTTTGTTTTTGGTCCCTGGTTGTTGATGTTAATTTACTAAATGAGGAGAGCTTGGATTTAGGGTTTGTCTTCTTGCATTTTGTTGTTTGATAATGTATTGATCCTAAAAATTTTAATGAGAATACATTTGGATTACAATCTCATGTTTGTGTATGTCTTCTTATTTTGTTCTTGAGCTCATATATGTTAATTTCACAAAGTGGGTAATCATATGGTAAACAAAGAGTATTTTGTAATTATCTTTGAGTTCCTAACAAAGTTAGGATTAAAATATTTTAGGTAGTTTCAAAGAGTTCATGGCTAGATAAGGATTTGATGTCTTGACATGTGAGTGAGAAGGATAATAGGAAAAGCACTTATCCTAAATTTAAGTGTGTTTAAGTTAGGGTTTAGTTGATATATGTTATTAGGTGACTCTTTGCCCTTGGTTAAGGCATTGGTCCATTCTCTAGAGGTTTTCCATCATCAATCACACAAATAAATTAAATGATAAAATATTTCAATCAATTAGTAAGGGTATAATTGTCTATTAGTTTGAGACTCCTTTGGAGAAGTGAGTCAAGGGTACACCCACCTAAGCATTAAGGCTCAAAGTGTATGAGGATCTCATTGTTGATCCTTGTTAATTGGTCCTCTTCCTTGTAGACTTTGGAGTGGTTATAGAGTCAAAGTTATATTAAAGTTATCCATCAAAGTATAAATCTACAAGTTGAAGATCAAAGGGAAGTCCCAACAATATGAAAAGGAAAATGAGAGGTATGCACCAATAAGAACTATGTAAGGGAGAGATAATCTAAAAGAAATAGGAACAGGAACCTGAGAGCTAAAAAGATTATATCTACAGGATGAAAAAGATGATTTTTTTTGGTGTTTAGTAACGTAATGATTAAACATGTTAAGCCAAGGAGAGCTTACATAGAATTTGATTATAGAGTTGTATAATACATCTTTGGTATTGGTATGGTACATTTCATATTACTTAAGTTGTAATCAATGCCAAAGGGAGAGATTGATGAACTACAACTGATTTAGAACCTTAATGGAGAATATATAATTCAAGATTACTAAGGAGTTGTTGATTAGATATGCAAGATGATTAAATCAGTATTATGTTGTCATTGATGTCAACTAGCTTGAAAATACTTATCTTGTTAGTTACTATACCGACACATCTAAAGAAAGGTGAAAGATATGAAGAACATAAATATCTACACGAGGAAGATGTATACATCAGATGAGGATAAGGAATACACTAAGTAACTTGGTGATGAGTCTATGACTTGTTGAAATTAACTTTATTATGTTGCATTCATCTATGATGAAGGATAGAGTTGAAAGACACAAAGTAGTGTTGTCGGTAAATAAAGCATTCTAGTATACACCAATGGAATGCAGTGTATACCGAGCGTAGTGTTAATTAAGCTTGTCTTCATCGATGCATTTCTTTGTTAACTGAGCAAAATAGAAAGGAATTAAATGATCAATTTAGTCGATAAAGTGATGAGCTACAAAGTGTATGAAATCGAGGTAACAGAGAAGGTTTTTTATGAAGATCAATGGCTAACATAAATCAAAATGATCTAATGGAGTAGATTGAAACATGTTACTAACACATCATCTGAAGAAGCTTAAAGTAGCAAAATCTATGAATATGATTAAGAAGCAAAATCTAATGGAGGAAAAGAAAATGATTTACTCATCTATATAAGAGACATTGGTTTCATCCTTGAAACATCGTTGGAAGAAGAAGATACTAGAGAAATATCATGTGAATAATTTTTTAGGCATTTTGATCATATTGATTAATAAGAGCCAAGTTGTAGAATAATTACCGAGGTACAAAGAGTAATTGCCGATAGACAGTAAGTTGATATAGTATTGAATCTGAAGTGGTATATTGATTAGAAATATTTGAATGAGCTGAACATTGATCTGTAAACTGCAATTGAAGTTGTTTCAAGGTAGATCATGTACTGTTACATACTTAACTATTGTACACAGTCAAATCTCTTAACCAAGTGGACTATGAAAGTCTTTTTGATGTTTCATTCATAGAGTGAACATTGTTATCCTGTCAACCCCAAAGTGACTGCTGGTTGGATGATAACTTCTAGTCTAAAATCCTCTAACAAGGTCACACCTAATAGTGTGTATGTAACCTTTAAAAAGGTTGGGTCTTCACCAACCTCACTTTAGAAGAGTGAACAATTTTGGGTTGCTGGTCCCAAGTGGTTTCTCCCTTCACAGGGTTTCCACATTAAATCTCTTATGTTATGTGTTGATTGTGATATTTGTTTGTTATCATACTTTGCATATTACATGTTATATTTAATCAGTAACTGTTATAAAGTTTAGACTAACAATCGGTAAAGATAGACAATGAAAGTATTTTATGTTTACCGAGTAGCATAAATTGAAGAATTTGTTTTGGATTATACATTTTGTTTTGGGACACTAGATAACTGATTCACCTCCCTCTTAGTTATTCTAACAAAAAGGAATTTGGCTATTGATGACTGAAGATAGATGACTGAACAACTTCAAGCTAAAGAAAATAAAATACAAAGACTCATTGATCATCACTTCAAAGTATCTAATCAAATGATGATTGTGAATCAAGAAGTCAACTGAGTGAATGGAGAATTGTCAAGAAGACTAGAAGATGTTGCAAGACTGAGGGAGGAGAATGAGAAGCTGAGGAATGAAGTGAAAAATAAACAACAACATAATGAAATGATGAAATTGGTTGAGGATAGTTCAAAGAAGATTGATGACTTTCTAACTAATCAAAGAAGATTTGGGAGTAAAGCTGGTATAGGCTACATCGGTGAAGAAGAATCATCACATCAAGCTGAACAAGTCAACAACAATCAAAATCAGATTCCTAAAGTGTTGGCATGTTATCATCATGGCAAACTAGGACATACATCTAATGTATGTAGAAGCAAAGCACAAGGTAAACCTTCTCTCACTCCTAAGTTTAATGGATATTGTTATTACTATGGTAAGTTTGGACATCCAACTTATGAGTGTAGTGCTAAACAAAATGATATTGCTAACAATACCACTATGGAGAAAATATGCTATACTTGTAATAAACATGGACATACTACACAAGAGTGTAAGGCTAAGATGAAGCAAGTATGGACTCCTAAGAGAAAGCCTTATCAACTGAAGAGACAAGGTAACTCTTACATTTTGGATTATAACAATTGGGCTAACTCTAATGCTTGTGGTAGATATGGACACATTGCAGCAAAATATTATAGAAAGAGTTGGATTGGACAATCAAGAAACTGGTCAGGCACTGGAATGGCATGTATGCACTACCATAGAGTTGGTCATTTAAGCAAGGAATGCAAAGACCAAGCACTAGATGAAAATCATGTATTTGAGAGTGGACCCACTATTGCAGATATCATGAAGATAAGGAACACAATGTGGAGAAAAGCATCTAATGAGAATGCCGAATCAAGTAATGCTATCGATGAAACCTCATCCACTAGATTGGGTGACATCAGTACCTCCACTTAAGGTTATAAAGGTATGTATGGAACTGACATTTCTAAATGATCACATTTAACATACAGTTTCTTATATATGATGTACAAATACCAAATCTACATGAATAAAGATGCATTATGGTTTATGTGTTATGAGCTAACAATGTTATATAGTTGATAAAAGAGAGACCGAGAGTTGGTTACCTGTCAGTAATCACTATACAAGGTTAACCAAACAACAGTGCAAACTGACGAAGTGATACTATGTTAACCAAGTAGATAAAATTTCTAGTTGTCACCAAGATGATAGTTGTTTCGTAGGTCAAGCATTTATTGCAAGAAAGCTTGAGTGGGAATATCAATAAATCTATAAATACATGAGAAATAGAGTTCATTTGTACATTGTGATTTTGAAGAGCAGAGAATTCATAGAGAAGAGTTTGAGCTAAAAGATTTTTAGAAGGATTCAAGGCTACTGTAGATCGAACCGACAACACTCTTTGACAATTTTGAGTAAGTTTATTTTCTATTGAACACTTTATTTACCTACTTCTAGCCAAAACCCTAAATTGATTTATGGCATCTACATCGTCTACTAGCAAATCTCAAAGTGTTGAGGAAGAAGTTAATCTAATTGTAAGGGAAAATTTTGACGAACCTAAGTTCAAGCCACATCCTAAGGTCGTAGCACAAATAGATATAATGGGTGCTTTCTCAAGCATACCAAATAGGGTTTTATTGAAAGAAGATGTGAGAGCGTATATTCATTGCAAAATTGGAGAAGTAGGAGACTTTGAAACTATTGTTGCATTTCAACCACTTTGTGGTACAGATGGAAAATTGAGACCAAAATACAAGAAGATTATAGAATCAAGGTTATCATGTATCACATACTATCCATAATCATTTAAGACTGATTGGATCAAAATCATATGGAGTAGATATCATGATGGAAAATTCTAGCTAGATAAACCGATAGAGGTCACTAAGAAAATGATAAGTAGGGTTACTGGGCTTCCTACAACTGACAAGGCAAAAGCCTTCCACAGTTCATCACAACCAGATGTTGAGAAGAACACTAGAGCATAATGGGACAGTTGGGCACTGAAGATTTCAACAATTAGAGACCCATCAGTTAAGTTCGTAGCACATGTAATCAGGTATAAGATATTTCAATCAAACAAACTCAATAGTGTACCCTACAACGCAATAGACATGGTGTATAAAATTATGGAGAAAGCTCACCAGGTTGATCTTTTTGAGGTACTATTCATCAACTACAAGAAAACATGAAGACAATAAGGTCAAATAAGTCAAACACATGTAAGTTTGGTTTTCTACTTGTGTGTATATTTTTCTTTATATAGAAGTTTGTACCTGGCATTGGTAAAGTGAATTGGTCAATAGATAAACCTATTGTTGCATAGATTACCGAGATGATAAATAAGTTAGGAAATAATTTGAATATAGTATTTGATGCATACTTAAAAGAATTTCAAACAAAAATGCATCAAAGGAGTAGAATTCCAAGGGAATTAGTTAAAAAGTTTGAGATGGACATTTGTTTTGTAGTCAACACAGATCATTCAATGAAAAAAAGTAGTTGAACCTAGAGTAAAATGGTTGGCAGCAATGGGTTATGAAATGAATCATGATTTCACATTGAAATCTATTAATGCATTGCTTGCATTACCTAAAGACCCCATTGCCACTAGGTTCAGAACATATGAAGAGGCCAAATCTAGAATAACTATAGGCATAAAGATTGACAAAATGTGTAGAAAGGCAAAGAAGATGAGAAAATATCTTACTACTAGATATGGAGATGTGTTGGAAACACCTGAGGAGACACTAGTTGAACATGAAACTGAAGGTCAGATAATGTTATCTAACAAGCCATATGATAGTGAGGAAACTAAGTCAGACAAAGAAAAAGATACCACACCGGTTCCTCCACCTAAAGTTCCTATGAAGAAGTTACTAGTACAAGAAGGTATGAGGACAAGATCATCAACTACAGCTTCACCACCTAAGAAGAAAGAAGTAGAAAAGGTACTAAAATGCAAAGCAGCTACACCAACTAAGACTTATGCTTAGAAAAGATCTAAGGTTGCAGCTGAAGCACCAAAGAAAAGGAGAAAATTGATAAGAGGTAGAGCAGACCATGAGGATACTAAAACTAAAGATGAAAAAAATCAATTCAAGGTGGTCAGCAACAAGGTAAAGTCAATAGATGAAGTCATTGAAGATACACTTGAGAACAGAGATCTTACTAATCCTAAAATAGGCAGATTTGACAAGATGTCAAATGAGGATCAAACCAAGATGGAAGAGGAAGTCATCCAAATGATGATAAAATTCAAGAAGGTTCCATTGGAATTTTCTTGTTCATTACCAAAGGGGTTGGATGATAAGATAAATAAAAAATGGGCTTATGCACTTGAAACCAAGAAAAGAAAGAGAATGATCTCTAGTTCGGGTTGCTCCACATCTAAGCCTAGGAGAACTCAATGAGCTCATGGCTAATCATCAACATATATTTGTTGTAAAGAATTGAGCCATGATACTAGATGAGAATGAGGCAGATGTAGAGGAGACTGGAGATGCCCTATGGAGAGCAATCATTAAAGCAAAAGAACAAGCTGAGAAAAAAGCATAATTAAATCTATCTAAGAGACAAAATTCCAATAATTTGAAAGGTAAAGGAAAATATATTGATGATGGCACAATAGAGAAGTCAAAGGATTCTGGTATATCAATTACCAAGGTAATTGATATTACTGAGAAAAAGGAGGAAATAAGTATTTCACAAGATGCACCAGATAAAGTTGAAATCCAAATGAAGAAGAAAACTGATGACAATGTACTCATTGAGGACATCACAAATGGTGATCCTAATGACAAGGATGATGAGGATGTAAGTATTGCACCCCTAAACACTAATGATGAAGAACAAGTCACAAAATTTGCATTTACATCACTACTGGGAAAGCTTCCTGTACTTGCAGAAGTAGTAGAAATCATTTCACAGGAACAACACGATGGCTCAGACCCTAAGAAATTCAAAGACATTATAGGGGAACAAGATACTGAGAAACCTATAGAGATAAATGAGCCTAACCAAATAGAGGCACCTTCCACTGAGGCAAAGGAAACAAAAGAAAAAAAGGAAATTGAGACAATTCCATCTTACACCACACCTGAGGCTCCAACTATATCAACCAAGATAGTAGCTACTGAGGATCAGAAGAAGGAAGAAATTGTGTCAACTAGGAAGGATACTCCAAGGATAGGAGACAAGTCTCTTGTTGTTACTGAAAATAAATCACCATTAGTATCAGAGAAGAAGAAGAAAAAGAAAGGAAAAGGGCCGGTCACCCTAGATGAAGTGATAGTTATTCTTGAGTGTGACCTGAGGATCCTGAGCCTTGAGGAACTAAGTAAATATGGGGAACTATGTCAAAGAAAGGAAACACAAGAGAAGCTAAAGAAAGAAACAAAACAAAAAGAATCTTAACAGATGTGAGGGATATCTTACAATAGGTAGTACTTAAGGTGAATATTGATGAAGATACTCCCATCATAGATCAACTTTCCATATTGAAAGAGAAGATCAATGCCCTGGATACTGATGCAGAAAAACAAATTGAAGAAAGGGCGGAGTCAAGGATACAAAATAAATTAGCAGAGAAAATAAGACAAGAAGTGGCAATAAACAAGGTTAAATTATCTGAGGTAATAACTAAGATCAAATCTATCACCTAGTTAATTTGTCAATTTTTACTAAAGCTTTGTACTATAGATACCTTCACTATTGAAGTCAATGAAAAGATAAAAGGATTGGAAGTAGAAATCAAAGTTAGTACAACTGTAGCTATAATCGAGCTAGATGCTTTCTCAAAGCATATTCACCGAGTTCAAGAAATCTGGTGGTTGATAGCAGATCTAAAGAAACAAGAAGAGCACATAATAGATCAGGTTACTGAGTTACAGATGCAACTCATGCCATACCTAAAAAATTTTGAGCCACACATTATCAAAAAAGACTAACTTGTTGTAACACCTGAGATTTTGGTGTTGGAGAACATATTTGACATGCATGCACAAGTCATTCTTGAGCATATTGCTCTCACCAACTTGAAAGAGGAATGGGAAAACCTCTTGGTGTCAGTAAAGAAAACCCACCAGCATATTTTTGACAAGATGTGAGTATACTTCTTATTTTTTTTGTATTTGGAATTACTATAAAAATGGGGGAAACTAATGTATATGTCATATGCCAAATAAGTACATAGATGGTACATATACTACATATTATCAAGAGCATGCACAGAGGGGGAGTACTTTAGAAAATTTTAATAAGTATATGTATATGGTGGAGATATAAGGTATATACAAAATTTTTTGTCTATATACATTTCAATTTTTTATACTAATTACAAAGGGGGAGATTGTTATCTCTATTGAGAATTCATGGTTGTAATTAGTATCAAAGATTATGAAAGATATCGGTCAGTCACTTACATTGAGCTAATCAGTAACTAGGAGCAAGAAAGACTAGTCGGTAAAGCTTTCACACCAAGCATCAGATAGTTTATTGAGCAAGAAGCATCATTGACACTGACAAATAGTTAACACTAAGCATCACATTATACACCAAGAAATTTATATAGTGTTTACTGAGGATCATAGAAAATGGCATAGTAATCTAAAATGGCACGTTCTTCTATGCAAATAGTTACAATAGATTAGAAAACATTTTACCAAGATTGAGGAATATTTACTATTATGATATTCATTAAATTCAATGTATATCTTATGTAATATTATGATCTAGGTCATTTTTGTACACTGTAGATCTTAGGGTTATGATTAAGTTGTGTAACCTAATTTTTTTTAAAGTGACAAAAGAAGATTTCTATATAAATGTTTGTTTACATCATTTTTGGTGTGAACTGATGTGAGAACAAATATATGTATCAAGGAGAACTTGAAGCATTTTCCTAACTTCAAGTCTATCAGTTAACAGAGAAGATTGCAGAGGATATCAGATTAGGCAAAATCAGAAAAGGCTACCGAGCAGATTAAGAGTAGAAATTCATCACAGTCAAGGTGATATTTTGTCAGAACTTATAGATCTGCATTAGACAATAGAGTTTTCAATTAGTAGATAATTGTCTATTTCTTTCTAACAATTGTAATAGAGTTTTGGATAAAATATCTTAACAGAGTAGACTTAATAGTCTTATGTAAATCTCTTAACCGAGTGCACATTTCTTTAGTGTTGTTAAAATCCTATAACTAGGTAGATCTAGTTGATCAAATATGTTACTCCTAATAGGGTAAGATAACCAGAAGTGATCAAAACTTGTAGCCCTAATAGGAAAACCTTTTCTATCTGTAGTAGTGAATAATTTATGGGTGTCATCCCCACCATAGTTTTTACATTCTAACAAGGGTTTATGCATTACCAAAATACTTGTGTCATGTGATTTCTATTTGATTTCATGTTGTTTACTTTCATAAGTTAAATGAATGATTGATGCATGCAATTGGATACAAGTTATTTTGCAAAGGTTATCACTGTTTACAGTCATAGATCTGAAAAGTTTACAAGTAAAGTTTTGAAGGTACTGATTCACCCCTCCCCTCTTAGTACCTATCTCTCCTAATTCCAATAGTTACTACCTTGCATGATGCATTCAAAAGGGCTCTTTTCTTGGCATGATGTGGATGTGATGTTACAAATGGTCCTGATGAAAGTTTCAATATGAAATTGATTGAATGTTGCCAATCATTACAACTCTATGTCGACCTGGTGAATACATCAAATCACCTACAATCATCTCATTTAACCAATTACAACATGCTTGATATCCATATGATGCAATCACCCAATCAAAAGAATTAGATCAATCACTTTCAAGATCATATTTGGGGTCAAAATTCCCATGATACAACCTTGGACACAAGTATTTTGTCTCCCAATGTTGCTCCTATAGAGATCTTTTCATATTCTTACTATACTCCATTTCTCAATCCATCGAAACATGATGATACTTCAAATGGAAAGCTTGCTAGTCAGTTATATGAGCATGATAAGTTGTGCAATAATGAAAGTGAAATGATCCTAAATGTTGATTGTAATTCAGAATGCAAGTTACCAAATGACTTTTTGACAAAAGTCAATCATGGGATAAGAAGAAATGATGAAAAAATCCAAAACGATGAGAGATATTCAATGCTGCCCCAAAATTATTGCCATGAAAGAGAAACAAGTACAAAATATTTGTCATCTTCACAAGGTAATTCTGATGACACTTTTGATGCTGAAAAAGATTCACATGACAAAGACACATAATCATTTTTGGGTAGATATTCCACTTGAACAAAGTAGACTGGATGAGAAGTTGCAAGAATTGGGTATTCCTATGTCATTATCAGATTTTTCATGGATGGAAGGATGTAGAATACACCTCACAAATCAATATTGTGAGATGGATTGCCCTATTTTTCTTGGAAAGATGGACTTCTATTTGAAAGAAAAGATGACTATTGAAGAGGTATTAATTCCTATACTAGATCATTGGGATAGTCAATCAAGGGAAGAAGAAGAGGAACATGATAAAATTCATGAGGCTTTGGAAGATATGGATTTTCTTAATGAGAAAGATAAAGTGATTGACATCCAAGAAAATCAGGGCAAGAAAATTACCAATGATGAGGAGAGTGAAATCGTAAATACATTCATAGACATCTTCATGAAAGATGAAAGTGGAAAGGTCTCTTCTAATGAAATCATAAGTGATGATGCACTGCCCTTTTTGAATGCTAATCATGATGGAGCCCAAATAAAGGAGATACAAGAAGTTCAAGAGGATGATCAAAAGGAAGATGATGTAGATGAAAAATTGTGCCTTGAGGTAGAGGAATCTTAGCATTTACAAAACAACAAACAAGATGACTCTCAGTTTTTGTCATCAGGGGAGGTAGACAAGGTTCTTGATTTGGTATCATGTTTGAGTAAAGAAATGTCCATTTATGAGTATTCCATGCATATATCAAACCTTGAAGTAGCCAATTCATGTAGGATTCATCCTTTTGAGATACATTCAAAGGTAAGTTGTCCTGAATTCTTGTTAGCTTGGGAGATCACCTTAGAAGGTAAGTACAACTTTGAACATGTCTCTTTGAGGCATGAGTGAGAAAATAATTTGAATGCTGATTCTAACAATTCTTGCAATTTTGAAGACATGCTTATGAGTGAAATTCTTAGTCCTAATGAGGTAAAATGTGATGATTTATTATTTATGACTAATGATAATTATAACAAGGATCACAATCTGGATGATTTTCCTTTTGAACCTTGTTGTAATGAGAGGTATAATAGATCATAGATGAATATGTTTTCTAATGGTGTGTGTGCACTTGAGGAGGATGGATTGGTGTACCATGAGATAATACCTCTAGAAGAAGAAATCGCATTGAGTGAGTATGTGCTCATGGTTGAGAACTCACTAAATTAGGTTGTATCTATCCATTATCCCTTGATTTTGATGATTTTCAATTTGAGTATGATAAAGGTGAAAAAAATTGTTTGTGGATTAATCATGATTATGGAGAGTTGCCACAACTTTTGATTTTACATGATTTGTACTTAGAATTTGAACAAAAAATATCTAAATTTTATTTTTCTGAGTACAAAGATGAGTTTGCATTCCTTAGAACTGTGCATGGTACATTGTTACTATTGCATGGAAAGAAAAATTAGTTAATAAGAAACTCATATGCTTGTTGTTCTAATTTTTTTCTATATAATTTAACTTTAGTTGTAATTAGGTAGGTGTTAGTTAGTTTCCCTTGTGTTTTAGTGGTTAAGTTTTGTTTTGTTAGTGGGCTAGTCTCGTTCCTTGTTGCTTGAGTGTTTTTTCTATTTGTTTTTTGGTCTGAGGAAAAGAGAGTTTTTGTTAGGGCTATTCCTTGCAAGTGGCCCATCCCAAGTGGTCTTTGATAGGAGGTAGAGGTATTTCTTATTCAATTTTTTTAAAGTAATTCATCTTGCAAGAAATTGTATACATGGATCATGAATGGTGATACCTTTCACTGGCAATCAAGTTGATATTCAAATTTGACCATCCTCAACACATTACACACTTTAAACATGATACTATGCTTGTTGGTTTCTTGGGTAAGTATCAGTTGGAGTTGATTGGAGCCTATTGTTATGGGTGACCTCAGATCTTAGAACCCTTCTCCATCTACATCTTGACTTGAAGAGACAAAATTAAAAGGAGGAAAGCATAAAGAAAGGTCAATAGGAAAAAAAAAGTTCAAATGCTTGGGTGGCACAGCCTAATTTATGCCAGCGTTTCTAGAAAGAAAAAAGAAATAGAAAAGAAGAAATCAGAAATCCAAGTACTAAGGTAGCATAGCCTAAGCACTCCCTTAGTGTACCAAAAGGTCCTAAAATGAAGATAATTGAAGAAGTGACAATATTCAGAGCAAAATGGCTCAAGAAAAGTCACCTTCCATGAAATGATGTTGACTCTAAAAGAGCCCTCCAAATAATAGAAAAACCATATATCTTGTCAGAAGATAGAGATGGGTGACTCTAGCAACCTCTATTAGGGCTATGAACGCTTGACTAGAAGTAGAGCAAGGTTAGAATGAGATTGCAGAAGTTTATGATAGTAAGCAAAGATTAGCTCTAAGTGTTTCTCACCCATGAAACCTTCATCCAAGTGTTGAAGAAATGAACACATAGATGCACTCACTGGATGAAACAACAAAGGACTTCAATTTTGAAAAGTTGGTGAAAGAATGTTTTCATAAATGGTGCTTGTATTCAATTTGTTACAAGACAATTTCTAAAGGATGTTTGCTGGTAAAGAAATGCCTTGGTCATTTCTCCTTTTGTCGGGGCTATTTGTTTTGGTTCCACAACACACACCCCATTTTCTCCACTTGGCCTAATGGGGACCCCCTTTTTTTTTAGGGTTCTTTTTTGTTGTCTTCAGGGTTTCAATTTGTTTTCTGTGTGCAATTAGTTTAGATAGATAGTTTTTTCTTCATGCTTTCAATAAGACATTACTAACAACTATTTTTGCATGCAGAAGTTTGATGCCCACCTTTTGAGATTTATGAAGAAATAGAGAGGAAAGCTGATACCCATAGGAGTAATAAGATTTTTGGAAATCTAAGAAGTGACAAAGAAGTTTTAGAAAGCTCACCCCAACATTTTTCCAAAGTGTTGAGTCTTTAATTTTGACAAAGTTCAGAGAATTTCAACACTTAGCCATTTTTCAATACTGAAGGTCTGAAAGTTCAGAGGTTCACAGGTTTGAAAGTCTTAAAGGCTGAAATTCTTAGACAACATTGTTTGGACAACCAATTTTTGCATGGAGAAAAAACTTTTTGACACTTAGAAAATTTTCAGCCCTCCTAAACTTTCGGCCTTCCTAAAATTTCAGACCTCCTAAATTTTTAGCCCCCTAAATTTTTGGCTTTCCTATTTCTTGGCCCCCTAAATTTTTGGTCTTTCGGCCTTCCTATTTTTTTGACCTCCGAAAAGTCTGAAAGTCCAAAAGTTGGAGGAGAGTTTTTTTCGACCTTCCTAAAATTTTGGGCCTCCTAAATTTTTAGCCCCCTAAATTTTTGGCCTTTCTATTTTTTCGGCCTCCTAAATTTTTGGCCTTTCGGGCTTCCTATTTTTTTGACCTCCAAAAAGTCTAAAAGTACAAAATTTAGAGGAGAGTTTTTTCCGGCCTTATTAAAATTTTGGGCTTCCTAAAATTTTGGGCTTCCTAAATTTTTGACCCCCTAAATTTTTGGCCTTTTGGCCTTCCTATTTTTTCGGCCTCTGATATTTTGAAAGTTGGAGAATTTTTTTGGCCTTCCTAAAATTTTGGCCTTTTTAAAATTTTGTACCTCCTAAATTTTCAGCCCCCTAAATTTTTCGGCGTTCCTATGTTTTTGGCCTCCAAAAAGTTTGGAAGTCCGAAAGTTAGAAGAGAGTTTTTTTCGGCCCTTTTAAATTTTTTTCTTTCCTAAATTTTCGGCCTCTGAAAGTCCAAAAGTTGGAGGAGGGTGGTTTTGACATACATTTTTGAAGACCCTGATTTTCAGCCTCGCGGCCCTAAAGAATTTTCGGCCTTCGAAAGTCTGAAGTCTGCAATTGGGAAAAGTGGACTTGAGACTTAGTCATTTATGAGACTTGACTTTTTTGGACCAATTGTCAGGATTTGGGCATTTTTTGGCATGCCCAAAGTTTAACTTTAATTATCTCAGAGTTGATTTTTTAGTCAAATGGACTTCTTTTTTGGGGTCCTTTCTGCATGATTTTGGGATCTCTTCTAGTTGAGTCCATGTGGAGAAGCCGCAACCAAGGATCAAGGGTAGAATCATGAAGATTATCAAGATCATGCACAAGTTCTAGCTCAATTTTTGAGATGTTTAATACATGATTTGATCAAAGTCATATTCAATCTTTTGGCCTTCCTATTTTTTCAGCCTCCGAAAAGTCTGAAAGTCTGAAAGTTGGAGGAGAGTTTTTTTTGGCCTTACTAAAATTTTGGCCTTCCTAAAATTTTGGTCTTCCTAAATTTTTGACCTCCTAAATTTTTGGCCTTTTAGCCTTCCTATTTTTTTAGCCTCCAAAAAGTCTTAAATTTTGAGAGTTGGAGAAGAGTTTTTCTCGGCCTCCGAAAAGTCCAAAAGTCTAAAAGTTGGAAGAGATTTTTTTTTCACCTTCCTATTCTTTTGGCCATCCTAAATTATCAGCCTTCCTAAATTTTAGGCCTCTGAAAGTTTGAAAGTTGGAGGAGAGGTGCTTTTGACAGACATTTTTGAAGACCTTGATTTTCGGCCTTTCGACCCTAGAGAATTTTTGGCCTCCGAAAGTCCATAATTGGGAAAAGTGGACTTGAGACTTAGTCATTTTTTAGACTTTCTTTTTTCGGACCAACTATTGGGATTTGGGCATTTTTTGGCATGTTCAAAGTTTAACTTCAATTATCTCAAAGTTGATTTTTTAGTCAACTAGACTTCTTTTTTGGGGTCATTTCTGCATGATTTTGGGATCTCTTCTTGTTGAGTCCACATGGAGAAGCTGCAACCAAGGATCAAGGGTAGAATCGTGAAGATTATCAATAGCATGCACAAGTTCCAGCTCCATTTTTGAGATGTTTAATGCATAATTTGATAAACATTTTGTAATGTACGAGGTTTAATTCCATGCTAGGGTAGTTTAACTAAGTTTTAGAGGTAGTTTCATTAATGCAATCTCTAGTTTAGATTTATTTCCAAGTTTTAGATGCAGCCAAAACCCTAGCTGTAAAAATAAGAGCAAAGCTCTATAAATTGTAATAGACCAATGTAATGAAAGTTGATTTGATCATTAATACAATACATACAATTCATGTTTTATTCATGGTGTGATATTTCTACTATCTATGAAAAATTTGTGAATGTGTGATTTACTCATTCATTTATTTCAAAGAGCCTATTGATTGTTTGATGATTTCAAATCTTTGATTCTTAGTTCGGTGTTTGCTGGTATTACATTACTTTGTTGTGATGAATTATCGAGAGCATTATTATTTTGGTGCTTAAAGATTATCTTGTCTCACATGTGCGCACATCTAGGGTGGCTTTGTGATTCGATGAGTTTTGTCTTATCGTATGTTTGTGTTTGTTTCATTTCGCTGATGATTGCATCCATATAGCTAAAGATTGTGATTTATTCTGATCTCTATTTTGTGGGTTTCCTCATCTTCTCAGTCTTTTAATTTGCAAAGTGCTGTGGTATTAGTTTATGTCCATTAGATTTTCTTTTCATCAATTTATTTCACATTCTTGGTACCCTACTACTTCTTACCCTCTTTGCAAATCATTTTTAGTAGATTAATATTGCTTTTGTCCTAAATCTAAAAATCCAAAAAGAGATATCGTGGTATTCTAAACTTTGTTTTATAGACTCCCTTGAGAGAAGAACTAGCAAAGGCCTCCTTGTTAATAGACTCACATATGTCTTCTGTTGAGCTATGCAAGCAGTTGAGACCTAGCCATAAGGAACGTTGAGATTGATCCCATCAATCTTCCAAGAGGGGAATTTTCTCACGTAAATTCCTAGCTGTTGTCTTCATGTAAAAACAATGTTCAATAGTTCCCTAGTCAACATATCTTATGTTATAGCATTGTTGTGTATGTTTATCTTTCTATGGTTGTTTCTTACATTGTTTACATGGTTGAATTTGTTAATGGTGATAAAAGTTTTATTTATCTGATAGCTGATTCACCCCCCCCTCTGAGTTATCTTGGTGGAATTTATATTCAAACAATTGGTATCAGCGTAGAAGGTCCTTGAAAGAAACTTTTAACAACTTGAGGAGATCCATGGTGAATCATTTTAGGAAAGAAATCCCTATGTTTGATGGAGCAAACTATGACAGCTGGAAAGAAAAGATGAATGCTATGTTTAGGACCAGGGGATTGGTTAATCACAAAGAATGCAAATACTATCATTGACGAAGACAAAATTGAAGAATTTACTAATGAGGAAAGATATATGTTCATGTGTAACATACTTTCCAAAGAAGCACTTTTGTCAGCCCTTCCAGTGAATGAATACAGCCAGGTAAAATATCTAAGGACATCTCATAAAATTTGGTTAGCTTTACAATCTACTTTTGAAGGTGATGTACATGAAAAAAGAGTCTGATTACATAATTGGATATGTGCATTTGAAGATATAAGAATGATGGAAGATGAATCTATTAGAAGTTATATTGGTAGAATGTCAAAGATTATTTCAGGTATCAAATCTTGTGAAGGAAACAAGATAGAGAATGAAGTGATATGGAAGATTCTAAAGATGTTAAATCCTATATTTAAGCATACAATTTAGATGATTGAATAATTTATACCTTGTACTAAGAAATTTACTAGAGAAACTCTTCTTGGAAGATTAGAAGCAGTAGAGATAAGCTTGAGATAGTCAGGAGATCTACATAGAATTAGGATAGCATTCAATGCACTAGTGTTCTCCCTACTTTGTCAAGAAGCATTAGTGTGAGTGGAGACCATGCTAGTGGCAACAGATCTAAGACTGAAGAAGACAAAGATTGAGGAAGGAACTGCCTTTGTTGTGAAAAGAGAACCAAAAGTTAAGAAATTTTTTAAATGTTGGACTTGTCAAGAATATGGTCATTTTACATCTAAATGTTCTAAAAGAGTAAAAAAGTATAAGAATAACTTTAAACCTAGAAGATCTAAAGAGTGTTACTATGCTAATGATGAAGAATTTGAGGCTAGTATTGAGAAATATCTAAGTGAAAGTGATAATGAGAATGATGATATAGGATTTGTAGCAATAAAAGAAGAAAACTCTGAAACTGAAGTTAGAGAAAAAAAAGCTTAGTTTCTCAAGTAGAAAACAAAACTGATTGGATTATAGATAGTGGTTGTTCACATCATATGACTGGAGACATTAAGAAGTTTATAAAGTTTAACCATTATGATGGAAGAATTGTTAGAGTTGGAAATAATGCACCTTTTTTCATAAAAGGAATATGATCTATTACTCTTGATCGAAAGACTAACACTGATGATGTTTATTTTGTGGATGGATTGAAACATAATCTTTTGAGTGTTCGATAGTTAGTTGATAAGGGATATAAAGTTTTCTTTACTAAGATAAGTTGTGTGATCAAGGACAAGGATGTTAATTTGATTGGAACTGGATCAAGAATAGGAGGTAATGTATTTTAGTTGGAACTTGCAAAAATGACATGTTTGATTACTAGAATTGATGACAGTTGGTTATGGCACATAACATTTTGTCACATAAAGTTTGACAACATTGTGAAAGTAAGTACTACACTTGTAGTAAGAGATTTGCCTAAGATTATGAAACCTACTAACATGATTTGCAAAGAATGTGTTATGGCTAAGTAGAAGAGAAGTTCATTTCCTAGTAATAAGTTCACATTAGCAGAGAAGTTGGAAATTGTTCATATAGATTTGAGTGGTCCCATAAGGACTAGAGGATTCTATGGTGAAAGGTATTTTATGATTCTTGTTGATGATTTTACAAGAATGATGTGGATTGCATTTCTTAAGGAAAAGTCTAAGACATTTGATAAATTTAAAGTAATTAAGAAAATAGTTGATAATGAATCTGGAATGAAGATTAAATGTTTAAGATTAAATAGAGGTGGAGAATTTACTTCAAAAGAATTTAACACCTTTTGTGAAGTGAATGGTGTTAAGAGACAGTTTTTAGCCCCTAGAATACCTAAACAAAATGGTATTGTAGAAAGAAGGAATAGATTAGTAACTGAAGCATCAAGAGGTATGTTATTTGAAAATGATTTGGAAAAGACATTATGAAGAGAAGCAGTGAATACAATTATATATACAATAAACAGAGTGCAAATTAGAGTAGACATAAACAAGACACCTTATGAATTATGGTTTGGACATGCACCATCAGTTAAGTATTTCAGAATTTTTGGAAGTAAATGTTATATTAAGAGAGATGATGACATTGGAAAGTTTGACCCTAGAAGTGATGAAGGTATATTTCTTAGTTATTCATTGAAAAACAAATCTTATAGATGTTTCAATAAAAGAACTAAAACTATTGTTAAGAGCAAAAATGTTAAAGTTGATGAAAAGTTCAAAATTCAAGAAAGAATGCTTGATTATGAATTAGATGAAGGAAATCATCCTAGAATTGATCTAGAAAATGTTGAATTATTTTATGAAACTGACAGTGATTTGCAGAATGAAAGTCACATTGAGGAAATTAGAGAAGAACCTAGAGCAGACCATAGAGTTGAAGAAAGAATTGAGATAGTGACACCTAACAGGAATCTAGCAAGAAATCATCCCATTGAGCATATTATTGGGAGCATAGAAAAAGGAGTTCTCACATGAAATAAGGTACAAGAAGAACTATGTTTAATTTATCAAATAGAACCTAAATCTATTGAGTAAGCTTGTAAACATGAATATTGGATTAAAGAAATGAATGTAGAACTAGATCAAATTAAAAAGAACAAGACTTGGGAGTTGGTCCCTAGACCTAAAGATAAGAATGTTAAGGGAACTAAATAGGTATTCAAGAACAAGATGAATGAACAAGGAGAAGTGGTTATCTAAATTATAAGAAATTTAAAGTATATCAGATGGATGTGAAGTCATCATTTATAAATGGAGAATTAGAAGAAGAAGTCTACATTGATCATCCTGAAGGTTTTCCCTTAACTCATGAAGGAGACATGGTATGTAAACTCAATAAAACTTTCTATGGACTTAAAAAACCACCTAGAACTTGGTATGAAAGACTAGATAAGTATTTGATAAAATTAGGATTTTCTAAAGGCACAGTGGACAATAATTTGTATTTGAAAGAAATTGAGAATGGTTTGTTGGTTGTAGTTATCTTTGTTGATGATATTATGTTTGGAGGAGAAGATGAGGTTAGTGATAAATTTGTAGATGAAATGAAGACTGAATTTGAAATGAGAATGATTGGTGAGATGAAATATTTATTAGGATTGTAGATAACACATAATAGTGATAAGATTTTCTTATACCAGACAAAGTACCCGAATGACTTATTGAAGAGATTTGCACTAGAGAATTGTAAGCCGATTGGCACACCTATGGTAACTGGTCATAAGTTATCTAGCATAGATGAAACTCCTACAGTTGAACAAAAGAAGTATTGATCTATGATTAGAGGTTTGCACTATTTAACTCATACAAGATAAGATATATCACACGCAGTTGGAATAGTTGTAAGATTTCAAGCTAATCCTAAAGAGTCACATTATGTAGCAGTAAAAAGAATACTAAGGTAGTTGAAAGGAACAATTGAATATGGATTATGGTATGAAAAATATGATGATTTTACCCTATGTGCATATACAGATGCAGATTGGGGAGGCAGTGTTCATGAAAAAAAGAGTACAAGTGGTGGAGCATTTTTCCTTGGAGGAAGATTGGTTTATTGGCTAAGCAAGAAAAAAAAATTTATTTTACAGAGCACAACAGAAGTAGAATATGTAGCAGCAACAAACAATTGTAATTAGATAATATGGATGAAACAAATGTTGAAGGATATTGGAATTAAAATTGATGATCCCATTATTATACATTGTGATAACACCAGTACAGTAGGTATGTCTAAGAATCTTGTATTGCATTCTAAGACAAAGCATATAGAAATAAAGTATCATGTAGTGAGAGAGAAAGTTGTAGAGAAAGAAGTCAGACTTGAGTATATAAGTACAAAAGAGAAGATTTCATATATATTTAAAAATCCCTTACCTAAATATACATTTGAGTATTTGAGAGGTATGTGTGGGGTTATGCCCCATCCTACTTGTGAGAAGAAATGTAGATTGTTGCATCAGTCCAATGGTATATGAGCTCTATCTTTTCTGGATTGGATGTTGGTACTTCCTCTATCGGAGAGTATCTTTATTTTTGAGCTGATTCATGAAGGACTCTAGTGAATTTATTTTTTGAAAAGTGTCTTTTCACATTGAGGATTGACATATTGACGTTTACTTTTGTCATTGATGTCAATAGGGGAGAAGTATATATGAAAAAACAAATACAAAATAAAAAAGAGAGAAGAAAAAAATAAAAAAAGGGAGAGGAGAAAGAAGTATAAAAACATATATTAGAGGAGATGAAGAAATATAAAATGAAAAACCTAAAAGATTTGATTGATGAAGAGGATTCAAAAATTTCAGAGTAGTAGCATTGCAGTTTGGTATTCTTGGAACTTGGATGTTTTTTCATCTATGTTTCCATCAATGCAAATGGGGGAGATTGTTAAGAATGAATGTTGAATATATCCTATGGGGGAGCATTTAGAGCCATTTTGTAGAAGTTGAATGTTGCATTCATGACTGTGGTTGTCATTAATGTCAACATAGTGATCTACTAAAGATTAGTAGAGAAGCATAAAATGTTTGAATTAGAGCATGTGGAGTATTGAAGATCAAGATATGTGGAGTTGAGGAATTAATCTATATTGTGTCCTAAGATTGTGGTCAAGAGAATGTACATAAATTCAATTATTCATGATGGTTATGTGTAATTCAATTGAAGCAGTATTTAGGCAATGTTCCTAAGAAGCAACTTGTGATAACTGGATGACATCTCCTAATTGTGATAGAATTTGGGCATGCAAAGTTGTATAGTTGATGAAGACATAGTGATAGAGACCTAGATGTGACAACATGGTTAGAGGTCACATGAGTGAAGAATTATTTTGTTTGGAAGCCAACAATTTTTATGTAATTGTGGAATATTATGTAACATGTAAAGGTTTATATTTTGTAATTGGCTAAACCTTCTTAGCCAACTCATTTGTAATTTTTTGAGTGTGGTATAAAGGAATGGTTATTTTACTTATTTTAAGAAGTATGGCATAGAGGTGAATTGTAGAATTGAGCAATATATCTTGTAAGAGGATATGTGAATTACTGAGATCTGGTATTGAGATCTGATGAAGCAGTTGGTGTAGTTTGACACAGATATAAGAGAAAAGATAAATTTATGAGATCATTAATTATTTGGTATTATTCTATTGAGTAATACAAAGATTATTTGGAAAGTGTGTTCAGTGATCTTTCCCTTGAAGCTGTTTGGATAGTGGGTCCTTCTGTCTTCCATAACTCCTAATAGGGTTAGAATATTTTAACATGAATTCAAAGTCTCCTAAAAGGGACTCATATGTATTGTATGTATTTCATAAGGCTCTTAACAAATTCCATCCTCTCACAAGGAATTTTCATATTGGTATATCTTTTGTGGGAATCATTCCCACCGGGGTTTACTCTTTGATCAAGAGGTTCCCTAGTAAACATATCTTGTGTTATAGTGTTGTTGTGTATGTTTATCTATCTATGGTTTTCACTTACATTTTTTACATGGTTGAAATCTATTAATAGTGATAAAAGTTGTATTTATTTGATAATTGATTCATCCCCCCCCCTCTCAATTATCTTGGTGGACTTTACTTTCTAACAACAACAACATAATATGTTGGTCTTGGGGAAATCTTGTTAAAGGTAAAAACCCTGATGGGAATTAGCACCCATAAATGATGTAATGAGAGTATAGTATCCTTGTTAGAAGATTTAGCCCTATTAGGAGCTTATTAAAACATTATAGTACACAATCCTTGTTAGAGGATAGACCTTGTTAGGAGTTAAGAAAGAAGGGTGGGCTCACTTTCCAAAGAAGGTTAAATCCACCTTCATAACTCACTATTTGTAACAAGTGTATATGAAGAATTACACAATCTTTTGAACTATCTGACAACAACTTTCTTTCCTTGATCAGCTCCAATGAAGTTCAATAGTAATCATTTTCTCTACATCCAATAGTCACAATCTCATAGCTCTTACAATCTTCTTGATATCACATTCATTGTCTCCATGTCTTTTCCAAAGAAAAGATCTTACATATATACCCTATTACATTCTACATGATCAGGTTGGCCAATTAGGCTTTCCTAATTAAATAAATATTTTCCTAAACTCTTGTTAAGATACACACAGTACCTAAAACAAGTATATAATTATTTCATTACATCAATTAAGGACCGACATCCTTGATTTACATTTGTCAAAGAAAATGCACTCTACATTTCTAAAGTTGGCTCCCAAATAAGTCTTCTCCAAGTCACACACAATAGCTGACATCATCCATCATTTTGTACCTTGCACTGGTCAATGAGCATCCTTCAGTGCCTTTTCTTTCATCTCTTAAGCTCGCATACACCGAATTCATATCTTTTATAAGATATACAAAAAATGCAGAGACTCACTCTGATGCAGTGCAAGGCAGGAGAATCCCCAATGGAGATGTCCTAGCCCCCATAAAATAACCACACAATAGAATATAATAACAATACAGAGATATAGATCCACACAATGCCAATACTCATAATAGAATCATTATATTTTCATCCAACATGCCCGGCTGTAAGGCCTTCCGGGTTACGGCCAAATACAATGCAATTACAATAGAAACTCCACAAGATCTCACAAGATCCAAACCAAACCCTAGCTAGCCCAGATCCACACATTGGTAGGAACCCCCAAGGAAGATCTAAATTTGTGCTCGCAAGCCCACCAAGCAATCTCCTTGTTTCCCAAGCCGCAGCTACTAGCTCTCCTCAAAACTCACTCCACATCCACCTCCTCTTCTCCCAAGTGGATAAATGAATGCCTAAAGACTTCCCCCACAACCCCTACTTATACCAATCTAAGCCACAGGTCGGCCCTGAAAATAAATTAAATACAAATACCGAAATTAAATGCCACAAGTCGGCCAACAACAACAATTAAATTCCCAAAATAGATGTCTTAGTAAAATTGTGATATCTCCTAGCTCCGGATGAATTAGAACTCGTGCTTCGAATTGTAGGAATAAATATAGGCCCTCTTCAATTCCTGAAATTTTCAGCCTCTAACTCTTTATGGAAAATTACTTATATAGTTTAAAATAGGAACCAAAATCCCAAGCAAGGCCGAGCTCCTTCTAGGCCATGCTGAGAAACCAAGACCATTAAATACATCAAAACCAATTACCCAAGACCCAAGTAGGTTTATCCAACTCTACCAAACCCCTCTCATATGAAAATAAGTCCACACGACTCCATCAAATCTCCCAAACATGCAGGATAGCCAACTACCCTGGGATGCTCCTGCATCAAACTCCCCAGGTGCGAAAAGAAGTATACCTCATACTTTGACGCCAGATGAAATATCTGCAACCATCTTCATCTTCACCAAAGGCTTCCACTCCAACAGGGACAATAAAACCAACATGCAAATCACCCAAATCTGCATCCATCTGTCAACCACTAGAATCTCAACCATTTAATCAACATGCTCACTCCCCGGAACAAACTGCACATAGTGCCTCACCAACATTCTCTGTAGCTGATCACTACCAACAACAACAATATCCTCGAACATGAAATCCATGTCACCAACATGTAAGCTCAAATCCATAATAGGAGCAACATGTAAATCCTCAACCATGTCAACCACCAACAGGTCCACATCAGGAACATACAAATCCGTAGTATCATGTAGATCCTCAACCACATCAACAACTAGTGAATCCACACCAGCAACATCCATATCAACAACATCCATATCACCAACATATGGATCACCACCCTTAGCAACCTGATTATCCACGACCAAGTGCTCCACAATTTCCATGTCAGACTCAACCAACTGATCATGAAAACCAATCTCAATCACAGCATCAACAAGGTTAGGAAGCTCCATAAAAACATCCACAAGTTTCTCCATAGGTTCCGCATCAACCTCCACACACTGATCAACAAAACCAACTTCCATCTTGACCTTGCTATGCCCTCTTCTCTCTCAAACAAGTCTTCTAACCGGCCACACAACTTGCTTCCTGATCGGTAGACTCCAGCTCCATGGATTCAAGATCTCTCGAACTCTTTTACAAAATTTATCCAGAGATGGATCACTCTCAACCATCCCTTCCTTAACTTGATTAGTCCATCTAGCTTCCAACCGAGCACAAGTCTTTGAAATATTCCTCTCCACCACATCATGGAGTTTTGTAATCATCTCAGGGTCCAATCTTCTTAGAGCCATCTTCTAAGATCTTCGCAAACCCCCTGCAGAAAATCACCAACTAGATCCAACCTTCAACCAGGTCCTAGTGCAAACTGCCTCACATTCGGCGCTCTGTCCACACACTCAGGAACAACCTTCACTCTGAAAAACTCCACCCAAGGTCCTGGTGTAAATTGCCTCACATTCGGCGCTCTGTCCACACACTCAGGAACAACTATGCTCTGATACCACTTGATGCAGTGCAAGGTAGGAGAATCCCCAATGGAGATGTCCTAGCCCCCAGCAAATAACCACACAATAGAATATAATAACAATATAGAGATATAGATCCACACAATGCCAATACTCATAATAAAATCATTATATTTTCATCCAACATGCCCGGCTGTAAGGCCTTCTGGGTTACGGCCAAATACAATGCAATTACAATAGAAACTCCACAAGATCTCACAAGATCCAAACCAAACCCTAGCTAGCCCAGATCCACACACTGGTAGGAACCCCCAAGGAAGATCTAAACTTGTGCTCGCAAGCCCACCAAGCAATCTCCTTGTTTCCCAAGCCGCAGCTACTAGCTCTCCTCAAAACTCACTCCACATCCACCTCCTCTTCTCCCAAGTGGATAAATGAATGCCTAAAGACTTCCCCCATAACCCCTACTTATACCAATCTAAGCCACAGGTCGGCCCTGAAAATAAATTAAATACAAATACCGAAATTAAATGCCACAAGTCAGCCAACAACAACAATTAAATTCCCAAAATAGATGTATTAGTAAAATTGCGATATCTCCTGGCTCCAAATGAATTAGAACTCGTGCGTCAAACTGTAGGAAGAAATATAGGCCCTCTTCAATTCCTGAAATTTTCAGCCTCTAACTCTTTATGGAAAATTACTTATACAACTTGAAATAGGCACCAAAATCCCAAGCAAGGCCGAGCTCCTTCTAGGCCATGCTGAGAAACCAAGACCATTAAATACATCAAAACCAATTACCCAAGACCCAAGTAGGTTTATCCAACTCTACCAAACCCATCTCATATGAAAATAAGTCCACACGACTCCATCAAATCTCCCAAACATGCAGGATAGCCAACTACCCTGGGATGCTCCTGCATCACACTCTATCAGCTTCCACTCTTTATGTCTAGTAACCAGTCTTCACCAAAACATATGTAACTCTCCCAATATGAAACATTACATGATGTGATCTTAGATATAAGATCACAACATCTTCATATACTCTTATCTATCTTTGCATGATCTAAAACATCTGTACAGTGTCCGTACACTATCATACTCAACCTATACTCTTCACAGAAATATATGTTGACATCAGTGACTATGTGTGAATGCTTTGCACCTTCATGTAATTAGGATTAATATCTAACAATCTTAGCAAATACAATGGAAATTTAAACTAAGAATTGCATATGAATCCATGACATCTCATGGCCCTCTAATTAGATATGGTAAGTAGAGCTCTCATCTTAATATCCACTAGTGACACTTCCAAAATGAGAAATATGATACTACAAATGCTTATTCTAGCTCACTAACTCTCAAATTGATACAAAGATAATTCAAATTCTCTCAAATGCTCTTGCTTGCTATGAAAATGACTATAAAAAGGATTCTTTTGCAAATGAATTTCTAAGATGATTATTGCTCTCAAAATGCCTCATACTTATAGTAAAATCCCAAGGGTAGGAGGTAGAGTGAAGTAATCATGATTTACCTTTGGTTGACCCAAATACTTTTCAATGTTCATAAATGGGGGGACAATTTAAATGTTTGTCTCAAAGCTTTGGAGAAAAGGACAAAATTGAGTGTATGAGATTTGAAACTTTAAGATGAGTGATCAAGATTCATTTCTTTTTGAGTGATTTGTATCTCTTTGTCCTCAATTTTCATTGGTTGCTCAACTTTGTTGAAAGATATTATGATTTATTAAATTCAATTAAAGAATTAAATTTAGCCATGTAAGGAATAGGTTCATTTTGATTTTTGATTTAACAACTATACAATTAATTGATTAAAATCAATTATGTAGTGTTTTTCACCCCTTTAAGCTTTGATTTAATTATTTAACATCATTATTTAATTTTTCCTTTGATTTAATTGATTTTGTCCAATTTGATTTAATGATGTCCATTTTAATTGATTTTGATCCTTTTTAATGAGAATTAGTGCATTTTAATGATTTTGTGCCATTTTATTGATTTTAAAGCACTTGCCCATTTTTGAGTGTCTACAAATGCCCCTCTTTGAATTGATGTGCGAAGAACATTGATTCAAAGATTCCTTTAGTACTGATTGATTTTAGGTCCTGATTTACTGATACACTGATATACCACTAATATGATTGCTAGGTCATGATATGATATTGATTGCTGCTTGATATGATATGCTAAACTGATATGCCACTAATAATTATTCCAAAAAAAATTGATACCCCAGATTCCATTGATGTTTTGATGTCACTTTGATACTCTGATGCCCCCTTACAAATAAAACATATTGATTGTTTGATGTGAAAAAATTGAAGAAATTGATTTATTTGGATCCAATATGTTTTCATTTCTGAAAATCATTGATGATATGTCATGGTTTACAGTTTTTCCTGATTGATTGATAGGTTAATATAGGTCAAAGTCAAAATTGCACCTCCAAATTAGATCAAAATTAGCTTAAATAGGTTAGAAAACCTTGATTTACTATTCATTTTCACTTTTGAATTCTGACATTTTGCTCTGGTTCTGCTTGGATTTTTGTGATGGTTGTGCCTATCAGAGAGCATTGGTTTGAGAGGAGTCATTAGTATCAGAGACCACCTGATTATGGAGCTCCTGTGAGTTATTGCTAACTTCCTTTTTGCATTTATTGCTCATTTTTAGCATTTATTGCACTTTTTTCAAGTTCTTACATTTTTTATTTTGCAAAATCATGCCTAGGAATAGTTAAATGTCACGTAGTCATGTTAAGTGTCACATCGGTGATTTTTACTCATGCCTCCACATAGTAAAGTGTCATGTAATCCATAATAAACTCTCTCCTACTAAAAATCTTTTTCCGCATAGTAGTAGAATTTTTTTGCCAATGTCCATTTAGTTTTTCATGTAGGAAACCCTAGTTTTTAAATGATGCCTAGGCCTTGTTAACTTCCACCTAGCTTGATGAAGTGACACATAAATCATGAAATGATGTGTAGTAAGAATAAAGTACCACCTTATAAATTTTTTGCACCACGTAAGGTAAAATGCCACCTGGTAATGGGCAAATGATGCTTGTAGATTTTTTTTTAAATTTTCAAATTTGTGACTTGATTTTTTGATTAAAATTTTGATGTCATCGACTGATCGTTTGAATTCCAAGATAGCTTAGGTTTTTTTAGTTTAGCAAAACAATTGATTAATGATATCAAGATAGTGGTACCAATGAATGTTTGATTATGTGAATCTGATAGGTAGGATATTGATAGGCAGGACTTGGTTAATCAGTGTGAAAACTGATAATGATAGGTAGAATTCATGTTTCATTCTCAAGATACAGAGACACAAAAAAATGGTACTAGGTTTTGATTACTTTTCTTCTTGATAGACTGATTGACTTATGATAACTCATTGATATGGTATACTAATATGATTCCTTTGATTTGTAAAACATGCACATTTCCGTAGGTTATTGTTAGAAAGTAAAGATCCCCAAGATAACTAAGAGGGGGGGTGAATCATTTATCAGATAATTTATCCATTCAATAGCTTTAAACAATATAATCAATGTACTGATCAACCATAGAAAGATGATCATACACAATTGCACAATAACACAAGATATGTTAACTAGGGAACCTCTTGAAAAGAGTAAACCCTGGTGGGAATGATGCCCACAAAATGATGCACTAATATGAAAGTTCCTTGTTAGAGGATGGACCCTGTTAGGAGTCTTATAAATTACATTCGGTACATATAAATCCCTATTAGGAGATTTTGAATCCCTATTAAAAGATTCTAACCCAGTTAAGAGTTTATGGAAGATAGAAGGACCCACTGCCCAAATAGCTTTGAGGCAAGATCTCTGAATCCATTGTCCAAAAGATCTTAGAATTATTCAATAGAATAATATGAAATATATTACCTCCTTCACACTGTGCCAAAACTGCACTCTCTACTACACAAGATCACAATTCCAGATCTCTGTACTCACAAGTCTTCCTTCATCACTAAATTAGCTCTTTTCTTCACTTCATGCATATATTTGCATCTCACTCTTCATAGTACACATAATAAGGAAAAAATTCCTTCTTATATACCAAACTCAAATAATTACAAATGAGTCAGTCCTCAATTACAAAATAATAAATTCTACACGTTACACACAAAATTGACAAAAATTGTCAGCTTCCAGTTACTGTAACTTTCTCTAAACATATCCTTGAAGTTTTTGCTATGAACCACATCATCATTAATGAGTCTCCAACATCCCTTTAACTACACAAAATTATATTCCATCCTAGCTAAGAGATATCCTCTGATTTCTAAACATCGCTACATAGAAACACTGTCTAAACACTACTTTCACCAAAATACTCATAACTCTTACAAATGAATGAATTTCTTTTTACATTGTTAACCATAGGTTAATAACACACCAAAGAATATACCATCAACTATGAAAAAGCCAATTTTCAATACAACATGTGTGCAAAACAAAATTGTACCTACTTTCCTGCTAATATCCAAAATATCACTGTGTTGACATCAATGACAATCCAAGTCATGAATGCAACAACAACTGCTACAAAATGACTGCCAAAACACTTTGCATTCATTCCTAATAGTTATATATATAGATTGTTGCTTTATACTTTGACTCTAGTAGAGTATTGACTCATTGAGTTATGCGGTCTTAGTTTCCTCCTTGACATCCTACGGTTTTAATTGAACCATGGTTTACTTACTGCAGTGGCAAAGCGATGGCACTCTGACCACAATACCTTCCACCTTCCATTCAGAGAGATGACTATTACTCCTGAGGATGTATATAGATTATTATGGATTCCTCACCATGGTGAGATGGTCTATTATGATCCTATTTATGATAGCACTATCTGCAGATGATTGTTTGGAGACAACACCATTAATCATGATACTATTACTTGGGCCAAGTTTTCTTCTTTCCCCACATTGCTAGTAGTTCTTGGTGCTTTGATTAGCAGTTTACTACTTCTTGACCATCGTGATCATGGTTTCTTAATTGGATGGGGTAGGATACTTAAGGATCTTCTCTCTCAAACTTGGTGCTTTGATTGGGGCTCATGTGTATTGGCACAACTTTACCATGATTTACACGAGGTCATCTATAGAGAGAGTGCTTCCTTATCGGCAGGTGCAGTGATTTTGCAGTTGTGGGTTTGGGAGCATCTTCCCATTACTAGACCTATTTTAGATAGGATTTGGGCACATGGCTTTCCTTATGCTTTTGTATATCATGGTATGGTTGTCTAGCATCATTAGGGAAAGACTGAGTACTGGTGCTGATAGATTGATGATCTTGATGAGGGTCAGTGGCATCCATACATAGGATGTGAGTAGTGGAGGGAGGATGATGATGAGCTCCCCTATATGTTTTCACCTTGATGGATGATTGGAATGGCTACTACTATTATCGAGTGTTTCTTCTTTGGTCTAGTTTCTTGTCAGTATGATAGAGTACAAGATGTGCCTTAGGGTACAACACTATATGCTAGAGTTTATGTAAAGAGATCCATGTGGGGTCCTTAGATCTATTATTAGTTTTCTTGTGATTAGATTGCTTAGTTGGGTTATTATAGATGGGATATGCTTGGAGGTATTGCTGATGCTAGTGTGTCTCATGAGTTTCAAGATTGGTGGGCTTAGAATAGATTTCCTAGATTTACATATCCAATAGAGCCTATCCTAGGTCATGATGAGAGATCTGAGGGTGATGATGATGATGGGGATGATGATGGATATGGTGGGGGTGGTGATAGGAGGAGACATCGGAGGCAATGAGCACAAAGAGGATAGAGATCTCCTTGGGTCATTTGGTGAGGATGAGATGGGCCATGGTTGAGAGGTGGACATGAGAGGGATAGAGATAGGGATGATCATGCAGCTGAGATTGTATGCCCTAGAGCAGCAATAGGTGATAGGAAGAAAAGATGCCAAAGACATTAGAGATAGAAAAGATAGGTTCATGTAGAGGTTTCTAAATAGATTCTTGGGGGTATGGATCCATTGGTTCAGTTACAGAGTGTTTCCTTAGTGCAGCAGGATTAGGATTAGGTGCAAAAGGATAAGGTTCTGGCACAGTAGGTGCCTCCATAGGTTCATTAGTCACAAGATATAAGCTAGAGTTCATAGGCTGCCCCTAGTATTGATAGTGTAGCACATGATGTTTAGTCGATGAGGGAAGATATATCTACTATTATGGGAAGACTAGATTAGGTAGCTCTTTTGATGCAGCAGTTTATGACTCATGTGATTCAAAGACCTAGCGTAGCGAGTACTTCTCAGGCTCCTCCTTCATAGGATAGATAGGATGATAGAGGTTGAGATGGATCAGGGGCTAGAGATGGATCAGGTGTTGCTATGGGTTCTTGATGATTTGATTATAGATTTGATCATTGTTAATGTCTCTTGTATCATGTTTCATGTTGTTTGATCAAAACATTGATGTACCACTTTCATGATATTGTATCTTAATATACTAATGTACTAGATCATTTGATGAACACTTTATATGATGATATACTTCTGTGATTCTCTTGATGAGTATTTTATGAGATTATCTTTATATGCAACTATATGATGTTTATGATGCATTTTACTTGTGATTATGCTATGGATGAAATGTATCTCATTTATGATATAGATAGATGATGCATTGATGAATGACTTGTGATATGTTTTTCAATTTTTCAATGTATGAATGCAAAGCTTTAATAGAAATGTGCATGTGAATGCCCCTATGTTTTTGTTTTTGAATGTATGTAATTCTATCCTTAATTATATGTATGGAAATGATGTATGAGTAATGAAATTTTTCTTTCTCTTTCTTTTCTGATATATGGGTAATGAATAATGATTAATGCTATGCATGAATACGAAAGATAACCTCATTTTTTATTGATTTCAGGGAAAAAGACATTTGATTTGAACCCCTCTCCCTCATTTCTTTAATGTTTTGACTAACCAAGATTTTTAATGTACCCCCTTGTCCTTGGAAAAATAACCATAAATACATGAAATTAATCTAACATGATAATGCAAGTAATCTAACATGATAATGCAATGCAATGCAACTAAGTGTCACTAGATTTTAGCAAAGAAATGCCATGGAGATAAATTTTCATCATTGAGTGATTTAGGACTGAAAAGTGAGTACAACCATCACTGACCACATCATGATGATATGAATACTCCTTTTTTTTTTTCTCTTTTTGGTAATCTCTTTGGAAACAAGTACAACCCTCACTAATTGGATGACCAAACTATGGGAGTATGAATACCGGTTTCAACAGATTCAATGTTGCAAGTGGATTTTGGTATTAAGATATAGAAGATCTAAATAGCCAAGGTATTTGTTTGCGTAAACAACAAAAGGTTAATCCTTCATCTTATGTGAGAGTCCTTGATGGTTCTTTGATGACCACGTCATTAGAATAATTCTCATAGGTTGACAAATCTTCCTTAAAATAGTCACTCAAAGGCAAGAAAATATCATGTCTCAATCATGGCCAATCTAGTCAAAACATCATCGATTAGCTAAAAAGATGTGATAAAAGTCAATTCCATAAAGATTATCAAAAAGAAAGCTTCAAGTGTTTTGCAATGTTTCATGATTTTCTAATAGAGTTTCCAAGTATTCTAATCTTTAAAGTGTTTGTCAATTTTTAATCCTGAATAATAAAGTCAATGAAGGTTCAAGGTGTTGGTGTTTCAAAATGGCTTATGCTCTTAGGTTGCCAATATACCCTCAGACAGATTTTAGGAGTGGTTAGTTCCAAAATGTAGAAGGATCTTAGGGTAATTGGACCAACTATAGGGACAAGACTACCCTCTTCACTTCTGGCTCTGCAAAACCAAGGTGAGTGCACCTAACCCAGTGACAACTATACCTTACACACCAAAGTCTAGGTTTATATAATAGATGATAGAAAGAAAGTACTAAATGCCAACCTTACATTCATTGACTCTCCATTACTACGGGGTAACAAAACTACACAACCAAAGATTTAAAACTTAAAACACTTCTTGATTTTAAGATTTGGATTGTAATAACTTCAATCAGTTATGTTAATAAGAGATTTACTCATTTAGGCCAATGCCTCATCCATTGGGAAAGATTTCTTAGACAAAAAGGATACATAAATCAGAGAACATCTAAGATTCATAGCCAAAAATACATTTACCACAATCCTTACTACTTACAAAGAATCCTTATGTAGACAAGGGTAAACTCACATCCCATCTAGAGAATTATTTAATCCAATCCTAGATTAGAACTCAAGAATGAAGATACATAGATAAAATAATATGTAACGAACTAGAAAACTTGAAGCCTACTTGACTTGACATAGAGGAGAGAGAAGAATCATATATTTGTATTAAGTATGATGAATCCTTTATGTGCATACAATCAATCACAACAAATCATGCTTGCAAACTACAACTTAGACCTGCAACTTTTTTCCTCTCATTAGCAAGCACTCAAGAAAAATTATTACCACCCTAACTAAGAATAGGGCTCACCAAGCAAGAGATTCTAAACACCTAACTCCTAATGCCTCTTTATGATCATGAAAAATCCTTGTATCTCAAGGATTGCAACAACCAACTAATGATCGTTCAAAGCAATAATTCAAAATCACCTAGCTCAAACAAACAATGAATGCAGATAAGATAGGCTCCAAGTGCATGGCTGGTGAAATCAAAAGAAATCATCAAAATTTGCAACTAATCTGACCATGTACCAGCTTCAAGGAAAAAATCACCACAAAAGCCCCGTTAATTCCAACTGCAGTAGAGAATGCATGACCCACCTATCAATCTTTCCTTGGTAGATGCTCCCAAGGATGCAATATCATGTAGAACAACTACTAGGATCATCTTCATAAATTCTCACCTACAACCAAGCTAGAAATGACCAAAAATGGTCCTACAATATGGCTCTTTTGGTGCACTCTCTCCTAACCCTATAGAAAAAACCCTCAAATTATTTGAAAACTGATGGCAATGGCCACTTGATCTATTTTTAAAACATGACCATTGATTCTATTTCTTCTCAGTAGATCGAGTGGTCCAAACTATGCTTTAAATCAGTCAACTAAGCTTTGACAAATCTTCAACCTCATCATCAGTCTCTCAGCCAATCAGAAACAAGCACCTTAGCACTGCATAGCACATTAGACCCACTGCAAAGTATCTCCTTTCAATCAAACAGTCGGTGTATGATCACATAGCATGGAAAGATTCCATGTGATCATACGACCACCATAGATCTTGAATTGCTTGATTTGCACAACTGGGCCTGCTTGACAACATATCCAGATCACTATTCTTTGACCAATAAAATGCCTCCACATCAACACCTTCTGACAATGGGTCCACATCTTTCATTCTCCCATGAGAAAAGGTAAGATTGACGGTTGGTGTAAGATCACATGGCTATGACAAAACCTATGAGAACTTACACCAACTGTAGATCTTTTGCAGATGTTAGGACCCTCAATGACACACTGACAACTAGGACCCACTAACACTTTCCAAATCATCAACACCTCATTCAATTAGGAAAGAGCATGTCAGCACTACGTGGCATATTGGACCCACATTGTACAGGCTGTGACATGTTGGAAGATTGGGTAGTCATCACATGATCACATGGAATATTCCTACCCCATGTGATCATGCACCCACTGTTAGATTAAGAATAACTATGATGTCAGGACCCACTAACCACGCAAACATGCGACTAAAGGGAATGAAACTACCAGGCTAGGTCGCTAACTATTAATAAATAAACCACCAAGAATAGGAGACTACATGACCATTGCAGTTGCATATTTGCTGAAAGAAAATGTTAACCATCAGAGGACTTGGAGAACTAGCAACAAACATGTAATCACCAATTCACTAAAAAAAAAATAGACATGAAACATTGCTAAGTGATTCAAGGAACACCAAGAGGGAAAAAATTACGTGCTCACACAGGAATTTAAGTGGCCCGAAAAAGGTAATGTAGAAATAGAACCCAACCAAGGAAAACTAGGGTTTTTGGATTTTGAAGGTATACAAAGTGATTTTTACCCTAGCACTTAGGGTTTCTACAATTTTGACCAAACTTGAACCCTAAAGATATGAAAATTATGTAGAGGGATTCAACACAAAAACTAGGAAGACACAAAAAACTTCAAAATTTTGTGGGGGGGTAGGAAAAACAAAGAATACTACCAATAGTGGCTCATACTCAGGGATGTGTATCTCCTATAGATACAATGAATAAGCTAGAATCTCCTCAAAGAGAAGACCAAATCAAAACTTTGACCCAAAAACAACATGACTATACAGAGGAAAACCTAAACTACTGCTCATGGGAAAGATACTTCAGGAGAAGTAAAACTTTAGGAATTGTCCATGAATGGGAAATTCCAAAGTACCACCAGTCAAATCCTTCAGGACATAATAATCTATTCCCCATTTTCTTTCAATAAGATAAGGGCCCAACTAGATAGGATCAAACTTCCCATGCTTTCCTTTATCTTCTAATCTTGCATTCCACATCAGAACAAGATCATCCACTTCAAAACTTCTCTGGGTAGCCCTTTTATCAAATAGATTCTTACACTACCTCTGCAATCTTTCATTTCTTTCATATGCATCTCTCCTCACCTCATCCAACTAGATCAACTCATTTATTCATACCCTCATCTCATCATCTAAATCTTCATCATATGCCTGGATAAACTTATACATCTGCAATAGATTATTTTGAGTCAATCTAGCATTTATCCCATATAATAAATCAAAGGGAGCACAACCTATGGCCCTTTTTATAGTTACCTTGTTAGCCCACAATGCCAACCATAACTTAGAGTGCCAAGCTTTCTTATTTTTATCCAATACTCTCTTGAGAATCTTAATTAGACTTTTGTTACTAGACTCACCTTGGCCATTTCCTTGTGGATGATATGGGGAAGAAAATGAAATGTGTATCCCATACTGCTGACAAAAATCACTAAATTATTATGATCTAAAACACATTTCATTATCAACCACAATTAGCTCTGGGCAACCAAATCTGGTAAGAATATTTTGCATTACAAAATTTGTCACAACTTTGCTAGTAGCCCTTCTAGTAGGGATAGCTTCAACCCACTTGGTAAAATAGTCTATTGCCACCAGTATATAAGAATGTCCACCACTAGATTTGTTTGGAATTCCTCCAATAAAATCTATACCCCACTTCTGGAAAGGAGCCTAAGTGGTAAATTCCCATTAAATTTTAACTTACCAGCAAATCTTTGACATGCATCACATTTTCCTACAAACTGATATGCATCCTTAAAAATTGTAGGCCACCAGAATCTAGACCTAAGAATCTTGTGAGCTATGGTCTTTTCCATAGAGTGCCCTCCACAAACACCTTGGTGCATTTCATCTAACAAGGCTTTGGATCTCTCATGTTCTAAGCATTTTAGTAACACTCCTTCATTGCTTCTCCACCATAATTTACCATGTATAATAGCATACCTTGCAGATTGCAACTTGATAGTTCTCCTTTTGTTTTCATCCATTTCAAGGGGAAGGACCAATTTGTGCAAGTAACCAATAACATCCTTGTACCAGTCAAAGTAATCCATATCACAGATATATGGCCTTTGTTCTTCTTCTAACATATTTACATGATTGGCAACTAAGTTGCTTTGTGCCATTAACTTTGCAAGACCTAAGCCTCTTATCAACTTTGTAACCTGAATGTCATTGTTAAATTCTTGGATCCTATTGATCCATCTACATCTTTTCCCTAAAGCCTCTTGTTGTACCAATATATCCTTAACTGCAGCACTAGGAACATAAGCAACCACCTTAGCTCCTACAAGGTAACATCTAAAAGCCTTGACTGCTTTGACTAGGGCATAAGCCTGCTTCTCAGTAATGTCATATTTTAGTTCTATTACTTGTAGGGATTTGCTAAAAAATGATATGGGTTGTTCATATCCATCTGAATTCTTTTGCAATAAAACTACTGCAACTATATGACAAGAGGCAAAAGAAAAAATCTTCATGGGCTTACCATAATCAGGTGTTCTTAAAACTGGAGCATCTTTGATGGCTTTTTTGATACTTTTGAAAGATTCATCTACTTCTTCATTCAGTTCAACCTTTTCCTCCTTTTTCAACATTCTAGAGATGGGGATACTGATTTTTGCAAAATTTGTAACAAATCTCCTTAGAAAGTTGACCTGCCCAAAGAAGGATTGTATTCCTTTAACAGTTCTAGGTGGGGAAAGCCTATCTATAGCCATAAACCTCTCAGGGTCAATCCTCACTCCATCCTTAGAAACAATATGTCCCAAGAGTTTTCCTTCCACAACACCGAAAGCACACTTTTTTGGATTCAAAGAAACCCCATATTCTAAAGCCCTGATAAAAATCTTCTCAAGATGCTCACAATGCTGACTCTCCTTATCTAAATATGTTGTGAGATCATCCTAATATACTACCAAAAACTTGTTTATAAAGTTTTCAAAGGCCACATCCATGGCTCTTTGAAAAGTAGCTCCAGCATTTGTCAAACCAAAGGGCATTCTAACATAAACATATGTTCCCCAGGGGGTAGTGAATGCATTCTTAAATTTCTCTGACTCCTTGACCATGACTTGATTATATCTAGAGAAACCATCCATCATGGACATTAGCTCTGATCCAATAACCCTCTACAACATATTTTCCATGTTAGGCAAACCATAATTATCCTTCAAAGAATTGACATTCAGATTTCTAAAATCAACATTCAACCTAATGTCACCATTCTTTTTTCTAGCTGGAACCAAGTTTGACACCCAAGTAGAATGTGTGATAGGCTTGATGATCCCAGCATCTATCATCTTTTTGAGTTCATCCTACATTTTTCGTGCCAAGGTAGGATTCACAAGTCTTAATTTTTTCCTAAAAGGTTTGGTACCTTCTTTTAGTGGTAGCTCATGTTGGAACATGTCTTCTCTATAGGCTTTCAAATCATCATAAGACCTTGCAAAAACATGTCTAAATTTTTTGGGAAGATCAATCAGATTTTTTCTAGTTCTTGGGACAAACATCTACCTATATAAACATTTTTGGGTACTTGAGTTGTTCCTAGATTTATTTCATCCAAATCATTGATCTTATCAACAAATTTAGTAAAACAAGCCCTTTCTTTATTGTCAAATGCCCTCTCAAGAGCAACCAATCCCCTTGGGACCCTATTTGACTTCAATTGCAAAAATTCTTTACCAAGAACATTTTATTTCCCATTTTTGATGTCAATGTAAGTGCTGAAATCCATCTCCTGGCCGCCAAAGTGAGACTCATAATGCAATAATCTTAGTATATCCTCATCATTAGAAAATACTTGCCAATTTTCAACATTGTCAGGGATAGAAGGCCTAAACATAAACTCAATTTTGGATATCCCTACAAAAGTGACATCCTCTAGCCTTAGTGCTATGTTTTCCAATAAATCAGTCATCCTATTTTGGCTTCTATCCACCTAATCAATACCAAAAGCACTGAAACCTTTAATTTCATCCCAAACAACATTTCTATATTGTTTCAGTCTTTGATTATTTGATGCATACTTTGATCTAATCTAAGAAATTACTAACTTTGAATCACCAATCACCCTAAGATGTTTAATCCCATATCTTGATGCTACTCTCAAACCAATCAGTAGGGCCTCATATTCAGCAACATTATTTGTGCAAGGAAACAAGAGAGTGAAAGAAAACTTAAAAGTTTTACCATTTGGGGATATCAATAGCACTCCTGCTCCAACACCTTCTTTTGAACTTTCTCCATCAAAATATAAAGTCCATAAGACATTACCTTCTACCATGTTATCATCATCATCAGCCAGAAGGATAGGCCTAACCTTTTCTTGCACCCCTTTCTCCTGAACTTGGAAAGAACCAATGTTAGTGTCCACTAAACAATTCATGTTATCATCTTCATTCTCCTCAATCATATGTGGAGTTCTAGTTTCCCTTGACACCTTCACACTTTCTCCTCCAATGTTAAAAGTAGAAAAATACAAGTCACGCTAGATACTTCCTCCCATAGAAGCACTCCATCTCCTAGATAATAGCATCCCATACTGTGGAGGGATATCAATCACTAGAACACTCATAGTTAGCTACTTGTCAGGAAATGCTACTAATTTATAATGAAAAGCCTTAATGGTACTAATAACTAGCACCTCTCTTAAGTCCATAGCTTGGCATCTTCCATGAGGTGTATCAACTTTCAATCCTAGTGACTTCATGATCTCTATAGGCATGATAGTATTTGATGCCCCAGAATCAATCATGCAATTCTTCAATAATTTGCCATTTATCATAACAGACAAAAAGAAAGGATCAACTATCCCTAATGCATTATTTACAACATTTGCATCCAAATATATCTGAGGAATCTTAGAGATGATTTCTTCATTTTTACTATCAGGTGTGTCATCTAAAGAAGACACATGCTTATCACTTCTACTCATCCCTTGAACTTTTGTAGAAAAGGCACCATTTACCCAATCCAAAGCCTTCACCTTATGTTATTCTATCCTCATAATTTCTAAAAGTGGAACTTTGATAGTCATTTGTGAAAGCAATTTAGTCATATCAATAGGAACATATTTTTGGTCATCCATGTTCCCTTTAAAAATAGTGACATCTTTATCCTCTATTCAGACAATCAAGTCAGATTAATCTTTGTGTAGAGACTCATCTCCCTTCTGGGGTATGGGAACAACTACTTCTAATGTGCTTTCTTTACCCTTAGGTATTGCAATAGGCCCAATCTTCTTTTTTATTTTCACCTGACTAACAACATCAGCACCTTTCCCCTTTTCCTCAAGCTATTGTGTACTCCTTTTTGATCTCTTGATAAACATGCTATCTGGTTTACCAACTATATTTCCAACTATCTTGTTTCTCAAATTGTAATTGCTCTTGTCTTGAGTGACCATGTCTGCAGTGATTTGAGCAATTTCCTCATCAGAAGGTCACCTTAAGGAAACATGCTCCTCACATTTTACTACACCACATCCAACATCATCAAATTCTTCCTACTTTGTGGATTCAACCTCATCCCATGCATGTGAAGAAGTCATTGCACATCCATTCTTATCATATTACTCATCTTGTTCCTGGTTCTTAGATAGATTCAGTGCAATAACACAATATTCTAGACTATGAGGAGATTTACAAGCAGCACACCATGGGATATCATCACTCATATTAACTGAATTTCTCTACAAAGGATCAAGAATCCTATCATCAGTCCTATCCCTCTTAGCTATAAAAATGGGCTTTCCATCCTTCCACTGAGTGTTGTATGGGTAATTTTGCATTCTTGGCTGCTTGCTAAAATTATTAGGAGTTGACCAGTCATTAGTCATAGCCCTACTATTTCTTTTTTCATCAGGTGTTAGAACCCCTAAAGCATTTAGAATCTATTTTAGATTATCCTCCTCTTTGGGTTTAAAGTTTGCAGACCTTCCCACCTCTTTCTTATTTTGTGCTTGAGGCTTACAATCATCTCTTCTCCCCAATTTTACTAATATTCTTCTATTACTCTCTATGTTAATAGCCAACTTGTAAGCCTCCCCAAGATTTCTAGGGTTCTTATCCCTTAAAAGATACCCCATCTTTGCATCAAAAGCATTTAAGTATGTCACAAGACACACCCTATCATCTAATTTGATAACTTGTAGGAGCCTATGCATATCTTTTTGGAATCTTATATTAAATTCAAGAACATCTTCATTTTGATTTTTCTTTATGTTATTGAATTCATTCAAAATAAAACCCTCATTTGTTTTATCACTGTAATGTTCCTTGAAACAATTCTTAAATTCATTCCAAGACCCTATACTAGCATGGGGCAATCCTCTAAACCCATCCCTAGCATCTTCAGTAAGAGATTGTACAAATAAATTCATTACAACATCATCAGGCTCAATATTATAATCATCTATTACATCAATAAAGTTCTTTAGATGTTCCTCACATGTGATGACATTTTTTCTAGAAACTTTAGGGAGCTTCTTTCTAATTTCATCAAGAATTACATTAGGATAGCTAGGAATACCCAAAAAGATAAGTTGTTTGTACCTTTCATGAACAAGACCTCCCTGAGGTGGATCCACTCCTTGAGATGTAGATGTCCTTGTGTTTGAAACAACAGAAACTTTAGCAACACCCAGTGTTGGGATGTCTTTTGTTTGAGTTGCAAGGTTACCATGATTTCCACCTTGTACCAAAGAAGAAACAACAACATTTGAAGGTCCTGAAGTATGCTTGAGAAACTCAATCTTCTTCCTCATTTCTACAGTAGTAGCCTCCATTCTATTTTCTCAATTTCTTTGGCCCAGATCTCTTTCTCCTTTCTAGCCTTCTCAAGATCTACATCTAATCTCAACTCTTGATCTAAAGGATCCTTATCACTAACATGTTCATTGATTGTAACTCCAACGACTCTTTGTTTGCCTTTATTTGTAGGTCTAGTTATCTCATACATCTTCTACACAATAGGCTATTCCTCTATTCCTTCAGGGTTTAGGACATAACTAATTGCCTCCAAATCTAATAACTACCTCTTTAACTATTTAGCCCTTATCATGGTCTGTCTTACTTTGTCCTCTTTATGTTTTTCTCTTTGCTATCTGATAGCAACCTGTTCTTGGACTCTTCTTTCCAACTCATAAACTTCTTCAAAAATTTCTTTTGATTCTAGGAGAGTAGTCTCAAATTTAGCATCTCCAACTTGAAACTCATCTTCATACTGGTTCAACCCCAAATCAACAGCCTCTTCATATTTTGAGACATTTTCTTCTTGACCCGACTTGATTTGATTTTCTTGTCTTGTATCCTCTTTATGTTTCCAAGTATGAGACATAAATTTTTGTTTTCTTCCCTTCCTTGTCTGACTAGGATTAGAAGTGCTTGGAAGACCTTCTTCCAATCTATCTTTAGGATGCTCCTTTCTCTGAGACCTAGTACCTCTATAACTCATCTTATAAATAATCTACTGACTAGCACTACTGCAGAGATGTTTGAGTCACCACCCAAGTATATTGAGAATCTTAAAACACTATTTCCTCACTAACAAGTATCCTAATGAGTTTGACAGGACAAGGGGCAACAATAACCTTATGTTTCCAATGATGACCTACTAGTTATTATAGAATTGTGTAACATTTCCCCAGTAGCGTCACCATCTTGTTGGTGTTTCAAAATGGCTTATGCTCTTAGGTTGCCAATATACCCTTAGATAGATTTTAGGAGTGGTTAGTTCCAAAATGTAGAAGGATCTTAGGGTAATTGGACCAACTATAGGGACAAGACTACCCTCTTCACTTCTAGCTCTACAAAACCAAGGTGGGTTCACCTAACCCAGTGAAAACTATACCTTACACACCAAACTCTAGTTTTATATAACAGATGATAGCATGAAAGTACTAAATGCCAACCTTACATTCATTGACTCTCCATTACTATGGGGTAACAAAACTACACAACCAAAGATTTAAAACTTAAAACGGTTCTTGATTTTAAGATTTGGATTGTAATAACTTCAATCAGTTAGATTTACTCATTTAAGCCAGTGCTTCATCCATTGGGAAAGATTTCTTAGACACAAAGGATACACAGATCAAAGAAAATCTGAGATTAATAGCCATAAATACATTTACCACAATCCTTACTACTTATAAAGAATCCTTATGTAGACAAGGGTAAACTCACATCCCATCTAGAGCATTATTTAATCCAATCCTAGATTAGAACTCAAGAATGAAAATACATACATAAAACAATATGTAATGAACTAGAAAGCTCAAAGCCTACTTGACTTGACATAGAGGAAAGAGAAGAATCATATAATTGTATTAAGTATGATGAATCCTTTTTATGCATACAATCAGTCACAACAAATCATGCTTGCAAACTACAGCTTAGACCTGCAACATTTTTTCTCTCATTAACAAGCACTCAAGCAAAATTATTACCACCCTTACTGAGAATACAGCTCACCAAGGAAGAGATTCTGAACACTTAACTCCCAATGCCTCTTTATGATCATTAAAAATCCTTGTATCTCAAGGATTACAACAAGAAATTGATGATCATTCAAAGAAAAAATTCAAAATCACCTAACTCAAATAAAAAGTGAATGTAGACAAGATAGGATCCAAGTGCATGGTCAGTGAAATCAAAAGAAATCATCAAATTTTGCAACTGATCCGACCATGTACCAGCTTCAAGGAAAAAATCACCATAAAAGCCCCATTAATTCTAGCTGTAGCAGAGAATGCGTGACCCACCTATCAATCTTTCCTTAGTAGATGCTCCCAAGGAGACAATATCATGCTGGAACAACTACCAGGATCATCTTCATAAATTCTCACCTACAACCAAGCTAGAAATGACCAAAAATGGTCTTGTAATATGGCTCTTTCGGCGCATTGTCTCCTAACCCTGTAGAAAAAACCCTCAAATTATTTGAAAACTAATGGCAACAACCACTTGATCTATTTATAAAACATGACCGTCGATCCTATTTCTTCCCAGTAGATCGAGCGGTCCAAACTATCCTTTAAATCAGTCAACTAATCTTTGAAAAATCTCCGGCCTCATCATCAGTCTCTCAACCAATTATAAACAAGCACCTTAGTGCCATGTAGCACATCAGATCCACTGCAAAGTATCTCCCTTCAATTAGACAGTTGGCGTATGATCGCATAGCATGGAAAGATTCCATGCGATCATACGACCACCGTAGATCTTGAATCGCTTGATTTGAGCAACCAGGCCTGCCTGACAACATATCCAGATCATTATTTTTCAACCAATAAAATGCCACCACCTCAGCACCTTCTGACAATGGGTCCACATGTTTCATTGTTGCTTGAGAAAAGGTAAGATCGACGGTTGGTGTAAGATCACATGGATCTGACAAAACCCATGAGAACTTATGCCAATCATAGATCTTTTGTAGATGTTAGGACCCTCAAGGAAATGCCAGCAACCAGGTCCCACTGACACTTGCCAAATCATCAACACCTTGTTTAATCAGGAAAGAACATGTCAGCACTACATGGCATATTAGACCCACCTTGTACAGGTCATGACATGTTGGAAGATCTGGTGGTCATCGCATGATCGCATGGAATATTCCTACCCCATGCGATCATGCACCTACCATTAGATTAAGAATAATAGTGATGTTGGGCCCCGCTAACCATGTGAACATGCGACCAAAGGGAATGAAACCACAAGGCTAGGTCACTAACTATTAAGAGATAATCCACCAGGAATAGGAGACTACGCAACCACTACAGTCACGTATTCACTGAAAGAAAATGTTAACCACCAGAGGACTTGGAGAACTAGCAAAAAACATGTAATTGCCAATTCGTTGAAAAATAAAGAGACATGAAACATTTCTAAGTGATTCAACGAACACCAAGAGGGAAAAAATCAAGTGCTCATAGGGGAACTTAAGTGGCCAAAAAAGGTAATGCAGAAATAGAACCCGACTGAGGCAAACTAGGGTTTTTGGATTTTGAAGGTATACAAAGGGATTTTTACCCTAGCACTTAGGGTTTCTACAATTTTGACCAAACTTGAACCCTAAATATATGAAAATTATGCAGAGGGATTCAACACAAAAACCAGGATGACACAAAAAACTTCAAAATTTTGGTGGGGGGATAGGAAAAACAAAGAATACTACCAACACAAGGATCAAGTTGTGGGATTGAAATACTTGGGTGGGAATAATGATATCCATCAAAGGTTCAAAAAAACTCTCTCTGAAGCTCTGATAAGTCTCTCTCTAATGTGACAAAATATAGCACTATTGAATCCATTTGGTACAAAATTTCCAATCCTCTTCTGCCCCCAAGTGATAAATGTGATCATGTGATGAACTTAGGGAAAATAGGCAATGCAATGATGCAACTAAAAGCTTTATTATGACTATGTACAAATGAGGGATGCAATGAAGGTTTACAAGTGAGATGATGGAAATGCAATATGTACACATGTGACTAGGAAATGACTTAAGGGAACAAAAGGTGCTTGATTGCCAAGTTTTCACCTTTTGGGTCTTTTCCTCTTTTTTTTTCTACCAAGGCACCTATTGCTAGGTTTTCACCAAGACACTTTTTTTTTTTTTGTATTTTTGTATTTTTAAAATTTTTTCTTTTTTTCCTTTTTTGAAATGTTTTTGGTATTTTCAAGATCTCTTTGGCTATGTACAATAAATATGATGCTCGTCATCTGATACTCTTTATACTCTTTCATCTACCTCATGTATAGAACCTCTTAAATGTATGCTATTGATAGGCTCTTGTAATTCGTCTCCTTCACAATCTGTTAACTTATAGGTTCTCATCCTAAATGAAGACATAATGATGAATGGACCAAGCCAATTTTCCTCCCATTTGCCTTTCTTCTCTCTTTCAACTTGATTCTTTGGGTTTTCTCTTAACACTAAGTCTTCTACATGAAAGACTCTTGGTTTGATATGCTTATTGTAGTTCCTTGAGGTTCTATTCTGATATACTTCCAGGTGTTCATATGCTTGTGTTTAGTGTTCTTCTAGCAACTCTGATTGTTGAAGTCTAGCTACTCTATAGTCTTCATCTGTTATCAACCCTTGCAATGATACTCATAAAGATGGGATTTCAACCTCTAATGGTAGAACAACTTTGGCTCCATAGACTAATGAAAATGGTGTGGCTCCCATAGGTGTCTGAATGCTAGTTCTATAGGCCCATAATGTCGGATTAATTTCCACATGCCAATCTCTTCCTGACTTATTTACCGATGTCTTCAAGATTTTCAAAATGTTCTTATTTGTAGCTTTGGCTTGTCCATTTCCTTGAGGATAATAAATGGATAAAGAGTGATGTGTGATATGAAATATGCCACAAAGTTCATCCACATCTTTGTTTTTGATTTGCTTTCCAATGTCTATGATTATGGCATGAGGGATACCATATCTGCAAATGATGTGGTTCAAGATGAACATGGAAATTTTTTTACCCATGGACATGATCAAAGGAGCCGCTTCTACCAACTTAGTGAAATACTCTATTGCGGTGATGGTGTACTTGTGCCCATTGGAAGATGGTGGATATATGATGCTGATTAAGTCAAATCCCCATTGATAGAATGGGCATGGTGTAACAAATGGGTGCAATTCTTGGGCTGGTACATGTATCATGTCACCATGATATTGACATTTGCTGCATATTTTGATGAAGTGATAAGCATATTTCTCTAAGGTTTTCCAGAAATACCCTAAGTGAAGAATTTTATTACCTAGGTTTAACCCACTTGAGTGCGACCCACAAATGCCTTCGTGTGTTGGATACAATTGTTTGAAGGACATTGTTGGATTAACTATGTGTTGTCTTTGACATCACACAAATGTCATATCAATTATCATTCTTAGTGTCTACCAAGTTTAGTCAGTCAGCTAAGCGGTTCTCAGTGTCTACCAAGCTCAGTCGGTCAGCTAAGTAGTTCTCAATGTCTAACAAGCTCAGTCGGTCAGCTAGGTGGTTTTTAGTGTCTACCAAGTTCTCTCGGGTGTCAAAAGGAAACATGATAGGGAAATAATGTTAACCGAGCCTCCTTGGTTATTGAAGGAAAATTAGTGGTTATCGAGCTCTCTCAGTCTCCGAAGGATGTTACAGAATTCACTGTGGTTACCGAGTTCACTCGGTCACCGAAGGAAATCTTTTCAGGATTAATGTTTACCAAGCAAGGTCAGCCCTTCAAAAGATTTTGTTGTTACAGTTTGTTTATCCAAGCTGACTATTATAATAATTATTAGTGCCGACTTGACAATCTAAATATTAATTAAAATGGCATATATATGATGCAGGAGCATCCTGGGTCTAAGAACAATCTTGCATCACCCAAAAATATTTCTATTTTTGTATTCAATAAGGGCTATCTTGTGCAGAGTTGCTATTTATGGAAACTTTCTATTTTTAGTAAGTTTCTCTTACGATCTTGGAATGTCTGATTTTACATATGGAGGTTCATCTCAGTCATATCAGCCTACCAGCAAAGTTTCATGGCTAGATCAGGTGTAGTTTTGAAGATATTGAATATTTTCGGTATTGGCAGCAGGGTACAGAAACTTCAAACTCAATTTTAAAAGCTTTAGAGGCCCTGAATGAGGTTGAAAATTTGGGTGATAGGCACTTTATGTTGGCTATGCCTGTAGAGTGCTTCGTGGCATTTCTAGAATGGGGTTATAATAGCCAATCGGGTCAACGGGCGATGACTTATGGTCTTCAGAAGTTGGGTCACCTGAAATGGCAGAAAATAATTTTTCTTCAAAATTTCTATTTGGGTTTCAAAACTCATTTTGAGCTGACTTTGATGTAATAAATTATAAAATAAAATAATTCCAAGTTTGGTCGGCCCTAAGGGCTAAATTTCTAGAACCTTCTCGGGTGGTGGAAATTGCCTATATAAAGAAGGCCCGTAGTGTTGTCCAGCGCAATTTTGGGTAGTAGATCTGGGTATTGATTTGAGGCTTTGTCCTACAGAATATTGTAAGGGATTGCCCATGTGGCTTTGCATATTGTAATTCTAAAATTTTGTAATTCCACATTTGTGGAGATAATAAGAAGCCAATTTTCTATTCTTGCATATTATTGTTGTGGTTCTCTATTTCTGTTATGTGTTTGTGGTATTAAGTGGAGCACCCTTCATCAAGTGGTATCAGAGTAAGAGTTCTTAAGTGTGTAAACAGATTGCTGACTGTGAGGTAGTTTGCACGAGGACCATGGTTAGGGTTTTAGCGCGCATCATGAAAATACCTCCATGAAGAGAACGTGGTGGAAGAGCTGGTGCTGTGACACCTGAGGTTAGAGAGCTGCAGAGACAAGTGCAATCATTGCAAGAAGAGATTCACAGAGGAATGAATCTTAATGTCAGAGACAAAAGTGAGGATGAAGCTGAAGAAGAATATCAAGAAGGAGAAGCTGAAATTATGAACCAGGAGGAAGAAAGACTTTTTCGGGCGATTTCCAAGATTGGGAAAAGACCTAAGATTGAGGTTCCTACATTTTTTGGAAATCTTAACCCGGAGGAATTGTTCGACTGGATCCATGAATGTGAGGAATATTTTGAGTATGAAGATGTTGAGGATCCTGATAGGGTCAAATTTGCAAAGGCCAGATTGAAAGGTCAAGCGAAGATCTGGTGGCAAGAAATTTAATTGGAGTGAAATAGAAGAGGGAAAGATAAAATCACAAGATGGAATTGGATGGTGGATAAATTGAAGTGACAGTTCATTCCTGTTGATTATGAGCTTGACCTACTAAAGAAAATGCAAAGTTTGAAGCAAGAAGGAAGATCTGTTCAGGAGTATACAAAGGAGTTCTATCGACTCCTCATCAGAACGGGCCATGGAGAAGCTGATAAGGAGAAATTTGCCTGATACCTTAATGGGTTAAGGCCAAGCATTCAGGAGGAGTTGAATCTGGTTTGAATGAACAGTATTGAGGAGGCATACCAGTTTTCCCTAAAAGTAGAGGAAAAGCTGAACAAGAAGTTTGAGAGCAGACAAAATGAAAGAGGTCGTGGTGGAAGATCTGGTGGATGGTCATATGGTGGCTGAAATGAAGATCTGAAAAAGAAGGATGAGGCCAGTAGTTGTCAGAATCAGAGAGGAAATAATTCCAATCATTTCCAGGATCAGAGTAATAGAGATCAAAGAGGAAGAGGAAGAGGACAAGGATCTGGAAGAGGAGGCTTCCGTGGAACATGTTTTCACTATGGAAAAGAAGGTCATAGGGCATTTGAATGTCCTCAGTGCCAAGGCAGAATAGACAGGAGAAATGAAGGCCAGGCCAGAGTTGCACATGTAGATGAAGATGCTAGATCATCAAATTTTGAAGATGCTAAAAGAGGAGAAATGCTAATTAACATAAGAGTCTTGCTGATTGGTGAGAATGAACCTGAACAAAGGAGGACCCTATTTCGCACTAGATGCAAGTGTGAGGGTAAATACTATGATGTGATTATCAATAGTGGAAGCACTGACAATTTGGTGTCAGAAAAGATGGTGACAAAGTTGAATCTCAAGAGACAGAAATACCCACATCCATATCAGATTGCCTGGGTCCAGGATGACACAAGGTCATGGTCAGTGAACAGTGCCTAGTAAAGTTCAAGATCGGCGGGTACCAAGATGAGGTACTATGTGATATCATCTCTATGGATGCATGTCATATGTTGTTGGGTAGACCATGGCAGTTTGACAGATGTGTTGTACATGATGGTCATGCGAATACCTATTCCCTGACAAAGGATGGAGTGCAACATAAGCTAAATCCATTGAAGGAGACCGAAGAAAAGGTATGTGGTAATGCAAGAATAACATTTGTTGATGGAAGAAAATTCCTAGATGGTATGAGGCATGAGCATGTGTGTTTTGATTTAATTCTAAATGTTGGTAAAGAAAAAGTAGAGGATGTACCTATAGAGGTTGCAGATTTGTTGAATGAGTTTCAAGATATTGTATCTAATAATGTACCTAATGGATTACCACTGGTAAGGAAGATTAGTCATCAGATGGATTTGATTCCAAGAGCTAGTTTGCCAAACAAGATAGCACACAGAATGACACCAACAGAAAGTGAAGAGTTGAACAGACAAGTACATGAGTTATTGCAAAAGGTGTTGATTCGAGAGAGTCTGAGTCCCTATGCTGTACCAGTAGTATTAGCACCAAAGAAGAATGGAGAGTGGAGGATGTGTACATATTCCAAAGCAATAAACAAGATCACAATAAAGTATAGGTTTCCATTGCCACGAATGGATGATATTATGGACTGTTTGAGTGGAGTTATGTATTTCTCAAAGATAGATCTGAAGAGTGGATATCACTAGATTCAGATTAGAGAAGGAGATAAATGGAAGACTACCTTCAAGACAAAGGAAGGATTGTATGAGTGGTTAGTCATGCCTTTTGGGCTAACCAATGCACCAAGCACTTTCATGTGGCTCATGAACGAGGTTCTGAAAGAATTTCTGGGTAAGTTTGTCATTATTTACCTAGATGATATTTTGATTTTTAGCAAGATATTGGAGGAACATATGATGCATATTCATATGGTGTTTGAGAAGTTGAGATATGAGAAATTGTTGATTAATTTGAAGAAGTGCAGTTTTGTGAAGAAAGAGTTAGTGTATTTGGGATTTGTAGTTTCAACAAAAGGTCTAAAAATGGACCTAGAGAAGGTACAGGCTATCCTTGAATGGCCTACTCTAAGGAGTGCTACAGAGATAAGATCTTTTCATGGTCTAGCTAGTTTTTACAGAAAGTTTATAAAATTTTTTAGCAGTATTTATGGTCCCTTGACTGAGACAATGAGAGGGGATAGAAAAGAGTTTAAGTGGACTAATGGGGCAGAAAAGAGTTTTCAATTGTTGAAACAAAAAAGTTACAGAACAACCTATTTTAGCACTTCCAAATTTTAATAATATATTTCAAGTAGATTGTGATGCTAGTGGTACTACAATAGGAGCTGTTATGAGCCAAGAAGGTAAACCTGTTGCTTATTTTAGTGAGAAGTTAAATGATGCCAAGAGAAAATATTTTGTCTATGATCAAGAATTTTATGCTATAGTTCAGACATTAAAGAAGTGGAGACATTATCTTCTTCCTAAGGAGTTTATTTTGTATACTGATCATCAAGCGTTGCAATATTTGAATAGTCAAAGAAAGTTGAATCAGAGGCATTTGAAATGGGTTGAGTTTTTTCAGAGTTATACATTTGTTTTGAAACACAGGAGTGGAAAGTCTAATAAGGTTGTGGATGCTCTTAGTAGAAGGAAACTATTGCTAACAGAGATGTAGATTGAAGTGGTTAGGTTGAACGAACTCAAGAATTTGTATCCAGATGATCCTGATTTTGGTGAAGCTTGGAAAGCTTGTACAGAACCTGTTACTCTAGACAGGACAAAATGGCTGGATTTTATCATCCAAGATGATATGCTATTTAGAGGGAGTCAGTTGTGCATTCCACGAAGTTCTATGAGGGAGAATCTCATCAAGGAGAAGCATAGTGGAGGTTTGGCTAGACATTTTGGTCATGATAAAACCTTTTCTTTGGTTGGTGAGAATTATTATTGGCCACAATTGCAGCAAGATGTGAAGAAGTTTGTATAGAGTTGCAGAGTATGTTAGATGGAAAAAGGAGTAAAGAAAAATATAGGATTATATCAGCCATTACCTATACCAGAGAAGCCTTGGGAGGATATCAGTATGGACTTTGTTCTTGGTTTATCGAGGACACAACGGGGACATGATTTAATTTTTGTAGTAGTTGACAGATTTTTGAAGATGGCACATTTCATTCCTTGCAAGAAGACTAATGATGTTGTTCATGTAGCAAAATTATTTTTCAGAGAAGTGGTGAGACTACATGGTTTTCCAAAGACCATAGTTTCAGATCGAGATACTAAGTTTGTTGGATATTTCTGGTGGACATTGTGGAAGAAGTTGAAGATAGATTTGAAGTTTAGTTCATCACATCATCCATAGACTGATGGATAGACAGAGGTGGTGAATAGAAGTTTGGAAAATCTATTGAGATGTTTGGTTGGAGATAAGCCAATAGGATGGGATTTGATTTTACCATAGGTAGAATTTGCATACAATAATTCTGTCAATAGGAGCACTGGTAAATCACCATTCCAGATTGTATATGGAAGTAGTCCAAGAAATGCATCTGAGTTGAGAAAGATGGATAAAGGAGAAATAAGTAGTGCTAAAGGTAAGGATTTTGCAGAACATTTGAAGAACATCCATGAGGAGGTGAGGAAGAATATTACCAAGATGAATGTGCAGTATAAGACTAAGGTAGATGAGAAAAGGAGGCATGAGGAATTTCAGGTTGGGGATGAAGTCATGGTTCATTTGTGGAAGGAGCAGTTTCTAGTTGGTACATATAACAAGCTGAAAATGAAGAAGTTTGGACCATGTAAGATATTGAAGAAGCATGATTCAAGAAATGCATATGAGATAGGATTGCCTACTGAGCTGAATATTTCACCAGTGTTTAACATTTCAGATTTGATAGAGTATCATGAAGAAGGTGTTGAAGATGAGGTTGCAGCAACACAGTGGAGTATTCCAGCAACTAGTTCAGATATCAAGGAGATTGAAGACATACTGGATAGTCATGTTGGCAGAAGCACAAGGAACAGGACATATGAAGAGTATTTGGTCAAATGGAAAGGACAACCTATTGAAGATTCATCATGGCTAACAAAGGAGGAGGTTAACCGTCTTGGTTTTCCTCTGCACACTTGAGTCATGACATGGTCACTTCTTAAATTACACTGGGTGTCTGATGCAGGAGCATCCTGGGTGTAAGAACAATCTTGCATCACCCAAAAATATTTCTATTTTTGTATTCAATAAGGGCTATCTTGTGCAGAGTTGCTATTTATGGAAACTTGCTATTTTTAGTGAGTTGGTCTTACAATCTCAGAATGTCTGATTTTACATATGGAGGTTCATCTTAGTCATATTAGCCTACCAGCAAAGTTTCATGGCTAGATCAGGTGTAGTTTTGAAGATATTGAAGATTTTTGGTATTGGCAGCAGGGTACAGAAACTTCAAACTCAGTTTTGAAGGCTTTAGAGGCCCCATATGAGGTTTAAAATTTGGGTGATGGGTGCTTTGCATGGGTCAAGCTTGTAGAGCACTTCGTGGCATTTCTAGAATGGGGTTATAATAGCCAATCGGGTCAATAGGCGATGACTTATGGTCTTCGAAAGTTGGGTCACCTGAAATGGCAAAAAATAATTTTTCTTTAAAATTTTTGTTTAGGTTTCAAAACTCATTTTGAGCTGACTTTGATGTAATAAATTGTAAAATAAAATAATTCTAAGTTTGGTCGGCCCTAAGGGATAAATTTCTAGAACCTTCTCGGGCGGTGGAAATTGCCTATATAAAGAAGGCCCATAGTGTTGTCCAGGGTAGTTCTGGGTAGTAGATCTGGGTATTGATTCGGGGCTTTGTCCTATAGAATATTGTAAGGGAATGCCCATGTGGCTTTGCAAATTGTAATTCTAAAATTTTTTAATTTCACATTTGTGGAGATAATAAGAAGCCAATTTTCTATTCTTGCATATTATTGTGGTTGTTTCTTTATTTTTGTTATGTGTTTGTGGTATTAAGGGGAGCACCCTTCATCAATATATATAGAAGGTCAAGTGGTGAATAGAACATATACAGCATGCAGAAATCATTTTGAAGAAAGGTATGTGTGAATTTTGAAGGATGGTTAGATATCCTTGAGGAGCAGCAAAGATTTATTTGATCAGTAATGATCTAGTGAACTAGAACATAGATCTATATTTAGCAATTCAGTTGCAGGTCATTTCATTTTTACTCTCTTACAATTGTAGCAGTGATATGAAAATCTCTTAACCGAGTTGGTTTAAGAACCATTTTATAAATCCTCTAACAAGGTGACAGTTCTATTGAATTGTTTCAAGACCTCTTACAAGGCCACTCCTAGCAGGGTGATTAAATCCTCTAACAAGGTCACACCTAATAGTGTGTTTTGTAACCTTTTACTAGGTTGACTTCTAACTGGGCATCACTTCAGAAGAGTTAAAAATAGTAACTAGTTACATTGGTGGTTTTTCCCATATTGGGTTTCCATGGTAAATCTGGTGTTTCTTGTGTTCATGTTATTTTCTTTATTCATGTAAGTTAATCAGTGATGAATGCTTAAGAACAGTTTAATTATTACACACTTCAAGGATCAAGTTTTTGATGCAGTGGAAGGTAGGAGAATCTTTGATGGAGATGTCCTAGCCCCCAGAAAACAACCACATAATAGAATATAATAACAATATAGAGATATAGATCCACACAATGCCAATACTCATAATAGAATCATCATATTTTCATCCAACATGCCCAGCTATAAGGCCTTCCAGGTTATGGCCAAATACAATGCAATTACAATAGAAACTCCACAAGATCTTGTAAGATCCAACCAAAACCCTAGCTAGCCCAGATCCACACACTGGTAGGAACCCCCAAGGAAGATCTAAACTTGTGCTCGCAAGCCCACCAAGCAATCTCCTTGTTTCCCAAGCTGCAGCTACTAGCTCTCCTCAAAACTCACTCCACATCCACCTCCTCTTCTCCCAAGTGGATGAATGATTGCCAAAGACTTCCCCCACAACCCCTACTTATACCAATCTAAGCCACAGGTCGGCCCTGAAAATAAATTAAATACAAATACCGAAATTAAATGCCACAAGTCGGCCAACAACAACAATTAAATTCCCAAAATAGATGTCTTAGTAAAATTGCGATATCTCCTAGGTTCGGATGAATTAGAACTTGTGCTTCAAACCGTAGGAAAAAATATAGGCCCTCTTCAATCCTTGAAAATTTCAGCCTCTAACACTTTATGGAAAATTACTTATATAGCCTGAAATAGGCACTAAAATCCCAAGCAAGGCCGAGCTCCTTCTAGGCCATGCTGAGAAACCAAGACCATTAAATACATCAAAACCAATTACCCAAGACCCAAGTGGGTTTATCCAACTCTACCAAACCCCTCACATATGAAAATAAGTCCACATGACTCCATCAAATTTCCCAAACATGCAAGATAGCCAACTACCCTAGGATGCTCTTGCATCAGACTCCCCAGGTGCGAAAAGAAGTATGCCTCATACTTTGATGCTAGATGAAATATTTGCAACCATCTTCATCTTCACCAAAGGATTCCACTCCAACAGGGACAATATAACCAACATGAAAATCATCCAAATCTGTATCCATCTATCAACCACTAGAATCTCAACCATCCAATCAACATGCTCACTCCTAGGAACAAACTGAACATAGTGCCTCACCAACATTCTTTGTAGCTGATCACTACCAACAACAACAATATCCTCAAACATGAAATCCATGTCACCAACATGTAAGCTCAAATCCACAATAGGAGCAACATGTAAATCCTCAACCATGTCAACCACCAACAGGTCCAGATCAGGAACATACAGATCCGTAGTATCATGTAGATCCTCAACCACATCAACAACTAGTGAATCCACACCAGAAACATCCATATCAACAACATCCATATCACCAACATATGGATCATCACCCTTATCAAACTGATTATCCATGACCAAGTGCTCCACAATTTCCATGTCAGACTCAACCAACTGATCATGAAAACCAACCTCAATCACAGCATCAACAAGGTTAGGAAGCTCCATAGAAACATCCACATGTTTCTCCGTAGGTTCCGCATCAGCCTCCACACACTGATCAACAAAACCAACTTCCATCTCGACCTTGCTATGCCCTCTTCTCTCTCGAACAAGTCTTCTAACCGGCCAGACAACTCACTTCCTAATCGGTAGACTCCAGCTCCATGATTTCAAGGTCTCTCGAACTCTCTTATGAAATTTATCCAGAGATGGATCACTCTCAACCATCCTTTCCTTAACTTTATTAGTCCATCTAGCTTCCAACTGAGCAAAAGTCTTTGAAATATTCTTCTCCACCACATCATGGAGTTTTGCAATCATCTCAGGGTCCAATCTTCTTAGAGCCATCTTCTAAGATCTTCGCAAACCCTCTGCAACAAATCACCAACTAGATCCAACCTTCAACCAAGTCCTAGTGCAAACTAGCTCACATTCGGTGCTCTATACACACAATCAGGAACAACCTTTACTCTGAAAAACTCCACCCAAGGTCCTGGTGTAAACTGCCTCACATTCAGTGCTCTGTCCACACACTCAGGAACAACTGTCCTCTTATACCACTTGATGCAATGCAAGGTAGGAGGATCCTTGATGGACATGTCCTAGCCCCCAAAAAATAACCACACAATAGAATATAATAACAATATAGAGATATAGATCCACACAATGCCAATACTCATAATAGAATCATCATATTTTCATCCAACATGCCCAGCTGTAAGGCCTTCCGGGTTATGGCCAAATACAATGCAATTACAATAGAAACTCCACAAGATCTCACAAGATCCAACCAAAACCCTAGCTAGCCCAGATCCACACACTGGTAGGAACCCCCAAGGAAAATCTAAACTTGTGCTCGCAAGCCCACCAAGCAATCTCCTTGTTTCCCAAGCCGCAGCTACTAGCTCTCCTCAAAACTCACTCCACATCCACCTCCTCTTCTCCCAAGTGGATGAATGATTGCCAAAGACTTCCCCCACAACCCCTACTTATACCAATCTAAGCCACAGGTCAGCCCTGAAAATAAATTAAATACAAATACCGAAATTAAATGCCACAAGTCGGCCAACAACAACAATTAAATTCCCAAAATAGATGTCTTAGTAAAATTGCGATATCTCCTAGGTTCAGATGAATTAGAACTTGTGCTTTGAACCATAGCAAAAAATATAGGCCCTCTTTAATCCTTGAAATTTTAAGCCTCTAACACTTTATGGAAAATTACTTATATAGCCTGAAATAGGAACCAAAATCCCAAGCAAGGCCGAGCTCCTTCTAGGCCATGCTGAGAAACCAAGACCATTAAATGCATCAAAACCAATTACCCAAGACCCAAGTGGGTTTATCCAACTCTACCAAACCCCTCACATATGAAAATAAGTCCACATGACTCCATCAAATTTCCCAAACATGCAGGATAGCCAACTACCCTAGGATGCTCCTGCATCAGTTTTACATTTCTCTGTATATTTACCGAGTGGCACAATAAATAAATTGTTAAGATATTTAAGGGATCAGTGGTAATATTTTTGTGGTTAACTGATTCACCCCCCCTTCTCAGTTACTGCATCTATATTTTCAACAATTTGTATCAGAGCTTTTGGTGCTTGCAGGAAGGGTTTCAAGGACCTAAGCTAAAGATCAGGATGTCTTACAAAAGAAAAATTCCAAGGCTTAACAGAAATAAATTTTCAGCATGGCAAGGTCTCATGAGACTTCATCTAGCTTCCATTGGTGATTCAGGATGAAAATATATTGATAAAGAATATACAATTCCTACTAGCACATTAACTATTGAAGACATTGTAGAGAAGAAGAACCATAACACTATGATGATAGACATTGCATTAGCTCTTAGATATGAAGAATTTGATGAAATCAAAGACTGCACAACTACTCATGAAATGTGGAACAAGCTGAAGAAAATCTATGGCAGTGATAACAATGTGAAGAGAGACAAAGCAGAGAGCCTAAGAGGACAGTTTGATTAGATGAAAATGAGAGAAGAAGAAAACATTGCAAAATATGTTGAAAGGATCAAGACAAGTGTTAGTGCAATCAGAGCTTCTGGAGGAAAAATTGATGATGAAACTATTATAAGTAAGGTTCTTAGAAAATTACTTCCTATTTATGCAATAAGAGTTTCTGCTATTCAAGAAAGAAGATGTGAAGAAAATCACAATATAACTTTGGATGCCTTTTTTGGAAGATTGACAACCTTTGAACTGGATAACTGTGACAACTATGTTCCAACTTCTAAAAATATTGAATCAGCTTTTGAGGCCAAACTTTCACTCAAGAAAGGGAAGAGAATCCAATCAAAAAGTGAAGAAGAATCAAAGGAAAGTTCTGATAGCGATCTTGAAGTTATTGAAGCATTACTTGCAAAGAAGTATTCAAGAGGCAGAGGAAAATACAAAGGTAAAACTCCCTTAATCTATTTTTCATGTGAAGAAATTGGTCATATTGCAGCTAGGTGTCCAAACAAGCAAAGAAAAGATGAGAAGAAAAGTTACAAGTACAATGGCAAGAAAAATTTCAAATCATTCAAGGATAAAGGTAAGAAAACATGTTTTTTAGCTAAATATTCAAATGATAGTGAAGAAGAAATTGTTTTCATTGCTGTAAAAGATGAATCTGATAATGATGAAGATGAGATGGCACTTATCTCTCATATAAGCAAGAATGATACATGGATTATAGATAGTGGATGTTCACATCATATGACTAGTGACAGGACTAAGTTTGAACACTTTGAAAACTTTGATGGTGGTAATGTAAGGTTTGGAAACAATGAACCTTGTTGTATAAAAGGAAAGGGATGAATTTCATTAACCAAAGAACTTATATGTGATAATGCATATTGGGTTGAAGGACTAAAGCATAATCTTCTAAGTGTAGAACAACTAATTAACATTGGATTCAAGGTTGAATTCATGAATGGCAAAGCAAGACTGGTGGATGACAAAGGAAAACTGATAGGATCAGGCAAGCAAACCAAAGGTAACCTATTTTATCTTGATCTTGGTGATTACTCATGTTTTATTGCTCAAATTGAAGAAAGTTGGTTATGGCACAAAAGGTTATGTCATGTAAATTTTGACAACATGATGAAAATAAGCAAATTCAAGAAAGTAAGAGGTATTCCTACTTTGAAGAAACCTAATGCTGGTCTATGCAAGAATTGTCAAATTGGTAAAATGAGAAAGTCTAGTTTTAAAAGTAAAAACTATCAATCTAAAGATATTTTGGAAATTGTGCATACTGATTTATGTGGACCTATTGGAATTGAGAGCTATATCGGAGAAAAAATCTTTATTCTCTTTGTTGATGATTACTCTAGAATGATGACTATTATGTATTTAAGAGAAAAGTCAGAAGCATTTGAGAAGTTCAAATGGTATTTAGCAAGAGTAGAAAAGGAAACAGGAAAAAGAATAAAATGCTTGAGATCAGACAGAGGTGGTGAATTCATCTCCCATGAATTCAATAATTTCTACATTGAAAGAGGAATCAAAAGACAGGTATCATCCCTGAGAACTCCTGAGTAGAAAGAAGGAATAGATCTATCATGGACTATGCAAGGAATCTAATGATTGAAAAGAAAATTCTATGAAATACTAGAAGGAAGCTATTAGCACTGCAGTTCATACCTTGAACCGAGTACAACTAAGAAAAGATAAATTCAAGACTCCGTATGAATTATGGTATGGCTACAAACCAAATGTAAGTTACCTAAAAGTATTTGGTAGTAAATGTTACATCTTAAAAGAATCTAGAAAAGGACAATTTGATGTAAAAAATGATGAAGGAATATTTTTGGGATATTCTTGCAAAAGTAAGGCATATAGATGTCTAAATTTGTCTACTCACAAAATCATAGAAAGTGCACTTGTGAGAATTGATGAGTTTGCAAAAAAGACTGAAGAAGAAAGCAAAAAGGAATTAGAGGATTACAAAAAAAAATTTTACATCGAACCTGATACATTGCCAGACCCATATAAAGAAACTACATCTACCGAGCCTAGTACAGTAACCGAGTCACAAGAAGAAGTTCAGACTGAGTCACAAAGTATCGAGTCTCAGTCTGAAGCTATCGAGCAAGTATCTACCGATCCCGAGCAACCTAAACCTGAAGATGAAGAAGATGAAAATGTAACTCATTCAGGAAGCAAGGAACCTGTATTGGCCAAGTACATCAGAAAGCATCATAAACCAGATCAGATTATTGGAAACAAATCAGATGGTACCATGACAAGAAGTAAACTAAAAGGTACATGTTTATTTTCTAATTTTGAACCTAAAAATGTCAAATATGCATTGGAAAATGAAAGTTGGATTGAGGCTATGAATGAAGAAATAGAGAAAATAGAGAAAAATAAGACATGGACTCTTGTACCTAGGCCTAAAGATAAAAATGTAATTGGGACAAAATGGGTATTTAGAAATAAGTTGAATGAAGATGGTCAAGTATCAAGAAACAAAGCAAGATTGGTATGTAAAGGATATTCTCAAGAAGAAGGAATAGATTATGGAGAGACTTTTGCTCCTATTGCAAGATTAGAAGGTGTGAGGACTTTACTTGTATATGCAGCACATAAAGGATTTCAAGTATATCAAATGGATATAAAATCTACATTTCTCAATGGTATTCTTGAGGAAGAAGTCTACATTGAGCAACCTAAAGGTTTTATTGATCCGAAAAAAAGGGATACAGTCTGCGAATTACACAAAGTATTGTATGGTCCGAAACAAGCTCCTAGAGCATGGTATGAAAGATTACATAACTATCTTACTCAAATTGATTTCAAAAGAGCTAATGACAATAGTAATTTATACATCAAAGAAGGATCAGATAACAAAATTGTTTTAGCAAAAATATTTTTGGATGATACTGTGTTTACAAGAAATGATGATCAATGCAAAGAATTTTCAGAGCATATGAATAAAGAATTTGAAATGTCTATGTTTGGTCAAATAAAAAATTTTGTTGGACTTCAGATTCAGTAGAACAAAAATGGTATCTACATTACTCAGTCTAAATATATTAGGGAAATACTTAAGAAATTTGGTATGGAAGATTCAAAACTAGTTGGTACTGTGTGCTATAAATGTGTCACACTTCTATGAATCATTACGTGTAAGGAAACTCAAGAATGAGCCATCACAAATCGATCCATAGCTCCCTAGGCATGGAGTGCAAGGGTTTTAAGAATGCTCTCAGCTAGAGCTATTAAGCCAATAACCTTGCTAGTAAACCATGCAATGAGAGATTCAATGAATTAATCTAAAGCATAAAGAAAATCTAAACTAAGAATGCCATGAAAATGAAACTACTATGTAAGAAATGAAATCTAACTATGAAGCAAGAAAGCCATGATGATGCAAGAATGAAGACAAGAAGATAGAGTGTTGATGAAGATCCAAGATGAATGCCAACAATTCTTGAAATCTTCAAACCCTAGATGCAAGAATATCTCCAAAAGCTCCAAGATGACCTAGAAAACCTGTAGCATAACAATGGCATAAAAATTTGTGTGTGCAAATGAGGAAGAGAGCTCTTCTTTTATAGGAGGTGAAAAATCAATGGACCATGGAGATTAAGAGGCAAAAGATTTAATCAAGGGTGGAGCTTGAAAGAGGAGCAACCCATGTGCACAAATATCTTCCAATGAGAAAATAAGAGTTGAATTTTGTGTTCATATGAGACAAAAAGTGCTTTTTCCCTTTTTATAAAATAAGAATAATGCTTTATTTGTGCAACTTAGGATAAGAGGAAAAGTGGGGGCTTTTTATTTATTAAAAGGGGAGGGAATATTCCTTTTAATAAATAAAGACTTAGGATAAGATGGTTAGCCCATAGAAAATAATCAAATAAATGATAGAACTAGGATTTGATCAAGAATAAACAATTTATGATTTAGAAAAAGGGGCTAATAGCCTAGGTGACCATTTTTAGGTATATACATTTGCCCCTCTTTGACTAATGTGTGATCGATCTGGGAACACATGTAGTCAAAGAATGAAGTTGAAATCTGAGATTGATTTGGGATCACAAAGCAACTCAAATCAGCCAAGAAAGTAAGAGATAGCCAAGAAGGCAAGCAAATAGTGATCTGACTCCAAAGAATGAAGTGCAGAGAGATAGAAAATCCTACATGGTCAGCCTGGTAGCGATAGTATTGAACACTTAGGAAAGAGATAGCCAATAAGATATGATGTGTCTGCCCCCTCGGGATCAAAAGTGAAATCTGGGTAGAGGGAATGCAGAAGCAAGAGAGACATGATCAAATCACTAGAAATCATAATCAAAGCTGAAGAGAATAGAACAACCATCAAGTAGTGAAGGTATGCCCCACACATGGGACATGGGGCACGAACCAAGTGGTCCCTCAACCCGAAAACACCATGGAGAGGGGGAAGAATTTGAACTTGAGATTGAAAGTGAATGAAAGACTAGAAGTTTGAAAGAGATGGAGATGAAGAGGTGAGGAATGCCCCAGTGAAGATTGAAGGATCAGGCCTCAAAAGGTCAGCCAACTATGTGAAAGAGGGGGAAAAGGTGATTTGGATGATCAAGGTGAACTTGGATTTTAGTTTTGATCCCGAAATGAAAGGAAAATGATGTGATATGAAAGACAAGAAGCGAAAGACATGATCAGGAAGAAGTGAAAGGTGAGCACAGTTGATTAACAAGTCCATGTAAGATGAAAAGGAGAGCTCTCTCCATATGCAAGATGCAAAACTAAACTAACATGAACTTAAAAATGCAAGCTACATAAAAAGTGGTTTACTTGAAAGGTCACAAAGCCAATAGACATCTAATATTCATCATTGATCATTATTGGTAGTGTCGCAAGATCATACAATACACACTAGCATAGCTATGTGGATCTGAATATGATCTATATCAGATAGAAATGTGGAAATCTCACCTAGGCATCAAAGACATGTAGGTCCAGATGACTAATGCAGTGAGATCACCTAAGTTTGATATAACAAGATTATGCTTGCATCAAGACACAAGAAAGTCAAGATGACTAGAAGCATCACTCGTGAAATAGTCAAGGATAATACCTTGTAGGTCCATAGTGTCAAGTAAGACCAGCATAAATGCTCATGACAGTGAGGACCAACAAGATATACCCACAAGTAGATAAAGAAATAAAACATGTTCTCATACCCTCAGTCTTCTAGCTATGCATCATCAAAAATAATCATAGGGGGAGAACACTCAGCAAAGAAATCATCATAGACAACATGCAAAGAAATAAATTCAAACAAATCTTAGCAAGTCAAGTGCATGTGTGTAGGTCATAGAGTCAAGCTTTGAGTATCACATCTGCCAATGAGAAATATTGCATCATCCAAGCCGGTGGGAAGGATATCTGATAAGTGTTAAGAAACACTTGATGCTAGGGTAGTGTTGAAAAACAAAGTTGGGGTGGTGTTGAAAAACACCATTTGTGAGGTGCCTAAGAAACCCAGACGCACAAAGAGACCCAAGATAAGCTTAAAACAATGTATGCCCCCTAGACTAAGACAAGAGTCAATTCCAGGCTAGGAGAGGCAAAGTGAGAAGTGGAGTGAATGAGCACCATGCAAGACTGATAGACATAGGTGCAGAGGGTCTCAAGCAATGCCTATTTCTAGGTTTTCACCACTTGATAGATTTATTGCAATTTTTTCAGGACTTTTTATAAATTGTTTTTGTAGTTTTACTACCAAGGCGCTTGTTTCCAGGTTTTCACCAAGGCACTTTTTCAATTTTTTTTGATTTTTTTTTTATTTTTTTATTTTTTTGGTGAGACATCAAAGTGACTATTACTAGGTTTTCACTAGGATGCTCATTTTTTTAGTACTTTTTATGCTTTTAAGGATTTTTTCAGCATCATATATGAATTTTTTTTGGTATTTTTTTAGGATCGTAAAATATGTACAAAGGATGCCCCAGACAGAAATGGGCATCAAGAATCTACTTCCTTTGATGTAAAGAACTAATAGGCCCCAAGCCCAAATGCTACAACTATGACAATAGGAGGTCTCAACCAGTTCGACCAATAATAACCAGCCCTGAGCAATGTCTGAGCTAGCAGAGGATCGTTAGAATGTGATCCACATATGCCATCATGGATTTCAGCTAGCACTTTTTCTAACTCCTCTATTTCTAGACACTTAAGGAGAGTTCCATCTAGACCCTTCCTATACAAGTCACCAGAGACAAAGGCAAAGTGTAAGGGATGGTGGAAGGAATGGCGTGGTGGATTTGCAAGAGGAATATGAGGTGGAAGATATGAAAAGATGGTAGGATTGTAAGATTTGTGAGCAGGATAGCGTAATTCATCCACCAAGAACTTGAAGAGAAATTTATGGTTTTTCATTTGTAAGATGGATGTTGAAGTAACCAAGGCATTACTAACTTTGTTCTTAGCTCTAGGAATGGGCTGAAGTATAATAGATATGAGATCATGCTTGAGGTAGTGCATCATTTTTTTGTAGAGAATCAGCTTGTCATCTTTTATTTGAGAATCATTATTTTTGAGCAGATTTTTATTTTTACTTTTCTTAGGTGCGGATACTGCCACAATTTGGTTTTCACCATCTGACCATTTCTCTTTTCTTTTGACTTGATGACCGTGATGTTTGATTGCTTATTCAATCTTTTTTGTTGCTAGTTCTTTGGTGGAAGAAGTAATAGGTGTTGATGTGAGATGAAATGAAGTGACTGGTTCAATAGTATTTATGTGAAGGATGTCATCTCTGGTGACACGAGAGGTTGAGCCTATAGACTAAGCTCCAAAAGTAGCTAGATCTAGACTTGTCATAGAAGAAAAAGCGTGGTCCACTAAGGCAATACGAGGAACAAACTCATCAGACGCCACACAAGACCCATCAACCATGTTAGGTGGGTTACGAGAGGTATGAACCACATCAACATCCATATCTATCATGGGAGGATCTTCTGGAAGAGGCTTAAGATGTGGAGAAGTAGAGATACTCATATCATTATGTGAGAGATCACCTCTTTGTAGCAGTCGTGCAATGTTGCGATGTTGTCTATCATAGTGTAATGATTCTTTAGGCACATAGGTTCTAGACATAGACATCTCAGCCATATCATCAGTAGATATACATTCTTCTCCCCAAAGGAGTGAAGTAGAAGGAAGATCATCTCCCATTTGAGCCATAGTGTGTAGTGGTGACTCATCTGTATCTATGTCTGAATTACTAAGCATGGGAGTATTTATAGAATCCTCTCTATAGATCCACTCTTGAATAGCTTGTTCTTCTCTTTCTACTTCTAAAGGAATGGATGAAGGAACAAAGGTATCAAAGATCACCATAGCAGAAGTGGAAGGCTTCATCTGATCAGAAGGTCTCCCATATGACCTAGGAGAAATAGGTATAGAAGCAAAGTAACCCAGTGTATATTCACCCATACCAAGGCTCATCATCTTAAGTGATTTCTCAGTAGCACCTAGAGATGTACTAGGATCAACAAAAGGTTCATTATGAGGAACAAATTTTTCAGTAGCAGCAAGCACATTGATAGCAATAGTATGGTCTCCAGGAATCACAACTTCAGTGCCATTGTATGGAAATTTGATGCACTGATGATAAGTGGAAGGACCATCCTGCATGTCATGGATCCAAGGATGACCCAAAAGAATGTTATATGCAAGTGGGATGTCCAATACTTGGAGGCTAATATTTTTCATGACAGGGCCCACTCGGACAGGCAGCATGACAAGACCTTTGGAAGATCTTTCCACTTCATCGTAAGATTTTATAGTAATCTTCTTTTTAGAATCCACAGTGAATTATGACAAACCCAATTGTTGTATAACATTGAAAGAAACAATATTTAACCCTGCACCATTGTCTATCAGGACTCAGTGGACTCAAGTATTGTAGACTAGAACTTCAATGTGTAAAGCTAGATTATGAAGGTGAGTAATAGATATGTCATCTTCTACAGAAAAGGAGAGAGATAGCAGAGATGAAATGTGGTTGACCATAGCTTAAAATTGATTCAGATCAATGTCATTGGGAACACGTGTTGTACGTAGAGCCTCATCAAGAATCTCTCTATGCGAAGAGGATAACCGAAGCAACTCAAGGATAGATATTTGTGCTGGTGTCTTTTGCAAATGTTGGACAAGATCATAGCTAGGGGTGGCTGAAGGAGCCACTTGTTTGGAAGGCAAAGCTTGCTTGGGATCTTGCACAATTTTAAGGACAATCTTGGCTTGCCCCCTAGTAACAGCATTCAGTGTCTCACTTTGGGAAGATGAACTATCACGTGTTTGCAAGATCAACTTTGGCTTACCATGATTGGCTTTATTATCATCTTGAGACCTCATCATTAGAACGCTCTCAATGGGCTATACCATGTTGATCACAGGTGTATTAGAAGGATACATGTAATTGATCTTAGCATCATGATTCTTCTTATGTGTTTGAGAGGTTTCCCCCTTATCATGCTTAGGTAGAGGATCTTTGAAAGCTATGTGATTAGAATTTTTAGTTAAGCCATCAGTGGAGATTGTGCCATTCTTAATAAGATCCTGAATATCATCCTTAAGCCTAAAAAAATTGTTTGTTGGATGTCCCTTATTTTTGTGATAATGGCAGTAATGATCCTCTCTCCACCAATCAGGCTTATTTATCAGATCCCAGTTACCAGGTTTATCAGGAAGTGTAAGATATCCATTGTCAACCAAAGTCTTAAGGATCACATCGTAAGGTTTTGCCAACCTGGTATAGACTCACTTTCAAAATGACTTCTTAGGCTTATCTGCATATTGAGGTTTAGGAGCATTGTGAGTGTTGCTAGCTTCTTGTTGTTTTGCTGCATAGATAGCATTGGAGAGATTGAAAGTGGGCTCTTTAACTTTAGGAGCATCAACAACCCCATCATTAACAACATACTTGTTCTTATTCCAAGGTTTGTTCTTGTCTTTTCCATTGCCTTTAGCATCTTTATTAATAACAATATCCCCTTTTCTTATAGCTACATCCTCAATTCGATATGTACTTTCAACCATGTCATTGAAAGAGGAGAATAGTTGTTTCCTTAGATCATAATACAACTTAGGCACAAAAGTGTTGACAAAAATATCAATCTTTTCCCTTTCAGGTAGCTGACAAGGATATCGAGAATACAATGACCTCCAATGTTGTAAGTAAGTTGCAAATGGCTCACCTTGATGTTGTCTTACATTACCAAGATCTATCACAGTGACAGGTTCTTGGATGTTGTAAGAGTACTGTTGGGTAAATCACTGAGCTAACTCATCAAAAGTCTTAAGTGGTGGTGTCAATTTTACAAACCATTCCAAAGCTTGGCCTCTTAAGCTTCGAGGGAATAAGCATAGGAGATATGTGTCTTCATGAAGAAAGTCCATACTAAGAGCATAAAAATGATGCACATGGTCATGAGGGTCACCATTTCCATCATACTTGTCATATTTAGGAACCTCAATATCCTTAGGAAATGGGACCATGTATAGATCTTTATCAAAAGGAAGAGCACAAATTGATTCTACAAAAGAGACCTTTGGAGGCTCTCTTTCTAATGCCATTTGGGTAAAGCATTGATTTTTCTGACGTAATTCTTCTTGAAGGACTTCCAATTCAGTTGGTACTCTTTGTTGGACAATTTGTCTGACATCATAGCCGGGAGGAAGCTTGTATCCTCTAGAAGTCATATATTGAAAATATTGATTGACATTACGCTCTAAAAGCTTATGCATCATTCGTTGGAAATCCACATCTTGTTCACATCTCATAAGATCCTCACTAGAAATGTCATCATTAGCCTCTGCCTCATGTTGATAGGGAGGAGGTCTAGGAGGTGAAGAAGGCATACCAAAAGTGGTTCTTGGAGGAGATCTTGGTGGCATGTTGTTGCCATTGTTGCCATTAAAAAGAGGTTTATGCTCATGATTACTAGTCTTAGGTTGCTCATGAAATGTCCCTCTATAAGCCATGCACCTAGTAGCATCCATCCTTTGTTGATTGTGTTCTTTGTCTAAGCGTGCTTGATTATCCTTACGCTCAAAGTGTTCTTGCAAGAGTTGAAACTTTTCTTGTTCAGTCAAAGTGAGTGAGACACTATCTGTGTTTTTGGGGGTCTTGAATGCAGAAAAGAGGAAACCTCCTTTATACCATGGTGTAGCCTTAGAATTCTCAGATTGGTCAGAACTAGAACTGTTGTTGCTAATGGGTGCTTTTGAACATCTAGTTCGAGAAGGTAACTATGTATAATTGAATGAAGGATGACTCTCCTACTCAAATTGAGACTGAGTTGTAACTGGCATGAAAAGATATGTTGGTTGACTAATAGAATGAGACAAAGTTTCTTAGATTTGAGATAAGAAAAGCTAATAAAGATCACTTGTCAAAGTAGAACAATAGAGAGATGGCTCGTCAAAAGTGCTCAAGCACTTACAGCAATCAATTGACTAAAGCTGAGCAATGAGCAAGAAGCTCAATAAGAAAGTAGCTAGAGAGGTAACCGTGATGCGACAAGTGATCAAGAGTAGCATTCATTAAACTCAAACCCAATAGTTTTAGCTCATTTGTTTTAGTCTAGAACAAATCTAAGCATGTAGGTAACAAACTAGTTTTAGGTAAGAATAGAAAAAGACACTCTACAATAGGTTAAAGTGCAAGTTTAGCCACTGTAAATTGCAGCAATGACAGGATAGCAAAAAGATTCTGGGTGATACTTTCTAGGTAGACAGGGTGATACTTCTCAGTTTGGGTGATACTTCACCTTAAGCCCGATGATAGACTGTAGTATGGTTGGGCGATAGACTCCAAGCTAGTGGGGTGATAGTCCAGAAGGCACGAACTATCATGCGATATACCTCAGCAAAGTGTGCAATAAAATAGCAGGGCACGAACTATCGCATGATATTTCTCAGTAAGGCGTGTGATACTGTTGCAGATTTGTATGACTTTTGGACTAGTGAATGTGAAAAACTTAGTTTTGAAGCATTTTAAAAGATCAAGTAAGTATATCAATAGATTTTTATCATTGATCAAGCACATAAGACATCAACCAAGGAGTTCAAGCAAGCAATTATCTTCAAACAATGAGCAAGGGGCAAAACAACCTTGCACATGAACAGAGATAGTGACTTAGTATTTCTACTCCCTAGAGATGCTACTTGTGTATGTTCTTGAAAATGTTTTAGCAGGCACATAAAACACAACAACATCTGAGCATGTTGTCTATAAGGCTATACATGGCTTTTCTAAAGGGAGTCCTTGATATATGCAAGGTACGTCAGGCCCAAATCCATAGATGAGAAGAATCCAAAATCACACAGCTAGGGGGAGACGGTAACCCAAATCTCCTCCTTCACTTCTCAAAGGTATAAAGTTCTTTGAGGCTTAGCCAAGAGTGATATCAAAATCAATTCTCAAGAGAGGTGTCTTTTGATTCACCACCTGCTATTTATACTCCACCATAACATAGGAGTTAAGGTCATCCCTTGAGGTGGTGTGTCCCCAAGTAGGCCTTCTAAAAATAAAATTAAGTAATTCACTATCAAAAGTATTTAGAGCACTAAAGGTGGAACACTTAACTCTTCAAGTAAATGCAAAGTGAGTCCAAAAGTGGGACACTTAACCCTTCAAGTGAATGTAAAGTGAGTCCAAAAGTGAAACATTTAACCCTTTAAGATAATGTGAAGCGAGTCCAAAAGTGAAACATTTAACCCTTCAAGAGAATGTGAAGTGAGTCCAAAAAGTGGAACACTTAACCCTTCACACAAACTCAAAGTGAGTCCAAAAGTGGAACATTTAACTCTTCACACCAACTCAAAGTGAGTCCAAAAGTGGAACATTTAACTCCTCACACCAACTCAAAGTGAGCCCAAAAGTGAAACATTTAACTCCTCACATCAACTCAAAGTGAGTCCACACCTTAGAAAATAAGTGAGTTCCAAAAAGCACAAAAGGGTTGCCAAGTGGAGCAATTAACGCTTCTTTCCTGTAGACCCCTTCCCTTTAATGTAGCACTGATCTTGCAACTACAGGATGGAAATGAGGGGCTAGTGGATTAGCGAGTCCAATAACCCAAGATAGCAATCTAGATCAATCACAAGTAACCTAAAGTTGCTTATCAATACTACTCACAAATGACAAAGGGTTGAATCAATGGAATATTTAACTTTCCAAGCAAACATAGAGTGAGTCTACAAAGTGGTGCATTTAACTCCTTATGTAAACAAATAATGAATCCATGCCCTAAATCACTCAATGAGATATTTGATATTGGAACCAAGAATTACTTAGGGTTCAAACACAAGCATTCACTTACACAAACTTGTATGAAAACAAATCTATGTTCATTCATTTCCCATTAAGAGCATCAATTGAAATGTGTTCTATGAAAGCATGTAAACACTCAAGCCAAACACATGAGAGGTTCAATTTTAATCCCAAGATCCAAGTGTTTTAGGGATGTAACAAAATACCTCAAGTCCAACGCTTTGTTTTAAGCATATTCCATGAAAGCAAGAGCACCTTCAAATGAACAAGATAAGACACAAGCAAACAAGATATGTAATGTATATCCAACTTATGCAAACCCTAGGATTAGATCTACAATTTATTCTTAGGAGCAATGATAACCAGCAAATAATCCAAATGATAACTCATATCATGCATTGAACAATGAAAAATAAGTGCATACCCATCACAAAATTTTATTTTTTTTGCATTTGACCTAGTCAACAAGATCTAATTTTTACCACATGAATTTGGACCCTAAACCTAAAATGAAAAAAAGAGACCTCTATCAAAAAATAGAGAGCTTTCTAAAAATGTAAAAATTTTAGAAAAACCTCTTCATTTGTGCCCTAGAGAGCCATTTTATCAAAAGAGACCAGTTTTTGTAAATCAACCAAATGAGCTATGATATGATCTCTAAATTAAAAACACAATGAATGGATCCCTTGTAGACTTTGAAGACCTTTCCAAAAATGTAAAAATTTCCAAAAAATATGATGATTTTCGCTAGAAATCAATTTTTTATGAAAAATCATAAAAAATACACATCACCTCTGAAAATTCTAAAAAAATTTTGGAACCTTTTTTGATATGTCTCCAACTTGAAAAAAAAATTTCAGACAAGAAAACCAAGCCATTTTGGAGATATGATCAAACCTTTAAAATCTAGGGTTTCCCATCTCCAAACAAATTTGCACAAGGGTTAACTCCAAAAATAATCAGAACCAGCAAGTGTTAGCTCCAAAAATAATTAAAACCAGCATGTAAAAAAGTGGGTGGACCCATGGTGGGCACCAAAAATGTGTGCTATAAATGTGTCACACTTCTATGAATCATTACATGTAAGGAAACTCAAGAATGAGCCATCAAAAATCGATCCATAGCTCCCTAGGCATGGAGTGCAAGGGTTTTAAGAATGCTCTCAGCTAGAGCTATTAAGCCAATAACCTTGCTAGTAAACCATGCAATGAGAGATTCAATGAATTAATATAAAGCATAAAGAAAATCTAAACTAAGAATGCCATGAAAATGAAATTACTATGTAAGAAATGAAATCTAACTATGAAGCAAGAAAGCCATGATGATGCAAGAATGAAGACAAGAAGATAGAGTGTTGATGAAGATCCAAGATGAATGCCAACAATTCTCGAAATCTTCAAACCCTAGATGCAAGAATATCTCCAAAAGCTCCAAGATGACCTAGAAAACCTGTAGCATAACAATGGCATAAAAATTTGTGTGTGCAAATGAGGAAGAGAGCTCTTCTTTTATAGGAGGTGAAAAATCAATGGACCATGGAGATTAAGAGGCAAAAGATTTAATCAAGGGTGGAGCTTGAAAGAGGAGCAATCCATGTGCACAAATATCCTCCAATGAGAAAATAAGAGTTGACTTTTGTGTCCATATGAGACAAAAAGTGCTATTTCTCTTTTTATAAAATAAGAATAATGCTTTATTTGTGCAACTTAGGATAAGAGGAAAAGTGGGGGCTTTTTATTTATTAAAAGGGGAGGGAATATTCCTTTTAATAAATAAAGACTTAGGATAAGATGGTTAGCCCATAGAAAATAATCAAATAAATGATAGAACTAGGATTTGATCAAGAATAAATAATTTATGATTTAGCAAAAGGGGCTAATAGTCTAGGTGACCATTTTTAGGTATATACAGGTACACCCATGTGTACTGGACTAAAGCTTACCAAAGATGATGATTTAAAAGAAGTAGATTAGACCTTATATAAATCAATGATTGGAAAATTATAGTATGTAGTACACACAAGGCTTGATATTGCCTTAGCAGCTGGTATAGTGGCAAGATTCTCGGCTAAACCCAGAGAAAATCACATGATGGCAATTAAAAAAATCTTGAGGTATTTAAGGGGAACTGAAGATTATGGCTTGTGGTATAAATTTGGAGGCTATCTAGATTTAAAAGTGTTTACTGATGCTGATTGGGCAGGAAACATTGATGACAGAAAGAGTACAAGTGGTGGAGCATTCTTTCTTGGCAAGAGGTTAGTATCTTGGACTAGTAAAAAGAAAAACTGCACATCCCAATCCATAGTAGAAGTAGAATATGTTGCTGTAGTAGTAAACTACTCTAATATTGTATGGTTTAAATAGCTTTTGGAAGGCATGAAGGTTGAGATCAAAGAACCAATTGTTATGTTTTGTGATAATACAAGTGCAATAAATATTTCAAAGAATCTAGTAATGCATTCCAAAACCAAGCACATTGCAATTAAATATCACTTTGTCAGAGAATTGGTGTAGGACAATGAAATTATATTGAAATATATTCATATAAAAGAACAAATTGCAGATATCTTCACCAAGCCACTACCTAAGGATGCATTCTTGTATCTAAGAGGCAAGTTAGGGGTCACTCCCCTATCCGAGGTTCACTAAATAAAGTTTTAGTGATGCATCAACTAGAACATGTTGAAGATCAATTAGTTGATGTAGCATAGTCAGGGAATCATTGCATATGAATCAGTACATAAGGTACATTGATATTTACCAAAATTGTGTAAGTTGTCTTTGGCATGTGTTGTCAAAGAGGGAGTGTTTGCTGTCATTTCAAGAAATTTCTAAGAAGAATAATTTGAGAAGTTAAGAGGGAGAGTTCTCAGTCAGAAAGAAGTTTGAAGATGATGAGAATCAGAATGAAGCTAAGGATATGTTTCTTACTCTAGGTTTCTTTATGAAATTTCATTGTGCTATGACATGTTGTGTTGCCATCAATGCCAAAGAGGGAGATTGTTGGATACAATTGTCTGAAGGACATTGTTTGATTAGATATGTGTTGTCTTTGATGTCACACAAATGTCATATCAATTATCATTCTCAATGTCTACTGAGTTCAGTCAGTCAGCTAAGTAGTTCTCAGTGTCTACCAAGCTCAATCGGTCAGCTAAGTGGTTCTCAGTGTCTATCGAGCTCAGTCGGTCAGCTAGGCAATTTTTAGTGTCTATCAAGTTCTCTTAGGTGTCAAAAGGAAACATGACAGGGAAATAGTGTTAACCGAGCCTCCTCGATTATTGAAGGAAAATTAGTGGTAACCAAGCTCTCTCAGTCTCTGAAGGATGTTGCAGAATTCATTGTGGTTACCGAGTTCACTCGGTCACCGAAGGAAATCTTTTCAGGATTAATGTTTACCGAGTAAGGTCAACCCTTCAAAGGATTTTGTTGTTATAGTTTGTTTATCCAAGTCAATTGTTATAATAATTATTAGTGCTGACTTGACAATCTAAATGTTAATTAAAATGACATATATATAGAGAAGGTCAAGTGGTGAATAGAACATATACATCATGTAGAAATCATTTTGAAGAAAGGTATGTGTGAATTTTGAAGGATGGTTAGATATACTTGAGGAGCAGCAAAGATTTATTTGATCAGTAAGGATCTAGTGGGGTAGAACAGAGATCTATATTCAGCAATTCAATTGTAGGTCATTTCATTGTTACTCTCTTACAATTGTAGTAGTGATATCAAAATCTCTTAACCGAGTTGGTTTAACAACCATTTTGTAAATCCTCTAACAAGGTGATAGTTCTATTGAATTGTTTCAAGACCTCTTACAAGGCCACTCCTAGCAGGGTGATTAAATCCTCTAACAAGGTCACACCTAATAGTGTGTTTTGTAACCTTTTACCGGGTTGGCTTCTAACTGGGCATCACTTCAGAAGAGTGAAAAATAGTAACTAGTTACATTGGTGGTTTTTCCCATATTGGGTTTCCATGGTAAATCTGGTGTCTCTTGTGTTCATGTTATTTTCTTTATTCATGTAAGTTAATCAATGATGAATGCTTAAAAATAGTTTAATTATTACACACTTCAAGGATCAAGTTTTAGCATTTCTTTGTATATTTACCGAGTGGCACAGTAAATAATTTGTTAAGATATTTAAGGGATCAGTGGTAATATTTTTATGGTTAACTAATTCACCCCCCCCCCCCTCTCAGTTACTACATCTATATTTCCAACATTCGTGAACCTCACGTAAAGCTAACTTAGACTCTTCTTCCTCTAGACATCTAAGTAACACCCCATCAAGACCCTTGTGATACAATGTTTCAGAAAGGATTATGTAACAGGTTGATTGGCATATGAAATTTCATTTTTGGGCTCGTGATTGGTCTAAAGGTAGTACTTGGTCTTTGAGATAGGTATATATAGGGTTGTACCAAGGTGATTAATGTCCATGAAGCAGGGCAACAATTTGGGTTTTAAGAAGGTCAAATGTGAGTTGTGCTAACTCTTCCACCAAGAATTTGTACTTCTCATTTTGATCTGGTTTTTGAAGGAAGCCAAGGTTGCCATTGCATCAGCTACTCTGTTCTTCTCTCTTGGAATTTTCTCAAATGTTATCAAAGCAAAATAATTTTTCCAAACATCAATCATAGCCTTGTATGACATTAATTTTTTTATCTTTGGTATTGTATTCATTATTGGCTTGATTGATTATTAGTTGAGAATCTCCATATACTTGAAGCTCAGTTATGTTACATTCTAAAGCCATCTGAATGTTGATCACTAAAGCCTCATATTCTTCTATATTGTTTTTGCATGGGAATGAAAGCTTGTAGGATTTGGGAATAGTGTACCCTTGTGGAGTAATCAATAATATACTAGCTCTAGAACCTCTTTGTGTATATGAGTCATCGAAGTAAAACTTCCATGTCTTTGCTTCTATGTTTACAATTGCAGAATCCAAAAATTCCACTTGAATGGTTTGTGTAGAAGTCAATGGGTTTTTAGCTAAGTGATATGATATCACTTGTCCTTTTATTTCCTTTCTATCCACATACTCAATGTCAAATTCACTTAATATCATGACCCATTTTGCTATCCTATTGGTTAAGGCAGTTTTGCTTAACAAATACTTTAGAGGTTCAATTTTGGCAATTAGCTTCACCTTGTGCATCAACATATAATATCTCAATTTTTGAGATGCAAAGACAACTACTAGACAAGCCCTTTCTATGAATGTATAGTTAAGTTCGTATTTGATCAATGTCCTACTTAAATAGTAGATTGCTCTTTCTTTCCCTTGTTCATCCTCTTATGTCAAAAGTACTCATAGAGACCTTTTGGTAGAGGATATGTACAATAGCAATGGTTTTCCCTTGATTTGTGGCATTAGGATAGGTGGATTTATTAGATAAGTCTTCAATAAAGTGAAGGCTTGGTCACATTCTTCATCCCACATGAAAATAGTATCTTTGTGTAGCAACCTTGTGAATGAGTGACATTTTTCAGCCAATTGAGAAATGGACTTTCTTATGGATTGTATTTTGCCTTGGAGAGACCTCATTTGGCTTAAGTTCTTTGGAATCTCCATATCCATTATTTCTTGTACTTTTTCCAGATCCACTTCAATTCCTTTTTCTGAAACTATATAGCCTATCAATTTGCTGGATTGGACACCAAAGGCAAATTTTTTTGGATTAAGCCTTACTTTAAATTGTTCCAATTGGGTGAATATATTTTTTAGAATTTGTAAGTGATCTTCTCTTTTGTGTGACTTTGCCAATATGTCATCCACGTAATCCTATAGAAATGTGTGCATCATGTCATGGAAGATAGTTGTCATGGCCCTTTGATATGTGGCTCTAGCATTTTTAAGGCTGAAGGGCACGACATTCCAATGAAAGGTACCCCAAGGACATGTAAAGGCTATCTTCTCTTGGTCTTCAAGTGTAATTTTTATCTGATTATATCTACTAAAACCATCAATTAATGAGTACATGGAGTGACCTGATGTCAAGTCAACTATTGCCTCAATGCTTAGAAGTGGGAAGTCATCCCTAGGACAAGAAAGATTCAAGTCTCAAAAATCCATGCATACACGAATGGATTTTTCATGCTTGGTGACTGGTACAATATTAGATATCTATTCAACATAGGCTATTGCTCTTATAAATCCCACTTTCAACAATTTTTCTAATTCTACCTTGACTAGGAGAGCTATATGTGGGTGCATTTTTCTCAACTTTTGTTTGATGAGCTTAACCCCTGGCTTGAAATTCAAATGATGCATAATGAAGTCAGGATCCAATCTAGGCATGTCAGCATAAGACCATGCAAAGTTCACTTGTTGTTCTTGGAAGAACTTGATGAAATCCTTTCTTTCTAAAGGTGTAAGTGATGCGGCCAAGTGTATAAATTTTGGATCTAATTCTATCCCAATATTGACCTTTTATGTCAGCTCTATGAGAATAGGTGACCTTTCTTCCTCATGCTCAGGTAGGGTATCCAATCTCTCTTCCTTTGGTGCCATAGTTGGGCTTTCACCATAGGAAACATCCTTTATCTTTACATTTTTTGGTTCTAGTGCTGCCACATAGTGGTTTTCATCACTAGAACTTTTCATATTTTTATTTTTATTTTCATTTTTTTCTTTGGATTAAGAGATTGGACCCCTATTGCTTCTATCATGTTTGGTTTGAATTCATTGGTGAAAGAGGGCTCAATTGCATTAAGGTATTGGTTCATTTCTTGGTCATTTGAGAAATAGAGTAAGTCACTTGGTTCATTTAGGTCCCAATCAATAAGGTTGGGGTTTATCAAGGATAAGGTTTTGTTTGGAAAAGTATCATCAATTGGGTTTATGGACATGACTTCATTGGAGGGTTTGTACATTCTATCATTTAGATCTATAATGTGAGCTTCCTTGAGATGGTCCATGGAAGAAGGATCAAAGTCCTCTTGAGTCCTCAATGAATTCTATGGGAAATAGCATGGGAAATACAACCTACAAATTAATCCTAATGTTCAAATCATCTTCCTCTAAGGGGTCCCAAAAGTCCTCTATCCATGGTCGATTAACAAGTGCTTGTCCTACATTGAGTTCTTGTACGATGGGCTCTTCACGCCTTGGATCTTTTTGCTTTGGAACCTTAGCATAAGTATGTATGGTGAATACCTCTTTATCATGACATGACTCATTAGATAAAGTATCCCATTCATAAGCTTGGGAGTCATCACTATCTTCATTAGATTCTAATGTGTTCACTTGAGGATATGAACCATGCATTGGGCTAGAGCTTTCTCCTTTGTATTGGTATCCTACCCCTGATCTTTCTTCTTTTTCCCTCCAAGTAGGTTCAATGGGTTCTAGTGAACCTCTATTTCTTTAGCCTAAGGGTCCTCTTCCCTTGTATCCCATTTTCTACATTATCTCAAATCCTTTTCCATATTGATCAGTTTGAATGTTAATATGCTGGATTCATTCTACGGGAGTACTTGAGGTATCACCTTCATCAGGATAAAGTCATTGAAGGACTCCATCTTCCTCTTTATCAAATGTTGTTTTGTCACTTTCTCTCATGAAGTAAGAGTTATACTTATGAGGGAGATGTTCTTTTGATGGCTTCCCATGTGTCCTTGGAGATGTGGGCATGTCGAATAGGGAAATGAAATATTCCCCTACTCCTTTGAAACTGATTTTACATTGTTTGTCAAATGCATCCATCAACTCACTCATTTTTTTGTAATTGTCCTTTTTAGCTTTATCCTTTTCTTCTCTAGTGGGTTTGTAAAGTACTATCTCTGATTTAGGTACTTGATCTGAATCTTCATTTGGAGTTGGACCCTCATAGCTCACTTTTTCCTTTCCTTTAGTTGATATCATTGAAATAGCTTGAGGAGGGTTTCAAGTAGTACTTAATGTTAACATGGGATCATCCATTTTGATATCTTCAATGGTGGCTCTTTGGATAATTCCTTCTCGATTATGGGGAATAAATAGCTCATGAAGAGGTTTAAGTGCATTACAATATTGGAATGGATTTGAGTCCCCTTCAACCGTGATTTCCTCACACATGTATGAAAATTTGATGCATTGGTGGTATGTGGATGGAACCACTTGGATCTTGTGGATCCATGGTCTCCCCAATAAAATATTATAAGTTAGTTTCATGTCCAATACTTAGCAATTTGTGTCCTTTTTTACAGGCCCCACTTGAATGGGAAATACGATCATGCCTTTAGAGGCTCTTTTAGCTTTGTCATAGGCCTTTATAGTGATTCTTTTCATAGGATCAATGCAAGACTTAGATAATCCTAAGGATTTGACAAGACTCAATGTGTAGATGTTAAGACTAGCCCCTCGATCTATGAGAGCTCTTTTGACCCTATGTCTTTCAATCAAGACCTCTATATGCAATGGTAAATTTTGGGGATGGGTAATAGGCATGTTATCTAGGTCTGAAAATGAAAGGCAATGAGGTGCAATGAGATGACCTACCATGTTTTGAAACTTCCCTTCCTCTAAGTTAGTGGGAACATTCATCTCTACTAGAGCTTTCTCTAAAATTTCCTTATGGTTGGGAGATAGCTTTAATAGCTCCAAGATGGAGATTTGTGCTAGAGTCCTTTGTAGCTGATCTACCAAGCTATATGGTTTTACTATTGTAGAAGATTGCTTGATAAAAATGTTGGATTGTAGAGGACTAATAGGTTTAGGATCAACCCCTTGTAGGGTAATCCTTGAATTCTACCCCCTAGTAATAACATTAGATGTATCTTTTTGGGGTTGTTCTTTGATCACTATAGCATTCACAACATTATCATAGGGTGGTGCAAAATTGATGTTATTACTACTTTGTTTCTTTCCATTAGATGATTCCCCTTTGTCATGTTTATAGAAGGGTTGTTTGAAAGTTGTGTGGTCTTCATTGCTTTGAGGTCCATCAATGGTGATCATGCTACTATCAATCAAGTCTTGTACCACATTCTTTAGCTGCAAGAAATCATTTTTCATGTGCCCTTGAATTCTATGGTATTCACAATGGCTATTTGCACTCCACTAGCTAGGCTTGTTGTGTGGCTCATAAGCTTGAATGCTAGGTAGATTAATGATTTTGTTAGCCATGAGGGTCTTTAATGAATTTTTGAGGGGTTCACCCAAGGGTGTGAAGTTCCTCTAAGGAGTTGGTACCAAGAATTTATCAAATTTGTTACTCCTTTGATTATTTCCTTGGTTGCCACTATTATCATTGTTGTTGAAAGGTGCCTTGGAGGTTTGGTTTGCATTATTCACCTAATTAGGTATTCTTGTAAGAGAAAAGGGAGTTATCTTCAAATTACTAGAGTCCAAAACTCCATCATTGACTACTCCCTTATTGTTATTCTTCAATCCATACTGATTATAGCTATTGGACCAGTTCTTATTCTGATTGTTGTTATTATTAGAGTTATTGGTGTTGGAGTTATTATTGTTATTTTTATACAATTTAAATTCACCACTCTTAACCAACACTTCTTCTGTCATTACTCCATTCTCTATGAGGTCTTGGAAGGTCTTGGGTCATTTCATTCTCAATCGGTAGTTCATCTCGTTGCTCAAGCTATTAATGAATATATCCATTTTCTCCTTTTCGGGCACACTCCTAGGATACCTAGAAAATACTGTCCTCCACCTTTGTAAGAAAGTGAGGAATGCTTCTCCATCCTTTTGTTTAGTATTACATAACATTATCATTGTGACCTCATGCTTGATGTTGTATGATTAATGGGTGACAAATTTTGAAGCTAGTTCTTCAAAGGTTTCTATGCCAAATGGTAATTTAGAAAACCACTCCATGGCCATACCTCCTAAGCTTCTTGGGAATAGTCTCATTAAATAGGTGGTATCATGCATGAAATCCAATCTCAATGCACAAAACTCCCATAATTGATCTTGTGGATCTGACGCTCCTTCATACTTGTCATACTTGGGAAACACTACATTGATCACGAATGGTGCCATTACTAGACTTTTATCAAACAGGAATGGACACAATGCTTCGATAGAAAAGGGTTTAGGAGCCCCACTTTTCTTGATTGTATCCAATTGAATTTTAAATATCTTAAACTACTTGTTAATAATTTCAATGGTACTCTCTTCAACTTCTGGTAGTTTTAGTTGATTAACATCATAGTCACGGGGTAGCTTAAGACCTACGTGGGCTAGGTCCATAAAGTACTTTTCTTTATCTCTTGCCATTGTTTTTTCCATGAGTCTTATGAAATAAGGGAACTGAATGGCTCCATCAACCTTGTCATCAGTTGCATCATCGGTAGTTGGTTTGGTATTAGTTCTATGGTTAGTAGCATCAATCCCTTGAGTGTTTTGATCTACCCCTCCACTATTGGTATTGCCTTGATTATTCATGTCAATGCCTCCATTATTTGCATCACCTTGGTTGTTTGGGTCAATGCCACTATTGCTATTATTACCCAAGCCACCATAGTAAATCATATTATCTTCCACTTCTTGTTCGAGAGATTTTTGGGGTACTCTTGGAGTGGTAGAAGTGTCACCTGGGTAAGGGAGCTCTTGTCTCAAGTAAGTTCTATCTACTTGAAAGGTTTTCTTGATGTAGTAGGATCTTGTAAAAGTAGGCATGAAAAAAAAACTTGGAAAACAAGATTCAATCATTCCTGTGGTCAAATCCTCATGAAATTTTCAAAAATTGTGTAGAACTAGGATTTACAACTAGGCTAGATATTGGAATAGTAAGAACATAAAAAAGGGTATTTGAATATGTGATAAATTTTTTTGGAACCCCTCGATAAGTACTCACTATTTTCCCTTTTCTATTTTTGGGCATCACTTGCCTGAGTGCAGGCATGACTTAAACTATTATACACATGAACTAGAATTGCGTTAGGTGGCACACTATAGGTGTGCAAGTGACATTTGACTATTGATAGGCATTTTTCCAGTATTTTTAAGCATCACTTGATATATCTGAGGTGTGATTTGACTATTAATACGCATTTTCTAAATAGTCACATGCATGACTTTACTGCTAATAGGTGTTATTTTTCTATTCATAGGTGGCACTTTGCTGACCAGGGTGTAAATTTTGGATTTTAAAAATTGCAAGATCAATTTTCTGGAATTTTCTCATTTGAAAATGGAAGACAATAGCAACACACACATCAATTTTTAATCGTGTCCCTAAAACACACTAAAGTGTATCTTCTTGATCATTTTCCACAAGTATAGCACAAGAAAGAATTCCAAGAAGCCTACCTATAGTCAATTTTGGCTTTTAACATTTTGGCTCTATGAGGTAGCTTGCTATTTATCAAGGATTTAATGAAGATTCCATTCAAATAGATCTTAAAATTTCATCCCCCAAGTATGTTAAGGGGTTTCCCACACACACAAAAGTATGATTTGGCACAATCTATGAGGACTACTAGAGGAAATTTGAAAAATTTAAAATCCCTTTGTCACACACCCCATTAAGGATGCATGCATTTTGTTTTAGAGTGGGTTGGATTCCCATAGCAAAAGTGAGCGTATCCCACTTTGAGTTGTCCCTCTCACCAGCCTCATTAAGGCACAACTCAAGAGGTGAGCCCACTAATTTTCTAGCATGTTCATTCAAAGCAAGGAAAATGGAATTAAGGTCAAGATTTTGGGAATTTGGTTCACCAAAAGGTGAAGAGCATATCCTTAACATTTCCTTTAGTTTCCCAAACACTCAAGCAACAATGTTCTTTTTCAATCTCCTAACAAAGAGATTCTTATAATTGAAGTGTCTGGTCAAATTCCTTATTTTAATTAAGCTAGATTCAATGAATGCCACAATTTAAGCAAGTGCAAGCTTGATTCGATGAATACCTTTTCCCTTGTAGCTATAAATGGCTAGGCTCTTTTTTGTGATTTTTTCCTTTTATCTTGCTTTTACTCACTTAGTGGCGATCATTCCAACTCCCTCCTCCAACAATTTAGTCCAACACAACCATTCAAAATGAGGGGAATGTTGGCAATTTGGATGATTTGATTACATAGATGTTGTCATTATGGAAACATATGATCCACATGAAGATCACATAGGTTAGAGAGTAAGTATGACAGAGCGCATTGTAAATTTGTTTAAGTGTGAGATAATGTTTTACCAGTGAACCTAGACATAGTTTTTTTTTGTGATGTCAACTAGAGTAAGTTTAGTTCTTGCACACTTGAAAATAGACTCTATGATTACTATTGATCACCCATCTCAGAGTGCAAGTCAGTACGGCATGTATGAAATAAGTTATGATAGTTTTATCGAAGATAGTGTGAATTTGACAGGACAAAATATGAAGACAAAACTACTAAAGAGTTAAGGGATTATTTTTTTTATCAAAATAATGACTTAACAATATAAAGGGATGACATCCTAGATGTTAACTCTTGGATAAAGTTATTTTTATAAATGTAATTGTAATTGTAGTAAGAACATAATAGTGTGGACAAGTGATATGATGCGAAGGATATGAAACATATGTAATAGCGATAGTGAAAGAGCAGCAAAGAGATATTGATGCAAGAAGTATAAGGTTATGTACCTTAACTATTTTTGTAATTATTTTTATTGTACATTACTTGTTTGGGTAGTGGGCTCATCTGGTAATCACATTTTGTACTACCAACTCCTAATAGGGTTGAGGCTTCTAACAAGGCCTATAGTCCCTCAATTAGGACCGATACACTATATGCTTGTAATAGACTCCTAACAGGGTCAACATCCTTAATAAGATACTTTTGATTACTAGATCTTTGTGGGTACCATCCCCACTAGGGTTTTCCCTTGGCCAGGGTTTCCTCGAGAACAAATAATGTGTTATGAGTTCTTTATTGTTATGCATGTTGTTTAGCTTCTTATGTTATGCATGTATAAAGATAATCTATTATATCCATAATTGGGAAAAAGATAAAGTTTGTAGAATAATGATTCACCCCCCCTCTCAGTATTCCCTATTTCTAACAATTGGTATTAGAGCTTAGTTACTCACAAAAGAATCATTCAAGGAAAGCCTAGCAGCTTGAGTAAGATCTCTATGGATATGGATCAACTACAAAAGAATCTTAAAGAAGCTCTTGAATAGATTGACTTACTTACTATTGAAAAAGATACTTTGAAAAGAAAGTATGATGATGCAAAGAACCTCATTGAGAAATTGAAAAACAAATTGGAAGATCTAAGATCTAAAAAGGAATCCAAAGTTTTTATTGAAGATTGTGATGACAATTTATAAAAAGAAAATGAGATCCTTAAGAATGAACTAAAGATAGAAAATTTGAAGCTTAGTTTGAAAGATGGAAATGGAAAGAATGAAGAAAATCTAAAATTTGAGAATGAAATTCTAAAGACAGAAAATGAAGGACTAAAATCTAAACTTTGTAAATTAACATATGAACTTGAGAAAGTCAATGTGTAGTATGATGAACTTCAAAAATACAATAAGATTGTGAAAGGTGAACTGACTCAATCCAAACAACAACTTGAAAGGCTATGTTCAACTAGTGAGAAGATTGATGAACAAATATCTTATCAAAAACCATTCTATGATAAGACTGGTCTTGGATTCAACACTTTTAAAGCAAATGATGAAAGCAAGGAACCAGATCTGAAGATATCTAAAAACATAGATGAGAAGAAGTCTGATGAGATCAACAAATCTTAAGATACACCTAAAGAAGAAGAATCACTGAAGCAAGAGGAATCACCCAAAGGTATGCAAAGAGAATTCAAAGGTAGATGTTTTTCTTGTAATACTATTGGCCATATGAAGAGAGATTGCCAAGGTAAGAAATTTAAACCTCTAAATGGTTATTGTTACAATTGTCATGGTTTTGGACATAGAGCTATTGAATGTAGGAAAGCTAAATTTATTGAGAATAATGATGGTAGTAGAATGTTTAGGAATACTAACAATGTAGATAAGAAACCTACTAAATTTATGAACAAAAGAAATGGAGTAGTATGTTATAGATGCAACAAGGTTGGACACATTGCTAGAAACTACAGATCACAAATCAATCAACCTGGAGCAAGATATGGAAACAATGGAATTTTTTGTTAGATATGAAATAAGATTGGACAGACAACAAGTTTTTGGAGAATGAACAATAGAGTTTTTATCCTAATCCTAATCCCAAAAATCATGCAAGAAGAAATGAAGATGTAAGTAATAGTCATAAAGGATGTTGTAGTAATTCAGATGAAGTGAAGTTTATCAAAATCACAAATCAAGGAGACATATTCAACATTGAAGGTAATCAAGAAGGTAAGAATGAATCTTTACCTGACCTATCTCAAAGTACTTAATTTATGTAAATTGCAGTAGAATAGGAACTCAGATTAAGTGTAGAAGTAGATATATGATGAACTGAGTCTTGCACAGTTAATGCAAGCTATTTTATGATGTTCTAATGCTATGGTTAAGAGTGAAAATAAAAATATTATGTTTTACAAGATCGCAAGAAGTTTTAAGTTTTGCAGGTTAGCAGAGACAACTTTTTGGAAAGAAGCGGAAAAAAAATTGAATGCGATGTCAGATCTAAGTGAGATTGAATTAATAAAAGGTTATGATCAGTATTATTTGATCATCAAAGAGAATTCAAGTGTCAAGGAGATTAAAGAGTAGTGATTGAAAGCATTTTTCAAGGATTTGGAGAACAATTGTGTGTCAAATCTATGCAAGCCCTAAAATTGCAAAATTAAGGTATTTTACTTGACAAATCTTTGAATCAGTAAAGGAATTTGAAAAAATCATGGATGTTTCCTTGATACACAATGTCAAATATAAGAATAGACCTAAATTGAAAAGGGAACCAATAGAACCCTTGGAATATGACCCTAGGTTTGCATTATCATTTGTAATAGATAGAGTTTTACACTTAGAAAATGTCAAAAGTTATCTTGGATGCAAACTTGATGCAGGAGCATCCTGGGTGTAAGAGCAATCTTGCATCACCCAAAAATATTTCTATTTTTATTTTCAATAAGGGTTATTTTTTGCAGAGATGTTATTTATGGAAAGTTATTATTTTTGGTAATTTTTGTATGTGCTCAAAATGATCTGATTTTTTTCTTGGAGGTTCATTTTGGTCATATAAGTCTGCCAGTAAAGTTTCATTGCCAGATCAAGTGTATGTTGGAAGATATTGAAGATTTTCAGTATTGGCAGCAGGGTACAAAAACTTTGAACTCAGTTTTGAAGGCTTTATAGGCCCCGGATGAGGTCAAAAATTTGGGTGATGAGCTCTTGCGTGGGTCAAGCTTGTAGATCACTTCGTGGCATTTCTGAAATGGGGTTATAATAGCCGATTGGGTCAACTGGTGATGACTTATGGTCTTCGGAAGTTGGGCCATCTGAAATGGCAGAAAATAATTTTCTTCAAAATTTCTGTTCAGGTTTCAAAGGTTATCTTGAGCCGACTATGATGTAATAAAATGTAAAATAAAATAATTCTAAGTTTGGTCGGCCTTATTGGCTAAAATTCTGGAACCTTCCCAGGTGCTGGAAAATTGCCTATATAAGGAAGGCTGTATTATTGTCTTAGGCAGTTCAGAATAGTTCTGGGTAGTAGATCTGGGTATTGATTCAAGGCTTTTTCCTATAGAATATTGTAAGGGAATGCCCATGTGGCTTGCATATTGTAATTCTGAAAGTTTGTAATTCCACATTTGTGGAGATAATAAGAAGCCAATTTTTCTGTTCTTGCATATTGTTGTTGTTTCTCTATTTCTGTTATGTGTTTGTGGTATTAAGGGGAGCACCCTTCATCAAGTGGTATCAGAGCAGGTTTTCTTGAGTGTGTAAATAGATCACCGACTGTGAGGTAGTTTGCACCAGGACCGTGGTTAGGGTTTTAGCGCGCATCATGAAAATGCCTCCACGAAGGGAACGTGGCGGAAGAGCTGGTGTTGTGACACCTGAGGTTAGAGAGCTGCAGAGACAAGTGCGAGCATTGCAAGAAGAGATTCATAGAGGAATGAATCTTAATGTCAGAGATGAAAGTGAGGATGAAGCTAAAGAAGAATATCAAGAAGGAGAAGTTGAAATTGTGAACCAGGAGGAAGAAAGACTTTTTTGGGTGATTTCCAAGATTGGGAAAAGACCTAAGATTGAGGTTCCTACATTTTCTGGAAATCTTAACCCAGAGGAATTGATCGACTGGATCAATGAATGTGAAGAATATTTTGAGTATGAAGATGTTGAGGATCCTGATAGGGTCAAATTTGTGAAGGCCAGACTGAAAAGTCATGCGAAGATCTGGTGGCAAGAAATTCAATTGGAGTGAAATAGAAGAGGGAAAGATAAAATCACAAGATGGGATCGGATGGTGGATAAATTGAAGCGACAGTTCATTCCTGTTGATTATGAGCTTGAGCTACTAAAGAAAATGCAAAGTTTGAAGCAAGCAGGAAGATCTGTTCAGGAGTATACAGAGGAGTTCTATCGACTTCTCATCAGAACAGGCCATGCAGAAGCTGATAAGGAGAAAGTTGCCCGATACCTTAATGGGTTAAGGCCAAGCATTCAGGAGGAGTTGAATCTGGTTCGAATGAGTAGTATTGAAGAGGCATACCAATTTGCCCTAAAAGTAGAGGAAAAGCTGAACAAGAAGTTTGAGAGCAGACAAAATGGAAGAGGTCATGGTGGATGGTCATATGGTGGTCGAAATGAAGATTCGAAAAAGAAGGATGAGACCAGTAGCAGTCAGAATTAGAGAGGAAACAATTCCAATCGCTTCCAGGATCAGAATAATATAGATCAAAGAGGAAGGGGAAGAGGAAAAGGATCTAGAAGAGGTGGCTTCCGTGGAACATGTTTTCACTGTGGAGAAGAAGGTCATAGGGCATTTGAATGTCCTCAGCGCCAAGGCAGAACAGATAGGAGAAATGAAGGCTAGGCCAGAGTTGCACATGTAGATGAAGATGCCAGATCATCAAATTCTGAAGATGCTAAAAGAGGAGAAACATTGATTAACAGAAGAGTCCTATTGAGTGGTGAGAATGAACCTGAGCAAAGGAGGAGCCTATTTCACACCAGGTGCAAGTGTGAAGGTAAATGTTGTGATGTGATTATTGATAGTGGAAGCACTGACAATTTGGTGTCAGAAGAGATGGTGACAAAGTTGAAGCTCAAGAGACAGAAACACCCACATCCATATCGGATTGCCTGGGTACAGGATGACCACAAGGTCATGGTCAATGAACAATGCCTAGTGAAGTTCAAGATTGGCGGATACCAAGATAAGGTACTGTGTGATATCATATCTATGGATGCATGTCATATGTTGTTGGGTAGACCATGGTAGTTTGACAGATGTGTTGTACATGATGGTCGTGTGAATACCTATTCCCTGACAAAGGATGGAGTGCGACATAAGCTAAAACCATTGAAGGAGACTGAAGAAAAGGTATGTGGTAATGCAAGGATAACTTTTGTTGATGGAAGAAATTTTTTAGATGGTATGAGGCATGAGCATGTATGTTTTGCTTTAATTCCAAAAGCTGGTAAAGAGGAAGTAGAAGATGTTCCTGTAGAAGTTGTAGATTTGTTGAATAAGTTTCAGGATATTGTATCTGATAACATGCCTGATGGATTACCACCAGTCAGGAAGATCAGCCATCAGATGGACTTGATCCCAGGTGCGAGTTTGCCAAATAAGGTAGCACACAGAATGACACCTACAAAAAGTGAGGAGTTGGACAGACAAGTACATGAACTGTTACAGAAAGGATTGATCTGTGAGAGTCTGAGTCCCTATGCTGTACCAGTGGTATTAGCACCAAAGAAGAATGGAGAATGGAGGATGTGTATAGATTCCAGAGCAATAAACAAGATCACAATCAAGTATAGGTTTCCTTTGCCACGAATGGATGATATTATGGACTTTTTGAGTGGAGCTGTGTATTTCTCAAAGATAGATCTGAAGAGTGGATATCACCAGATTTGGATCAGAGAAGGAGATGAATGGAAGACTACCTTCAAGACAAAGGAAGGACTATATGAGTGGTTAGTGATGCCTTTTGGGCTAACCAATGCACCGAGCACTTTCATGCGGCTCATGAACGAGGTTCTGAAAGAATTTCTAGGTAAGTTTGTCATTGTTTACCTAGATGATATTTTGATCTTTAGTAAGACATTGGATGAGCATATGATGCATATTCCTATGGTATTGGAGAAGTTGAGAGAAGAGAAATTGTTGATTAATTTGAAGAAGTGCAGTTTTGTGAAGAAAGAGTTAGTGTATTTGGGATTTGTAGTTTCAGCAGAAGGTCTAAAAATGGACCCAGAGAAGGTATAGGCTATCCTTGAATGGCCTACTCCAAGGAGTGCTACTGAGGTAAGATCTTTTCATGGTATAGCTAGCTTTTACAGAAATTTTATCAGAAATTTTAGCAGTATTTGTGGACCCTTGACTGAAACAATGAGAGGGGATAGAAAAGAGTTTAAGTGGACTAAAGGAGTAGAAAAGAGTTTTCAATTATTGAAACAAAAAGTTACAGAACAACCTATTTTAGCACTTCCAGATTTTAATAAGGTAATTCAAGTAGATTGTGATGCTAGTGGTACTACAATAGGAGCTGTTATGAGCCAAAAAGGTAAACCTGTTGCTTATTTCAGTGAGAAGTTAAATGATGCCAAGAGTAAATATTCTATTTATGATCAGGAATTTTATGCTATAGTTCAAGCATTAAATAAGTGGAGACATTATCTACTTCCTAAGGAGTTTGTTTTGTATACTGGTCATCAAGCTTTACAATATTTGAATAGTCAAGGAAAGTTGAATCAGATGCATTTGAAATGGGTTGAGTTTTTGTAGAGTTATACATTTGTTTTGAAACACAGGAGTGGAAAGTCTAATAGGGTTACAGATGCTCTTAGCAGAAGGCAACTATTGATGATAGAAATGCAGATTAAAGTGGTTGGGTTCAAGGAACTCAAGAATTTGTATCCAGAGGATCCTGATTTTGGTGAAGCTTGGAAAGCTTGTACAGAACTTGTTTCTCTAGACAGGAGGAAATGGTTGGATTTCATCATCCAGGATGATATGCTATTTAGAGAGAGTCAGTTGTGCATTCCACGAAGTTCTATGAGGGAGAATCTCATCAAGGAAAAGCATAGTGGAGGATTGGCTGGACATTTTGGTCGTGATAAAACCCTTGGTTTGGTTAGTGAGAATTATTATTGGCCACAGTTGCAGCAAGATGTGAAGAAGTTTGTATAGAGTTGCAGAGTATGTCAGATGGCGAAAGGAGTGAAGCAGAATATAGGATTGTATCAGCCATTACCTATACCAGAGAAGCCTTGGGAGGATATCAGCATGGACTTTGTTCTTGGTTTACTGAGGACTCAGCGGGGACATGATTCAATTTTTGTGGTAGTTGACAGATTTTCAAAGATCGCACACTTTATTTCTTGCAAGAAGACTAATGATGCTGTTCATGTAGTAGAATTGTTTTTCAGAGAAGTAGTGAGACTTCATGGTTTGCCAAAGACCATAGTTTCAGATCGGGACACTAAGTTTGTTGGATATTTTTGGTGTACATTGTGGAAGAAGTTGAAGATAGATTTGAAGTTCAGTTCATCACATCATCCATAGACTGATGGACAGACAGAGGTGGTGAATAGGAGCTTGGGAAATTTGCTGAGATGTTTGGTTGGAGATAAGCCAATGGGATGGAATTTGATTTTATCACAGGCAAAATTTGCATACAATAATTCTATCAATAGAAGCACTGGTAAATCACCATTCCAGATTATATATGGAGGTAGTCCAAGAAATGCATCTAAGTTGAGAAAGATAGATAAAGGAGAAATAAGTAGTGCTAAGGCTGAGGATTTTGCAGAACATTTGAAGAACATCCATGGGGAGGTGAGGAAGCATATTACCAAGATGAATGCATAGTATAAGGCTAAGGTAGATGAGAAAAGGAGGTATAAGGAATTTCAAGTTGGTGATGAAGTCATGGTTCATTTGAAGAAGGAGTGGTTTCTAGTTGGTACATATAAGAAGCTGAAAATGAAGAAGTTTGGACCATGCAAGATACTGAAGAAACATGATTCAGGAAACACATATGAGGTAGAATTGTCTACTGAGCTAAATATTTCACCAGTGTTTAATATTTCAGATCTGACAGAGTATCATGAAGGAGGTGTTGAAGATGAGATCATAGCAGCACAGTGGAGTATTCCAGCAACTAGTTCAGACACTAAGGAGATCGAAGATATACTGGACAGTCATGTTGGCAGAAGCACAAGGAACAGGACATATGAAGAATATCTGGTCAAGTGGAAAGGATGACCTGTTGAAGATTCATCATGGCTAACAAAGGAGGAGGTTAACCGTCTTGGTTTTCCTCTGCACACCTAAGTCGTGACAGGGTCACTTCTCAAATTACCCCGGGTGTTTGATGCAGGAGCATCCTGGGTGTAAGAGCAATCTTGCATCACCCAAAAATATTTCTATTTTTATTTTCAATAAGGGTTATTTTGTGCAGAGCTACTATTTATGGAAAGTTACTATTTTTGGTAATTTTTGCATGTGCTCAGAATGATCTGATTTCTTTCTTGGAGGTTCATTTTGGTCATATAAGTCTACCAGTAAAGTTTCATTGCCAGATCAAGTGTATGTTGGAAGATATTGAAGATTTTCAATATTGGCAGCAGGGTACAGAAACTTTAAACTCAGTTTTGAAGGCTTTAGAGGCCCTGAATGAGGTCAAAAATTTGGGTGACGAGCGCTTGCATGGGTCAAACCTGTAGAGCACTTCATGGCATTTCTGAAATGGGGTTATAATAGCTGATCGGGTCAACTGGTGATGACTTATGGTCTTCGAAAGTTGGGCCATCTGAAATGGTGGAAAATAATTTTCTTCAAAATTTTTGTTCAGGTTTCAAAGGTTATCTTGAGCCAACTATGATGTAATAAAATGTAAAATAAAATAATTCTAAGTTTGGTCGGCCTTATTGGCTAAAATTCTGGAACCTTCCCAGGCGATGGAAAATTGCCTATATAAGGAAGGCTATATTATTGTCTTAGGCAGTTCAGAATAGTTCTGGGTAGTAGATCTGGGTATTGATTCAAGGCTTTGTCCTACAAAATATTGTAAGGGAATGCCCATGTGGCTTGCATATTGTAATTCTGAAAGTTTGTAATTCCACATTTGTGGAGATAATAAGAAGCCAATTTTTTTGTTCTTGCATATTGTTGTTGTTTCTCTATTTCTGTTATGTGTTTGTGGTATTAAGGGGAGCACCCTTCATCAAAACTAGAGATAGTAAGTGATAGTGATTTCACAAATAAATATTAGAAGATTTATAATCAGGATATGAAACTGAAACAAGGTATTGAATATTTGGAACATAATGAAAGTGTTAAGTATGGATTACAGTATGTATTTGATAATGAAGAATGCACTAAGATTATCTTAAGTAGAATTCATAATGGAAAGTTTTGGCTATAAGATAGAGTGATATATATTACAACAAATTTGATTCATGAAATCACTATGTTGGTGGTCTTTTCTTTCTACTTGTAGGTTTACACTATGATTGACAAATTAATGTCACTGACTCTATCACCACTCCAAAGTCTACAAGGAAAAGGACCAATTAACAAGGATCAAAGAGATCCTCCTACACTTTGAGCTTAGATGCTTAGGTGGGTGTACCTTTGACTCACTTCTTCAAAGGAGTCACTAAATATTATGCATTTATACCCTTTACTAACTAGTTTAAAGATTATATCATTTAAAAGTGTGGTGGATAATGATGAACTGCTTCTAGAGAATGGATCAGTTCCTTAACCTAGGGCATAGAGTCACCCAATAACACATATCAACTAAAAATCCTAACTCAAACACTCTTGAACTTAGAATAAGTGTTTTTCCTATTATCCCTCTCACTCCCAAACCTAATCATCAAATTCCTATTCAACCATGAACCCACTAAAACTACCTTAGAGACTTTAATCCTAACTTTGTTAGGAACTCAAAGATAATTCCACAATACTCTTTTTTTACCATATGCTAACTCACTTTGTGACATTAACATATATGAGCCCAAGATTAAAATAAGAAGACAAAAATGAATTTGAGATTGGAATCCAAGTGTATTCTCATTAAAATTTGTAGAATCAATACATTACCAGAACAACAAAATGCTAGGAAAAAGACCCAAAATCTAGGCTCTCCTTGTTTCGTCTTTTACATTGATTTTCAACATAACATCAACAACCTTCAAAAATCAAAACTACTACAATATATACCACTAGTCATCTTGGAATCCAAAAAATTAGGATGCAACAAGCTATGGATGACTAGGGCAAGGGTTTCAACCACCAAACCAATCAGATTCAATCAGAAATTAATTCATTGGAGGCAAAATCAAGCAACCTGGAGTGAATAGATCCTAAAATGATCTCCATTATGATAATTCATTTGACTTGTGTACTGAAGATCATGAATTCATTAAACTTATTAATCTGATTGTCCACCTACAACACACCTCGAGCAACTCCATCATGGTACAAACCCACCCTGCGATCAATTATCAAACCCCTGGACCACTCTACAATAGTTGATGAAATCAAATCGGTGAGATCCAGCCACCCAAGCATTAAAAATTAGTCCTTTAGTCATTGGGAAACCCCTTTTAAAATTTGAATTTAGGAGAAACAACTATATCATGGTGCAATACAGTGAATCGATGGTTAACATTTAAACCTGGGTTCACTTTATATCCCAACCGTTAGATCCTCTCACTTTCCTTGGTTTCACAAGTTAACTCAAATGGTAACCCTAGTTTACATTTTCCTTAGTCATGAGATCATGCATATATCCTTATTAACCTTAGTTACCTTAGTGACTCAGTGACTACAGTTAAGAAGACCTAGGCCCACCTAGACATGCGACACCAAACCACTCACCCATAACTACTCAGTCATGTATTTAACCCCTCTGGTGAATCAGAAACAACCACATCACCATGAGTCAGTAAAAAAGGACCCACCTCCTTTAAGCTCTTTAAATCAGATAGTGGGGACATGATCTGATGGGCTCAAAAGATTCCATGAGATCATGCGCCAGCCGTAGATCTACCTGTGCTGCTAGCAACCCTATAGATTCCTCTAACATTGGCCCCACTAACACATCCTCATCACCACTTGGAAAATGGACCCACTGACAAGTTCCACATCACAATCCAGCTTAGCCAATCACAAATGAACACATCTGCAACGCCTGGCACCCAATATGATCTGGCAATTTGGACCCACCTGTCAGTAGCCACTACCTTGTGGAAGATTGGATGATGGTCACTATACCACTGACCTTAAACATCAAGCATCTTATCATAGTGGTATAACAACAACTATGAGATCAGGTTGCACTTTAACCACCCAAGAAAATGGCCCCACTAAAAACATCCCTATTACTGTCCCGCAACCAATCAGAGAAGGCCATGTTAAAATATCTAGCAAGTGGACATACAACTTTTTCATCACACATAGGTCACTCTAACAACCTCCACCTCATACTCAAGGTTGACCAATAAGAAACTAACATGGTGGTGTGACCTAGCACTAGACCCACTAAGGAACATCATACCACTGGTAGATCAGACGGTTGGTGCATGATCTCATGGGGGAAGAATATTCTATGAGATCATGCACCCACCATAGGATTGAAAGAGACTAAGACTGCACCCAACCTGATAGATGTCCACTCATCACTATATCACATGTCAGAAACTTTGACAATAGGGAACCTTGCGGAATAATGACATCCACACAAATTTAAAGGTGAAACTTAGGAAATATTAAGGGGAGACTTAGGCTTTGATAGAATAATTAAGAGGGGTCCTAATAAAGCAACCTAATGACATAACATGCAAAGTGGTCAAAACAAATTTAGCACATGGGTATTTTAGGACTTTAGTGACCAAAAAGTAATGTTCAAATAAAATAGGGCCAAGACAAACTAGGGTTTAACCCTTCCAATGGCTATAAATTTGAACTTATGAACTAGGGTTTGAGGCTAGGGGCAAGGAAAAACATTAAAAAGGCCAAGGAAAATTTTATAGCCATGAAAAATATTTCAGGTGCTAACAGTGGCTCTGTTTGGGGATGTATGCCTCTTGTAGGCATAGCAAGGATCTAGAATCTTAGGGTGAAGTAGACCACTAGAGGATTAAAATAAAAAATAGGGAGCACCAAGACAAAACCCTATAAACTGAGACAAATAGAATAGGAAGGAAACACACCATTATACAGAATGTATGACATATACAGACCTAACTACTATTCATGGAAAGAATGATACCTTCAATTGAAGTATTTCTTCAAGGACTGTCCATGAACTAGCAATTCCTGAACATCACCATTTAGTTCTTTCACAATGTAAGAATGATGGCCCCATTTTTCATGAATTAGATATGGCCCTAGCTAGATTGGATCAAATTTTCCATGTTTTCCTTTATCTTCCAATCTAGCATTCTAGATTAATACCAAGTCACTAGGCTCAAACCCCCTATCAATAGTCCATTTATCATATAGATTCTTAACTTGTAACTGTAACTTGGCATTTCTTGAGGCTGATTCTCTCTTGGTTTCATCCAACTTGATGAGATCTTCAATCCTTAATTTCATTTCATCATCTATATCATCATCATATAACTGAACAAACTTATACATTTCCAACAAGTTGTTTTGAGGAATCCTTGCATGTATCCCATATACTAAGTCAAATGGTGTACAACTAATTTCCTTCTTCACAGTTACCCTATCAGCCCATATAGCTAATGGTAATTTTAAATTCCATGCTCTTTTATTCTTATCAAGGATCCTCTTGAGGATTTTTATCAAGCTCTTATTTGTTGATTATGCCTATCCATTCCCTTGTGGATGATAGGGTGAGAAGTATGACATCTGAATTCCTAGGCCTTTGCAAAATTCTTTGTATTTAGCAAACCTGAAACACATTGCATTATCACTGACAATCCTCTCAAGACAACCAAACCTTGTAATAATATTATTCAACAAGAAATTAGTGACCACCTTACTAGTTGCATTTCTTGTGGGGATAGCTTCTACCCACTTTCTAAAATAGTCAGGGGCAACTAAGATCTAAGAATGTCCCCCAATAGACTTGTTTGGTATTTCTCCTATGAAATCTATTCCCCATTGTTGGAAAGTAGCTTGCACCTCAACTAGCCTCAAAGGTACATTACCTAAAAATTTAAGCTTACCAGAGAATCTTTGACAAGCATCACACCTCCCTTGCAACTGTTCTGCATCCTTGAAGATTTTGGGCCACTAGAATCTTGCTCTCAAAACCTTATGAATAGTATTTTTACCCATGTAATGTCCTCCACAAACTCCCTCATGCATTTCTTTTAACAACTTGTCAGCTTGATTTTCATCAACACATTTCAAAAATATGCAATCTAAATCTTTCCTATATAATTTTCATTTTACAATCACATACTTGATGGCCTATAACTTCAATGTCCTTTTCTTATTATCATCCATTCCTACAGGAAATTTCATATTTCTTAAGTAGAAGATAATATCTTGATACCAAATGCAATCATCCATATCACAAGTGTAATCAATCTTAGTCTGGTTTATCTGGTTTGCATCAAGATTGGATTGAGCCATCAGTTTTGCCAATCCTTGTCCTCTAAGGAATTTGGTAATCTAGATATCAATATTGAATTCCTAAATTCTATTTATCCATCTACATCTCCTTCCAGACATCTCCTATTGTGAAAAAATATCCTTGACCATTACACTTGGTACAAAAGAAATCACAATTGCTCCCATCAAATAAAACCTAAAAGCCTTGACAGCCTTTACCAGTGCATATGTTTGTTTTTCATTGATATCATATTTTAGTTCAACAGCCTGCAAAGACTTACTAAAAAATGCAATATGTTTCTCATAACCCTCATTATTCTTTTGCAACAAAACTACAACAATAGTATGAAAAGATGCAAAGGAAAATATATGCATTAGGATATTATAATCAAGTGCCTTAAGCACAGGTGCATCTTTGATAGCCTACTTGATATTCTTGAAAGCTTCATTAGGCTCACCTTCCCACTTGATCTCAGATCCTTTCTTCAACATCTTGGATATTGGCCTAGTAACCTAAGAAAAGTTTGTAACAAATCTTCTCAAGAAATTCACTTGACCAAAGAAATATTGAATTCCCTTAACATTTTTTGGTCTTTGAATCTTATTAATGGCTACCACCCTCTCAGGATCAATTCTAACTCCTTGCTTTCCAACCAAGTGGCCAAGCAACTTACCCTTAGTAACACCAAATGCACATTTCCTTGGGTTTAATGAAATGCCATATTTCGAAGCCCTCACAAATATTTTTTCTTGATGAGTACAATGGTCTTGTTCCTTCTTGGAATAAGTAGTTAAATCATCTTGATAGACAACAAGGAAATCATCTATGAAATCTGAAAAGGTAACATCCATTTCCCTCTAAAAAGTTGCACTAGCATTTGTGAGACCAAAAGGCATTCTCACATAAACATATGTCCCCCAAGGTGTAGTGAAAGTTGTCTTAAATCATATTGATTCTTTCACAATTACCTAATTATAACCAGAGAAACCATCCATCATAGACATTAATTCAGATCCAGTCACTCTCTGCAACATAGCCTCCATATTGGATAGATAATAGTTGTTCTTCAATGAGTTGATATTCAAATTTCTGAAATCCACACAAAGTTTGATGTCACCATTCTTCTTTCTAATAGGGACCAAATTTGAAACCCAAGAAGAATGCCTAATGGGCTTGATAATTCTAGCATCTCTTAGCTTCATTAATTATTCTTGCATTTTAGGTGCCAAAGTAGGATTTATAGGCCTCTATTTTTGTCTAAAGGGTTTGGCATCTTCTTTCAAAGAAATGATATGCTGGAACAAATCTTCTCTATAAACCTTTAGGTCATCATATGACCATGCAAAGACATGCCTATATTTTCTTAGTAATTTGATTAATGACTTTCTTACCTAATGAGACATCTCTCTACCAATGTAGATCTTCTTAGGTGCTTCTTGTGTTCCAAGATTTATCTCTTCCAAATTCATATGAACTTCCTTTTTAATATCCTTTTGAACTTTGTCCTGGTTATCAAATATAGTTTCTAGAACAACAAGTCCCTGAGGAACCTTGTTAGTTTTAAGTTGAATGACTTCATTACCAAGGAAAACTTCTTTCCCTTCTGTAATCTCAACCAAGGCTGAACAATCTAACTCCTAACCATGATATTGATCTTCACAATTCAAAAATCTCAAGATATCCTGGTCATCTTCAAAAACTTGCCAATTCTCAACATTGTCTGGTATACTAGGCCTAGTTTGAATTTCAACTTTAGAGAGGCCAACAAAAGTAATATCACTAGGATTGATAGCAATATTGGCTAACAAATCAGCCATCTTGTTATTACTTCTATCCTTCCACTCAATATTGAAGCCATCAAAACACTCAATCAAATCCCATACAACATTTATGTATTGTTTTAGCCTTTTGTTCTTGGAAGCATATACTGATCTTACTTGGGACACCACTAATTTAGAATCCACAATAACTTTTATACATTTAATTCCATGCTTTTGTGCCAATCTCAATCCTAACAAAAATGCTTCATAGTCTTCTATATTATTAGTACAAAATAAATTCAATGTGAAAGAGAACTTGTAGGTGCTCCCATTAGGAGATATGAGTAAAATATCTACTCCTGCTCCATCTTTGCAGCTAGCACCATCAAAGTACATCACCCACAAATCACCCTTCACAGACCTAGAACCTATCTCTTCAGCAATACATGACAAAATAGGTTCCTTTTCAAGTACAATGACCTTAGCTCTGAAAGCATTGACATCAGTATCTACAAAGTAGGTAATCTCATTATCAATATCCTTTTCAATCATATAAGTTACCCTTGGTTCTCTTTTAATCCTAATGGACTGACCATCAAAATTGAAGGTTGTAGAAGAAAGGTCACATTGCAAACACCCACCCATGGAAGCACTCCATTTCCTAGATAACAACATACCATAATGAGGTGGAATATCTACAACCAAGACACTCATAGTCAGTTCTTTCTCTGGATAAGCTGCCAATTTGTATGGAATTGCATTTATAGTCCCAATGATTGGTACTTCCCTCTGATCCATTGCACAACATCTACCTTGATTTGTATCAACTTTGAGACCTAACTTTTCCATAATCTTAAAAGGCATGATAGTATTGGAGGCACCAGAATCAATCATACAATTTCTTAACTTCATCCCATTCACAATGAGACTCAAAATGAATGGGTCAATGTTTTCAAGGCTAGCATTAAAAGAATTATCCAAATAAATAGGTGGTATGTGAGATACCAATCCTTGGACCTCCACTTCTTTCAAAACTTTATACTAAGGTTCATTGCATGCAACATCATCATTATGAACATTATCTACCCATGCAATAGCCCTATCCTTATGTTAAGGGATCCTCAACAATTCTGACAAAGGAACCTTGATAGTTATCTAAGATGGTACAGAAAACATATCAACAAGAGAAGAGGGAGGAAACCCAATCTATTCTATCTTAGTGTCATTTTGTTTATTTGATACATTGCTTGTACCAGTGACTTTTATCTTTTCAACTTTAGCCACTTTGCTAACTAGCTTTTTCACTTCAGTCTGATGATTCTTGTCTTGAATAGTAGGAATATTTTTAGCTCCAACTCCCCTAGGTTCCCACTTCTTACCTCTCATATTTTTGAACCTTACTAAATGATTATCCTTTGATCTATTTTCACTGGGTTCCCCAAAGTTGGTACTCTTCATAAACATTCCTATAGCTTTCCCATTTGTATCCCTTGCCACCATACCTATAGTTTGCACTTGGGAAATCATTTCTGAAGTAATTCTATCCATTTCTTTCTTTGAAGGTCTTCTTAAATTTACTATTTCTGAGGAGGAATTCATGTTACATGTCTTTTCATCAATGCCATCATTATCAAAAAAAACCTCCTGATGGAAAAGTTCCCTATTGTGTCTTTTCAGACACGCATCTATTTCTTCATCAATATCAAAATCATCTTCATATCCTAAATATGAAGTTGCCATGTTGCATCCAATGTCATCATGATTTTCCCCTTGATCTAACCCCTCATTGTTATCTTCTTGATATGCTAACATGGATTGTGCAACCACACAATGCTCTACAGAGTGAGGGGAGTGGCATGCTATACACCATGGTGTATCTTCTACAACATTTATAGAGGATTTTTGCAAAGGATCAAGGACAAACCTATCATTATTTCCTCTTGTAGTAGGGACAATAGGCTTTCCATCCTTCCATTGGGTGTTGTAGGGATAATTCTACAATCTATTCTACCTACTAAAATTATTATTGAATTGAGGCTTTTCATTGTTGGGAGCATTGTTAATTCTATTAGCGGGTGCTTTTAAATCCTTTAGTGCATTCAACACCTTATCCAACTTATCTTCCTCTTGTTTCTTATTTCCAACATTCCTTTCATTATCGCTTTTGTATTTTTTATCTCCAAACAACTTCGGATCATCTCTTTTTCCACCCAATTTTCTTGATATTTTCATATTGTTTTCAATATTGACGGCAATCCTAAAAGCATCTCTGAGAGTTCTTAGTTCCTTATCCATCAAAAAATATCCCATTTTTCCATCAAAGGCATTGTAGTATGTGGTCAAACAAACATTGTCATCTAACCTTATGACTTGAAATAGCTTATGCATACCCTTCTAAAACCTCATATTGAACTCAGCTATAGATTCATTATGATTCTTCCTTATAGTGTTGAACTCATTCAACATGAAACTAGCATTAGGCCTATCACCATATTGCTCTTTGAAACATCTTTCAAAAGAATCCCAAGTGTCAATACATCAGTCAGGGAGTCTTTTGAACCAATCTCTAGCATCCTCCACCAAAGATTGAACAAATAATTTCATGACTACATCCTCATGTTCTATCTCATAATCATTTAGCATATCAACAAATAACCTAAGGTGTTCCTCACAACTAATGCCATTGTTACCAGCAAACTTAGGTACCTTATCTCTTATATCAGTTGGAAAAGCATTTGGGTAGCCAGGAATTCCATCAAAATTAATTTTCCTATAGCCTTCTAATTGCATAGGTCTTCTTTGAAAACTTGAACTAGTGTTAACCCTAATATCAATGTTTACATTTACATTCCCATCTACTAAGATTATCTTGACAAGAATTCATAATGGAAAATTTTTGGCTATAAGATAGAGTGATAGATATTACAGCAGATTTGATTCATGAAGTCACTGTGTTGGTGGTATTTTCTTTCTACTTGTAGTTTTACACTATGATTGACAAATTAATGTCATTGACTCTATCACCACTCCAAAGTCTGCAAGGAAAAGGGCCAATTAACAAGGATCAAAGAGATCCTCCTACACTTTGATCTTAGATGCTCAGGCGGGTGTACCTTTGACTCACTTCTTTAAAGGAGTCACTAAATATTATGCATTCATACCCTTCACTAATTGGTTTAAAGATTATATCATTTAAAAGTGTGGTGGATAATGATGAACTACTTCCAGAGAATGGATCAGTGCCTTAACCTAGGGCATAGAGTCACCCAATAAAACATATCAACTGAAAATCCTAACTAAAACACTCTTGAACTTAGAATAAGTGCTTTTCATATTATCCCTCTCACTCCCAAACCTGATCATGAAATTTCTATTCAACCATGAACCCACTAAAACTACCTTAAAGACTTTAATCCTAACTTTGTTAGGAACTCAAAGATAATTCAATAATACTCTTTGTTTACCATATGCTAACTCACTTTGTGACATTAACATATATGAGCCCAAGATTAAAATAAGAAGACAAACATGAATTTAAGATTGGAATCCAAGTGTATTCTCATTAAAGTTTGTAGAATCAGTACATTACCAAAACAACAAAATGCTAGGAAAAAGACCCAAAATCTAGGCTCTCCTTGTTCAGTCTTTTACATTGATTTTCAACATAACATCAACAACCTTCAAAAATCAAAACTACTACAATATATACCACTAGTCATCTTGGAATCCCAAAAATTAGGATGCAACAAGCTACAAATGACTAGGCCAAGGGTTTCAACCACAAAACCAATCAGATTCAATCATAAATTAATTCATTGGAGGGAAAACCAAGGAACCTAGAGTGAACAGATCCTAAAATGATCTCCATTATGATAATTCCTCTGACTTGTGTACTGAAGATCATGAATTCATTAAACTTATCAATCTGATTGTCCACCTACAACATGCCTTGAGCAACTCCATCATGGTACAAACCCACCCTGCAATCAATTATCAAACCCCTGGACCACTTTGTAATAGTTGATGAAATCAAATCGGCCAGATCTAGCCACCCAAGCATTAAAAATTAGTCCTTTAGTCATTGGGAAACCCCTTTTAAAATTTGAATTCAAGAGAAATGGCTATATCATGGTGTGATACAGTGAATCAACGATTAACATTTAAACCTGGGTTCACTTTATATCCTGACCATCAGATCCTCTCACTTTCTTGGGTTTGACAAGTTAACTCAAATGAGAACCCTGGTTTACATTTTCCTTAGTCACAAGATCATGCATATATCCTTATTAACCTTAGTTACCTTAGTGACTCGGTGACAGTAATTAAGAAGACCTAGGCCCACCTAGACATGCAGCACCAAACCACTTACCCAGAACCACTCGGTCACATCTTTAACCCCTTTGGCAAATAAAAAACAACCACATCACCATGAGTCAGTAATAAAGGACCCACCTCCTTTAAGATCTTTAAATCGGATGGTGGGCACATGATCTGATGGGCTCAAAAGATTCCATGAGATCATGCACCAGCCATAGATCTACCTATGCTACTGGTGATGCTTTAGATTCATCTAACACCAGCCCCACTGACACATCCTCATCACCACCTGGAAAATGGTCCCACTAAAAATTTCCACATCTCAATCTATCTTGGCCAATCACAAATGAACACATCCACAACACCTGGCACCCAATATGACCTGGCAATTTAGACCCACCTGTTAGTAGCCACTACCTTAAGGAATATCAGATGACAATCACTATACCACTGGCCTTAAACATCAAGCATCTTATCACAATGGTATAATGACAACTACAAGATCACATTGCACTTCAACCACCTAAGAAAATGGCCCCACTGACAACATCTCTGTCACTATCCCACAACCAATCAGAGAAGGCCACATCAAAATATTTGACAAGCAGACATACAACATTTTCATCACACATAGGTCACTCTCAAAACCTCCACCTCTCAACCAATAATAAACTAACATAGTGGCATGACCTGTCACTGGACCCACTGAGGAACATCATATCACTAGCAGATCGGATAGGTGGCGCATGATCTCATGGGGGAAGAATATTCTATGAGATCATGCACTCACTGTAGGATTGAAAGAGACTGAGATTGGGCCTCACGTAATAGATGTCCACTCATCACTATATCGCATGTCAGAAACTCTAACAATAGGGAACCTTTTGGAATAATGACAACCACACAAATTTAAAGGTGAAACTTAGGAAATATTAATGGGATACTTAGGCTTTGATAGAATAATTAAGAGCGGTCCTGATAAAGAAACCTAATGACATAACATGTGAAGTGGTCACAAAAAATTTAGCACATGGGTATTTTAGGACTTTAGTGACCAAAAAAGTAACGTTCAAATAAAATAAGGCCAAGACAAACTAGAGTTTAACCCTTCCAACGGCTATAAATTTGAATTTATGAACTAGGGTTTGAGGCTAGGGGCAAGGAAAAACATTGTAGAGGCCAAGGAAAATTTTATAGCCATGAAAAATATTTCAGGTGCTAATACACTGGATTATCTAAAATTGGAGCTATTCATTTAAATGAGAAAAACATGAGGAAGAAAGTCATTGATAACACAAAATCATCCTCTAATGGTAGAGGAATTATGATTAGTAAGATCAAACAAGATGATGTGAGATAATTATGCAAGATCCTAACTACTAAGTTTTGTGCAAATTCAAGAGAGGATGACATGGCAGATGGAATGGTACATGCAACCTATCTAATGTGTGTTGACAGGACATAAGTTGATATGTGTGAAATTCTAAGAATTCAATTGTTTGAGAACTTGGAGAAGATCAAGAAAACTAAATATACACAGTTTAGGTTCTCATCCCTAATTACATATATGTTTTTTCATCTTTTGAGGAGATTTCCTTACACCATAGGAAATGACTGGAATGATGGACAAAATACAATGGAAAGGATTAACCTAGTGTACAGAAGACATGTTCTTGATAGTGTTAATGAGAGTACAGTACTTGTTATTAGGACACTTCAGAATATTGTGTCTAGTATATCAATGATCCCTAAGTCTCTTGTTGAAAAATATAAAGATGATATATGTTTTATGGTGGATACTGACTTTACCTATATTGAAGTAGTGGAGCCTAGAATAGAGTTCATAGACCCTCTTGGCTATGAGATATCTGAGGTAGAGACTAAAGAGTACGTTAGTAGGTTACTTAAGTGTAAGTTGGACACTCAGTGCAATAGGTTTGGAACCTTTAAGGAGAACTTCAACTCTGCAAAGATCCTAATTGAAGAGAAGTAGTCTTAGAAGAGAGTTAAGAGAACCATTAAGAAAATCCTAAAAGATACAGGAATGATAGAGTGTGAGTTTTTGGTAGCAAAGCAGATAGTAGCAGCAATCAGAGAGAGTGGAGAAAAATAAGTTTTGTCTATCCCTCCTTTATCATCAATTACAGTACAATAGGAAGAACCACAAGTGAAGGTGAAAGTGGAAGTAATTGAGAAGGATATAGAAGCAAAGATGTCTACTAGATCCACTTCCTCCACACCTAGCAAAAGAGTAAAGGAAAGTGCTACTGGACCAAGAAAGAGACATTAAACTTTAGTACAACCAGTTCCAAGAAAGATTGCAGAAGTAAAAGATGATGTCACTACTAAGAAGAAAGCTTGGAAACCAAAAGTTGAAAATCTTAATGAGAAAATCATTGAGAATGGTGACTTTGCAAGAATGAACAAATACTATGATCTTTATGATTATACAGACAGACTTAATCTGGAAAATGCAGTTGTGAAGCATACGATTTTGGCTGACAAGAAGTTTGATACAATTCAAGGACATATAGCTGATGACTTATATAACAAAATTGTAAATAGGAAGAAGAGAGCATCAGAGGAGGACACAGCTATCAGGGAAAATCTTGTGAGGAAGCTTTGTGAAATAAGAGATGAAACACATTTCAATCAAATCATGAAAGCTTGAAGCACCCATCTAAGAACCAAAAGGAGAACTATTCAAATTATGGGAGGCAGGTATGAAGAAATCAATTCTGAGACAGAGAAAGCTATTATCAAGGTTATGGCAGAATATGTTGGAGAATCATTAGTTGCAGCAGAGCAAGCAGGTGAGAAAGAACAAGAGGACATTCCCTCTTCTCCAGCCATTAATATTGAAGATGAAACAATGAATGTAGAAGGTACAAAAATCACCTTGGATACTGATGAAAATGTATTCAAGAATTTGGAGAACATTGTTGACAATTTGGCCTTTGAAGAATAGGAAGCTACAAAAAGAAGAAGAGATGAAAAAGACAACAGTTATGGAACCACCAGTAATAGAGGAACAAGTTCCCATTCCCACCAAAGAAGATATCAGTCTTACTCCTGAGACTAGAAAGAAGACTCAAATTGGATCTATGATTGAGAATTTGGGAAAGGAAGTAGATGATGATGATCTGTTGGAATTGATCACATCCTTGAATAAAATCATTGGAGAGAATAAGAAAGTGAAGAGTCTTGAAGGGTCTCTGAAGGAACTAACTAAGAAGTTACAAAGCACTGTAACTACACAAATTGTAGAAGCAGACCCTATGGAGAAAGAAAAGAAGGTAATGAGCACCTTTGATAATGAATTCTCAAACCTATCTAATATTGCAAAAGTGAAAGCACAAGTAGCCTATGAGGCTAGAATTCTTTTGAACATTAGTCAGAATATCAGAAATGATATCAACACTCTTGATATCTATATCAAGGATTTGAGGAAGCATTTGAAAAAAGGTAAATCTTTGTACATACAATGTACAAAATTAGAGACTTTGACAACAAAAGAAGATCAGAAGATAAAGTTGAAGGAAATAGAAATTATGAATGAAACAATCCTTCTATTTGGCCCCAATGTCAAAGTATGTGATGTTGAGAAGAAAGTTTGGAAGCTTTATGATGAAATCAGAGCTGTGCAAGATGAGAGAGACAAAAAATTGAGAAGATACACTCTTTTGAGAGAGCATGCTTCTATGAAGTTCAGCATTATTGAAGAGTAGTTGGAAGAATGTCTATCAGCTAAGACATCTTTTCACAAATTTAAATTTGAAAACCTCCAAGCATGTGAAATAGCATCTTATGGACTGAGCGCATTACTTAATGTGGCAGATTCCATTAAGAAGTCATGGGAGAAGTAGATAGAAGCCATGAAGATAGATTTTATAGATTGTGTTGCAAGCCTACCGGCTTTGCAATAATTGAATTGAGGTATAATCTATTTGTATATACAATTTTGTAACCCTCCATACCTTATTTTGTCATTGTTGTCAAAGGGGGAGAGATATATAGAATAAAATTCATAGTATATGATAAGGATTGATACTCTTAGGGGGAGTACTATATTAGAGATAATAATTTTTTGAGGAGTTATAAGGATAGTATATATTTTATACTATGGCCACAATTTTGAACAATTTTGAGATTTTGAGTTGTACACTTAGCCAATTTTCTCATATGTTGCCACCAATGACAAAGGGAGAAATTGTTGGCAATTTGGCTGAGTTGATTAAATAGATGTTGTCATTATGGAAACATATGATCCACATGAAGATCAAACAGGTCAGAGAGAAAGTATGACAGAGCACATTGCAAATTTGTCTAAGTGTGAGACAATGTTTTACCAGTGAACCTGGACATAATTTTTATTTGCGACATCGACTGGAGTAAGTTCAGTGCTTGTGCACTTGAACATAGACTCTATGATGACTATTGATCACCCATCTTAGAGTGAAAGTTAGTATGACATGTATGAAAGAAGTTATGATAGTTTTATCGAAGACAGTGTGAAGCCGACATGACAGAATATGAAGACAGAACTAGTAAAGAGCTAAGGGATTATTTTGTTTATCAAAATAATGACTTAAAAATATAAAGTGATGACATCCTAGATGTTAAATCTTGGATAAATTTATTTTTATAAATGTAATTGTAATTGTAATTGTAGCAATAACACAATAGTGTGGACAAGTGATATGATGTGAAGTATATGAAGCATATGTAATAGCGATAGTGAGAGAGCAGTGAAGAGATATTGATGCAAGTAGTATAAGGTTATGTACCTTAACCTATTTTTGTAATTAGTGTATATTGTACATTACTTGTTTGGGCAGTGGGCTCATCTGGTAATCACATTTGGTACTACCAACTCCTAACAGGGTTGAGGCTTCTAACAAGGCCTATAGTCCCTTAATCAGGACTGATACACTATATGCTTGTACTATTCTCCTAATAGTGTCAACTTCCTTAATAGGATAATTTTGATTAGTGGATCTTTGTGGGTACCATCCCCAGCAGGGTTTTCCCTTGGCCAAGGTTTCCTCAAGAATAAATAATGTGTTATAAGTTCTTTATTGTTATGCATGTTGTTTAGCTTCTTATGTTATGAATGTATAGAGATAATCTGTTATATCCATAATTGGGAAAAAAGATAAAGTTTGTGGAATACTGATTCACCCCCCCTCTCAATATTCCCTATTTATAATAGGGAAACCAAATCAAAATTGATGAAGAAAAGAATTATATATTAAACCTTAAGCACCTTATTTGCAAATTTTTAAGGAAAAACTTGAACTAAGGAGTAAAAATCCAATTGAGAGACACAAATTTTGTCTTGTAAGTTTCGACAACCTTAAGATAATTTTGATATACCTAGTTTTCTTCCTCTTGTGATTCCTTAAGAACCACTTTAATATGCTCAAAGTTCTCCTTCTTGATCCTCTTAACCAAAGCCTTTTCTTCTTGATTAAACCTACTCTCTGGCTTTTGGACCTTCCTGTGCCTACTCATTTACAATCAAAACATACAATAGAGAGTGAGATAATCAAATTCATCAATCTAATAGAAAATTAAAACAACAAACAACAGGCATCATTATCAAGCTAATATGCGTAATTAAACTGTTAGCAGGTGTAACTTTAATAATAGCAAGCGTCACTTTCCAGCAGCTCAAGCGTTATTTAAAGTTACTCAAGCATGACAATTTATTTACTATGTATGACAATTAATGTCATCCATGTAAAATAAGCTATTAAAAGTGATAATTCAAAAAATTAAGCATCGATTAGAAGATACTAGGTGTGACTTATATGCAAATTACATCGTAAAGACAATGATAGGTGGTAGAAGTCAGCTAACAAGTGACACTTCTTTGGTAGTAGGCATTTATTTGTAGTCCCAAGCATGACAATTTATCTCTCAGGTGCAACAATTTATTTATCAGGTATCGAATGAATAAAAAAATGATAAAAATGTTAGAAATGAGGCTTAGAGCCCCACAGTGGGTTCCATTTGTGTGTGAATGCTTTTCACCTTCATGAAATTAGGATTAATATCTAACAATCTTAGCAAATACAATGGAAATTTAAACTAAGAATTGCATATGAATCCATGACATCTCATCACCCTCTAATTAGATGTGGTAAGTAGAGCTCTTAGCTTAATCTCCACTAGTGACACTTCTAGAATGAGAAATATGATGCACGAGCATCCTGGGTGTAAGAGCAATCTTGCATCACCCAAAAATATTTCTATTTTTGTATTCAATAAGGGTTATCTTGTGCAGAGCTGCTATTTATGGAAACTTGCTATTTTTTTAGTAAGTTGGCCATACAATCTCAAAATGTTCTGATTTTACATGTGAAGGTTCATCTCAATCATATTAGCCTGCCAGTAAAGTTTCATGGCTAGATCAGGTCTAGTTTTGAAGATAGTGAAGATTTTCGGTATTGGCAGCAAGGTATAGAAACTTTGAACTCAGTTTTGAAGGCTTTAGAGGCCCCGAATGAGGTCAAAATTTTGGGGGGAAAGTTCTTGCACAAGTCAAGCCTATAGAGCACTTCATGGCCTTTTCAAAATGGGGTTATAATAGTCCATCGAGTCAACTGGTGATGACTTATGGTCTCCAAAAGTTGGGTCACCTGAAATGGCAGAAAATAATTTTCCTTCAAAATTTTTATTCGGGTTTCAAAAGTTATTTTGAGCTGATTTTGATGTAAAAAATTGAAAAAATAAAATAATTCTAAGTTGGTCGGCCCTAAGGGCTGAATTTCTAGAACCTTCTCCGGCGGTGGAAAATGCCTATATAAAGAAGGCTCGTAGTGTTGTCTAGGATAGTTCTGGGTAGTAGATCTAAGTATTGATTCGAGGCTTTGTCATACAGAATATTGTAAGGGAATGCCCGTGTGGCTTTGCATATTATAATTCTTAGAGTTTGTAATTCCACATTTGTGGAGATAATAAGAAGCCAATTTTTTGTTCTTGCATATTGTTGTTCTTTCTCTATTTCCATTATGTGTTTGTGGTATTAAGGGGAGCACCCTTCATCAAAATATGATACTACATATGCTTATTCTAGCTCACTAACTCTGAAATTGATACAAAGATAATTCAAATGCTCTTGCTTGCTATGAAAATGACTATAATAAAGATGCTTTTGCAAATGAATTTCTAAGATTATTGCTCTCAAAATGCCTCATACTTATAGTAAAATCCCAAGGGTAGGGAGTAGAGTGAAGTAATCATGATTTACCTTTGGTTGAGTCAAATATTTTGCAATGTTCATAAATCATGGGACAATTTAAATGTTTGTCTCAAAGCTTTAGAGAAAAGGACAAAATTGAGTGGTTGAGATTTGAAACTTTAAAATGAGTGATCAAGATTCATTTATTTTTGAGTGATTTGTGTCTCTTTGTCCTCAATTTTCATTGGTTGCTCAACTTTGTTGAAAAATATTATGATTTATTAAATTCAATTAATTAATTAAATTTAGCCATGTAAGGAATAGGTTCATTTTGATTTTTGATTTAACAACTATACAATTAATTGATTAAAATCAATTATGTAGTTTTTTTCACCCCTTTAAGCTTTGATTTAATTATTTAACATCATTATTTAATTTTTCCTTTGATTTAATTATTTAACATCATTATTTAATTTTTCCTTTGATTTAATTGATACTGTCCAATTTGATTTAATAATCTCCATTTTAATTGATTTTGATTCTTTTTAATGAGAATTAGTGCATTTTAATGATTAATAGCCATTTTATTGATTTTAAAGCACTTGCCCATTTTTGAGTGTCTACAGTGACAAAGCACAAATAACAATAGTATGAGTGCCCATTCAGTAACGTAGTGATTAAACATATTAAATGTATCAATCACCACCCCATGCAATAGCAATATCCAACAGATCCCTCTTTTCTTTTCTTTGAAAGATGATATTTTATCTAAAGCACTCCTCTATGGTGGGGGTCTTGTTGATAAGATCTATTTCTCTTTGAGGATCCTTTTTTCCATAAGTGACATATTCTTTTTCATGATTAAATATGCTCTTTGATTTAAGGGTCAATTCTCTTCACTAATAATATAGTGTACATTGTTGTTAACAAGATATCTCCTTACTTCGTGAAGTAGGTATCCTCCTTCTCTTCCTTATCCTATCTATGAGGTAGCCACGATAAGGAGGGGGGAATATATAGGGTCTTCCTTATAATAAAGTTTTGCAATATGCTAAATCCTCAAAAGGTAACATACATAAGTTTCTAAATCCTAAAGAGACAAGAATTTTCAATTTCAAACATGCGAAATCCTTGGAAGGTAATGTATATAAGCTCCTAAATCTTGAAGAGACATGCATTTTATATTCCATAGTGATACAAGAATGTAGATCTATGGGTATTCAAAAAGTCATCAGAGGATGCATTGCAACTACAAAGCATAATTTATGGGTTAACTATTAGGGTTTGCTACCTTTTGGGCTCTCCCTCCTTATTGATTCACGATAAGGTGGGCATCTTACTTGGCAAGGTAATCACTCTCTCTTGTCTCTCTTTTTTGCATAGTGTTTCTCTTGTCTTTCTTATGTAATCATTTATTCTTTTATGATAGCTTTCCAAATATGATATTGGTATAGGAAGAATTTCTTAGCAAGGGTTCTTTTTCTATTTGAATTGGATTTGTTTTTGTACTAATGTGAGGTCCTACCCTGACCCATCTTAGCTTGATAGTTGTTTTAACACTTGGTTTCTCTTGATGATACTTTGTTTAGAGACATTAGACCTATTTTGAATTATGACTTGCTATCATTAGACCTTATGAGATGTTTTTTATAGATTTATATGATGATGATGCTAGTCATACTCTTTATATGCTCAGATTGGTTTCATGCTTACCTAATGATATATGAAATTCTAAATTCTACACTTGTTACATTATCTTATAGAATAGTAGAATACTGATAGTGTAATAGTTTAATGATTTAACTTAGTGTTTCTTATTTATTTGGAAATTGAAGTTACATTTTGATGTTTTAAAAATTAGGGTATAATGTGGATTATGTTTATGATTCATGAAATGTAGTTCCTTTATATATATATTGAGTTTAAATGTTATTATTTCACTTTCGATATGATTATATATGCATTGAGTTTATGAGGTACTGATATCAAAATCGAGTGTGCAAGATTATGACCATGCTTATAAATGCATGCATCACATTTATGAATTTAGGCTTCCATATTGCCTCTCTAAGTGGGCCATCTTTGGTAATGACGAATTTAGGAATGTTTTATAGGATAACTCACCTTTCCATGTCTTGAATTACAATCCATTTCCATAGCAAGGGTAAGTGGAAAGTTAGCTAAGATCTAGAAACCTAACTCACTTTGGGATGAGGGAATGAGAGAGGAATGCTTTAGAGTCTTTAGAAAAAGAGACTAAGAAAGGAGACACTTCTTGACCATGCTAGTTTGGATTTGAGAGGAAGAGACTTGGGAGATTCTAGGAGTTTTTGAGAAGGAAGGAAAAGCTAGGAAGGAAAGGATTAGCTCTTCTACAAACCTCCATTACCATTGCATAGGAAGAAGGTTGGTGGTTCTTCCTTGTTTTGTTCATGTTATTGTATTGTGAAGATGAATCTTGTGTGAGTTTGTAATGTTTTATTTTCTTTATGCTCTAATTTATTTTGTCCTTGTATCTCCTTTTTGTGTTTATCAATTATGAAATGGGTGTGCAAGATAATTCTCTTCCTTGGGAGGATTTGAAAATGTCTTGGGATGAAGGGCTTAGTTGGGGAATCCATGTGTTTGAGAGCTTGGATGTATGGGGATCCTTGAAGCCTACTTATGTTATACCTTGGGGGCCATAAGAGATATTTTTGATGCTCTTGTGATGAGCTGGTATGTTGGAAGGGAGCCTTGTGAAGGCATGTAAGAATTTTTTTAAGTATGGCATCTTTATATGAGATAATTCCACCTTCACCCATATTGGGATCAAATATGATGCTTGGGTTTGGGACTGAAATTTGTGATGTCTATGTTTCTTGTTGATTAATGTGGGTGTTGATTGTTTGTATCCCATCCTTCTTTGTTTCCCCTAGCTCAAGGGTGGCCATGTAATGGCCTAGGCTGGGAGGTGAGCCTCCATGGTCATGTGAGGAATAATTGTTTTGTAGGTTTATGTTGCAAAGAGTTTGTGTTGATGGGATCATTGAAGCTTGGAGTCTACTATAGTTGTTTTAAGGGAACTTGAGAAGAATTTTATATCATTTTATGTGAATTTGTACTCTTGTAAAGAGGGATAAATTCTTTTGTATTAAGTTAATCTAAATCTCAAATGAGAATTTTTAAATTGTTGTGCAAACTATGTCCTTTGGAATTATTGTTATTTTTAATAATGAATTAGAGATCCAATTTTGTAACCTTAAATGAGAAAAGTATTATTGTCAATATTAAAAAAAAAAAGAGTTTACAATTGTCTTTGGGTGAAAATTTCTTTATTTAAATTGAAAGATAAACCTTTGTTGCTAATTTAAGAAGTTCTGTTATTTAGAAAGTGTTGTTTGTACCAAGATGGAACAGTAAATTCCTTTAGTATTCTAAATTTTACTTTGCTTAGGTTGCAATTCTAATTTCCAAAATTCTATATTTAAAATAAGTTTTAGTGCTAATTTATCATTCATGGGTTCTCTATTTTCTATTCCTTCCACTTGATTTAGAAATTATCTATTTACAAGAAAAAGTAATATTTATATAAATATCAATATGGGAGGAAAACTAAACCTTAGGATTTTATTAAGGGGTAATTAGGTTGTGTATTGCCCAGTAGATTTTTGGGCATTACTACTAACCCCTCTTTTTTTGTGTTTTTTAGCTTTGTCTTTATTTTCTTTTTTTTTGCACCCTTGTTCATGTATGTTGAGTTATAATCCTTGGCCTAGGGGCTCATGTCCTCAACTAAGTGATGTTCTACCTCATTGTTAATCCACTAGAGTCTTTCTTCTAAATTTACCAAGAGTTTTAATTGAGTCCATACTCTTGCTAAAGTGGGGGCTAAATGCATCGTGGGAAAATTGAAGAAATTCCATTGAGGACTAGTTTAGCCCTTCGAGTAAGTGGTTTGGGGTCATGTGAAATGCCTTGAATGGGTATTTGACTTGGATCTAGCTTTTTCCCCTTTCCTTCCCTATTTTCCACTTCTTTGCTACCTATTTCTGGCATCTTTCTCTCAAAATTTGAGGTTTTTGACCTCAGGGTCAAGATCAACCTTCTAGGTCAGGGTCAACCTTGATCCTGACCCAAGGTCCAAATTTTAAATTCTGAAGGTTTCCAGATGTTGGGGTTTGGAAAGAATTATTTCCCGCTTCTTGGTCAGCTATTTCAGGCTTTGAAATGGTAAAATATTAAAATATATTTAATTTAGGTCAACTTCTAAGGGTATAGGCTTAATGGGAATTTATTTCTTATATGTCAGCCTCTCTATAAGTTTGTTCTCTAGACTAGTATATAAAGAAGCCTTCTCCTCTCATTTTAATCCTCAATCATCAAGTGAACAAGAAATCAAAAGAAATCATCAAGCAAGAAAGATAAATAAATCTAAGGAGGATCATCAACATCCATTATTCTACATGTTTTCAAGCATTCAAGTTATCCATTGAATATCAAGGATTCAAGCATTCAAGTCTTTGAAGGGATTTGGCTCAAGCATTAAAGATTCATCATTCAAACCTTAGATCTATCCATCATGGTGGTGTGATCTTCCTTCAAGATCCTTTCTGCATCTTCAAGATTCATTCATTCTTCCTTCAAATTGGATTCCAAGCATACAATCATGGAGGTTTTTATTTACATTTATGGCTTTTAGTGTTGATTCCAAGCTTTCATATTAACATCCTTGTTTAAATTTCAAATACAATTGCATATCTATTGAATATCATAGCTTCATTGTTAGATATACTTCTACTACTTGCTAGAGTTCTCCATTTAAATTATATTTCAATGTTAATTCCAAAACTAGGGTTTGACCAAGGGAAACCCCTCATCCAAACAACAAAACCCTTTTTCTTGTAGGTACAGGTGTAGAACATCAAATTACAGAGAATATTTGGATACCATTTTCAAAAAAAATTTGGGGATCCATGAACATAATTTCCATCAGAGCAGTATAGGTCAAGGTTGACCTCCGTTTGGGTCAAGGTCGACCTGACTCAAAAAAAATAAAATTTTGTGGGTTTTATCTATCTCTATGTTTCTATTCTAGATTTGATTACAAAATTTCTAGAAACTTAGTACAAACACCAGAAAATAGGTATTTCCAAATCTATTATGTTATGAGGTATGTATTTCATTTTATTTGCAAGCATTTCCAAATTTATATTCCATATCATTTGATTTATATGTGTGTGTTAAATATTGGGTTGGCATCTCTTTTATGTGCAAACCCCCATTATTCTAAACCCTAACCATATATTTTTCACATATACAATTATATTATATAATAATATAATAATTATTGTATTATAATTAGTACCGCTTGGATGAGTGGCATCTAGTGGTGAAGGGGTACCACAAAGGTATAAAGGAAGATTAATCCTCCTCTCTTGATCAATAATAGAGACAAACACAATTTGCATCTTTGAGAAGAAGCAATGCTCAAAGGAGACAATAAGAGTTTATTGTATATGGTGGGAGAGAAATAATGAATTAATTGGTCATGGTTCATCAAGAACACTAAAATAAACATGGTATCAGAGCCACAAAGATTTTATGCCTACTACTTTGTGATTTGGAGATGTCTTGAGTTGAGCCAATACGATAGGATGATGCATCTACATTCTTGCGGGTGCTCATGGAATGAATCTTTGGTGAATTTATTATCATATAGAACATTGGTGACATATATTTTCCCATTGAATTCCTCTACCTATGATATGTCATGAGGTCTTTGTCATTACTTTCATAGTACTGGTGGTGTATCTAAATTAGTTTAGAATGTTGAAGGAGCCATGTCAAGGATTTTCCATTTGGCATGATCATTTTGTTGTTCATGGTAGCTACTAGAGGCTTCCATCATTTTTTTATTATTATCATTATAAAAAAGAATAAGAAGAGAAAGGAGATGAAATAATAATCCAAGAGAGAGAGAGAATTAAGAATGTGATGCAGGAGCATCCTGGCTGTAAGAGCAATCTTGCATCACCCAAAAATATTTCTATTTTTTTTATTCAATAAGGGCTATTTTGTGCAGAGCTGCTATTTATGAAAAGTTACTATTTTTGGTAATTTTCGTATGTGCTCAGAATGATCTGATTTCTTTCTTGGAGGTTTATTTTGGTCATATAAGCCTGCCAGTAAAGTTTCATTGCTAGATCAAGTGTATATTGGAAGATATTGAAGATTTTCGGTATTGGCAGCAGGGTACAGAAACTCTGAACTCAGTTTTGAAGGCTTTAGAGGCCCCAGATAAGGTCAAAAATTTGGGTGATGGGTGCTTGCACCAGTCAAGCCTGTAGAGCGCTTCGTGGCGTTTCTGAAATGGGGTTATAATAGCCGATCGGGTCAACTGGTGATGACTTATGGTCTTCGGAAGTTGGGCCACCCGAAATGGCTGAAAATAATTTTCTTCAAAATTTTTGTTCGAGTTTCAAAGGTTATCTTGAGCTTACTATGATGTAATAAAATATAAAATAAAATAATTCTAAGTTTGGTCGGCCTTATTGGCTAAAATTTTGGAACCTTCCAGGCGATGGAAAATTGCCTATATAAGGAAGGCTATATTATTGTCTTAGGCGGTTCAGAATAGTTCTGGGTAGTAGATCTGGATATTGATTCGAGGCTTTGTCCTACAGAATATTGTAAGGGAATGCCCATGTGGCTTTGCATATTGTAATTCTGAAAGTTTGTAATTCCACATTTGTGGAGATAATAAGAAGCCAATTTTCTGTTCTTGCATATTATTGTTGTTGTTTCTCTATTTCTCTTATGTGGTTGTGGTATTAAGGGGAGCACCCTTCATCAAGTGGTATCAGAGTAGGAGTTCTTGAGTGTGTAAACAGATCGCCGACCGTGAGGCAGTTTGCACCAGGACCGTGGCTAGGGTTTCAGCGCGCATCGTGAAAATGCCTCCACGAAGGGAATGTGGCAGAAGAGCTGGTGTTGTAACACCTGAGGTTAGAGAGCTGCAGAGACAAGTGCAAGCATTGCAAGAAGAGATTCGTAGAGGAATAAATCTTAATGTCAGAGATGAAAGCGAGGATGAAGCCGAAGAAGAATATCAAGAAGGAGAAGTCAAAATTGTGAACCAGGAGGAAGAAAGACTTTTTCGGGCCATTTCTAAGATTGGGAAAAGACCTAAGATTGAGGTTCCTACATTTTCTAGAAATCTTAACCTAGAAGAATTGATCGACTAGATCAACGAATGTGAGGAATATTTTGAGTATGAAGATGTTCAGGATCCTGATAGGGTCAAATTTGTGAAAGCCAGACTGAAAGGTCATGCGAAGATATGGTGGCAAGAGATTCAATTGGAGTGAAATAGAAGGGGAAAGGAGAAAATCATGAGATGGGATCAGATGGTGGATAAATTGAAGCGGCAGTTCATTCCTGTTCATTATGAGCTTGACCTACTGAAGAAAATGCAGAGTTTGAAGCAAGCAGGAAGATCTGTTCAGGAGTATACAGAGGAGTTCTATCGACTTCTCATCAGAACAAGCCATGCAAAAGCTGATAAGGAGAAAGTTGCCCGATACCTTAATCGGTTAAGGCCAAGCATTCAGGAGGAGCTGAATCTAGTTCGAATGAACAGTATTGAAGAGGCATACCAGTTTGCCCTAAAAGTAGAGGAAAAGCTAAACAAGAAGTTTGAGAGCAGACAAAATGGAAGAGGTCGCGGTGGACGATCTGGTGGACGGTCATATGGTGGCCGAAATGAGGATCCGAAAAAGAAGGATGAGGCCAGTAGTAGTCAGAATCAGTGAAGAAATAATTCCAATCGCTTCCAGGATCAGAATAATAGAGATCAGAGAGGAAGAGGAAGAGGACAAGGATCTGGAAGAGGTGGCTTTCGTGGAACATGTTTTCACTGTGGAGAAGAAGGTCATAGGGAATTTGAATGTCCTCAGCGTCAAGGCAGAACAAACAGGAGAAATGAAGGCCAGGCCAGAGTTGCACATGTAGATGAAGATGCCAGATCATCAAATTCTGAAGATGCTGAAAGAGGAGAAACGTTGATTAACAAAAGAGTCCTGTTGAGTGGTGAGAATGAACCTGAACAAAGGAGGAGCCTATTTCACACTAGGTGCAAGTGTGAAGGTAAATGTTGTGATGTGATTATTGATAGTGGAAGCACTGACAATTTGGTGTCAGAAGAGATGGTGACAAAGTTGAAGCTCAAGAGACAGAAACACCCACATCCATATCGGATTGCCTGGGTATAAGATGACCACAAGGTCATGGTCAATGAACAATGCCTAGTGAAGTTCAAGATTGGCGGATACCAAGATGAGGTATTGTGTGATATCATATCTATGGATGCATGTCATATGTTGTTGGGTAGACCATGGCAGTTTGACAGATGTGCTGTACATGATGGTCATGCGAATACCTATTCCCTGACAAAGGATGGAGTGCGACATAAGCTAAAACCATTGAAGGAGACTGAAGAAAAGGTATGTGGTAATGCAAGGATAACTTTTGTTGATGGAAGAAATTTCTGAGATGGTATGAGGCATGAGCATGTATGTTTTTCTTTAATTCCAAAAGCTGGTAAAGAGGAAGTAGAAGATGTTCCTGTAGAAGTTGTAGATTTGTTGAATGAGTTTCAGGATATTGTATCCGATAACATGCCTGATGGATTACCACTAGTCAGGAAGATCAGTCATCAGATGGACTTGATCCCAGGAGCAAGTTTGCCGAATAAGGCAGCACACAGAATGACACCTGCAGAAAGTGAGGAGTTGAACAGACAAGTACATGAACTGTTACAGAAAGGATTGATCCGTGAGAGTCTGAGTCCCTATGCTGTACCAGTAGTATTAGCACCAAAGAAGAATGGAGAATGGAGGATGTGTACAGATTCTAGGGCAATAAACAAGATCACAATCAAGTACAAGTTTCTATTGCCACGAATGGATGATATTATGGACTGTTTGAGTGGAGCTGTATATTTTTCAAAGATAGATCTGAAAAGTGGATATCATCAGATTCAGATCAGAGAAGGAGATGAATGGAAGACTGCCTTCAAGACAAAGGAAGGATTGTATGAGTGGTTAGTCATGCCTTTTGGGCTAACCAATGCACTGAGCACTTTCATGCGGCTCATGAACGAGGTTCTGAAAGAATTTCTAGGTAAGTTTGTCATTGTTTACCTAGATGATATTTTGATCTTTAGTAAGACATTGGATGAGTATATGATGCATATTCATATGGTATTTGAGAAGTTGAGAGAAGAGAAATTTTTGATTAATTTGAAGAAGTGCAATTTTGTGAAGAAAGAGTTAGTGTATTTGGGATTTGTAGTTTCAGCAGAAGGTCTAAAAATGGACCCAGAGAAGGTACAGGCTATCATTGAATGGCCTACTCCAAGGAGTGCTATTGAGGTAAGATCTTTTCATGGTCTAGCTAGCTTTTACAAAAATTTTATCAGAAATTTTAGCAGTATTTGTGGACCCTTGACTGAAACAATGAGAGGGGATAGAAAAGAGTTTAAGTGGACTAATGGGGCAGAAAATAGTTTTCAGTTGTTGAAACAAAAAGTTACAGAACAACTCATTTTAGCACTTCCAGATTTTAATAAGGTGTTTCAAGTAGATTGTGATGCTAGTGGTACTGCAATAGGAGCTGTTATGAGCCAAGAAGGTAAACCTGTTGCTTATTTCAGTGAGAAGTTAAGTGATGCCAAGAGGAAATATTCTATTTATGATCAGGAATTTTATGCTATAGTTCAAGCATTAAAGAAGAGGAGACATTATCTGCTTCCTAAGGAGTTTGTTTTGTATACTGATCATCAAGCTTTGCAATATTTGAATAGTCAAGGAAAATTGAATCAAAGGCATTTGAAATGGGTTGATTTTTTGCAGAGTTATACATTTGTTTTGAAACACAGGAGTGGAAAGTCTAATAGGGTTGCAGATGCTCTTAGCAAAAGGAAACTATTGCTGACAAAAATGCAGATTGAAGTGGTTGGGTTCAAGGAACTCAAGAATTTATATCCAGAGGATCCTAATTTTGGTGAAGCTTGGAAAGCTTGTGCAGAACCTGTTACTCTAGACAGGACAAAATGGTTGGATTTCATCATCCAAGATGATATGCTATTCAGAGGGAATCAGTTGTGCATTCTACGAAGTTCTATGAAGGAGAATCTCATCAAGGAGAAGCATAGTGGAGGATTGGCTGGACATTTTGGTCATGATAAAACCCTTGGTCTGGTTAGTGAGAATTATTATTGGCCACAGTTGCAGCAAGATGTGAAGAAGTTTGTACAGAGTTATTGAGTATGTCAGATGGCGAAAGGAGTGAAGCAGAATACAAGGTTGTATCAGCCATTACCAGTACCAGAGAAGCCTTGGGAGGATATCAGCATGGACTTTGTTCTTGGTTTACTGAGGAATCAGCGGGGACATGATTCAATTTTTGTGGTGGTTGACAAATTTTCAAAGATGGCACATTTCATTCCCTGCAAGAAGACTAATGATGCTGTTCATGTAGTAGAATTGTTTTTCAGAGAAGTAGTGAGACTTCATGGTTTGCCAAAGACCATAGTTTCAGATCAGGACACTAAGTTTGTTCGATATTTCTGGCGTACGCTGTGGAAGAAGTTGAAGATAGATTTGAAGTTCAGTTCATCACATCATCCACAGACTGATGGACAAATAGAGATGGTGAATAGGAGTTTGGAAAATTTGCTGAGATGTTTGGTTGGAGATAAGCCAACACGATGGGATTTGATTTTACCATAGGCGAAATTTGCATATAATAATTTTGTCAACAGGAGCACTGGTAAATCACCATTCCAGATTATATATGGAAGTAGTCCAAGAAATGCATCTGAATTGAGGAAGATAGATAAAGGAGAAATAAGTAGTGCTGAAGCTGAAGATTTTGTAGAACACTTGAAGAACATCCATGAAGAGGTGAGGAAGCATATTACCAAGATGAACGCACAGTATAAGGCTAAGGCAGATGAGAAAAGGAGGTATAAGGAATTTTAGGTTGGTGATGAAGTCATGGTTCATTTGCGGAAGGAGCAGTTTCCAGTTGGTACATATAACAAGCTGAAAATGAAAAAGTTTGGACCATGTAGGATACTGAAGAAACATGATTCAGGAAACGCATATGACGTAGAATTGCCTACTGAGCTAAATATTTCACCAATTTTTAACATTTTAGATCTGACAGAGTATCATGAAGGAGGTGTTGAAGATGAGATCACAACAGCACAGTGGAGTATTCTAGCAACTAGTTCAGACACTAAGGAGATCGAAGATATACTGGACAATCATGTTGGTAGAAGCACAAAGAACATGACATATGAAGAATATCTGGTCAAGTGGAAAGGATGACCTGTTGAAGATTCATCATGGTTGACAAAGGAGGAGGTTAGCCATCTTGGTTTTCCTCTACACACCTGAGTCATGACAGGGTCACTTCTCAAATTACCCTGGGTGTCTCATGCAGGAGCATCCTGGGTGTAAGAGCAATCTTGCATCACCCAAAAATATTTCTATTTTTTTTTATTCAATAAGGGCTATTTTGTGCAGAGCTGCTATTTATGAAAAGTTACTATTTTTGGTAATTTTCATATGTGCTCAGAATGATCTGATTTCTTTCTTGGAGGTTCATTTTGGTTATATAATCCTGCCAATAAAGTTTCATTGCCAGATCAAGTGTATATTGGAAGATATTGAAGATTTTCGGTATTGGCAGCAGGGTACAGAAACTTTAAACTCAGTTTTGAAGGCTTTAGAGGCCCCAGATGAGGTTAAAAATTTGGGTGACAGGCACTTGTGCCGGTCAAGCTTGTAGAGCGATTCATGGTATTTCTGAAATGGGGTTATAATAGCCGATCGGGTCAACTGGTGATGACTTATGGTCTTCGGAAGTTGGGCCACCCGAAATGGCTGAAAATAATTTTCTTCAAAATTTTTGTTCGGGTTTCAAAGGTTATCTTGAGCCGGCTATGATGTAATAAAATGTAAAATAAAATAATTCTAAGTTTGGTCGGCCTTATTGGCTAAAATTCTGGAACCTTCCAAGCGGTGGAAAATTGCCTATATAAGGAAGGTTGTATTATTGTCTTAGGTGGTTCAGAATAGTTCTGGGTAGTAGATCTGGGTATTGATTCGAGGCTTTGTCCTATAGAATATTGTAAGGGAATGCCCATGTGGCTTTGCATATTGTAATTCTGAAAGTTTGTAATTCCACATTTGTGGAGATAATAAGAAGCCAATTTTCTGTTCTTGCATATTATTGTTGTTGTTTCTCTATTTCTCTTATGTGGTTGTGGTATTAAGGGGAGCACCCTTCATCAGAATGTATTATCATGAGATAACCAAGAACTATGAGCAAGAATCCAAAATCCAAAGAATGGAGACAACAAGATTTTGAGAGGGGAAAATAAAAGAAAAAACCCTTAGTGTTATTATGAATATGGAAAATCCTAATAAAGAGAGTGAGAGAGCATATCTCATTTACAATAACTTCAAAAGTTAAAATAAGAGAGGAGAGAATCTCTTTTATAGAGCTGAGAAGAGGAGTTACTAAGTAACTGACCAATCTATGAATTCCATCATCCATCACAGTATTGGCAAGTTGGCTATACTGATGTATATGACTTAATATAGTGTTTTCATTATGGAAACAAATTCATATAGCAGTTTGGAGTCAGTCCACTTGATGAGAAGATCTGAAATCGGTTAAGTGTTGAAGACTGGATAGTGTACAGAGTTCCTGTAGCTCAGAGCATCAGTGCAAGTGTGTATGGATGAGATATGATGTATGCCCCCAAAGTTAAGTTAATTGGACTATATTCACTCTTAGTCTATGAGCGCATGATCATAAATGCAAGTATGAGAAAGATACAAGCAATTGAAGTTGCACAGCCAGTGTGTGCCAGTGAAGAACAAAGTAAGCAACCGACTATTAGCATTTTGAGTTGTGGTTATAATCTAATGATGTAAAGGCTATGTGCCTATTTTAATTAGGTTTCCGACATATGTATATTTTTATTTATAAACATGCTTGAGCCAATTTATTTGGAAGCATTGTATGTAATAGGTCTAAGGGCTGACCTAGTTGTTTATTTTGTATGCGCATATAAATATGAGATGTGCCCATTGCAATTAGGATGGAAGTTGATATAGAGTTGTAAAAAGTAGAGAAGATGTGTGTGAAGATTTTATAACATGTATTAGATCTTTTCAAGAGGTCAAAGCATCAGCGCATCAAAGGAATTAATCTGAAAAGTAGTGTCACACTGACAGTTCATCCAATAGATAAAGTGTGTATCTGAGATCTAAAGGTTGTAGCCTTCCCCACTTGAGTAGTGAGCTCTAGGATAGTGCATCCACTCCCATAACAAGGACTATTGTAAAACACTCCTAACACGGTCTGACCCTTAACAAGGTCTACTATACTTAATACATTGTAAAGAAACTCCTAATAGGGTTAAGGATCTTCTAACAAGGATCACTAAACACTAGTACAAAATATTAGTGGGTGTCAATTCCCATCAGGGTTTTTACTTATATGGGTTTCCCCATAACCATATTGGTGTTATGTGTTGATTTCATGTTTCATGTTTCATGTTTATGTGGATGTTCACTTCAGTACTTAAGCATTCAAGTTCAGTTTAAAGATTAAAGTAAAAAGATAAATATAAAGTGAACACTGATTCACCCCCTCTCCCCATCTCAGTGTTCCCATTCCTAACAATTGGTATCAAAGCTCTGGTCCTTAGCAAAGAATTTTAACCACTTGAGGAGATCATGGAAAAAGTAGAAATGAAACATCTAAAAAGAAATTTGGAAGCTGCTCTTGAAGACCTAGACAAATCTGAAAGAGAAACTGAAGATCTAAGGGAAAAACTTAGGGATGCTCAATTAGTCATCAAAAGGCTAAGGAAAGATTTGAAAAAATTCTCTACTAGTGATCTGTTAGCACTTAGAAAAAATTTTCATGGCTTTGTCATTTTTCTTCTGGTCCCTGCAATTATTTTTGTGCCTCTAGCTTGAAACCTTTACAAGAAATTCATAAATCTAGCCGTTGCATAGGTAAACCCTAGCACGCCCTATTTTTAAATCTAATTTCATGTTACCTTTTGGGCCCACTTAAATTTCCCAAAATTCATGTGCACTTTTCTTCCCTATCAGTCACCGATTCACTTAATCCTTGGCAGTCATATCTTTTCTTTCAGGGATTCACCGAACATTCAGTCACGTAATCTCTTAATATTGGGCGGTTATGTCTTGGCTTCAGGTGAATTGGTGAAGTGGTCTTCTTTTCCTTTGGTCACTACATCACAAGATGTTTGTCCCTTCCTTTAAAATGGTTACATGTAAGCACATATGGCAGCTAGTGATTGGTCGAGGCATTGTTGATTTAGAGATCTGTCAGTGGGACCTGTAGGGAAGCCTTTTAAATCTATGGTCAGCACATGATCTTAAGGAATATTCTTCCCCTTTGAGATCATTTACCATCTCTCAATTTCAAATCTATCTAGGGCTTGTTAGATGGTCCTAACATCTTCAGTAGATTAACAGTCGGTGCATGTTCTTATCAGATGTGTCAGTGGGTCCTGATCCTATCAGTGAATCAATGAATGGTGTAAGATCTCATTGAGTGTGTCAGAGGCTTAAGATCTTGAGATGGCCATTGATCTTCCAAGCAAAGGCTTAGTGGCTCTGATAAATGTTTTGGCGGTCCAAAAAATTTCCAAGGCTTCCCTTGTTCATGTGAAATAGTGGCAGTTCTCTAAATGTTTTAGCAGTTCAGTGAACAAGCTTTCACGAAATCGCTAAACTTTCTGGCGGATAGATAAAGTGTTTCACAAACTGGCGCTAGTCTTCTATCACTGGTTCACTAAATGTGGAACTAAGGTTATGTTTTTTCCTATGATCACCAAGTTGTGGAGTTAAATGATGGGTTAAGTTTTCTTTTCATGAATTGGAAATGCATTGTCACATGGTCGCTAGAGGGTAAACCCAAGGTGGCAGTTCAGTTAAAGACTTAAGGCCCGTGAAATAAATAGATCAGATGGTTGTGACTTAAAGTTGATTTGATTTTAAATGTTGACCACCAATTTTTTTCTAAAGCCATAAAGTGACCATTGAAGTTCAAATTCAAATTTGTAGACGGTTTCAAGCGACAGAAGGTACAAAAATTTATTGTTTTAATGGCCGATTTCGATTGATTTGGTGGCACTGGTTGTTGCAGACTGGTCTGAGGGTCCCTATGGTAGGTGGCATGATGTTTTTGTACTAGGAGAAGTATGGTTTTGTGATCGAGGTATGTTTGTAGGTGGCCGATTTGACTAGTTTTCATGGCAATTCCTTGTTGTTTTGTACTGTCCTCATGGATTTTGATGAGTGCAAATCCATCTAAGATTCATTTTCTCTGGGCTGCTTATGTTTCTTCCCCTACAATAAATTCTGATGTAGTTTTGGTTGGTTGAGTTTTTGAAACCCTAACCCTAGTCACTTGAAACTTGATACATCCTTTTTGAGGATTCCAAGGTGACTAGGGGTATAAGAAGAAAGATGTTTTATTTTGAAAGGGTTTTGATCTTGATTAGTTCCAAGGAGTTGTAGCAGGCGGTATCATATTATAATAGATTAAATAGAATTTCCTTGTAGTCTTTTGTAGGTTATTGAAGTAGTTTTCTCTCTTCTGCTCTTTGAACATGTACATGATTCATTATACTTAATACAATTATTTCAAGCTTTCAAGTCTCTCCTTGATGTCAATCTTGTGAATTCTAGATTTTTTGATCTATTGCATAGGGTTACCTTTGTATATGTTCTAGTCTTCAGTTCTTAATCTAGGATCAAGTGAAATATACTTTGGATAAGACATAGATTCACTTTGATTTGTCTAAACAAGGATATTATAAGTAGTAGATGGGCTGAAATGCTTATGTTTATGGCTATGAGTCTTTGACAATAGTTGGTTCATGTTTCAATGTCTATATTTGAGATTTTCCCAATGGATAATGGCACTGATCAGAGATTAGTATATTCAGTCGAGTTTAATGCTGGATTGGCCCTTGCTTGCCTCTTTCCATCTCTAGATATAAACACTTTCCAAGTTTTAATTGTATTTGGTTGATAGTAGTAATACCCTATAGTAATGGAGATTCAATGAATGTGAGGTTAGCATTTATCACTTTCTTACTATTTGATCTATTATTTAGACCCAGTCTTTGGTGTGTGAAGTATAGTTTTAACTAGGTTAGGTGCACCTACCTTGGTTTCATAGAGCCAGAAGTGAAGAGGGAAGTCTTGTCCCTATAGTTGGTCCAGTTTCCCTAAGATCCTTACACATTTTGGAACTAACCAATCCTAAAATCAACCTGAGGGTATATTGGCAGCCTAAGAGCATAAGCATCCATTTTGAACACCAACAAGATGGTGACTCTTCTTGGGAAGAATAAAAGATAGCAAGGTTCCTTGCTTGGCTGGATCATCCCAGAGTCTGGTTAAATGATCAAAGAGTTAAATATAAAAAACACATTTGTAAAATTTTCTCACTAAGTGATGAGTGGCGGCTCTAAATTCTCTGTTTGATCAGTGCATCTTTTGATAAATAGTGCATGTTTACTTGGTGGAGTTTTGTGTTCATTGGAAGAAGAAATAAAAACAAATACATTACTTTCCTCTTCAGAGAGGTGGTGACTCTACATAGCAAAGAATCTGATGGAGCTAGATGATGAGCTCTAGATCTTCCTTGCCTTCTAGTCAACAAGGTATTCTGCTACAAAACTTTCAGGTATTTCTCAAAGATCTGAAATGTCTCCTTATTAAGTGATCAAGCACTAAGAAAAGGAGTAAGATGTGAAGTATATAGGAAGGGTTCAGTGACAAAAGAAGATTAGTTTCAAGTATAGATTTCCTATCATTAGTCTTGAAGATTTTCAAGTGGGTGTGCAAGAGTTGCAGCTAGTGATGGATGTTCACAGAGTTTCTTTTGTCATAGGATATGTGCCATTTTGTTATGATGACATACCTAGTTTCCCTAATAAGATTCCTGATGGAGTCAAGGGATATTTACCAAATTATAATAGGGACCAACATCAGTCAGCAAGGAAACATGTTCAATGCTTTGTTCATGTAATGTGTGATTTTGATGTCTGCCATGAAGACCTATGGATGAAATTGTTTGTTCAAACTCTAGAAGGTGATGCTAGAGATAGGTTCTCTTTTCTACCAGCATGTTCTATCTCATCTTGGAGTGAGATGAATTCAGCCTTCATGGAGCAATTTGGAGAAAGGGTACGCATATTTGATTCCTATGATAAGTTTTTAAAGATTCATATTGGGAATGTTGAACTTGTTCCTCATTTCAATATCAGATTTGCAAAAGTATTGAATGAAATCCCTAAAAATTATAGACCCAATGATCAAGTATGTATGAATGTCTACTTTGATGCATTTGGTAAGAAAATGAACTACTTGCTGAGGGATAAAGAACATAGGCCATTATATCAGGCATTTATAACTACGATGGACATTGAAAACAATTTGAAATATGGATTGACTAGAGGTCATTTTTCCATGAGTGTGTGCCAGTATAATGAATATGAAAGAAGAGAAGACTATGGTGTTGGTACCACATTTCCAAATTGGTGTATCAACACTCTTATTGTAGTTTTTAATCAAGTTGAAATGTCAAATCAAGATGTGTGTATAAATGTTGTTGAGTCTTTTGCTACCGATGAGACATGTGTTCAGCATGCTACAGTAGTAAGATATATTCTAGACCTTGGTAGAATTGAGTAGTGTGATGGTGTTTTGAGTTGTGAATTTTCCACTGTAGTCAATTCTTGTAATTTTGATTATAAGCATGATTTTTCTCATGTTCCTAGGCATGAGGTTGCTACTTCTATGTCTCAATATTATACAAATGAGGAGGCTGAAAATTATGTCTCTAATGATGAGTTTGAAGTTGTTGCACAAGATGAGGAATGTGATTTACAGGCATATCAGTCACAATCTATGGAACATAGTGCTGAAAGTGGTTACTCAGGTGAGAGTGATGAAGGCAATGATGTTGAGGTGTCATAATATGAGTCAAATGCAACATGGGAGGAAGAAAGTGATGATGGAAGTGAACACTCCTTTATCAGTGAAGGTATGTTTTCATTTTTTGAACCTAAAAGTGATAGTGCATCTCAATTTGTACATTGTGCAAATTTTCTTGAGTATGAGGATGTTGAGAGTATTTTGTCCTCAAAGTTTGAAGATAAAGAAATGGTAATTCAATGTGATATCAATGAGGATGAACATGAAGATTTGAGTAAAAGGTTATCTAATGGTCCTACATTGGATAATGAGGTTGTATCATATGATAGAGAGTTTAGGAGTGAACCTTGGTTTTGCTATGATGGTTTTTCTAAACAGGACAATGAAGAAGTAATGATTATGGACACTATATGCTTGGCAGGTGATGTTGACTATGGATCTTCATATAGTTCTAATTTTCCTTTGTGTGCTAAGAATCTCCATAGAAATGAAATGGGTAGTGAGTTTAAAGTGTTTTCTAATACTTTATATGATGAGGACTATGATGATGATCAACCCATTTTTTGTCATAATTTGCAACAAGGAGTATTGCATGGAATTATCAATCTATTATTTGAAGAACACAGGGAGGTCTCAAATGTTGTAGAATTTGATAATGATGACATGTGTCAGATTAAACCTGATTATTCTTTTGAACTCCAATTAGCTACACCTAAAGATATGTATAGTCAAGGTAGGAATGAAGACTTTTATGAAATAAAGTATGTGACTTTTGCATTTCAGATTGATTGCATACATGAATTAGTAGAGAAAGAACAATTTCAATTTGATGATAGTATTCATTGGCATGCTAAGTTTTACTTTCATAGTGAGAAGGATAATGAGAGTGTTCCAAGTTTTTAGATGCACTATGAAGGTGAAGATAATTCTTTTGTTTTGCTTGAAGGGCTGATTGAAAGTATTGATATGTCTGGTGAAACAAATGGGAATAAAGTATCCAGTTTACCTTAAGGAGAAAGAAATGAAAACTAGATTTTTGACAAGGGTAAAGATTGGTTCATGTTTTGAGGTTTCAAGCTCTTTGTAAAAAATGTGTACACTTTGTATATTTTTTCCCTTCCTATTCTCCCTGGTGTGTTTCTTGTGTTTTTTGAGGTCTTTGTGCCCTTCTTCCAATAGGTGGTCTACTTTTCCCAGAGATCTGATTTCTTGCATGGACACAAGTTTCCCATCATCCCCAACTAGAGCCACTGTTAGCACTCAAAAAGAAATTTCATGGCTCTGGCATTTTTCTTCTGGTCCCTACAATTATTTTTGTGCCTCTGGCTTCAAACCTTTACAAGAAATTCATAAATCTAGCCGTTGCATAGTTAAACCCTAGCGTACCCTATTTTTAAATCTAATTTCATGTTACCTTTTGGGCCCACTTAAATTTCCCAAAATGCATGTGCACTTTTCTTCCTTGTCAGTCACCTATTCACTTAATCCTTGGCAGTCATATCTTTTCTTTCAGCGATTCAGTGAACATTCAGTCTCGTAATCTCTTAATATTGGGCGGTTATGTCTTGGCTTCAGGCAACTTGGCGAAGCGGTCTTCTTTTCCTTTGGTCACTGAATCATGAGATGGTGGTCCCTTCCTTTAAAATGGTGACATGTAAGCACATATGGCAGCTAGTGATTGGTCGAGGAATTGTTGATTTAGAGATCTATCAGTGGGACCTGCAGGGAAGCCTTTTAAATCTATGGTCGACACATGATCTTAAGGAATATTATTCCCCTTTGAGATCATGCACCATCCCTTGATTTTGAATCTATCCAGGGTTTTTCAAAGGGTCCTGACATCTTCAGTAGATCAATGGTTGGTGCATATTCTTATCGGATGTGTCAGTGGGTCCTGATCCTATCACTGAATCAATGAATGGTGTAAGATCTCATTGAGTGTGTCAGAGGCTTAAGATCTTGAGATGGCCATTGATCTTCTAGGTGAAGGCTTAGTGGCTCCAATAAATGTTTTGGAAATTTGACAAATTTCCAAGCCTTCACTTTTTCACATGAAACAGTGGCAGTTCTCTAAATGTTTTAGCAGTTCAGTGAACAAGCATTCACAGAATCGCTAAACTTTCTAGCGAATATATAAAGTGTTTAGTGAACTGGCGGTAGTTTTCTATCGCTAGTTCACTAAATGTGGAATCAAGGTTATGTGTTTTCCTATGGTCACCAAGTCATGGAGTTAAATGATGGGTTAAGTTTTCTCTTCACGAATTGGAAATGCATTATCGCATGGTTGCTAGAGGGTAAACCTAGGGTGGTAGTTGAGTTAAAGACTTAAGGCCCGCGAAATAAAGAGATCAAATGGTTGTGACTTAAAGTTGATTTGATTTTAAATGTTGATCATGAATTTCCTGCTAAAGCCATAAAATGACCGTTGAAGTTCAAATTCAAATTTGCAGAGGGTTTCAAGAAATAAAAGGTACCAAAATTTATGGTTTTAATGGCCGGTTTTGATTAATTTGGTGGCACTGGTTGTTGCAAACTGGTCCGAGGGTCCTTGTGGTAGGTGGCATGATGTTTTTGTACCAGGAGAAGTATGGTTTTTTCCTTGAGGTATGTTTGTAGCTGGTTGATTTGACTGGTTTTCATGGCAATTCCTTGTTTTGTACTATTGTCATAGATTTTGACGAGTGTAGATCCATCTAAGATTCATTTTCTTTGAGTTTCTTATGTTTCTTCCCCTACAATAAATTCTAATGTAGTTTCGGTTGGTTGAGTTGTTGAAATCCTAACCCTAGTCACCTGAAGCTTGATGCATCCTTTTTGAGGATTCCAAGTTGACTAAGGGTATAAGAAGAAAGATGTTTTATTTTGAAAGGGTTTTGATCTTGATTAGTTCTAGGGAGTTGTAGCAGGCGGTATCGTATTGTATTAGATTGAATAGAATTTCCTTGTAGTCTTTTGCAAGTTATTGAAGTGGTTTTCTCTCTTCTCTTCTTTGAACATGTATATGATTCATTATACTTAATACAATTATTTCAAGCTTTCAAGTCTCTCCTTGGTGTCAATCTTGTGAATTCTATATTTTTTGATCTATTGGGTAGGGTTACCATTATATATGTTATAGTCTTCAGTTCTTTATCTAGGATCAATTGAAATATACTTTGGATAGGACATAGATTCACTTTGATTTGTCTATAGAAGGATATTATAAGTAGTAGATGGGCTGAAATACTTATGTTTATGGCTATGCATCTTTGACAATAGTTGGTTCATCTTTCAATGTCTGTATTTGAGATTTTCCCAATGGATAATGGTACTGATCAGAGATTAGTATATTCAGTCGAGTTCAATGCTGGATTGGCCCTTGCTTACCTCTTTCCATCTATAGATATCATCACTTTCCAAATTTTAATTGTATTTGGTTGATGGTATTAATACCCTATAGTAATGGAGAGTCAATGAATGTGAGGTTAGCATTTAGCACTTTCTTACTATTCGATTTGTTGTTTAGACCCAGTCTTTGGTGTGTGAAGTATAGTTTTCACTAGGTTAGGTGCACCCTCGATTTTGCAGAGCCAGAAGTGAAGGGGGAAGACTTGTCCCTATAGTTGGTCCAGTTGCCCTAAGATCCTTATACATTTTGGAACTAAACAATCCTAAAGTCAACCTGAGGGTATATTGGAAGCCTAAGAGCATAAGTGTCCATTTTGAATAGCAACATGATCTAGGGACAATGGTCAAGAAGCTAAATGAAGAAAATAAATCCTTAAAGGAAAAAATTGAAGAGTTTTATGATAAGCTGACTAACAATTAGGAAGTCTATGATGAACAGGTCAAAGAGAACCTTCAACTGAATGAAGAATTGAGGCAAGCAAACATGGAAATCTTAGAACTAAGAAACAATAAGGAAATATTGGAATATGAATTGAAAGAGGCTAAGAATCACATTGATAAATTATAAACTAGTTCTGATTTAATAGAATATTAGTTATATGCAAGAAGAGCTAAAGGAGATACTAGCTGCATTGGATACAATGAAGCATAGAATCAGATTGATAACATGTGAGCAAGAATGAAAGCACTAGAAGGCACCTCAGATGCTAAAGAGACTAGAAGTCAGACCAAGGATCATTCTAAACCACCTAAGAATGAGCACAAGCCTATAGACCGCACTTGATATGCATGTAATAAGCATGGACACATAGCAAGGAACTGTACAGAGGTAAGACCTTTCAATGGTTACTATTATTCATGCAATAAATTTGGTCATAAAGCTATGAATTTCAAGACAAGCCAAAAGAACAGGACTCATAATCAAAGAAATTAGAATCAATCAAGTGTAAGAAGCTCTCAGAATGTTACATGTCAGATATGTAACTATAATGGTCACTTAGCTAAACAATGTAAGATGGTGACCCATGTCAATGCACTGATGAACATAAGGCATCTAGTCATTTTTCACTCTTGTAACAAGGCTAGACATATCTCAAAGTTCTATAGATCAAGGACGTAAGGCTAGGAAAGCCCTAAAAGGACTAAAGAACTAGTTTTGGATCTTGAAGGAGAAGTCAATTTTGTGAAAGCTTCAAAGGATGTGAGCTTGATTTGGTCAGAAATAAAGAAGGAAAAAGTTGATGAGTATGTATTGGATGCATCCACAGTGAACAAACCCTCTACATTTGGATGAATGGCCCTCTAGGACATAGTGGGAGCTAATTTATCTCTAGACCCCTGCGTGGCTTGTATACTCACTCTCAGAGTATGCACCCTTGGACTTAAGCTTTTGGAAACTAGAGAAACCTTCATGCAAGAGTGCACTAGCTAATTCTTTTTTACACAACAAGCATTAATGGTAGAATTTTCACTTTAAGTACATAGAAAGCTTTTTGAATACTCATTGTATTCAAACTTAGAATGATTGGAGAGTAGAAAGAGCTTTAGAAGTTATTGTGAAGACTTAAAAATTGATCTATTAGTGATTAGCAGTACATTTGATCAGTTGTAGAAACCCTAGTTCATCATGCCAATTTAGAAGTCTTCAGATTATCTCAGAGAACATTTGGAAAGTGATAAAACAAGTAAGTGATGGCCACTCCTATAGTATTTGATGTTGTAGAAAAGAAAATATATGTGTTTAAGAAGCATCCATTTAAGTCTACCCTAGATGACTTAGAGGGAGCATTCTGCCACACACCTATGGGCGTTATGCATTTCAAAGACATTAGGGCATACATTTACTATAAGAAGGAACCAGGAGGATTGGATAGACTAAGGGTGCACATGCAGACCATGTTAAAACTAGACAAAACCTTCTTAAATGAATATGTAAACTGGAATGATCACCCTATAGTAGAGTATTCTATGACATATGAGTTCTATGAGACATAATAGATTAAGATATTTTGAGCAGAATTCATGATGACCTATTTTGGATAGGTGATGTGCCAGTAAGAATCACTAGTGACCTAATATATGAGATGAAATGCCTATCTAAGTCTGTCGTTGTCCTTCCTATGGGAAAGGATGTTAGAAAAATTGTTGATAAAACATGTAAGCCAAGGAGTGATAGGTGAGGGATGACAATTGAGCCTATTGAGCAAGCTGACATCAAATTGATGTCCATGATACTTGGATACAAGTTTCAACACACCAGTAGGGTGAATAGTGTGTCTACGACCACAATTCTAATAGCCATTAGACTTGTGAAGGAAGATGGAGAGTTCAATCTATGTGAGATCTTGTGCGCATAATTGATTGATAACATCAAAGCAATCTATTGGAACTTTTACTTGCAGGACCAAACTTGAATCAATAGATGGGCTTGATTCTTAGGGAAGGTAGTCAAGTTTGACAAGAAAATAGTCCAATTGATGAGGGTTGAAAGGAATCCTCCTTCTTCTTTGAGATCCACATCACTTAGGTGGGTATTGCCTTATCTAGACACTCAAGACACCTTAAGATTAAAAATAGACTTGCAGATAGATTATTGTGGAATAATCTTCAAACCCCTTCAGGTAACTTGTACCCCAATGAAGTCAATTCACATGAAATACCCCTATTTGCATAGAATGAGTCTAAAGACTAGAAAGGACCTCCTATTACTACTACCAACATGAAAGGGAAAGGTATTTGATTTGAATGATTTTAATGTTGGGTTGAAGAGACCCCTGGGATACACTAAGTCTCTGATAGACCAGTGCCTTGTCCAATGGGCCACAGAGTCAAATACCCTATATGTAATAGATAGATATGAGACAAGAAAACAATACAATCTATTATGTTGATGCCGTACACCAAAAATAGACCATCAACCAAATCATACTTTAACAATCCACTTGTGTACCCAAATGTGTTGTCACCCATTCAAAGGATTTTAACCCTCCCCTTACAAGAGACCTATAAACAAGAAATACATTGACCAGCATCCATTGGAAGACAAACATAAGATACCCTTGATACCCCAGTTCATACACACCTGAAAACCAATCCCAAATGTAGTTGCCTCTGTGAAAACAACTCTATTGTAGAGACAAAGGAAATGCAAATAGAAAGATGGAAACACCCTTGATGCTTTAATGAATAAGTCTGAAACTCAAATGGAGACAATCTGATAATAGTAGAAATATATTGAATCTCATACATAAGACAAATCAATTACAATATGTATTGTATTCTCTAAACCAAAAAGGAAGAAAGAACACTATATATGTAGAGAAGTAGAGAAAATCTACAGGAAAAGACCCTTGATGGAATCGAAAAGGAACCCTCAAGAACTAGGATTTCAAAACCATTTCAAAATAAAATACTTCACTACTTATACCATGAGTCACCTTGGAATCCTCAAAGAGGATGCATCAAGCTTCAAGTAACTAGGGTAAGGGTTTCAACCACCCAACCAATCAAAATTTACATTAGAAGTTATTGGAAGGGTAGGAAACCAAGCAATCTTGAAGAAATAGATCCAGAAAGATCTGTAATCATGAAAATCTATGTGATCACAATAGAGAACCATGAAAATAGCCATAAAAACCATTCTATCCAGCCACTTGTAGCACAAAACATCCTGCAGCAACCGATCATGGCAATCTGGACCACACTGCAACCACCTGAAAGTCATTTTCCACCAACTTCGACCACTTGATCAATAAATTTTAATCCTTTCTATCACGGAAAATGCTCAGAAAATTCAAATTTGAATTTAAACAGTCACATTCAAGCTTCCAGTAGTAGATCAATGGTCTGCATTGGAATCTCGATCAACTTTAAGTCCTGATCATTACATCTCTCCTTTTCACGGTCTTTATGTCCCTAACTCAACTGCCAGCCTTGGGTAAACACTTAGCAAACACATGACAAGGCATTTCCTATTCATGAAATGAAAACCTTAACTTGATCTTAACCCCATGAACTAGTGATCGAAGGCATTCTAACTCATCTCAGCTACATCTAGCAAACTGGCGACAAAAGGCTTTCATCAGTTTCCAAAGAAATTTATCTGTTTACCGAATAGTTTAGCAATTAGGTGAATACACACTCGCTGAATCACTAGCCACTTTAGAATACCACCATCCCATTTCATGAATGAGCAAAAAGCATTGAAAATTTATCGATCCGCTAACCAAATTTATCAGGACCACCAAACCATTAGACCAAACCTGGGTCCACCATTGATGAAATCAATGATTGTCTCAAGTTCACATGTAGCACAAAGATTCTATCAAAACATAAGACAACTATTAGATCAAGAATCTTACCCTATTCTAACATCCTTCTGACATTGAGGGAGATCAACAGCCATCTTAAGATCGCAAGTGTCAAAAAAAACCTATCAGATTACATGCCGACCATTGATACTCTATCATTGTCAAAACCCACTGAGCCTCAAAGAATTTGGCCCCACTCACACAATATCTAGCCACACAACATGGACCAATGATAGCTTTCCATAATAGCACACCTAGCATGTGGACCCACTGCACTTTATCCCCTCTAAGATATATTGAATCGATGGTCGGCACATGATCTTAAGCCTCTGACAGATCCCATAAGATCATGCACCTGTCGTTGATTTACTAACACAATCAGGACCCTTTGACACACTAGAAACTAGGTCCCACTAACAAATACCAATATGTTGGTACATGGACCAATAAGATGTCACCATTTGTGCATATGTGTCAATGGACCCACCTGTAAAGAAAGGCTACATCATACAATAAAATCAATGGCTGTCAAAAAAGTGCAAGCCTCTGACAAAACCCTTTCACTTTTGCGACAATCATAGGATCAAGATGGTGTCAGAAGGCCTGGGCCTAGAGACCATGTGAACATGTGACTAAAGAAAAGAAACCACCAGGCCAAGTTGCTAACTATTAAGAGATAAGCCACTAGGAATAGGAGAATACACGAACACTGTGTTCACCCAATCATTGGAAGAAACAAATAACCGCGGGGAAACCAAGTGAACCAGTGACAAACATGCATTCACTAAGTCACCGAACAAAAAGACTAACCACCCAGAGATTAAATGAATAAGAGACCAATAGGGAAAAGAAATGTGCACATGCATTATATGATCACTTAAGTGGCCTGAAAAGGTAAAGACAAATTAGAACAGGGCTAGGGAAAAACAAAGGGTTTTTCCTACCAACAGCTAGTTTTATGAATTTTTGCAAGTGTTTCAAAGCCAGGGATAGGAAAAAGGTTGTAGAGACTAGAAAAAACATGCTAGGGCCATGAAATTTTTTCCAGGTGCAGACCATTTTCTGAGGGTTTTTGCATTGACATGAAAATGGGCTAATAGTGGCTCTAGTTGGGGATGATGGGCAACTTGTGTCCATGCAAGAATTTAGATCTCTAGGAGAGTAGACCACCCTCAACACAAAAATAGGGACCTTCACAAAAACTTACAACCGAATAGGAAAGTAGGAAACAAGAAAGGGAAAGACAACTATACAAGCATTTACAATTTTTTACAAAAATTATACAACTTTATTCAGTGGCCCTAGGCTGCCAAGAGAAAATTGATGCCCCTCCTAAATCAAAAATCTAATTCTCATCTACATATGTGGCCAGACACTTGAAATTATCTTGATCATCTAGTTGCCAACATATGTGAGTAACCATGGGTGAAAAAATAAAACTATAATGATCACTGCCCATGTTTTTCTAGTCATAATCATTACATTCATATTCATACTCAAAGAAGTAAGGAACATCATTTACTTCCTCTTGATGATTGGAAATAGAAAATTGATCTAGTAATGCATTAGAAAATGTGACATATTTATTATCATGCATTACCATATAATTACCTAGCTGAAAAGGACATGGATCCTTTGATTTGCCTTCATGAATTGCTTCAACCACTAAGCAACTTGGTTCCTCCCTGATGTCATCATGAATTGGATTATGAATCAAGTGAAGGTCAATGTCATAAACATTGTGATAGGGGAGCAACTAATCTACATAGTCATGTGCATCAAAAATTGTTCTATCCCAATTATTGAAGACAAGGTCCTCAATACTGTCACCATCACTGTCATATTTGGAAAAAGAAGGAAAAGGGTTTGAATAAGAAACTTGTTCATCAATAGAATTCTTATGACAAGAGAAAACACTATCATGTTCTTCAACCTCTTCTTTTGTAGAGTCACTACATGAGGGGAGCTCTAGTATGCATGAGTCATCAAGAATATGCACCCATTGCATCCTATCTGCATTTGTCAAACTCAAAAAATGTTAGTGGGTGGGAGGGAGAACATCAATACACTCACCATGAGCATGTGAAAATTGAGTAACTAACTGGCCATCCTTCCATGGCCTAGCAAAAGATGCAGAATCAAGACAAGACTCAAAATCTATACAACTTTCCCAATCAGTACTCAAAACCATATCAGGGACATCAACATCACTTGAAGATGGAACTACACTAATGACCTCATCACCTGATGAATCATACTACACCTAGTTGTCATCTAGCAGTGTTGGGGAAACAAAAGGATCAGAGGCACACATGTCAAAATCAGATCTCACTGACTCATGCTCTCGGTCAAAATCAATGTGTGTTGGTCGTAAGAAGTCAGAGCCATCTCCCCCTGAATATCTAAGATATTCACAAGACAAGAAGTCTAAAATTTGTTCACTGTGAAGTGAACAGTTGTTCCTAGCATCACCTTCCTTTGATAAGTAGTCATCAGCAACATCTTCATTCATCCAATCTTTTTCTTCATCTGATTGACTACATAAATATTTTGCCCCATATTGAGAAAGAGCATCACTCTCATGATTACAAGAAAGAGTGTCAGCACTTGACACATCTCCTTCCTAGGTTCCATCATTCTCAATAACATTACTACTAGACACAACCCCAAATGTATCTTCAAGATCAAGATCAACATCTTTAAGTATCCACTCCCTAAGATGCTCATAACACTCTTTATACAAGGAGGTTGGCCAATGGGTTGATTCAGGAAAATAGATCTCCAAAAACAAGCTAACGAACATAGATTCTGGAAACTCAACACCCTCTAGAAGCTAATCATATGCTTCACAAAACCTATCATAGAAAAAAGGTATTGATAGCTCCTTCCTACTTCCCACTGTCAATCTTACCAATCTTATGCAATCCCTCTGGATGCCTTGATCTAATAATGAAAGATCCTCCTCAAGCTTACCCATCATGACTTAATGCACTACTTCCATAAAATTTTGTGAAAATACAACTAAAAACTTGAAGTATGCAAACCTCTACTCACACCTTGTCCTTTTCTTAGTGTTTGATCACTTAATAAGGAGACATTTCAGATCTTTGAGAAATACTTGAGAATTTTGTAGCTGAAGACTTTGTTGACTGGAAGGCAGGGTAGATCTAGGGCTCACCATGCAGCTCCATCAAATTCTTTCTTGTGTAGAGTCACCACCTCCTTGAAGAGGAAAATATTGTTTTTCTTTGTACCTCTTCCAATCAGCCAAAACTACACTAGGATATCACACTATTTATCAAGAGATGCATTGATCAAATAGAGAAATCAGAGCCACCACTCAATACTTATTGAGAAGATGTTAGCAAATGATTTATTTTGTATATGACTCTTTGATCATATAACTAGACCCTAGGATAGTTTATCAAAACAAGGAATTGGACATCTTAAACTTGGTGTCATTTATCATCTCCCTATCAGAGTCACCCATTTGTTGGAGCTTTTCCTTGTAGGACCAAACTTGAATTAATAGATGGCCTTGATTCTAAGGGTGGGCACTCAAGTTTGACAAGAAAATAGTCCAATTGATGAGGATTGAAAGGAATCCTCATTTTTCTTTGAGCTCCACATCACTCAGGTGGGTATTGCCTTATCTGAACACTCAAGACACCTTAAGATAAACAATAGGCCTCCAAATAGATTATTGTGGAATAATCTTCAAACTCCTTCAACTAACTTGTACCCCAATGAATTCAATTCACATGCAATACCCCTACTTGCATAGAATGAGTCTGAAAACTAGAAAGGACCTCCTATTACTACTACCAACATGAAAGGGAAAGGTATTTGATTTGAATGATTTTAATGTTGGGTTGAAGAGACCCCTGAGATACACTAAGTCTCTGATAGACTAGTACCTTGTCTAATGGGCCATAGAGTCAAATACCCTATATGAAATAAATAGCTATGAGACAAGAAAAAAATACATTCTAATATGTTGATGCCTTACACCAAACATACACCATCAACCAGATCATAGTTTAACAATCCACTTATGTACCCAAATGTGTTGTCACCCATTCAAAGGATTTTAACCCTCCTCTTAGAAGAGACCTATAAACATGCAATACATTGACCAACATCCATTGGAAGACAAACATAAGATACCCTTGATACCACAGTTCATACACACCTAAAAACCAATCCCAAACCTAGTTGCTTCTGTGAAAACAACTCTATTGCAGACACAAAGGAAATGAAAATAGAAAGATGGAAACACCCTTGATGCTTTAATCAATCAGTTTGAAACTCAAATGGAGACAATCTGATAACAGTAGAAATATATTGAATCTCATACATAAGACAAATCAATTACAATATGTATTGTATTCTCTGAACCAAAAAGGAAGAAAGAACACTCTATATGTAGAGAAGTAGAGAAAATCTACAGGAAAAGGACCCTTCATGGAACTGAAAAGGAACCCTTAGGAACCAAGATTTTAGAACCCTTTCAAAATAAAACACTTCACTACTTATACCACTAGTCACCTTGGAATCCTCAAAGAGGATGCATCAAGCTTCAGGTAACTAGGGTAAGGGTTTCAACCACCCAACCAATCAAAATTTACATCAGAAGTTACTACAGGGGTAGGAAACCAAGAAATCTTAGAGAAACAGATCCAGAAAGATCTACAATCATAAAAATCTATGTGATCAGGATAGAGAAGCAAGAAAATAGTGATGAAAACTAGTCTATCTGGCCACCTGTAGCATAAAATCATCCCTCATAGTACAACAAAACATCCTACAGAAATCGATCATGGAAACCTAGACCACACTGCAACCACCTGAAAGTCATTTTCCACCAACTTTGGTGGCTTGATCAATAAATTTCAGTCCTTTCTATCGTGGAAAACCCTCAGAAAATTTGAATTTGAATTTAAACAGTCACATTCAAGCTTTCTGCAGTAGATCAGTAGTCTGCATTTGAATCTCAATCAACTTTAGGTCTTGACCATTAGATCTCTCATTTTCACGGTCTTTATGTCCCTAACTCAACTTCCAGCCCTAGGTCAACACTTAGCAAACACATGACAAGGCATTTCCCATTCATGAAATGAAAACCTTAACCCAAGCTTAACCCCATGAACTAGCAACTGAAAGCATTCTAACTCATCTCAGCAACATCTAGCGAACTGGGGACAAAAGGCTTTCATCAATTCACAAAGAACTTTATCTGTCTACCAAATAGTTTAGCGATTACACAAATACTCACTCATTGAATTGCTAGCCACTTTAGAATACCACCATCCCATTTCATGAATGAGTGAAAAGCATTGAAAATTTATAAGGCCACTAACCAAATTTATCATGACCACCAAACCATTAGATCAAACCTAGGCCCACCTTTGATGAAATCAATGGTTGTCTCAAGTTCACATGGAGCATAAAGATTCTATCAAAATTTAAGACAACCGTTAGATCAAGAATCTTACCCTATTCTGACACTGAGGGAGATCAACAGCCATCTTAAGATCACAAGTGTCAGAAAAAACCTATCAGATTACATGCAGACTATTGATACTGTATCACTATCAGAACCCACTGAGCCTCAAAGAATCTAGCCCCATTGACACAATATCTAGTCACACAACATGGACTAATCACAGCTTGCCATAATAGCACACATGGCATGTGGACCTGTCACACTTTATCCCCTCTAAGAAAGATTGAATCCCTGGTTGGTGCATGATCTTAAGCCTCTGATAGATCCCATAAGATCATGCACCCATCATTGATTTACTGACACAATCAGGACCCTCTGACATGCCAGAAACTAGGTCCCATTGACAACTGCCAACATGTTGGTACATGGACCAATAAGATGCCACCATTTGTGCATATGTGTCAATGGACCCACCTATAAAGAAAGGCTATGTCATACAGTAAAATCAATGGCCATCGCAAAAGTGCAAGCCTCTGAGAAAACCCTTGCACTTTCGTGACAACCGTAGGATCAAGATGGTGTTAGAAGGCCTGGGGTCAGAGACCATGTGAACCTGTGACTAAAGAAAATAAACCACCATGCCAAGTCACTAACTATTAAGATATAAGCCACTAGGAATAGGATAATATGTGAACACTATGTTCGCCCAATCGTTGGAAGAAACAAATAACCACCAAGAAACCAAGCGAACCAGCGACAAACATGCATTCGCTAAGTCACCGAACAAAAAGACTAACCACCCAAGGATTAAAAAAATAAGTGACCAATGGGGAAAATAAATGTGCACATGCATTATATGATCACTTAAGTGGCCCAAAAATGTAAAGACAAATTAGAATAGGCCCAGGGAAAAACAAAGGGTTTTTCCTACCAATGGCTAGTTTTATGAATTTTTGCAAGGGTTTCAAAGCTAGGGATAGGAAAAAGGTTGTGGAGTCTAGAAAAAACATGCTAGGGCCATGAAATTTTTTGTAGGTGTAGACCATTTTCTTAGGGTTTTTTCATTAACATGAAAATGGGCTAACACAATCAAGCATGAGAAGACCAAGATATTCAGGTTTGGGTCTTTGATCATTTACATGTACCTTCATATAGTTGGGAAAGTATCAGATTCATATTTGGACAAGTCCATTCCAACCATGCCATAGATATATTACAAAGCATCCACTAAAAGTACATTGAGAGATTACATTACATTGGAATTTAAGACCTTCAGGGCCAAGATGCAAATGGGGTACAAAACTCCAAAGAACATTGTTGAGAAATGCAAGTATAGTATTTGCTTTATGGTTGAAATAGATACAACATGCATGGAGGCAGTTGTACCTAGAACAAAGTGGATTCATCCAATTGGTTATGAAATAGAGGAACAAATTTTAGAAGCATATGCTCAAGTATTGCTTTCAGCTCCTATTGACCCTAATGAGCCAAGATGGGGAACTTGTGAGGAAAAGACAAGAGAGATTGATGCTAAACTAAATAGCATAGCAACACAAAGAAAGGTTTCCAAAGTCACATCAAAGATCTTAAAAATACATGGAGTATCTCAAGTAGATCTAGACAAAGCAAAAGAACAAAAGATTTCTTTGGAATTAGAGAGCGCAGATGAAGCATAGGCAGAATCACATGATCCCAAGTTAAAGAAGGTAAAGATAGAGAAATCTGATGTACAAAAGGATAAAACTAATGATACTCCCTATATGCCCAAGGAAACCATTGACCCTACTACTCCTCTGGAGTATAAGGCATTACCAAAGAGGAAGAAAGAGATCAGCACTAGTCATCCATCGTCAAGAGTCACAAGAAATAGAAGGAACTCACAAGCACCTCCTGAAGTAAGTTTCCAACCTAGTCTCAGTGTGCTGAGTGCAAGAATAATTGATGAGGGAAGAATTGATACATAGTATGATAATCAAACACATGCTAAAGTTCAAGAAGATAGTCTTGGAACTTAAAACTATGGTCCTTGATAAGGTATGCACCATTCTAGAATTCCTAAAGAGATAGGCAATAGAAGAAGATCTATGGATAAGAGAGAAGATCTTAGATGAAACTCTTCCTCTATGTGAGCTAGAAGAAAAGAAGTTACTATTATATCTAGTGAAGCCTCACCTCAGGACCAAGATAAGAACATTGAATATAACGAATAAAAATTATGAATTAGTTGCCAAAGAAATAGAGAAATCCTTTGAGAAGGTCTCTATGAATAGACACTATGTATCCACCTACTGCGCTCAAAGCATAAGTACCCAAAAAGGAGGTCAAGGTGGTAGAGCCCATTAATACATTAGTAATAGGTCCTCTGGATTCAACACCTATAGTAGAAGCATGGTCAGAGGTAGATAAGTCTGCACCCATGACAGAGTCACTCAAGGACAACACCATTATCATTGATAATGTAGAGATAGCCATGGCATCTACTGACACCGAGGTGGATAAGTTTGAAGAATCTTTTGTGAGCACACAAGAAGCTAAAATCTTATGTATAAGTACACCTCTCACTCATCAAGAAGAAGTATTTATTAATGATGAGAAAGAAGAAGAAAAGATGGAAGAAAAGAAAGAACAAGAAAAAGAAAAGATAGAAAAAGAGGAAGAAAAGAAAGAAGAAGAAAAGCTAAAATAAACTGAGAGAAAGGATGAAATGTTAGTAGAACTAATCAAGGTGAAACAAGTAGTGATGGACAACACTCCCATCACTCCTTCAATAGCATTGTTGTCAAGTTTGACACCTGACACATCTAGTTTGGACTCATGGAGAGAAGAAGATCTGATAAAATTTAGCGTCCTAGCCATGGAAAAGGCTAAAGAAAAATAAGTGATGAGGAATCCCCTCCTAGTATAATCAATAAAAATTTTGAACAATTTGTTGCCAAAGGACAAGAAAGTGTCAAAGATACACTTTGTTGATGATGTGAGTATAGTCATCTGACATTTCAAAAGTAATTTCTCAAGCCTTGAAGAATCTGCATCCTTAGTTGCAGAAGAAAAGTATTTGAAGAAGAGGTTGAATGAATTAATGAGCAACTTTGCACTTGACTTAAGCTCACTCAAGAATCATCAAGTATCCTTAAAAGAGTTTGCAGATCAAGGAAGAAGAATCATTGCAGAATGCATGGATCATGATAAGCTTACTGGTGCCCATTTCAAGAAAATAAAAGAGGTACAAGCTATGATTGAGCAAGTCAAGAGTTCAGTGAAAGACACATCCAAAGATGTAAACATGTGTAATAATGTATACCAAGGGAAAATAGATAAGATTGAGAAGGAAGAAAAAGAAATGTCAAAGGCTAGGGTAAGGAAAACATAGCTCAGAAATGTTCTTGCACCCTCATTAGATATACTCAATTAGAACATCAAGGACATAGATGCCACAATAGTAACATGTGATCATGGTCTTAGCATTGACTTGGAAAATATGGAGAAGCTACAGTATGCACTATGAGCCCATATCCAGATAGTAAACTCTTTGATCACATTTTGGAAGAAGGAGATCCAAAACCTAAAGATAGCATATCCAAATGTTTTCCCTTAGTGAGTATGTGTAGATACACTTTTTGAAACACCTTTGTCATTAATGTCAAAGGGGGATTTGTGTATAGAATATGGATCATAATATGTATAGGGAGATATAATTATATGTATAGAAGACAAAAAAAAATTTGTATTAAGGACAATTAGCAAATTGGCCATATTCCTTTGTTGCCATTAATGAAAAAGGGGTCCTGATTGTTGGAAAGTTGGCTATATTGATGTATATGACTTAATATAGTGTTTTCATTATAGAAACAAATTCATATAGTAGTTTGGAGTCAGTGTACTTGATGAGAAGATCTAAAAATTGGTTAAGTGTTGAAGACTGGACAGTGTACAGAGTTCCTGCAGCTCAGAGCATTAGCGCACATGCATATGATCAAGTTATGATGTGCACCATAGAAGTTAAGTTAATTGGAATATATTCATTCTTAGTCTATGAGCACATGATCATATATGCAAGTATGAGAAAGATAAAAGTAGTTGAAGTTGCACAGCCAGTGTGTGCCAGTGAAGAACAAAGTAAGCCGCCGACTGTTAGCATTTTCAGTTGTAGTTATAATCTAATGATGTAAAGGCTATGCAACTATTGTAATTAGGTTTTTGACATATGTATATGTTTTTTTGTAAACGTTCTTGAGCCAATTTTTTTGGAAGCATTGTATGTAATAGGTCTAAGGGCAGACCTAGTTGTTTATTTTGTATGCGCATATAAATATGAGATGCACCCATTTTAATTAGCATGGAAGTTGATATAGAGTTGTAACAAGAAGAGAAAAAGTTTGTGAAGAGTCTATAAGATTTATTAGATCTTTGCAAGAGGTCAAATCATCATCGCATCAAAGGAATTGATCTGACAAGCAGTGTCACAGTGATAGTTCATCTAGCAAATATAGTGTGTATCTGAGATCTGAAGGTTGTAGCCTTCACCACTTGAGCAGTGAGCTCTAGGACAGTGCATCCACTCCCCTAATAGGGACTATTGTAAAAGAATCCTAATAGGGTTTGACCCTTAACAAGGTCTACTGTACTTAATACATTGTAAAGAAACTCCTAACAGGGTTAAGGATCTTCTAACAAGGATCACTATACACTAGTACAAAATTTTAGTGGTTGTCATTTCTGATAGGGGTTTTTACCTACTTGGGTTTCCCTGTAACCATATTGGTGTTATGTGTTGATTTCATGTTTCATGTTTATGTGGATGTTCATTTTAGTACTTAAGCATTTAAGTTCAGTTTAAAGATTAAAGTAAAAAGATAAATATATAGTGAACACTAATTCACCCCCCCCCCTCTCAGTGTTCCCATTCCTAACACATAGGTGTGTGGAAAGTTTCAATATCCTCATGAGGATAACCTAATTTCCTTGTTAAAGGAATTACAAAATTGTGACATGTGCTCCCACTTGAACTAGAGGACAAAATACAAGTAGGGATTCCATAGGAATCTCCTAATTAAATAAAATGATAGCTTGGTTTATCCTCAATAAATAAACCAAAAAACTAAGGAAATATTATTAATTATAACACCTCCCCCCCTAAATCTTTACTTGGGGAGTTTAAAAGAAGGTGAATTAAACCCAAATTTTCAAAAAAGTATGCAACTTGATCTTCAATACAAGGAAGAGATCTGGTTGTCTTCAATATGAGCTTGATCAAAGTCTTGATGTATTCTTCTTGAATTTATAGGACATATGAAGATGAATTGATTACTTAAGTGGGCCTTGAAGATTCACCTAAAAGAAAAAACTATAGAAACATGAACCACAAAAACTATCCACAAGAAGAATATCATCTAACATTCAAATTAATAAAAATATGAAACTTTTGCATGAGATTTCATCAAAAATAAAATGAGCTAACATGAAATGAAGATAAACTAAATGGCCAAAGAACCAAAAACATAATCTAGTCTCCCATCTCAAAATAAACATACTAATGCACAAACGACCACAAACAAGGCCAACTAATGAAATATTCATGAACACTACATCAATCACATGGATATAGATAGTTCATTAATGAGTCATCACTACAAGTGTATGGGTAATCAGTCCACAACCTACATGACATCAAGTACCATAATCAAGGAGAATGATCTAAACCAACATGTTAGAAAATCAAATATTGACATATACTAAATAATAATTTGAACTAAGGATTATGAGTGAAAAAAACATATTTCCTTCCAAATATATATATGATAAATCCAATAAAATTCCAAGAAGGATTTCAAGAGCATCATCGTCATCATGAGGAAAAACAACCAATGGATCAAGTTGATAAACATCAACTGAAGTAAGTGCATACCATAAATTGGATGGAGGGAAACCCCACGAGTCCTTTTGAATGATAAGGAAATTGGTTTGACCTTGAAAATTGGGCTCCCAATGCAAATTACTAAACAAAAGCAATAAAGTGCATATCAATCAATGGTATACAACCATAAAAATGCTACCATGAACATAAAGAGATGATATAAAAGAAGAAAATTACAACTAAGTGAAAATCAAAAGATTATATGGAATCCGTAAGAAAATGCAACTAAGTGCATAACAATAGATTATAAAAATTGATAGAAATTAATGCTAATTAATGACATCAATAATCATCCATAAGAAGGTAATGGTGTTAGATAACTCATAATACTAGAACAAAATAAAATTGAGCCATGCATGAAATTAAACAAATGGCACATATGAAAAGGGTTTAGGGAAATCATAACGAACTATAAAAGCATGATGAGATTGATTACCATTCCTTTTCTGAAAGTTATGATTATTTTGATTATTTTGGTTAATAGCTTTCATATCTTTTTGTTTTTTAAATCAATAGGTGCAATGGGGGTCTTTTATGAGGACCATTATTTTGATGGTTTTTATTATGATGATTATTGTCATTATAGCTATTATTATAATTATTCTTGTAGTTATGATTATTATTGTTATTATTAGATCTAAAGTTAGGATTTTGATTTTTAGAAATCAAACCATGCTCACTAGATTTAAGAGTACCAAATTGAATCAATTTTGCATCCCATTGATGCAATAAGTATTGAAAGATAGTATATGTTAATTGAGTGGCTAAACTAGGAATAGCTAATTGAGAATTAACATTAGTAATAAATTTCTGAAACAACCTAGTATGACATTTATTTAAAATAATATGAATTAATATAATATCATCAATAGTAATTCCTAAACCATTTAATTGACTTTTAATTGAATCAAACTTTAGTAAAAACTCATTCACCGTTTTAAAATCAGTATACCTGAGATCCTCCAATTGATCTTAGAGTTGAATATTTCTTGATTCATTGGGACTGTCATAGGTATTTTTCAAAATGTCCCACACTGCATGGGTTGTAGTATAGTTATAAATAAGAACATATAAATCCGGGTTAAGGGATATACCAATGAGGCCAATGTGAGGCCTCACCCCAAGCTGACATATCCTTGTCTTTGATCATTATGATAGACATAGAAATTGGCTTAATATTTTGGATGATTTAAGAGATTTGACCTTCTTAATAGATAAATTATTTCATTAGATGATGTATATTACAGTTTATGAATTTTTCCATACTCATGATGATTTATTAGATAATTACTATGATATTGCAATTTGAGTACATATGCAAATACAAGATATTAGGAAAAATAACAACTGAGAATTAAATTATGATGAGTTGTGAATTTCATTGAAGGATAAATGTTAGGTGATGAATTATTGATGACTCTTTGCACTTATGGTCATTTTGATTTAATGAATGTTGTGAGGATGTGATCAATTTTATATTCTTACATTAGTAATTAGGAAATGGAGAGTTGATTTGATTATGATACGATGAGATCTCTCTTGTGAATTCAAAGTTAAGTACTTATGTAAAGTTTATGAGTGCACATGATGACAGGAGAGAAGGTTACATTGAATATGAGAAGTGAATTTCAACTAATTATGTAGTGTTACAAATGATTGTTAAGTTTAATGTAATTGATTCATATATGAACTATGGATTTATATTTCTTGGACTACTGATGTTGGATTTAGTGTCCAAGAAATTAGACCATGGTATTATCAAGGAACCAAAGCATAGACCTATGTTAATTCAGTTAGCCAAGGTTGCATCTAATGAGAGACAAAACTTTGTTATATCATATTTTATTTGTAAAAGTAATGAGCATGTGTGTGTCATGAATTATTATGTTTAAATTTTTTTGTAAATTGTTATGTAGTGCTCAAGTGGATATGCCACATGGCTTGTGATGTGTAATTCATGTTGTGTCAATTGACACTTGTATGTGTACTTGTGGCCATGACATGTCCACTTGAGAATTGGATGCCCATCAACCTAGGATAGTACCCTTTAGGATCCCCATGTGAATCCCTTGGTTAGGGAGCTTGAGGTAGTGTCTTATCTTGGTTTTTCGAAATTGAACTTGTCATGAGTTTTTTGGAGGTTGAAAAGGTGCCTAAGGGAGTGTTTATGCCATTTTTGGATAGCCCACTTGGTATACCTATTGGTAAGGGTCATTTTTAACCATAGGACAACCCATAGTTGACCAAAAGGCCCATACAAAAGTTGGATTTTCTAGATGGCCGAAAATCAACTTTTGGGACCAAGTTTTGGTAAGAACACCTTCCACTAGTATGATAGTCCTTTTCCCACCTTTTTTAGCTTACCTTTGTAAGAGGCCATTTTTAGTAAGCTTGTAAGGGATTAAGGAAGACCACCAAATGAGAAGGAGACCTTAGCCCTAGGGGTTTGTGGGAAGGAGTGTTGAGGCCTTTTTAGAGGGGACTCTTATTTTGGAAGAGTTTGAACACCCAATCTCTAACTTAGAGACTAGACTAGTTTTAGAGGAGCTTGGATAGGAGGAGAAGCTTGGACAAAAGGAATTTCATCTTCAAATCTTTTCATTTTGTTTTGGATCTAGGTTGGTGGCTCCATCTTCAAGTCTTTGTTGATTCAAATTTGTATGAGAGGTTTATGATGGTTATGTAATGTAGAGATCTTCATGTTTCTTGTTGTTATGTGATTATTGTTAGTGCTTACATGCTAGTAGATGTGTTATGAAAATATTATGCTTTGATGTTGTGTAAAACTTGTTTTTTGTTGTTGAAGAAGCATTGTGTTTCATTTTCATTGTAATGTGTTGTTGATTTGGGAGTCTCAAGGCCACACTCACCCTTGGAGGGAAGAGTAGCCTTGGGGGTGAAGGGATTTTTAGAATAGCCCATGGGTGGTAGAGTCTCTCCTCAAAGAGGAGAGGGATAAATCATGGAAGTATGGACTCCATGAAGCCATTCCTTGGGGGTCTGACATAGTCAAGGATGGTGGATCCAATGAAGGACAATCCAAACCTTGTAGCCAACAAAATTACACACTAGATTACTCAATAATGCAACATAAAGTAATTGTTTAACACTAATTTTCATTAACATGCCCGACTGTAAGGCCTTTTGGGTAAGGGCCAATTATAATCAGAAAAAAATTCTACAAGATCCATAACCAGATCCAATAAAACCTCAGCTAGTTCAGCTCTGAACACAATTAGAAGCTGATGGAAACCCTAAGGTAGATCTAAAATTGAGTTCACAAGTTTCGAAGCAATCTCCTTGTCTCCAAGTATGCAAACCCATCTCTCTACTACAAAAAACTATTAGATTACAATCTGATCTGCAATCTCATCAAAAAATTTTCCACAACTTCTCCAACTTTAGCTCACAAGCTTTACATCTAATATCCTAGATCTACTAAGTCATGTCCTCAAACATCTACCCAAGCACTCCTTAAATACTAATCATCAGCCACAAGTTGGAAAGATGAAACCCTTAACTCTGCAAAACAAATAATTAAATGCCATACAATTTAGCTTACAAATGTATAAAAACATTTAATTCAGCATGTTGGCCCATAACAATGGATAGAAATAATAAATTCACCAAGTCAGCTCAACAAATCACATAGAACTCCAGTCGATAAACTAGAACTATCAAGTGATAGTAAAATAATCAAGCAAGCTAGGCATCACCAAGCACTAGTGTCGACTGAGCACCATAGGCATGACCAAGTAACAATTTCATCAAGTGCCAGAGACTACCAAGTTCCTTTAGTGACCGAGCTTCCTTCAATAACTAAGACCATCAATCAAGGTTGCAACCGAGTAACACCGGCCAAAATAAAAACACTCCATGCAGTTTCACCAAGGACACATAATGCCCTGCCTTAACCTTGGATGCCCATGCATCAGACACCCCAGGTTTTAAAAGATATTCATATGTGATAAGAACATCTTTCAGGATTTAGCACATAAATCCTTAACTCGTTCTTCACATACAAGTCCTCCACCTTTTCTACTTAAAAATTCTTCCACTTCAGTTTCCTCTATCTCTTCAAGTCTTTTCTTGACAATGCACAAGTCAGTTCTCCATATTGATCATTCATTTTCTCTAGATCCACAATCTCAACTCGGGAACTAATACTCAAGCTTCTCCTACTGAGCATTGTATCTGATGCAGGAGCATCCTGGGTGTAAGAGCAATCTTGCATCACCCAAAAATATTTCTATTTTTTATATTCAATAAGGGCTATTTTAGTGCAGAGCTGCTATTTATGGAAAGTTACTATTTTTGGTAATTTTTTTATGTGCTCAGAATGATCTGATTTCTTTCTTGGAGGTTCATTTTGGTCATATAAGTCTGCCAGTAAAGTTTCATTGCCAGATCAAGTGTATATTGGAAGATATTGAAAATTTTTGGTATTGGCAGCAGGGTACAAAAATTTTGAACTCAGTTTTGAAGGTTTTAGAGGCCCCGGATGAGGTCAAAAATTTGGGTGATGGGTGCTTGCACTGGTCAAATCTATAGAGCACTTCGTGGCATTTCCGAAATGGGGTTACAATAGCCAATCGGGTCAACTGGTGATGACTTATGGTCTTCAGAAGTTGGGCCACCTGAAATGGTGAAAAATAATTTTCTTCAAAATTTCTGTTCGGGTTTCAAAGGTTATCTTGAGCCGACTATGATGTAATAAAATATAAAATAAAATAATTCTAAGTTTGTTCGGCCTTATTGGCTAAAATTCTAGAACCTTCCCAGGCGGTGGATAATTGCCTGTATAAGGAAGGCTGTATTATTGTCTTAGGTAGTTCAGAATAGTTCTGGGTAGTAGATCTAGGTATTGATTCGATGCTTTATCCTACAGAATATTGTAAGCGAATGCCCATGTGGCTTTGCATATTGTAATTTTGAAAGTTTATAATTCCACATTTGTGGAGATAATAAGAAGCCAATTTTCTGTTCTTGCATATTATTGTTGTTGTTTCTCTATTTCTCTTATGTGGTTGTGGTATTAAGAGGAGCACCTTTCATCAAGTGATATCAGAGCAGGAGTTCTTGAGTGTGTAAACAGATCATCGACTGTGAGGCAGTTTGCACCAGGACCATGGCTAGGGTTTCAATGTGCATCGCAAAAATGCCTCCACGAAGGGAACGTGGCGGAAGAGCTGGTGTTGTAACACTTGAGGTTAGAGAGCTGCAGAGACAAGTGCGAGTATTGCAAGAAGAGATTCATGGAGGAATGAATCTTAATGTCAGAGATGAAAGTGAGGATGAAGTCGAAGAAGAATATCAAGAAGGAGAAGATAAAATTGTGAACCAAGAGGAAGAAAGACTTTTTCAGGTGATTTTCAAGATTGGAAAAAGACCTAAGATTGAGGTTCCTACATTTTCTAGAAATCTTAACACAGAGGAATTGATCGACTGGATCAATGAATGTGAGGAGTATTTTGAGTATGAAGATATTGAGGAGCCTGATAGGGTCAAATTTGTGAAGGCCAGACTGAAAGGTCATGCGAAGATCTGGTGGCAAGAAATTCAATTGGAGCGAAATAGAAGAGGGAAAGATAAAATCACAAGATGGAATCAGATGGTGGAAAAATTGAAGTGACAGTTCATTCATGTTGATTATGAGCTTGACCTACTAAAGAAAATGCAAAGTTTGAAGCAAGCAGAAAAATCTGTTCAGGAGTATACAGAGGAGTTTTATCGACTCCTCATCAGAACAAGCCATGCCGAAGCTGATAAGGAGAAAGTTGCCCGATACCTTAATGGGTTAAGGCCAAGCATTCAGGAGGAGTTGAATCTGGTTCGAATGAACAGTATTAAGGAGGCATACCAAAGAAGAATGGAGAATGGAGGATGTGTACAGATTCTAGGGCAATAAACAAGATCACAATCAAGTATAGGTTTCCATTGCCACGAATGGATGATATTATGGACTGTTTGAGTGGAGCTATGTATTTCTCAAAGATAGATCTAAAGAGTGGATATCATCAGATTCGGATCAGAGAAGGAGACGAATAAAAGATTGCCTTCAAGACAAAGGAAGGACTATATGAGTGGTTAGTCATGCCTTTTGGGCTAACCAATGCACCGAGCACTTTCATGCAGCTCATGAACGAGGTTCTGAAATAATTTTTGGGTAAGTTTTTCATTGTTTACCTAGATGATATTTTGATCTTTAATAAGACATTGGCTGAGCATATGATGCATATTCATATGGTATTTGAGAAGTTGAGACATGAAAAATTGTTGATTAATTTGAAGAAGTGCAGTTTTGTGAAAAAAGAGTTAGTGTATTTGAGATTTCTAGTTTCAGCAGAAGGTCTAAAAATGGACCCAAAGAAGGTACAGGCTATCCTTGAATGGCCTACTCCAAGGAGTGCTACTAAGGTAAGATCTTTTTATGGTCTAGCTAGCTTTTACAGAAAGTTTATCAAAAATTTTAGCAGTATTTGTGGACCCTTGACTGAAACAATGAGAGGGGATAGAAAAGAGTTTAAGTGGACTAATGGGGCAGAAAAAAGTTTTCAATTGTTGAAACAAAAAGTTACAGAACAACTTGTTTTAGCACTTCCAAATTTTAATAAGGTGTTTCAAGTAGATTGTGATGCTAGTGGTACTGCAATAGGAGCTTGTATGAGCCAAGAAGGTAAACCTGTTGCTTATTTCAGTGAGAAATTAAATGATGCCAAGAGAAAATATTATATTTATGATCAAAAATTTTATGCTATAGTTCAGGCATTGAAAAAGTGGAGGCACTATCTGCTTCCTAAAGAGTTTCTTCTGTATACTGATCATCAAGCTTTGCAATATTTGAATAGTCAAGGAAAATTGAATCAAAGGCATTTGAAATGGGTTGAGTTTTTGCAGAGTTATACATTTGTTTTGAAACACAGGAGTGGAAAGTCTAATAGGGTTGCAGATGCTCTTAGCAGAAGGCAACTATTGCTGACAGAAATATAGATTGAAGTATTTGGGTTCAAGGAACTCAAGAATTTGTATCCAGAGGATCTTGATTTTGGTGAAGCTTGGAAAGCTTGTACAGAACCTGTTACTCTAGACAGGATGAAATGGTTGGATTTCATCATCTAGGATGATATGCTATTCAGATCGAGTCAGTTGTGCATTCCATGAAGTTCTATGAGGGAGAATCTCATACAGGAGAAGCATAGCAGAGGATTGGCTGGACATTTTGGTCGTGATAAAACCCTTGGTTTGGTTAGTGCGAATTATTATTGGCCATAGTTGCAGCAAGATGTGAAGAAATTTGTACAGAGTTGCAGAGTATGTCAAATGGTGAAAGGAGTGAAGTAGAATACAGGGTTGTACCAGCCATTGCCTATACCAGAGAAGCCTTGGGAGGATATCAGTATGAACTTTATTCTTGGTTTACCGAGGACACAGCGGGGACATGATTAAATTTTTGTAGTAGTTGACAGATTTTCAAAGATGGCACATTTCATTCCCTGCAAGAAGACTAATGATGTTGTTCATGTAGCCGAATTGTTTTTCAGAGAAGTAGTGAGACTTCATGGTCTGCCAAAGACCATAGTTTCAGATCGGGACACTAAGTTTGTTGGATATTTTTGGTGAACATTATGGAAGAAGTTGAAGATAGATTTGAAGTTCAGTTCATCACATCACCCACAGACTGATGGACAGACAGAGGTGGTGAATAGGAGTTTGGGAAATCTGCTGAGATGTTTGGTTGGGGATAAGCCAACAAGATGGGATTTGATTTTACCACAGGCAGAATTTGCATACAATAATTCTGTCAACAGGAGTACTGGTAAATCACCATTCCAGATTATATATGGAAGTAGTCCAAGAAATGCATCTGAGTTGAGAAAGATAGATAAAGGAGAAATAAGTAGTGCTGAGGCTGAAGATTTTGCAGAACATTTGAAGAACATCCATGGGGAGGTGAGGAAGCATATTACCAAGATGAACGCACAATATAAGGCTAAGGCAGATGAGAAAAGGAGGTATAAGGAATTTCAGGTTGGTGATGAAGTCATGGTTCATTTGCGGAAGGAGCGATTTCTAGTTGGTAAATATAATAAATTGAAAATGAAGAAGTTTGGACCATGTAAGATATTGAAGAAGCATGATTCAGGAAATGCATATGAGGTAGAATTGCCTAGTGAGCTGAATATTTCACTAGTGTTTAAAATTTCAGATCTAACAGAGTATCATGAAGGAGGTATTGAAGATGAGATCACAGCAGCACAGTGGAGTATTCCAGCAACTAGTTCAGACACTAAGGAGATCAAAGATATACTGGAGAGTCGTGTTGGTAGAAGCACAAGGAACAGGACATATGAAGAATATCTGGTCAAGTGGAAAGGATAACCTGTTGAAGATTCATCATGGCTAACAAAGGAGGAGGTTAGCCATCTTGGTTTTCCTCTGCACACTTGAGTCGTGACAGGGTCACTTCTCAAATTACCCTGGGTGTCTGATGCAGGAGCATCCTGGGTGTAAGAGCAATCTTGCATCACCCAAATATATTTCTATTTTTTATATTCAATAAGGGCTATTTTAGTGCAGAGCTGCTATTTATGGAAAGTTACTATTTTTGGTAAGTTTTGCATGTGCTCAGAATGATCTGATTTCTTTCTTGGAGGTTCATTTTGGTCATATAAGTCTACCAGTAAAGTTTCATTGCCAGATCAAGTGTATATTGGAAGATATTGAAGATTTTTGGTATTGGCAGCAGGGTACAGAAACTTTGAACTCAGTTTTGAAGTCTTTAGAAGCCTCGGATGAGGTAAAAAAATTGGGTGACAAATGCTTGTGCCGGTCAAACTTGTAGAGCGCTTTGTGGCATTTCTGAAATGGGGTTACAATAGCCGATCGGGTCAACTAGTGATGACTTATGGTCTTCAGAAGTTGGGCCACCTGAAATGGCGAAAAATAATTTTCTTCAAAATTTCTGTTTGGGTTTCAAAGGTTATCTTGAGCTGAGTATGATGTAATAAAATGTAAAATAAAATAATTCTAAGTTTGGTCGGCCTTATTGGCTAAAATTCTGGAACCTTCCCAGGTGGTGGATAATTGCCTATATAAGGAAGGCTGTATTATTATTATCTTATGAAGTTCAGAATAGTTCTGGGTAGTAGATCTAAGTATTGATTCGAGGCTTTGTCCTACAGAATATTGTAAGGGAATGCCCATGTGGCTTTGCATATTGTAATTCTGAAAGTTTGTAATTCCACATTTGTGGTGATAATAAGAAGCCAATTTTTTGTTCTTGCATATTATTGTTGTTGTTTCTCTATTTCTCTTATGTGGTTGTGGTATTAAGGGGAGCACCCTTCATCAAGTGGTATCAGAGCAGGAGTTCTTGAGTGTGTAAACAGATCGCCGACTGTGAGGTAGTTTGCACCAGGACTGTGGCTAGGGTTTCAATGCGCATCACAAAAATACCTCCACGAAGGGAACGTGGCGGAAGAGCTGGTGTTGTAATACCTAAGGTTAGAGAGCTGTAGAGACAAGTGCGAGCATTGCAAGAAGAGATTCATAGAGGAATGAATCTGAATGTCAGAGATGAAAGCGAGGATGAAGCTGAAGAAGAATATCAAGAAAGAGAAGCTGAAATTGTGAACCAGGAGGAAGAAAGACTTTTTCAGGTGATTTTCAAGATTGGGAAAAGACCTAAGATTGAGGTTCCTACATTTTCTAGAAATCTTAACCCAGAGGAATTGATCGACTGGATCAATGAATGTGAGGAGTATTTTGAGTATGAATATGTTGAGGATCCTGATAGGGTCAAATTTGCAAAGGCCAGACTGAAAGGTCATGCGAAGATCTAGTGGCAAGAAATTCAATTGGAGTGAAATAGAAGAGGGAACGATAAAATCACAAGATAGAATCGGATGGTGGAAAAATTGAAGCGACAGTTCATTCCTGTTGATTATGAGCCTGACCTATTGAAGAAAATGCAAAGTTTGAAGCAAGTAGGAAAATCTATTTATGAGTATACAAAGAAGTTCTATCGACTCCTCATCAGAACAGGCTATGCCGAAGCTGATAAGGAGAAAGTTGCCCAATACCTTAATAGGTTAAGGCCAAGCATTCAGGAGGAGTTGAATCTCGTTCGAATGAATAGTATTGAGGAGGCATACCAATTTGCCCTAAAAGTAGAGGAAAAGCTGAACAAGAAGTCTGAGAGCAGACAAAATGGAAGAGGTCACGGTGGACGATCTGGTGGACGGTCATATGGTGGCCGAAATGAAGATCTGAAAAAGAAGGATGAGGCTAGTAGCAGTCAAAATTAAAGAGAAAATAATTTCAATCACTTTCAGGATCAGAATAATAGAGATCAGAGAGGAACAGGAAGAGGACAAAGATCTAGAAGAGGTGGCTTCCGTGGAACATGTTTTTACTATGGAGAAGAAGGTCATAGGGCATTTGAATGTCCTCAGCACCAAGGCAGAATGGATAGGAGAAATGAAGGCCAGGCTAGAGTTGCACATGTAGATGAAGATGCCAGATCATTAAATTTTGAAGATGCTGAAAGAGGAGAAATATTGATTAACAGAAGAGTCCTCTTGAGTGGTGAGAATGAACCTAAGCAAAGGAGGAGCCTATTTCGCACTAGGTGCAAGTGTGAAGGTAAATGTTGTGATGTGATTATTGATAGTGGAAGCACTGACAATTTGGTGTCAAAAGAGATGGTGACAAAGTTGAAACTCAATAGACAGAAACACCCACATCCATATCGGATTGCCTAGGTACAGGATGACCACAAGGTCATGGTCAATGAACAATGCCTAGTGAAGTTCAAAATTGGTGGATACCAAGATGAGGTATTGTGTGATATCATATCTATGGATGCATGTCATATGTTGTTGGGTAGACCATGGCAGTTTGACAGATGTGTTGTACATGATGGTCGTGCGAATACCTATTCCCTGACAAAGGATGGAGTGCAACATAAGCTAAAACCATTGAAGGAGACTGAAGAAAAGGTATGTGGTAATGCAAGGATAACTTTTGTTGATGGAAGAAATTTTCTAGATGGTATGAGGCATGAGCATGTATGTTTTGCTTTAATTCGAAAAGCTGGTAAAGAGGAAGTAGAAGATGTTCTTGTAGAAGTTACAGATTTGTTGAATGAGTTTCAATATATTATATCCAATAACATGCCTGATGGATAACCACCAGTCAGGAAGATCAGTCATCAGATGGACTTGATCCTAGGAGCGAGTTTGCCGAATAATGCAGCACACAGAATGACACCTGCAGAAAGTGAGGAGTTGAACAGACAAGTACATGAACTATTCTAGAAAGGATTGATCCGTGAGAGTCTAAGTCCCTGTGTTGTACCAGTGGTATTAGCACCAAAAAAGAATGGAGAATGGAGGATGTGTACAGATTCTAGGGCAATAAACAAGATCACAATCAAGTATAGGTTTCCATTGCCACGAATGGATGATATTATGGACTATTTGAGTGGAGCTGTATATTTCTGAAAGATAGATCTGAAGAGTGGATATCATCAGATTCGGATCAGAAAAGGAGATGAATGGAAGACTGCCTTCAAGACAAAGGAAGGACTATATGAGTGGTTAGTCATGCCTTTTGGGCTAACCAGTGCACCGAGCACTTTCATGCGGCTCATGAACGAGGTTCTGAAAGAATTTCTGGGTAAGTTTGTCATTGTTTACCTAGATGATATTTTTATTTTTAGTAAGACATTGGATGAACATATGATGCATATTCGTATGGTATTTGAGAAGTTGAGACATGAGAAATTCTTGATTAATTTGAAGAAGTGCAATTTTGTAAAGAAAGAGTTAGTGTATTTGGGATTTGTAGTTTCAGCAGAAGGTCTAAAAGTGGACCCAGAGAAGGTACAGGCTATCCTTGAATGGCCTACTCCAAAGAGTGCTACTGAGGTAAGATCTTTTCATGGTCTAGCTAGCTTTTACAGAAAGTTTATCAAAAATTTTAGCAGTATTTGTGGACCCTTGACTGAAACAATGAGAAGGGAGAGAAAAGAGTTTAAGTGGACTAATGGGGCAGAAAAGAGTTTTTAATTATTGAAACAAAAAGTTACAGAACAACCTATTTTAGCACTTCCAGATTTTAATAAGGTGTTTCAATTAGATTGTGATGCTAGTGGTACTGCAATAGGAGCTGTTATGAGCCAAGAAGGTAAACCTGTTACTTATTTCAGTGAGAAATTAAATGATGCCAAGAGAAAATATTCTATTTATGATCAGAAATTTTATGCTATAGTTCAGGCATTGAAAAAGTGGAGGCACTATCTGCTTCCTAAAGAGTTTGTTTTGTATATTGATCATCAAGTTTTGCAATATTTGAATAGTCAAGGAAAATTGAATCAAAGACATTTGAAATAGGTTGAGTTTTTGCAGAGTTATACATTTGTTTTGAAACACAGGAGTGGAATGTCTAATAGGGTTGCAGATGCTCTTAGCAGAATGCAACTATTGCTGACAGAAATGCAGATTGAAGTGGTTGGGTTCAAGGAACTCAAGAATTTGTATCCAGAGGATCCTGATTTTGGTGAAGCTTGGAAAGCTTGTACAGAACTTGTTACTCTAGACAGGACGAAATGGTTGGATTTCATCATACAGGATGATATGCTATTCAGAGGGAGTCAGTTGTGTATTCCATGAAGTTCTATGAGGGAGAATCTCATCCAGGAGAAGCATAAGGGAGGATTGGCTGCACATTTTGATCGTGATAAAACCCTTAGTTTATTTAGTAAAAATTATTATTGGCCACAGTTGCAGCAAGATGTGAAGAAGTTTGTACAGAGTTGCAGAGTATGTCAAATGGTGAAAGGAGTGAAGCAAAATACAAGGTTGTACCAACCATTGCCTATACCAGAGAATCCTTGGGAGAATATCAGTATGGACTTTGTTCTTGGTTTACCGAGGACACAGTGGTGACATGATTCAATTTTTGTAGTAGTTGATAGATTTTCAAAGATGGCACATTTCATTCCTTGCAAGAAGACTAATGATACTGTTCATGTAGCTGAATTATTTTTCAGAGAAGTAGTGAGACTTCATAGTCTGCCAAAGACCATAGTTTCAAATCGGGACACTATGTTTGTTAGATATTTTTGGTGAACATTGTGGAAAAAGTTGAAAATAGATTTGAAGTTTAGTTCATCACATCACCTACAGACTGATGGACAGACAGAGGTGGTGAATAGGAGTTTGGAAAATCTTCTGAGATGTTTGGTTGGGGATATGCCAAGAAGATGGGATTTGATTTTACCATAGGTAGAATTTGCATACAATAATTCTGTCAACAGGAGTACTGGTAAATCACCATTCCAGATTATATATGGAAGTAGTCCAAGAAAGGCATCTGAGTTGAGAAAGATAGATAAAGGAGAAATAAGTAGTGCTGAGGCTGAAAATTTTCGAGAACATTTGAAGAACATCCATGGGAAGGTGAGGAAGCATATTACCAAGATGAATGCACAGTATAAGGCTAAGGCAGATGAGAAAAGGAGGTATAAGGAATTTCAAGTTGATGATGAAGTCATGGTTCATTTGTAGAAGGAGTGATTTCTAGTTGGTACATATAACAAGTTGAAAATGAAGAAGTTTGGACCATGTAAGATATTGAAGAAGCATGATTCAGGAAATGCATATGAGGTAGAATTGCCTAGTGAGCTGAATATTTCACCAGTGTTTAACATTTCAGATCTGACAGAGTATCATGAAGGAGGTGCTGAAGATGAGATCATAGCAGCACAGTGGAGTATTCCAGCAACTAGTTTAGACACTAAGGAGATCAAAGGTATACTGGACAGTCATGTTGGTAGAAGCACAAGGAACAGGACATATGAAGAATATCTGGTCAAGTGGAAAGGATAACCTGTTGAAGATTCATCATGGCTAACAAAGGAGGAGGTTACCCATCTTGGTTTTCCTCTGCACACCTGAGTCGTGACAGGGTCACTTCTCAAATTACCCTAGGTGTCTGATGCAAGAGCATCCTGGGTGTAAGAGCAATCTTGCATCACCCAAAAATATTTTTATTTTTTATATTCAATAAGGGCTATTTTAGTGCAGAGCTCCTATTTATGGAAAGTTACTATTTTTGGTAATTTTTGCATGTGCTCAGAATGATCTGATTTCTTTCTTGGAGGTTCATTTTGGTCATATAAGTCTGCCAGTAAAGTTTCATTGCCAGATCAAGTGTATATTGGAAGATATTGAAGATTTTCGGTATTGGCAGCAGGGTAAAGAAACTTTGAACTCAGTTTTAAAGGCTTTAGAGGCCTCGGATGAGGTTGAAAATTTGGGTGACAAGAACTTGCACCGGTCAAACCTGTAGAGCACTTTGTGGCATTTCTGAAATGGGGTTACAATAGCCGATCGGGTCAACTGGTGATGACTTATGGTCTTCGGAAGTTGGGCCACCTGAAATGGCGAAAAATAATTTTCTTCAAAATTTCTGTTCGGGTTTCAAAGGTTATCTTGAGCCGACTATGATGTAATAAAATATAAAATAAAATAATTCTAAATTTGGTCGGCCTTATTGGCTAAAATTCTGGAACCTTCCCAGGCGGTGGATAATTGCCTATATAATGAAGGCTGTATTAATGTCTTAGGCAGTTCAGAATAGTTCTGGATAGTAGATCTGGGTATTGATTTGAGGCTTTGACCTACAGAATATTGTAAGGGAATGCCCATGTGGCTTTGCATATTGTAATTCTGAAAGTTTGTAATTCTACATTTGTGGAGATAATAAGAAGCCAATTTTCTGTTCTTGCATATTATTATTTTTATTTCTCTATTTCTCTTATGTGGTTGTGGTATTAAGGGGAGCACCCTTCATCAAGTGGTATCAGAGCAGGAGTTCTTGAGTGTGAAAATAGATCACTGATTGTGAAGCAGTTTGCACTAGAACTGTGGCTAGGGTTTCAGTGCGCATCCCAAAAATGCCTCCGTGAATGGAACGTGGCGGAAGAGCTAGTGTTGTAACACCTGAGGTTAGAGAGCTGCAGAGACAAGTGCGAGCATTACAAGAAGAGATTCATAGAGGAATGAATTTTAATGTCAAAGATGAAAGCGAGGATGAAGCGGAAGAAGAATATCAAGAAGGAGAAGCTGAAATTGTGAACCAGGAGGAAGAAAGACTTTTTCGGGTGATTTCCAAGATTGGGAAAATACCTAAGATTGAGGTTCATACATTTTTTGGAAATCTTAACACAGAGGAATTGATCGACTGGATCAATGAATGTAAGGAGTATTTTAAGTATGAAAATGTTGAGGATCCTGATAGGGTCAAATTTACGAAGGCCAGACTGAAAGGTCATGCAAAGATCTGGTGGCAAGAAATTCAATTGGAGTGAAATAGAAGAGGGAAAGATAAAATCACAAGATGGAATCGGATGGTGGGAATATTGAAGCGACAGTTCATTCCGTTTGATTATGAGCTTGACCTACTAAAGAAAATGCAAAGTTTAAAGCAAACAAGAAAATCTGTTCAAGAGTATACAGAGGAGTTCTATCGACTCCTCATCAGAACAGGCCATGCCGAAGCTGATAAGGAGAAAGTTGCCCAATACCTTAATGGGTTAAGGCCAAGCATTCAAGAGGAGTTGAATCTCATTCGAATGAACAGTATTGAGGAGGCATACCAATTTGCCCTAAAAGTAGAGGAAAAGCTGAACAAGAAGTTCGAGAGCAGACAAAATGGAAGAGGTCGCGGTGGACGATATGGTGGACGGTCATATGGTGGCCGAAATGAAGTTCCAAAAAAGAAGGATGAGGCTAGTAGCAGTCAAAATCAGCAAGGAAATAATTTCAATCACTTCCAGTATCAGAATAATAGAGATCAGAGAGGAAGAGGAAGAGGACAAGGATTTGGAAGAGGTGGCTTCCATGGAACATGTTTTCACTGTGGAGAAGAAGGTCATAGGGCATTTAAATGTCCTCAGGACCAAGGTAGAATGGATAGGAGAAATGAAGGCTAGGCCAAAGTTGCACATGTAGATGAAGATGCCAAATCATCAAATTTTGAAGATGCTGAAAGAGGAGAAACGTTGATTAATAGCAGAGTCCTGTTGAGTGGTGAGAATGAACCTGAGCAAAGGAGGAGCCTGTTTTGCACCAGGTGCAACTGTGAAGGTAAATGTTGTGATGTGATTATTAATAGTGGAAGCACTGACAATTTGGTGTCAGAAGAGATGGTGACAAAGTTGAAGCTCAAGAGACAGAAACACCCACATCCATATCGAATTGCCTGGGTACAGGATGACCACAAGGTCATGGTCAATGAACAATGCCTAGTGAAGTTCAAGATTGGCGGATACCAAGATGAGGTATTGTGTGATATCATATCTATGGATGCATGTCATATGTTGTTAGGTAGACCATGGCAGTTTGATAGATGTGCTGTACATGATGGTCGTGCAAATACCTATTCCCTGACAAAGGATGGAGTGTGACATAAGCTAAAACTATTGAAGGAGACTGAAGAAAAGGTATGTGGTAATGCAAGGATAATTTTTGTTGATGGAAGAAATTTCCTAGATGGTATGAGGCATGAGCATGTATGTTTTACTTTAATTCCAAAAGCTGGTAAAGAGGAAGTAGAAGATGTTCCTGTAGAAGTTGTAGATTTTTTGAATGAGTTTTAAGATATTGTATCCGATAATGTGCCTGAGGATTACCACTAGTCAGAAAGATCAGTCATCAGATGGACTTGATCGCAGGAGCGAGTTTGCCGAATAAGGCAGCACACAGAATGACACCTCCAGAAAGTGAGGAGTTGAACAGACAAGTACATGAACTATTACAGAAAAGATTGATCCGTGAGAGTCTGAGTCCCTGTGCTGTACCAGTAGTATTAGCACCAAAGAAGAATGGAGAATGGAGGATGTGTACATATTCTAGGGCAATAAACAAGATCACAATCAAGTATAGGTTTCCATTGCCACGAATGGATGATATTATAGACTGTTTGAGTGGAGCTGTGTATTTATCAAAGATAGATCTGAAGAGTGGATATCATCAGATTCAGATTAGAGAAGGAGATGAATGGAAGACTGCCTTCAAGACAAAGGAAGGACTATATGAGTGGTTAGTCATGCCTTTTGGGCTAACCAATGCACCGAGCACTTTCATGTGGCTCATGAACAAGGTTCTGAAAGAATTTTTGGGTAAGTTTGTCATTGTTTACCTAGATGATATTTTGATTTTTAGTAAGACATTAGATGAGAATATGATGCATATTCGTATGGTATTTGAGAAGTTGAGAGATGAGAAATTGTTGATTAATTTGAAGAAGTGCAGTTTTATGAAGAAAGAGTTAGTGTATTTAGGATTTGTAGTTTCAGCAGAAGGTCTAAAAATGGACTCAGAGAAGGTACAGGCTATCATTGAATGGCCTACTCCAAGGAGTGCTACTGAGGTAAGATCTTTTCATGATCTAGCTAGCTTTTACAGAAAGTTTATGACAAATTTTAGCAGTATTTGTGGACCCTTGACTGAAACAATGAGAGGGGATAGAAAAGAGTTTAAGTGGACTAATGGGGCATAAAAGAGTTTTCAATTGTTGAAACAAACAATTATACAATAACCTATTTTAGCACTTCCAGATTTTAATAAGGTGTTTCAAGTAGATTGTGATGCTAGTGGTACTACAATAGGAGCTGTTATGAGCCAAGAAGGTAAACCTGTTGCTTATTTCAGTGAGAAATTAAATGATGCCAAGAGAAAATATTTTGTTTATGATCAAGAATTTTATGCTATAGTTCAGGCATTGAAAAAGTGGAGGCACTATTTTCTTCCTAAAGAGTTTGTTTTGTATACTGATCATCAAGCTTTGCAATATTTGAATAGTCAAAAAAAATTGAATCAAAGGCATTTGAAATGGGTTGAGTTTTTGCAGAGTTATACATTTGTTTTGAAACACAGGAGTGGAAAGTCTAATAGGGTTGCAGATGCTCTTAGCAGAAGGCAACTATTGCTGATAGAAATGCAGATTGAAGTGGTTGGGTTTAAGGAACTCAAGAATTTGTATCCAGAGGATCCTGATTTTGGTGAAGCTTGGAAAGCTTGTACAGAACCTGTTACTCTAGACAGGATGAAATGGTTGGATTTCATCATCCAGGATGATATGCTATTCAGAGGGAGTCAGTTATGCATTCCACAAAGTTCTATGAAGGAGAATCTCATCTAGGAGAAGCATAGCGGAGGATTGGCTAGACATTTTGGTCATGATAAAATCCTTGGTTTGGTTAGTGAGAATTATTATTAGCCACAGTTGCAGCAAGATGTGAAGAAGTTTGTACAGAGTTGCAGAGTATGTCAAATGGTGAAAGGAGTGAAGTAGAATATAGGGTTGTACCAGCCATTGCCTATACCAGAGAAGCCTTGGGAGGATATCAGTATGGACTTTGTTCTTGGTTTACCGAGGACACAGCGGGGACATGATTCAATTTTTGTAGTAGTTGACAAATTTTCAAAGATGGCACATTTCATTCCCTGCAAGAAGACTAATGATGCTGTTCATGTAGCCGAATTATTTTTCAGAGAAGTAGTGAGACTTCATGGTCTACCAAAGACCATAGTTTCAGATCAGGACACTAAGTTTGTTGGATATTTTTGGCAAACATTGTGGAAGAAGTTGAAGATAGATTTGAAGTTGAGTTCATCACATCACCCACAGACTGATGGATAGACAGAGGTGGTGAATAGGAGTTTGGGAAATCTGCTGAGATGTTTGGTTGGGGATAAGCCAACAAGATGGGATTTGATTTTACCACAGGCAGAATTTGTATACAATAATTCTGTCAACATGAGTACTGGTAAATCACCATTCCAGATTATATATAGAAGTAGTCCAAGAAATGCATCTCAGTTGAGAAAGATAGATAAAGGAGAAATAAGTAGTGCTGAGGTTGAGGATTTTGCAGAACATTTGAAGAACATCCATGGGGAGGTGAAGAAGCATATTACAAAGATGAATGCATAGTATAAGGCTAAGGTAGATGAGAAAAGGAGGTATAAGGAATTTCAGGTTGGTGATGAAGTTATGGTTCATTTGCAGAAGGAGTGGTTTCCAGTTGGTACATATAACAAGTTGAAAATGAAGAAGTTTGGACCATGTAAGATATTGAAGAAGCATGATTCAGGAAATGCATATGATGTAGAATAGACTAGTGAGCTGAATATTTCACCGGTGTTTAACATTTCAGATCTGACAGAGTATCATGAAGGAGGTGTTGAAGATGAGATCATAGCAGCACAGTGGAGTATTCCAGCAACTAGTTCAGACACTAAGGAGATCGAAGATATACTGGACAGTCGTGTTGACAGAAGCATAAGGAACAGGACATATGAAGAATATCTGGTCAAGTGGAAAGGACAACCTGTTGAAGATTCATCATGGCTGACAAAGGAGGAGGTTAGCCATCTTGGTTTTCCTCTGCACATCTGAGTCGTGATAGGGTCACTTCTCAAATTACCATGGGTGTCTGATGCAAGAGCATCCTAGGTGTAAGAGCAATCTTGCATCACCCAAAAATATGTCTATTTTTATATTCAATAAGGGCTATTTTAGTGCAGAGCTGCTATTTATGGAAAGTTACTATTTTTGGTAATTTTTGCATGTGCTCAGAATGATCTAATTTCTTTCTTGGAGGTTCATTTTGGTCATATAAGTCTGCCAGTAAAGTTTCATTGCCAGATCAAGTGTATATTGGAAGATATTGAAGATTTTCAGTATTGGCAGTAGGGTATAGAAACTTTGAACTTAGTTTTGAAGGCTTTAGAGGCCCCGGATGAGGTTGAAAATTTGGGTGACGGGTGCTTGTGCAAGTCAAACCTGTAGAGCACTTCGTGGCATTTTTGAAATGGGGTTACAATAGCCGATCGGGTCAACTGGTGATGACTTATGGTCTTCGGAAGTTGGGCCACCTGAAATGGTGAAAAATAATTTTTTTCAAAATTTCTGTTTGGGTTTCAAAGGTTATCTTGAGCCGACTATGATGTAATAAAATGTAAAATAAAATAATTTTAAGTTTGGTCGGCCTTATTGGCTAAAATTCTAGAACCTTCCCGGGCGGTGGATAATTGCCTATATAAGGAAGGCTGTATTATTGTCTAAGGCAGTTTGGAATAGTTTTGGGTAGTAGATCTGGGTATTGATTCGAGGCTTTGACCTACAGAATATTGTAAGGGAATGCCCATGTGGCTTTGCATATTGTAATTCTGAAAGTTTGTAATTCTACATTTGTGGAGATAATAAGAAGCCAATTTTTTGTTCTTGCATATTATTATTTTTATTTCTCTATTTCTCTTATGTGGTTGTGGTATTAAGGGGAGCACACTTCATCAAGTGGTATCAGAGCAAGAGTTCTTGAGTGTGTAAATAGATCACCGACTGTGTGGCAGTTTGCACCAGGACCGTGGCTAGGTTTTCAGCGCGCATCACAAAAATGCCTCCGCGAAGGGAACATGGTGGAAGAGCTGGTGTTGTAACACCTGAAGTTAGAGAGCTGTAGAGACAAGTGTGAGCATTGCAAGAAGAGATTCATAGAGGAATGAATTTTAATGTCAAAGATGAAAGTGAGGATGAAGCTGAAGAAGAATATCAAGAAGGAGAAGCTGAAATTGTGAACCAGGAGGAAGAAAGATTTTTTCGGGCGATTTCCAAGATTGGGAAAAGACCTAAGATTGAGGTTCCTACATTTTTTGGAAATCTTAACACAGAGGAATTGATTGACTGGATCAATGAATGTGAGGAGTATTTTGAGTATGAAGATGTTGAGGATCCTGATAGGCTGAAATTTGCGAAGGCCAGACTGAAAGGTCATGCGAAGATCTGGTGGCAAGAAATTCAATTGGAGTGAAATAGAAGAGGGAAAGATAAAATCACAAGATGGAATCGGATGGTCGAAAAATTGAAGCAACAGTATATTCCTGTTGATTATGAGCTTGACCTACTGAAGAAAATGCAAAGTTTGAAGCAAGCAGGAAAATCTATTCAGGAGTATACAAAGGAGTTCTATCGACTCCTCATCAGAACAGGCCATGCTGAAGATGATAAGTAGAAAGTTACCCAATACCTTAATGGGTTAAGGCCAAGCATTCAGGAGGAGTTGAATCTCGTTCGAATAAACAGTATTGAGGAGGCATACCAATTTGCCCTAAAAGTAGAGGAACAGCTGAACAAGAAGTTCGAGAGCAGACAAAACGGAAGAGGTTGCGGTGGACAATCTAGTGGATGGTCATATGGTGGCCGAAATGAAGATCCGAAAAAGAAGGATGAGGCTAGTAGCAGTCAAAATCAGTGAGGAAATAATTCCAATCACTTCCAGGATCAGAATAATAGAGATCAGAGAGGAAGAGGAAGAGGACAAGGATCTGGAAGAGGTGGCTTCCATGGAACATGTTTTCACTGTGGAGAAGAAGGTCATATGGCATTTGAATGTCCTCAGTGCCAAGGTAGAATGGATAGGAGAAATGAAGGCCAGGCCAGAGTTGCACATGTAGATGAAGATGTCAGATCATCAAAGTCTAAAGATCCTGAAAGAGGAGAAACGTTGATTAACAGAAGAGTCCGGTTGAGTGGTTAAAATGAACCTGAGCAAAGGAGGAGCCTGTTTCGCACCAGGTGCAAGTGTGAAGGTAAATGTTGTGATGTGATTATTGATAGTGGAAGCACTGACAATTTGGTGTCAGAAGAGATGGTGACAAAGTTGAAGCTCAAGAGATAGAAACACCCACATCCATATCGGATTGCCTGGGTACAGGATGACCACAAGGTCATGGTCAATGAATAATGCCTGGTGAAGTTCAAGATTGGCAGATACCAAGATGAGGTATTGTGTGATATCATATCTATGGATGCATGTCATATGTTGTTGGGTAGACCATGGCAATTTGACAGATGTGCTGTACATGATGGTCAGGCAAATACCTATTCCCTGACAAAGGATGGAGTGCGACATAAGCTAAAACTATTGAATGAGACTGAAGAAAAGGTATGTGGTAATGCAATGATAACTTTTGTTGATGGAAGAAATTTCCTAGATGGTATGCGGCATGAGCATGTATGTTTTGCTTTAATTCCAAAAGCTGGTAAAGAGGAAGTAGATGTTCCTGTAGAAGTTGTAGATTTGTTGAATGAGTTTCAGGATATTATATCTGATAACATGCTTGATGAATTACCACCAGTCAGGAAGATCAGTCATTAGATGGACTTGATCACAGGAGCGAGTTTGCCGAATAAGGCAGCACATAGAATGACACCTGCAGAAAGTGAGGAGTTGAACAGACAAGTACATGAACTATTACAGAAAGGATTGATCAATGAGAGTCTAAGTCCCTGTGCTATACCAGTGGTATTAGCACCAAAGAAGAATGGAGAATAGAGGATGTGTACAGATTCTAGGGCAATAAACAAGATCACAATCAAGTATAAGTTTCCATTGCCACGAATGGATGATATTATGGACTGTTTGAGTGGAGCTGTGTATTTATCAAAGATAGATCTGAAGAGTGGATATCATCAGATTCAGATCAGAGAAGGAGATGAATGGAAGACTGCCTTCAAGACAAAGGAAGGACTATATGAGTGGTTAGTCATGCCTTTTGGGCTAACCAATGCGCCGAGCACTTTCATGCGGCTCATGAACGAGGTTCTGAAAGAATTTCTGGGTAAGTTTGTCATTGTTTACCTAGATAATATTTTGATCTTTAGTAAGACATTGGATGAGCATATGATGCATATTCGTATGGTATTTGAAAAGATGAGAGATGAGAAATTGTTGATTAATTTGAAGAAGTGCAGTTTTGTGAAGAAAGAGTTAGTGTATTTGTTATTTGTAGTTTCAGTAGAAGGTCTAAAAATGGACCCAAAGAAGGTACAGGCTATCCTTGAATGGCCTACTCCAAGGAGTGCTACTAAGGTAAGATCTTTTCATGGTCTAGCTAGCTTTTATAGAAAGTTTATCAGAAATTTTAGCTGTATTTGTGGACCCTTGACTGAAACAATGAGAGGGGATAGAAAAGAGTTTAAGTGGACTAATGGGGCAGAAAAGAGTTTTCAATTGTTGAAACAAAAAGTTACAGAACAACCTATTTTAGCACTTCCAGATTTTAATAAGGTGTTTCAAGTAGATTGTGATGCTAGTGGTACTGCAATAGGAGCTGTTATGAGTGAAGAAGGTAAACCTATTGCTTATTTCAGTGAGAAATTAAATGATGTCAAGAGAAAATATTCTGTTTATGATCAGAAATTTTATGCTATAGTTCAGGCATTGAAAAAGTGGAGGCACTATCTGCTTCCTAAGGAGTTTGTTTTGTATACTGATCATCAAGCTTTGCAATATTTGAATAGTCAAGGAAAATTGAATCAAAGACATTTGAAATGGGTTGAGTTTTTACAGAGTTATACATTTGTTTTGAAACACAGGAGTGAAAAGTCTAATAGGGTTGCAGATGCTCTTAGCAGAAGGCAACTATTGCTGACAAAAATGTAGATTGAAGTGGATGGGTTCAAGGAACTCAAGAATTTATATCCAGAGGATCCTGATTTTGGTGAAGCTTGGAAAGCTTGTACAGAACCTGTTACTCTAGACAGGACGAAATGGTTGGATTTCATCATCCAGGATAATATGCTATTCAGAGGGAGTCAGTTGTGCATTCCATTAAGTTCTATGAGGGAGAATCTCATCCAAGAGAAGCATAGCGGAGGATTGGCTGGACATTTTGGTCGTGATAAAACCTTTGGTTTGGTTAGTGAGAATTATTATTGGCCATAGTTGCAGCAAGATGTGAAGAAATTTGTACAGAGTTGCAGAGTATGTCAAATGGTGAAAGGAGTGAAGCAGAATACAGGGTTGTACCAGCCATTGCCTATACTAGAGAAGCCTTGGGAGGATATCAGTATGGACTTTGTTCTTGGTTTACCGAGGACACAGTGGGGACATGATTCAATTTTTGTAGTAGTTGACAAATTTTTAAAGATGGCACATTTCATTCCCTGCAAGAAGACTAATGATGCTGTTCATGTAGCTGAATTATTTTTTAGAGAAGTAGTGAGACTTCATGGTCTACCAAAGACCATAGTTTCAGATCGGGACACTAAGTTTGTTGCATATTTTTGGCAAACATTGTTGAAGAAGTTGAAGACAGATTTGAAGTTCAGTTCATCACATCACCCACAGACTGATGGACAGACAGAGGTGGTGAATAGGAGTTTGGGAAATCTACTAAGATGTTTGGTTGGGGATAAGCCAACAAGATGGGATTTGATTTTACCACAGGCAGAATTTGCATACAATAATTCTGTCAATGGGAGTACTGGTAAATCACCATTCCAGATTATATATGGAAGTAGTCCAAGAAATGCATCTGAGTTGAGAAAGATAGATAAAGGAGAAATAAGTAGTGCTGAGGCTGAGGATTTTGCAGAACATTTGAAGAACATCCATGGGGAGGTGAGGAAGCATATTACCAAGATGAACGCATAGTATAAGGCTAAGGTAGATGAGAAAAGGAGGTATAAGGAATTTGAGGTCAGTGATGAAGTTATGGTTCATTTGCAGAAGGATCAGTTTCTAGTTGGTACATATAACAAGTTGAAAATGAAGAAGTTTGGACCATGTAAGATATTGAAGAAGCATGATTCAGGAAATGCATATGAGGTAGAATTGCCTAGTGAGCTGAATATTTCACGAGTGTTTAACATTTCAGATCTGACAGAGTATCATGAAGGAGGTGTTGAAGATGAGATCACAACAGCACAGTGGAGTATTCCAGCAACTAGTTCAGACACTAAGGAGATCGAAGATATACTAGATAGTCATGTTTGTAGAAGCACAAGGAACAGGACATATGAAGAATATCTGGTCAAGTGGAAAGGATGACCTGTTGAAGATTCATCATGGCTGACAAAGGAGGAGGTTAGCCGTCTTGGTTTTCCTCTACACACCTGAGTCGTGACAGGGTCACTTCTCAAATTACCATGGGTGTCTAATGTAGGAGCATCCTGGCTGTAAGAGAAATCTTGCATCACCCAAAAATATTTCTATTTTTTATATTCAATAAGGGCTATTTTAGTGCAGAGCTGCTATTTATGGAAAGTTACTATTTTTGGTAATTTTTACATGTGCTCAGAATGATCTGATTTCTTTCTTGGAGGTTTATTTTTGTCATATAAGTCTGCCAGTAAAGTTTCATTGCCAGATCAAGTGTATATTATAAGATATTGAAGATTTTTGGTATTGGCAGCAGGGTAAAGAAACTTTGAACTCAGTTTTGAAGGCTTTAGAGGCCCTGAATGAGGTCAAAAATTTGGGTGACAAGCGCTTATGCAGGTCAAACCTGTAGAGAGCTTCGTGGCATTTCCAAAATTGGGTTATAATAGCCGATCGGGTCAACTGGTGATGACTTATGGTCTTCGAAAGTTGGGCCACCTGAAATGGCGAAAAATAATTTTCTTCAAAATTTCTGTTCGGGTTTCAAAGGTTATCTTGAGCCGACTATGATGTAATAAAATGTAAAATAAAATAATTCTAAGTTTGGTCGGCCTTATTGGCTAAAATTCTAGAACCTTCCCAGGCGGTGGATAATTGCCTATATAAGGAAGGCTGTATTATTGTCTTAGGCAGTTCAGAATAGTTCTGGGTAGTAGATCTGGGTATTGATTCGAGGCTTTGACCTACAGAATATTGTAAGGGAATGCCTATGTGGCTTTGGATATTGTAATTCTCAAAGTTTGTAATTCCACATTTGTGGAGATAATAAGAAGCCAATTTTCTGTTCTTGCATATTATTGTTGTTGTTTCTCTATTTCTCTTATGTGGTTGTGGTATTAAGGGGAGCACCTTTCATCAGTATCCATCAAAGGCATCAGTAAAAACTTCCTGTCATCCTTCTCAATAGTAAACACATTTTGGACACAATCATAAATAGCTCTGCAATCATATTGCAAGGGTCTACTGAGCAATATATCACAACTATTCATCTTCACAATGTCACAAAGCACAAGATCCTTGTACTAGCCAATCTAAACATCAATGAAACATTGTTCTCATACTTCCAAAGCATGAACATCTTGTAACCAGCCAATCCTATAAGGACAAGTATACTTCATTCTACTCAAACCAAGTTTCTAAACTAGGTCCTTAGCAACAAGGTTATCAGTACTACCACTATCAACAATAACATCACAGAGTTTACCTTTAGTCTTGCATTGGGTCCTAAACAAGGTACTCCTCTGACAAGATTCATCCTTTATACCAAGCAGTGTTTTCTAAAGCAACAAGTGCTCTGATTGAGGTTCATTCTAAAGGTTCTCATTCATCACATTAGTTCATCGGTCAACCTTCTTCTATATACACTCAAAAGAATGGTGTCCTTCCTCACCAAAATTATAGAAAGTAACTTTAAAGATAACTCTACTTGTCTTCCTCTTCAGCTCCACAAGTTTCTTATCATCTTGTACATCAGTTGGTTTATCCTTCACTGAGTGATCAACCTTTTCTTTCTCTCGAGAGTTACTAGGTTGTTTCCTCTTCAACTTATCTTCTACCTTTAGAGCATACTGATAAGCATCCTCTATAGAGTCAATCTTCAACATACCAAGCTCATCCTGAATATTGAATCTCAGACCATTCACATACTAAGCTACCTTTTCCTTATCAAGCTATCAATGTCCAGACTAAATAGTAAGTTTGTAGAACTCCTCAGTATAATCCTTAATAAACAAATCCTTATGCTTTAGATTCTTCAACTTCTTAAACAAGTCAATCTCATAGTCAGTCAGTATGAACTTAGCTTTCAACTTAGTCATCATCAATCTCCACCAATTAATCTTTGTTTCACCTTCATCTTCTTGGTCTCTTTGTAGTTCTTTCCACCAAAGAGAAGTATGTCCTTTCAACTTGGTCTGTGCTAATCTCACCCAAAGAGGATCTTCAATTTCTTCCAGCTTAAATAAATCTTCAAGTTCACCAATCTAATCAATCAGATTGTCAGGCTTCAAAGTACCAGAGAAAGTAGAAACTTCCATTCAGTAATTACTAAACCAAGCAGTAGATCTAGGTTACCGAGTAGTTCTATCTTCACCAGATATGTTCATCCGGTCATCACCACTAGATCCAATAGTTTAAAAATCTTTAGCAGCTTCTTCATAGCCATCCTTAGTATGAACATTCCAAGGTATACCAACAACAGTTCTCATGATCTCGATGATCATATCATTCTTTGTCAATTCCATCTCAGATCTAAAATCTAATACACCTTCTCCATGATCCAGGATTCAACAGTATCACAAAGATCTGAAATAGCTCTAGGGTCCAATCTTCTCAGAGGCATCCTTAAAGATATGAAAATAAACCCTCTGCAACAAACCCTCACCGACCACCTTGTGACAATTTCCAAGTTGTAAACAAGTTAGATCTCAACCTACAATCTTACAAACAACTAGGGCATAATTCCACAAGTTTAGTGCTTTGGATCTGCAATCCAGATTATGCACAATCTCTTCACCAACAAGATAAACTTTGTAAGATCAACCTTGCTAGGTCAACCTTTTGCTTCAACAAGATCAACTCTTGCTCTGATACCACCTAACATAATCAATGATGGTGGATGCAATGAAGGAGAGTCCAAACCTTGCAGCCAATAGAATTACACAGTGGATTGCTCAACAATGCAACATAAAGTAATTGTTTAATAGTGATTTTCATTAACATGCCCAGCTATAAGGCCTTCTGGGTTAGGGCCAATTACAATTAGAAAACAATTCTGCAAGATCCACAACCAGATCCAATAGAACCTTAGCTAGTTTAGCTTTGAAGATAATCAGAAGCTGATGGAAACCCTAAGGCAGATCTAAACTTGAGCTCACAAGCCTCCAAGAAATCTCCTTATGTCCAAATATGCAAACCGCTAGCTCTACTACAAACAACTATTAGATTACAATCTGATCTGCAAGCTCATTAAGAACTTTTCCACAACTTCACCAACTTTAGCTCACAAGCTTCACATCTAATATCCTAGATCTGCTAAGTCATGTCCTCAAACATCTACCCAAGCACTCCTTAAATACTAATCATCAACCACAAGTCAGCAAGATGAAACCATTAACTCCCCAAAACAAATAATTAAATGACATACAAGTTGGCTTACAAATGTATACAAATATTTAATTTAGCATGTCGGCCCATAACAATGGATACCAACAATAAATTCACCAAGTTAGCTCAACAAATCACACAAAACTCTAGTTAGTAAACTAGAACTATCAAGTGACAGTAAAATAACCAAGCAAGCCAGGCATCACCAAGTACTAGTGTCGACCGAGCACTATAGGCATGACCGAGTAATAATTTCACTAAGCACCAGAGACTGCCAAGTTCCTTCAATGACCGAGCTTCCTTCAATGACCGAGATCATTGGTCAAGGCTACAACTGAGTAACATTGGCCAAAATACAAACACTCCATGTAGTTTCACTAAGGAGATAGAATGCCCTGCCTTAACCTTGGATGCCCCTACATTAGGGTCATAAGGGTGCTTGTTTGGCTTGAATTCCTTGGGGGGCATAAGGAATGTAAATGGGTTTTAGAGGGAGTATGTTGGTTGCTATTTCTTTCCTTGTGAAGGCTTGTGCTTATTCATTGGATTTGGCTATTTGCCCATTTGGGTACTTGGTCCATCTTCACCCCAAACATGGGTCTTGTGAGACCCTTTGTGTCAATCCTTGGGTGGAAAAATCTTGATATTGTTTGTTTCCAATATTTTTTGTTTCTGGTTATGGATGATGTAAAACTAACTATGTTTTGGTTCCCCCCTAGCTTGGGGGTGGCCTCATAGAGGCCTTGGTTGGGAGGTGAGCATGCCATGGTTTATCAATTTCTCATTTGTAGGTATAGAAGCCATTGAAGCCTTCATGTTTTGGAGTTGTATTCTTGAAAAGAGAGGATGATCATTTGTATTTTGTTTCTATGTAAAGTGTAGTAGCTATCTCCTTGTAGAAGTGAGTCCTAATGGGACCTTGTTTTGAGTAACTTGTAATAAAGATATTTTGTGAACTACCATGTAAAAGTTTTTCTTTTGATAGATTATCTTATGTAAGGAACTCATATTTCCCATTTTAAGTTTAGCATATGATATATGAACCATTAATGTATTCAACTTGTAATAGTGTGAATGTTTGAAATCTCCCTCTTTCTCAAAAATTAAATTTGAGCATAAATTTATTTCCATATCTTCCACTATAGTTGATGAGTAGATACTCTAAGCATTAAAGTTGTTCATTTGTAAAGAATTCCTTGTTGTGTAGTTATATTAAGATTGAAAGACTTGATAATATTGTGTTGATAATTTACCTTAATGTATATTGAGAATAGACATAGTTGCAAAACATCTAGGAATGAATTAGTATCTAAATGACATAATAAAATTTATAGATGTGCTTAAGGATCAAGAAAAATAGTACATTCAAATCTATTTAATGATGTTGCAATGTATAAAAAATGAGAGACCTCATAATATAAGTAAATTGTTAAATTCTTGCTACTTAACCCAAAAAGAAAAATATCATTTGGTTTCTTGTACAATGTTGTTTTATTTTATAAATTATGCTAATTGTAATATTTTAGATTTAAATGCATTTTTTTAAAAAAACTACTTGAATCTATTTATATATTCTAATTTTAAATATAAGTATATATATTTATATAAAGCTTTAATATATTAGCTCTTGAAATGTTAGTACTATTTTTCTTTCAATAAAAAGGGATAATATATATATATATATATATTTGATAGCAATAATATAAATCTGCTGTTATTTTTCTTTAAAAAAAAAGATTTATGCACATATTTAGTAGATGAATGATAAATGAAATTTCTTTAAAAAAATAATACAAAAAGAAAACTATGTTAAATTAAAAATGATATATATATATATATATATATATATATATATATATATATATATATATATATATATATATATATATATATATATATATATATATATATATATATATATATATATATATATATATATATATATATATATATATATATATAATTCTTATTAAATTTATTCATTGTTTTCTAGGCAGAGGCGTGCAGTTGCCAAGGGGCCATAGCCACAACACTGTCGCGACTATGCAAGGCACGACCACAATAGGGTCATGACTATGCCTTACCATAGCCAGGACACTGTCGTGACTGTGCCTAGCCACAGTACACTAATGGGCCGGGGGACGGAGAGGGCTTTGGCCCCTCCAAACACAATCTTGTATTTATTTTTATTTTTTTTTAAATGAAAATTTTAATAACAAAAAAAAATGTTTCCAAGCAAATTAAAAAAAATAGACGTGACCCATTGCATACCAGAAAACATGGCTCGATTTGAAGGCTTCACCCTACCCTGGTCTGGCCATTTGGGGTTGCTGGCTAAGGCTGATCTTTAGAATGTATATATGTAAATATATTTACATGCATATATAACATAAGTATATATGGATGTAAGCATATTTCACATATGAATATATACCTCCATTGTTGTTCATCTTCAAGCATCTGTAACAAATTTCCCAAAAAAGAAATGGCTTCATCAATTTAGGGTTTGGGTGGGGAATGTTTGCATTGTGGAATGAGTTGTTGAGAACTCTTTTTGGGACTTGGCATATTCACCCTAACCCTAATTTCAAATTAGGGTTAGGGCATTGAATAGTCAACACCCATTTAAAAAATTTCTTTTCCCCCCCATTTACCCTTTGTTATTTTAAGTTATTTCTCTTCATTCGTTTCTTTTTTATTAAGTGACAATTTTTCTTTTATTGTTAGCATTTAGAGTATGTTATGAATGAAAAATAAGATCATGAGATTTATCTTGGTCACTTTAATTTAATTAATTATTTGGAGAAATTGTTTATATCTAATCTTTATGTTGATTAAATTATTATAAGAATTTTATGATTAGAAAATTTATCTCTTAAGATCTCTTTTGACCTAATAACTAAATTCATGTGAAATGTCACTTCTAATAAAAGGCTATAAATTGTTAATTCAATTTAACTAAGATTAAAGTGGATAATGATATAGGAATATTTATTAGATAATCCAATACTAAACTTTATATTCATCTAAAAATAGATTATTTGTAAAGTCACCTTTTATTTAATTATTTTGTTGAGAGGTAATCAAATCGAATTGTAAATAAGACGCAAATGTTTTTATGTTAGTAGTGCTTTAAGGTAAACTTTTAAAGGGGAGAATTTGATTTAATTTTATTTCCCAAATTAGTATCATTTGATTTTGTTAAACTTTTATTTTAAGATAAACTTTAAGACATTTATTGGCTATTAATAATGATTGAATTATCTTTAATTTGATGTCAATCCTAGAATTGGTAATAAGATAGAGGATGATTTAATGTATCAAGTTATCCCTTGGGAATTGGGTTAGTGGTATTATTTTAGTAAATTAAACCTAATGTTAGGTATTAATTTAATGCCTTTAGCTTTGTTTAATAGTAATTCAATTTAATTACTTTAAAGTCAGTCTATACCTCAAACAATGGATTGAAACTTTAAACCATTAACTTTTAATTACCTTCTTTTAAAAAATTTTTGGTGTGTTTTGCCTAATAAATTTGGGCACGACAACCAAGTTCCTCCTCATTGTTGGCATTCCAAGTATCAATATCAACTTGAGTTGTAGTGGTGGCTAGAGAAAAATTCACGCCAGTGGCAATATCTAAGATGTGTTAAAAGAAAATATAAATTAAATGTACATTTTCCACTCATGATAATTTGTACTATTTAACTTAATTTTAGGGATTATTGTAGACATGATGAAATAAACAATAAAGGAATTAAATTATGAAACTGATTAAGTACACAAATGGAGGTCACAAACAGTAATAATAGATGCCTAAAGAATGTAAAAATGCAATTTAACATAATGTTAACAAAGATATAAATAGTGAAACTTAATTAAAAAATTGTTAAATTATTTTAAAAAAATGATTAAATATGTTAAATCTTGAATTTAAACGTAAAAAAATGATGAAACAATTAATATTAGTGAATTTAAATTATAACACAAAATGTTTGATGGTAGAAAATTAAAAAATAGTTTTGAAATGAGAAATTAAGTTAGAAATGTAATTTTAAACTAATTATTAATAATGGTAAACTCAAAATTGAATTTTATTTTTAAATTAACAATGTTGAAAATAATTAATAAAATAATCGATAAAGTAATGACATAGATTTGATTACAAAATAAACCAATTGAATTTAAAAAAAACATTAAATGATTATGACTTTTAATTTGAATTTTTAAACATTATTAAAATGATATTAAATTAATTTAACTAAATAACAATAAATGAAACATTTTTAAATTAAAGAAATGAATTTAAAATCAATCAAACTGATTGAAAACATAGTCAACTAAATTTTTTAATTCAAACTAACTTAAGCTAGCAATCATGAAACTAAACAGAGAATAAAGACTAATAGGTGAGATGGCTTTCATGCAAGGCTCACACAGGAAGAAGTGGAACAGATTGCAAACTTGGGCATGCAGCCAGCAAGGATAATGGCTCACATAGGTAAATGATGGAGGATTTACTTAAGCAAGGCAAGGGACTAGCCACACAAGGAAAAATTAAAAACAAAGGCTGGAAAATGAATATGAAAAGTCGGTCAAGACACAACAAACCCCATGCAAGGAAAATAGAGTAGATAGGAACTTCACACAAGGGATTGGGTGGTTGTCTATGCTCTAGGAAAGAAGAAGAGCCAACAAGTTTGACTAGAAAACAAGGGAAAAGTCAAGATTGGTTACACATCTTGAAGGCTCACACACTGGGAAGAGGGAGGAAATAGCTTAATAAACAAAAGGAACCTAGCTTAATAAAAAGATCACATAAGGAGCAGAGCAAGGAAAAAAAATAGGTTCAATGGAAAGGAGAAGGCTCATGCAATAGGATAAAAGAATCATGTGATATTACATAAGGAAGAAGGTGATAAGGAAGCCAAGGTAAGAGGATGAATGGCTCAAGTGAAAGCCAAAGAAGAGTGGTACCATACAAGGAAGAATAAACCTAGTTAGAACACACACAAAGGTTAAAGAAAATACAAAGGAAGAAATCACATAAGGTGGGGAGAAATGAACAATAAAAGATAGTCTAAGAACTATTTAATAAAAAAAAATTTATTAGGTTAAAGATTCAAATTAAAAAAGAAATGCAGATAGATCGATATAAGAATATGGTTTTTCCCCTCTTACAAAAAAAAAGATGAACAAAATGTTATGAGTGTGATTGTCATTGATGTCAACACAGTGATATACTGAAGATTAGCAGAGAAGTAGATAGTGTTCATATTAGCACATGTGGGATATTGAGGATAGAGATATGTGGAGTTGAGGACTTAATCAATAATGTTTCTTGAGATTGTGGTTAAGAGCGAATACTAAAATTCAACTATTCATGATAGTTATGTGTAAATCAGTGGAAGTAGTATTTAGGCAATGTTCCTGAGAAGCAATTTGTGGAAATTGGATGATAACTTCTAATTGTGATAGAATCTAAGCATGAGAGGTTGTACAAATGATGAAGACATGATGATTGTGACATGGACGTGAAAACAAGGTCAGAGGTTGAATAAGTGAAGTTATCTTAATTGGAAGCTGACCATTTTATGTAATTATGAAATATTGTGTAACGTGTGGAACATTTTATTTTGTAATTTGTATGCCAACTCATTTTTAATTATTTGAGTGTTGTATAAAGGAAGGATTATTTTCCTTATTGTAATGTAGTAATTGTAATATGTACATGGGAGATAGTATGAAAGTGGATTGTGGAATTGTAAAATATTTTTTGTAAAAGGATATGCAAAGTACATAGATCTGGTATTGAGATCTGATGAAGCAGTTGGTGCAGTTTGGCATAGTCAAAGGAGAAGTGATAATTTTCTAAGATTAGTATTCCTTTGGTTTTATTCTAGTGAGTAATATAGAGATCAGTTGGACAATGGGTCCTTCTATCTTCCATAACTCCTAATAGGGTTAGAATCTTTTAACAAAGATTCAAAGTCTCCTAACAAAGATTCATATGTACTGAATGTATTTCATAAGGCTGCTAACAGAGTCCATCATCTCATAAGAAATTTTTATATTAGTGCATCTTTTGTGGGCATCATTCCCACCGGGGTCTGCTTTTTGATCAAGAGGCTCCCTAGTCAACATATCCTATGATTGCTGATTACATTTCTTACATGGTTGGAATCTATTAAAGGTGATAAAAGTAATATTTATTAGATAATTGATTCACCCCCCCCTACACCCCCCCCCCTTAGTTATCTTGGTGGACTTTACTTTCTAACAATTGGTACCAGAGCATTAGGTCCTTGAAAGAAAAGTTTAACAACTTAAGGAGAACCATGGTGAATCATTTCAAGAAAGAAAGCCCTAAGTTTGATGGAGTGAACTTTGACAGCTAGAAAGAAAAGATGAAGACACATTTTCTTTTTTTAGTTCCAAGATATTGGTTAATCACAAAGAATAAGAAGACTATCATTGAGGAAGACAAAATTGAAGAATTTACTAATGAGGAGAGAGATCTATTCATCTGTAACATACTTGCCAGAGAAGCACTCTTGTCAGCCCTTCTAGAAAATGAGTACAGTCAAGTAAAATATCTAAAAACATCTCATGAAATTTGGTTAGCTTTATAATCTACCTTTGAAGGTGATGAACATGCAAAAAGAGTTAGATTACATAATTGGATATGTGCATTTGAAGATATAAGAATGATGAACGATGAATTTGTTAGAAGCTATATTGGTAAAATGTTAGAAATTGTTGCAGGTATAAAATCATGTGAAGGAATAAAGACATAGAATGAAGTGATATGGAAAATTCTAAGGACATTAACTCCTAAATTTAAGTAGATAGCATAGATGATTGAGAAAGTTATACTGTGTACTGAGAACTTCACCAAAGAAACCCTTCTTGGAAGACAAGAAGCAATAGAGATGAACTTGAGATAGTTGGGAGATCTACCTAGAATGGAGACAACATTCAGCACACTTAGTATTCATCCTAATTTGTTAAGAACCATTAGTGTAAGTAGAGATTATGCTAGTGTCAATAGATCTAAGAATAAAGAAGACAAGAAGATTGAGGAAGGAATTGCCTTGCTTGTGAAAAGAGAACCAGACGGTAAGAAATTTTTTAAATGTTGGAATTGTCAATTATATGGTCATTTTGCATCTAAATGTCCTAAGAGAGTAAAGAAGTATAGAAAGAACTTTAAACATAGAAGATCTAAAGAATGCTACTATGCCAATGAGGAAGAATTTGAAGCTAGTATGGAGAAATCTCTAAGTGAAAGTGATAATGAGAATGATGATATAGGATTTATAGCAATAAAAGAATAAAACTCTGAAACAAAAGTTAAAGAAGAAAAAACTTTCATTTCTCAAGTAGAAAAGAAATTTGGTTGGATTATAGATAGTGGTTTTTCACATCATATGATTGGAGTCATGAAGAAATTCATAAAGTTTAACAATTATGATGGAGGAATTGTTAGAGTTGGAAACAATGCACCTTGTTTGATAAAAGGAATAGGATCTATTACTCTTGATGGGAAGACGAACACTGATGATGTTTATTTTGTGGATGGATTGAAACATAATATTTTGAGTGTTGGATAGCTAGTTGATAATGGATATCAAGTTTGGCTTACGGAAAAAACTTGTGTAATCAAAGACAAGGATGGTAATTTGATTGAAACTAGATCAAGAACTAGAGGTAATATATTTCAGTTGAATCCTACTAAGATGACATGCTTGATTACTAACATTGATGACAATTGTTTATGGAATAGAAGATTTTGTCATATAAACTTTGATAACATTGTGAAAGTGAGTACTACACTTGTAGTAAGAGATTTTCCTAAAATTATGAAACCTACTAACATAATTTTCAAGGAATGTGTTATGGCTAAATAGAAGAGAAGGTCATTTCCTAGCAAGAAGTTTAAAACAATAGAGAAGTTCAAAATTGTTCATACAGATTTGAGTGGTCCCACAAGTACTAGAGGATTCTATGGTGAGAGGTATTTTATGATTCTTGTTGATTATTTTACAAGAATGATGTGGATTGCATTTCTTAAAGAAAAGTTTGAGGCATTTGATAAGTTTAGAGTAATTAAGAACAAAGTTGAGAATGAATCTAGAATGAAGATTAAATTTTTGGGATCAGATAGAGGTGGAGAATTTACTTCAAAAGAATTTAACACTTTTTGTGAAGTCAATGGCATTAAGATACAAATTTTAGCCCCTAGAACACCTCAACAAAATGGTATTTCAGAAAAAATAAATAGGTCAATAACTAAAGCAGCAAGAGCCATGCTATTTGAAAATGACTTGGCAAAGATATTCTAGAGAGAAGTAGTGAATAGATGAGTATATACAATGAACAAAGTACAGATCAGAGAAGACATAGACAAGACACCTTATGAACTATGGTTTGGACATGCACCATTAGTTAAGTATTTCAAAAAATTTGGAAGTAAATGTTATATTAAGAGAGATGGTGACATTGTAAAGTTTGACCCTAGAAGTGATGAAGGTATATCTCTTGGTTATTCATTGAAAAGAAATGCTTATAGATGTTTCAATAAAAGAACTAAAACTATTGTTGAGAGCGCAAATGTTAAAGTTGATGAAAAGTTTAAAATTTAGGAAAGAATGCTTGGTTATGAATCAAATGAAGGAGCTCATCCTAGAATTGATCAAGAGAATGTTGAATTATTCTATGAAACTAATAGTGAATTGTAGAATGAAAGCTACATTGAGGAAATCATAGAAGAACCTAAAGATGAAACAAGAACTGAGACAATGACTGTTAGAAAGTAAAGTCCACCAAGATAACTGAGAGGGGTGAGGGGTGAATCAGTTATTAGATAAATACAACTTTTATCACCTTTAATATATTTTAACCATGTAAGAAATGTAATAAACAACCATAGAAAGATATGCATACACAATGACACAATAACACAAGATATGTTGACTAGGGAACCTCTTGATCAAAGACTAAACCCTGGTGGGAATGATGCCCATAAAAGATGCAGTAATATGAAAGTTCCCTATGAGAGGATGAAATTTGTGAGGAGTCTTATTAAATACATCAAGTATATATGAATATATGTTAGGCGACTTTGAATCCCTATTAAAAGATTCTAACCTTGTTAGGAGTTATGGAAGACAGAAGGACCCACTGCCCAAACAACTTCAAGGGAAAGATCATTGAATACACTATCCAACTAATATTTGTATTACTCAATAGACTAATGCCAAAATATTATTAATCTCAACAACTTATCACTTGTCCTCTAACTATGCCAAACTGCACCAACTTCTTCATCAGATCTCAATACCAGATCTCTATACTTCGTATATCCTCTTACAATAAGTATTTCTCAATTCCACGATTCACTTTCACATACTACTACAAAATACTACATTAAAAAAAGGAAAAAATTCATTCCTTTATACCACACTCAAATAATTACAAATGACTCGACATACAAATTACAAAATAAATTCTTTCACACGTTACACAAAATTCCACATTTACGTAAAACTGTCAACTTCCAATTAAGATAATTCTTCACTCATGTGACCTCTGACCTTGCTGTCATGTCCACATCATAATTATCATGTATTCATCATCTGTACAACCTCGAATGCTCAAATTCTATCCTGATTAGGAGATATCATCTGATTTCCACAAATTGCTTCTCAAGAACACTACCTGAATACTACTTCCATTGAATTACACATAACTATCATTAATAATTGAATTTCCATATTGATGTAGGAGCATCTTGGGTCCTTTGCGATCCTATGTCACCAAAAATAATTTGGAGTTTTATCTATGTTTCTCAGTTTCTTCTTTGACCAAGTTGGTCGGTAGTTGGTCATTTTCCTTTGGTTACTGAGTGTGTTCGGTTATCTCCTGGGCAATCAGTTATTTCACTGGTGATCGGCGTTGTCTATCTACTGCTCGGCTATCTTTCTTACCGACAAGTTTATTTTTGTTTCCTATTGTGGCTGACATGTGCATTTATATTGGATCACAAAATTAATGAATTTATCCATCATTGGGAAGTGTGTGGTCCTAGATTTGATCCTTACTTTCATTAATTGTGGATATGAAGGCCAACTCAGCTCAGTAGCTTCTTGTATAAATGTAGATGTTTGGTGGTAGTTTAGGAAGTTTGTTTTGATAGAAGATATAAGACTTTAGATTGGATATTTCTAATAGATCCTCACATATTTGAGGTCTTATGTAATTCATTGTAATATCAGGTCCTAATTGGGAAGGCCTTACAGCTCAACATGTATGATTCAAATTGATGATAAATAATTGAAAGGGTCTGGTATTCTCTCTCTCACTCTTGTTGTTTATTTCTTCTGCATGTGTGTTGCAAGCTTGGATAATTAGGGTGCACCATCCTTTGGCCCCTCTTATTCCCTACCTTGTGTCAGGTGGTATCAGAGCGAGTGAGATCTTGATCTAGGTCTGTGAATCTAGCTTTACAGGTTCCTCTTGAAGCCCTAGTTGAATTGTTGTGGAGTAGTAGATTATGATCTAACATACAATTGTAGAGGGTTATCAAGATGATTCATGGGAGGCAAGATGCAGACCTAAGATTGGTAGATATGCTAAGGTAGATTACTACTAGGTTAGAAGTAGTGGAGACAGCCCAAAGAAGAGGTAGACATCTTGAAGATGTTAGTGATGATGAAATTGAAGAAGAACAAGAGAATGCAGAAGCTACTCCTGTTATGGATCAAGGTGAAGAAAGATTTTTGAAGGCTTTGACAAGTATGAAGTCAACACCACATTTCAATCCCCCTGAGTATAGTGGAAAGCTGGATTCTAATGAATTGGTGGACTATGTTGGAATTAGGAGAGATATGTATTGAGAGGGGAGGGGTGAATTTGTGACTTCAAAAAAATTACTTGTTAAATCTTTCTGATCTATAACTGAATATTGTGATAACTGATCAAAATAACTTGCATCTAATTGCATAAATCAATCATCTAGTTAACTTAAGAAAGTAAACAACATGAAATCAATATGACAATCACATAACACAAGTATTTTGGTAATGCAAAAACCCTTGTAAGAAGGTAAAAACTATGGTGGGGATGACACCCACAAATTCTTCACTACTGCAAATAGAAAAGGTTTTCCTGTTAAGGCTACAAGTTTTTATCACTTCTGGTGATCTTACTCTATTAGGAGTAACATATTAGATTAGATAGATCTACCTAGTTATAGGATTTAACAACACTAAATGAAGTGTGTACTCAGTTAAGAGATTTATACAAAGACTGTTAAGTCTACTCGATTAAGAGATTTCACCAAAACTCTATCATAATTGTCAAAAAGTAACAGGTAATTATCTGCTAGTTGACAACTTAATTGTTTGAAATAGATCTATAAGTGCTCATCAAAATATCAACTTATCTATGATGGTTTTCTGGTCTAATCTACTTGGTAGCCTTCACTGATTCTACTCAATTTGATATCCTCTATACTTTGTTCTGCTCGATAAACTGATTGTCTTGAAGATAGGCAATTTCTTCAAGTGCTCTGTGATTCATATATATCAGTTCAACAACCTCATAAAATGGTGTGAACATAAATAATATATAGTGTTTTGTTTTACCGCTTAAGAAAAAATTAGGTTACAAAAATAATCATAACCCTAAGATCTATGGTGCAAAATAACCCTGAACAACTATTACAAGATAAATGTTACATTTAATGAATATCTATTTACAATAAATGCTCCTCGATCTTGGTAAATGATTTTATGATCTATTGTAACCATCTGCATAGAATAATGTGCCATTTCAGATTACTATGCCATTTTTTGTGATCATCGGTAAACACTGTATAATTTGCTCGGTGTATACTATGATGCTCAGTGTTTACTAACTGTTGGTGTCAGTGTCACTAGTGCTCAGTGTAAAGGCTTTACCAACTACTCTGTCTTACTTCTAGTTATTGATTGTCTCAATATAAGTAACCAACCAACCTATTTACTATCCTTTGATACTAATGACAACCTTAAATGCTCAATAGAGATTAACAATCTCCCCCTTTGGCATTAGTATCAAAAATTCAAATGTATATAGACAAAATGTTTCTATATATTCCTTGTCTCTGCCATATACATATCTACAACAAAAAATTTATAAGTAAAAAAGTACTCCCCCTCAGTGCATGCTCCCAGTTGTTAGGAATGAGTGCTGAAGCCTTTGGTAGTAATTCTATAGCAGTGGTTGTTGCATTCATGACTATGATTGTCATTGATGTCAACATAGTGATATTCTAGAGTTTAACAAAGAAGTAGACATAGTTTTGTTTTGCGCACATGTTATATTGTAGATTGAGTTATGCATAGTTGATGGTATGTTCTTTGTTGTGTTATTAGCCTATGGTTAAGAGTGCAAAAAGAAATTCATTTATTCATGAAAGTTATAAGAATTTTGGTGGAAGCAGTATTCTGGCAGTATTCCTATGCAGTAGTTTTTGGTAATAGGAGGATATCTCCAAACTGAGATGGAATCTGATTATGCATAGTTAAAGGGAAGTTTGATACACATTAGTGGTGAGGTGGTTCACAATGAAAACTTTGAGGTCACACAATTCGAAAGTTATTGTATCTGGAATCTGACAATTTTATGTAATTTTGATGTAGCATGTTGAAATTATTATTTTGTATTTACATGCCGACTCATTTGTAATTATTTGAGTGTGGCATAAAGGAAGGAATGTTTTCCTTGTTGAGATAGGGGATTTTAATAGTTGTAATATGAATTTGTGAAAGTTTTGATGCGAATGTATGCATGAAGTGAAGAAAAGAGCTAATTCAGTGATGAAGGAAGACTTGTGAAGTACAAAGATCTGGATTTGTGATCTTGTGTAGCAGAGAATGTAGTTTTGGCATAGTGTGAAGGAGGTAACATATTTCATATTATTTTGTTGAATAATCCTAAGATCTGTTGGACATTGAGTTCAGAGATCTTGCCTTGAAGCTGTTTGGGTAGTGGGTCCTTCTGTCTTCCATAACTCCTAACAGGGTTAGAATCTTTTAACATGGATTCAAAATCTCGTAACAGAGATTCATATGTACTAAATGTATTTCATAAGACTCCTGATAGGATCCATCCTCTAACAAGGAACTTTCATATTAGTGCATCATTTTGTGGGCATCATTCCCACCGGGGTTTACTCTTTGATCAAGAGGTTCCCTAGTTAAGATATCTTGTGTTATTTGGTATGATTATCTTTCTATGGTTGGTCACTGCATTAATTATTTGGTTTAAAGTTGTTGAAGTTGATATTGAAGTTAATGTTGATAAATGATGATGGGTGCTCCCCTTAATACCACAAGCACATAACAGAAATAGAGAAACAACAACAACAATATGCAAGAACAGAAAATTGGCTTCTTATTATCTCCACAAATGTGGAATTACAACCTTTCAGAATTACAATATGCAAAGCCACATGGGCATTCCCTTACAATATTCTATAGGACAAAGCCTCGAATCAATACCCAGATCTACTACCCAGAACCACCCTAGACAACACTACGGGCGTTCTTTATATAGGCAATTTCCACCGCCCGAGAAGGTTCTAGAAATTTAGCCCTTAGGGCCGACCAAACTTAGAATTATTTTATTTTACAATTTATTACATCAAATTTGGCTCAAAATGATTTTTGAAACCCAAACAGAAATTTTGAAGAAAAATTATTTTCTGCCATTTCAGGTGACCCAACTTTCGAAGACCATAAGTCATCGCCCGTTGACCCGATTGGCTATTATAACCCCATTCTGGAAATGCCACGAAGCGCTCTACATGCCTAATCAATGAAAAGCACCTATCACCCAAATTTTTAACCTCTTTCAGGGCCTCTAAAGCCTTCAAAATTGAGTTCAAAGTTTCTGTACCCTTCTGCCAATACCGAAAATCTTCAATATCTTCAAAACTACACTTGATCTAGCCATGAAACTTTGCTAGCAGGCTGATATGACTGAGATGAACCTCCATATGTAAAATCAGACATTTTGAGATCGTAAGAACAACTTACTAAAAATAGCAAGTTTCCATAAATAGCAACTCTACACAAGATAGCCCTTATTGAATACAAAAACATAAATATTTTTGGGTGATGCAAGATTGCTCTTACACCCAGGATGCTCTTGCATCAATAAATGGTTTATGTATCAGATAACTAATTCACCCCCCCCCCCCCTCAGTTATCTTGGTGGTCTTTACTTTCTAACAATTAGTATCAGAGCGGCAGGTCCTTGAAAGAGAAGTTTAACAACTTAAGGAGATCTATGGCGAATTTCAAGAAAGAAAGCCCTAAGTTTGATGGAGTAAACTTTGACAGCTAGAAAGAAAAGATGAAGAAACATCTCTTGTGTTTAGGACCAAGTTATTGGTTTATTACAAATAATGAAAGGACTATAATTGAAGAAGACAATCTTGAAACAAGTTCTAAAGATGAGGTATATCTATTTATGTGTAAAATACTTGCAAGAGAAGCACTTTTATCAGCACTTTTGGAGAATGAATACAGTCAGGTAAAAGGTTTAACTAAATCTCATGATATTTGGAAAGCTTTACATTCTACTTTTGAAGGTGATGAACATGCAAAGAAAGCTAGGTTACATAATTGGATTTGTGCATTTGAAGACATAAGAATGATGGAAGATGAATCTATTAGAAGCTATATTGGTAGGATGTCAGAAATTTTTGTAGGAATAAAGTCTTGTGGAGGTGAAAAGATAGAGAATGAAGTAATATGGAAGATTTTGAGAACATTGACATTGGTATTTAGGCAGACTACACAAATGATTGAACAAGTGATACCTTGTACAGAAAAATTTTCAAGAGAGACTCTTCTTGGAAGATTGGAAGTAGCAGAGATGAATTTGAGATTATCAGGAGAACTACCTAGAGTTGAGACAGTATTCGGTGCTCTTAGCATTAAACCTACTTTATCCAAAAGTACAAGTGTGAATGGAGATTATGTTAGTAGTAGCAGATCCAAATCTGATGAAGATAAGAAGATTGAAGAAGGTATTGCCTTGCTTTTGAAAAGAGAACCAGATGGTAAGAAAATCTTTAAATGTTGGACATGTCAAGAATATGGTCATTTTGCATCTAAGTGTCCTAAGAGAGTTAAGAAGTATAGAAACAATTTTAAGCCTAGAAGATCTAAAAAATGTTATTATGCAAATGATGAAGAAATTGAAGTAGGAATTGAAAGACATTTGAGTGATAGTGATAATGATAACTTTGATGACATAGGATTTGTAGCAATTAAGGAAGAAAATTCTGAATCTAATATTAAAGAAGAAAAAGCCTTAGTTTCCTAAGTTGAAAAGAAATCTGATTGGATTATAGATAGTGGTTGTTCACATCATATGACTGGTGATAAAGGAAAATTCATAAAGTTTAACAATTATGGTGGAGGAGTTGTTAGAGTTGGTAACAATGCACCTTGTTTGATTAAAGGTATAGGATCTATTATGCTTGATGGAAAGACTAATACTGATGATGTTTACTTTGTTGATGGATTGAAACATAATATTTTGAGTGTTGGACAGTTAGTGGATAAAGGATATCAAATTTGGTTTACTAGGAAAACTTGTGTGATTAAGGATAAATATGGAAATCTAATTGGAACTAGATCTAGAACCAGAGGTAATGTATTTTAGTTGAACCCTACTGAGACTTGATGACTAAGATTGATGATAGTTGGTTATGGCATAGAAGGTTTTGTCATATAAAATTTGATAATATTGTGAAAGTAAGTTCTACACTTGCAGTAAGAGATTTACCTAAGATTATGAAGCCTACTGACATGATTTGCAAGGAATGTGTGATGGCTAAGCAAGAAAGGAGTTCATTTCCTAGCAAGAAGTTCACATCTATAGAGAAGTTGGAGATTGTTCATACAGACTTGAGTAGTCCTACTAGGACTAGAGGATTCTATGGAGAAAGGTATTTTATGATTCTTGTTGATGATTTTACAAGAATAATGTGGATTACATTTTTGAAAGAAAAATTTGAAGCATTTGATAAGTTTAAGGTCATAAAGAATAAAGTTGACAATGAATCAGGAAGAGGATTAAATGTTTGAGATCTGATAGAGGTGGAGAATTTACATCTAAAGAGTTTAACACTTTTTGTGAAGTAAATGTTATTACAAGATGGTTATCAACCCCTAGAACACTTGAACAAAATGGTATTGTAGAAAGAAGGAACAGATCAGTGACTGAAGCAGCTAGAGCTATGTTATTTGAAGGTGATTTGGCAAAGACATTTTGGAGAGAAGCAATGAATACAACAATATATACAATGAACAGAGTATAAATCAGAGCAGACACAGACAAGACACCTTATGAATTGTGGTTTGGACATGCACCCTCAGTTAAGTATTTTAGAATTTTTGGAAGCAAATGTTATATTAAGAGAGATGATGATATAAGAAAGTTTGATCCTAGAAGTGATGAAGGAATTTTTCTTGGATATTCTTTGAAAAGCAAAGCATATAGATGTTACAATAAGAGAACTAAAACTATTGTTGAAAGTGCAAATGTAAAATTTGATGAGAATTTTAAAATTTAGGAAAGAATGCTTGATTATGAATCTGATGAAGGAACTAATGCTCAGCCTAACATTGAAACTACTGAACAATTTTTTGAGACTGACAGTGAATTGTTGAATGAAAGTCATGCTGAAGAATCTAGAGAAGAATCTACAGTTGAAGAAAGATCAGTGACTATGACACCTAACAAGTATATATCAAGACATCATCATGTTGTGCAAGTTATTGGAAGTTTGGACAAACGAGTTATGACTAGAAAGAAGGTACATTTATGTTTGATTTCTCAAATTGAACCTAAGTCTACTAATGAAGCTTGTGAAGATGAACATTGGATTAAAGCTATGAAAGAAGAATTGAATCAAATTGAAAAGAACAAGACATGGGAATTGGTCCCTAGACCTAAAGACAAAAATGTGATTGGAACTAAATGGGTATTCAAGAACAAGATGAATGAACAAGGAGAAGTAATTAGAAACAAAGCAAGATTGGTATGTAAGGGATACTCACAGCAAGAAGGAATTGACTATGAAGAGACTTTTTCCCCTGTGGCAAGACTTGAAGCAGTAAGAATATTTTTGGCTTATGCAGCATTTAAGAAATTCAAAGTGTATCAGATGGATGTGAAGTCAGCATTTCTAAATGGTGAATTAGAAGAAGAAGTCTACATTGAGCAGCCTAAAGGTTTTCCTTTGACTCAAGAAGGAGACATGGTATGTAAACTAAAGAAAGCATTGTATGGACTAAAGTAAGCACCTAGAACTTGGTATGCTAGATTAGATAAGTATTTGTTAAAATTGGGATTTACCAAAGGAACAGCTGATAGTAACTTATACACAAAAGAAATTGAGAATGGATTGTTAGTTTTGGTTATTTTTGTTGATGACATTATTTTTGGAGGAGAAGATGAAGCTAGTGACAAATTTGCTGATGAAATGAAGAGAGAATTTGAAATGATTATGATTGGAGAAATGAAATACTTTTTGGGATTACAAATAACACAAAACAAATATGGTATCTTTATAAGTCAGACAAAGTACTTGAATGATTTTTTGAAAAGATTTGGTATGGAGAATTGTAAACTAGTTGGAACACCTATGGTTAGAGGACATAAACTATCTAGTAAAGATGAGACACCAGAAGTTGAGCAAAAGAAATACAAATCTATGATTGGTGGATTGCAATACTAGACACAGACTAGACCAGATATACAACATTTAGTTGGAATGCTAGCAAGATTTCAAGTTGAACCTAGAGAGTCACATTATGCAGTAGTAAAAAGGATATTGAGATATCTTAGAGGCACAATGGACTATGGACTGTGGTATGAAAATTTTGATGATTTTACCCTATGTGCATATACTGATGCTAATTGGGGAGGCAGCATGGATGATAAGAAAAGCACCAATGGTGGAGCCTTTTTTCTTGGAGGAAGATTAGTTTCTTGGTTGAGCAAAATGCAAAATTGCATCTCACAGAGTATAGTAGAAGCAGAATATGTAGCAGTAGCAAACAATTGTAATTAGATAATTTGGATGAAGCAGATGTTGATGGACATTGGAATCAAGTTTGATGAGCCTATTGTCATATATTTTGATAATATAATTACAGTTAGTATGTATAAGAATCCAGTTTTACATTCTAAAACAAAGCATATAGAGATCAAGTATCGTGTTGTAAGAGAGAAAGTTGTAGATAAAGAAGTCAGACTAGAGTACATAAGCACAAAGGAGGAGATAGCAGATATATTTACTAAACCTTTTCCTAAGGATACATTTGAGTATCTAAGAGGTATGCTTGGGGTTATGCTCCAACCTAATTTTTAGTAATGATGTAGTCAGTTGCATCCATCTAGTGGTTTATGGCCCTATCTATTTTCTGGATTGGATGTTGGTACTTCCTCTATGAGGGAGTATGTGTATCTTAGCTGAGTCATGGAGGACTCTTGCGAATGTATTTTCTGAATAGTGTCTTTTGACATTGAGCTATTATTTGACGTAGTGATATAATTTCTATCATTGATGTCAATGGGGGAGAGAATCATGAAAAACATTGAGGGACTACATTTTTTGGAGAGATTGAATAGTATAACGAAGCAAGATTTGATTGATGATGAGTAGCAGTACAGTTGAGCAACAGTGATTGGATTTTTGGAACATTGGATGTTTTTCATCTATGTTTCCATCAATACCAATGGGGGAGATTGTTAGGAATGAATTTTGAAGCCTTTGGAAATCATTCTGTAGTAGTGGTTGTTGCATTCATGACTATGATTGTCATTGATGTCAACATAGTGATATTCTACAGTTTAGCAGAGAAGCAGGCACATTTTTGTTTTGCACACATGTTATATTGTAGATTGAGTTATGTGTAGTTGATGGTATGTTATTTCTTGTGTTATTAGCCTATGGCTAAGAGCACAAAAATAAATTCATTTATTCATGAAAGTTATAAGCATTTTGGTGGAAGTAGTATTCTGGCAGTATTCTTGTGTAGTGGTTTTTGGTAATGAGAGGATATCTCCTAACCAAGATGGAATCTAATTCTGCATAGTTAAAGGGAAGTTTAAGACTCATTAGTGGTGATGTGGTTCATAGTGAAAACTTTGAGGTCACACGATTGGAAAGTTATTGTATCTAGAAGCCAAAAATTTTATGTAATTTTGATGTAGTGTGTTGAAATTATTATTTTGTATTTACATGCTAACTCATTTGTAATTATTTGAGTGTGGTATAAAGGAAGGAATGTTTTCCTTGTTGAGATAGGGGATTTTAATAGTTGTAATATGAAATTTTGAAAGTTGTGATGCGAATGTATGCATGAAGTGAAGAAAAGAGCTAATTCAGTGATGAAGGAAGACTTGCGAAGTACAAAGATCTGGATTTGTGATCTTGTGTAGTAGAGAGTGTGGTTTTGGCATAGTGTGAAGGAGGTAACATATTTCATATTATTCTATTTAATTATCCTAAGATCTATTGGACAGTGAGTTCAGAGATCTTGCCTTGAAGTTGTTTGGGTAGTGGGTCCTTCTATCTTCCATAACTCCTAACAAAGTTAGAATCTTTTAATAGGGATTCAAAATCTCCTAACAGAGATTCATATATACTGAATGTGTTTCATAAGACTCCTAATAGGGTCCATCCTCTAACAAGGAACTTTCATATTAGTGCATCATTTTGTGGGCGTCATTACCATCGGGGTTTACTCTTTGATCAAGAGGTTCCCTAGTTAACATATCTTGTGTTATTGTGTATGATTATCTGTCTATGGTTGGTTACTACATTAATTATATGATTTAAAGTTGTTGAAGTTGATATTGAAGTTAATGTTGATAAATGGTTTAATTATCAGATAACTGGTTCACCCCCCCCCTCTCAGTTATCTTGGTGGTCTTTACTTTGTAACACCGGTAGTATGTAATATACATATCAAAGTATACTTATTTGGCATATACATGGTTTTCCCCCTTTTTGATAATAATTTCAAATGCAAAAAAATATAATGTATACTTACATCTTATCAAAAAAGTTCTAATGAGTTTTCTTGACAGACTCCAAGAGGTTGTCCCACTCCTCTTTCAAGTTGGTAAGAGAAATATGCTCAAGACTGACTTGTGCATGCATGTCAAAGATATTATCCAACTCTGAAATCTCTAGCGTTGCCACAAGTTGTTCAGCTTTGACAATATGTACTTCAAAAAATTTTAGGTAAGGGATGAGTTCTTTCTGTAACTTTGTAACCTGATCAATGATGTGTGCTTCTTGTTTCCTTAAGTCTGCTATCAGCCGCTGGAGTTCTTGAACTCGGTTAATATGCTTTAAGAAAGAAATTGGCTTGGTGATAGTTTCTTGTGTACTCAACTTTATTTCTACTTCTAAACCTTTTATCTTTTCACTAACCTCTACAGTGAAGGTGTCTGAAGTACAAAGCTTGATAAGAAATTGATAGCTTATCTGGGTAATAAATTTTACCTTAGTAATCACCTCAGATAATTTTATCTTGTTTAGTGCCACTTGAGTGCTAATAATTTTTGCCAATTTGTTCTGAATCTTTGATTCTACCTGTTCTTCTATTCTTTTTTCTTTATCTGTATCAGGGGCATTGATTTTGTCGATGAGGGTGGAAAGTTGATCTAAAATGGGAGTATTCTCATTAATATTTTTTTCTAGTACTATTTGTTGCAAAATATCTCATACATCATTTAACACTTCTTTGCATTTGTGTTCTTTCCTTAACTTCTCTTGTGCTACTTTCCTTGAACATAGTTCCCCATACCTACTTAGATCATTGGGGCTTAGGGTTCTTAGGTCACATTCTGGTCTAATGATAACTTCATCAATGGTGAGTGGCCCTTTGGCTTTCTTCTATTGGAAATATTCAGGAATTAACCAAGTTACTGAGAGGGGAGGGGTGAATCAGTAACTCCAAATTCTCTTCTAATTTTAACATGTATTTTACTTTTAACCTTTGCATACAGAAAGCATGAAACTTAAAAGCATTCACAATAAAGACACATGGATTTGGTTACCCAGAAACCTTCCAAAAGAAAGTAAAACTGGGGTGGGGATGAAACCCACAAAGCTTTAATACTGCAGAATAAAGTTGGCCGGTTAAGGCTTACAATTTGATCACTTCCGATGATCTGCCCTGTTAGGAGCAATAAGGATTGCTAAATCCACCCTGTTAAAGGATTTACAAACATACAGTGAAGTATGCACTCGGTAAAGAGATTTATACAAAGACTGTTAAGTCTACCCGGTTAAAGGATTTAGTACTGATTCACCTGTTAGAATGAAACAGTAGATCTCTGCTTTGCAACTGGATTGCTGAATGAGATTCGCTGATGTACTGATCACCTTCTGTGATGAATTTGTCTTTTCTGTATCTTATACTTCTGAAGCCTTCTGCAATTCGCTTATTTCTGCCTTTGTTACTCTTTTATATATTCTGTATCATATATTTCATTACTTGTGCATATATCTTTTATTTCTACATCATTGTTTATATACAGGTTTCAAACAATTAATTACAATTACAATTGCACAGTCGGCTTGACAAATAAACATAAGTGCTACTAAGTCGGCCCAAATATGGTTACTCGGTTCCTTCACACTGACTCGGTGACTTTCTGATACTCGGCGTCCACTGCATTACTCGGCATCGTCATGCACTCGGTAGAAGTGAAGGCACGGTTCATACTGATCACTCTGTAGGTATTGAACTCGGTAAGCATTGGTGAGTCGGTAGACAAGATGTTACTCGGTTTTCATTGTCCTGATTGGTTTGTACTAACTTGCTCGGTTTCCACTGTCTGCTCGGTTTGCACTGTCTGCTCGGTTTACACTGTCTGCTCGGTTTACACTGTCTGCTCGGTTTGCACTGTCTGCTCGGTTTACACTGTCTTCTCGGTTTACACTGTCTTCTCGATTTACACTGTCTGCTCGGTTTACACTGTCTGCTCGGTTTACACTGTCTGCTCGGTTTACACTGTCTGCTCGGTTTACACTGAGAATGCTAATAAGTGTTGTCACTAGTGGCAATACTGCTTAATGCCAACATCTTCTTCTTCTTCTTCTGGGCAAGAGGTGACTTCTTTTCACTTATGACAATAGCTTTTCTTCATTTCTCAGAGTATCTTTCCTAGTTGACACTGTATCATCCTTCTTCTACTCCTCGGTAGATGGTGTAGGAGTCTCAGTTGCAGTGTTAGGTGGGTTCACCTTGGTAGACTTTTTTCTTTTGGTTCCTTTGTTTCTATAGACTATGCCTCTAGTTTTCTAGGCTCATTTGAATTTGGAGGTTGCTCGAGTGCTTTTATCTTAGTTGCATCTTTGGTTGGCTCAGGATGAGAAGCATCAGGTTGTACTTGTCAAATTATTTCAACTACCTCTACAAGTATAGGTAGTTCACCCAGTCGAGATGTACACACATTATCAATGTCTAAAGCTTCATCTTTGTATGGTATAGTTGTTACATCTTCATCATCTTCATCATCAGGATCACCGTTAGTGATGTCCTCAATGAGTGTAGCATCATTAGTTTTCTTTTGCAAGTGGATCTTAACTTGATCCGGTGTATCTTGTGAAATTTTGATTTCTTCCTTTTGTTCGGTGATATCAATTACCTCGATAACTGATATACCGGTGTCTTCTATTTTCTTACCTTTGTTATCATTAATGAAAATACATTTATCTTTTGAATTGTGTCTCTTCTTAGATATTTTTAGGAATGCTTCCTATTTAGCTTTCTCTTCTGCTTTCAAAATTGATGTCCATAGAGAATCACATATGACATCCATATCATCCACATTCTCATCCATGATTTTCATAGCTCTATTCTTGACTAGAAATCTAGCCTGATACTTTGTCATATATTCACTTACCACAACATAGCTAAAGTGTGAGGCTATATGACCTAGTGACCATTCTCTTTTCCTTTTCTCTATATCAAGTACAATAGCCCATCTCTCACTTATTTTGTCATCAAGCTCCTTTGGTAATTGACATGCAAATTCCATCAGTACTTTCTTGAATTTAATCATCTAGATGATAGCATGTTCTAGCTTTGTCTTGTCCTTAATTGACAAGTTGTTAAATTTTTCTATGCCTGGATCATTAAGATTTCCATTCTCAATTATATCTTCAATTATTTCTTGTAATGTACTTTCCCTATTATGAACTAACTTGAATTTATCAAGATCATTTTTAGTATCAGTCTCCTCTATATCTTCTTTACTCCTTATGTATTTCCTTTTTTTCTTCGATGGCTCAGCTGTCTTCTTGTTCTTTCTCTTGATGTATTTCTTCGTTGATGTAGGTACTCTTCTTTTAGCTAATTTTACTTCTTCTTTTTTCTTAGTTGATTGGGCTATAGTGGATGAACATGTCCTCATTCCTTTAGGTTCTGGTAGCTGAATTTCCTCTTCATCATTTGTGGGAGGAACCGGTGTGTGATCATTTTCTTTGTCTGACTCAGTCTCCTCGCTGTCATAGGGCTTGTCAACCAACTATAACTAACCTTCAGTTACCTCATCAACCAGTGACTCCTTAGGTGAGTCAGGTGTAGTTCCATATTTTTCTGTGAGATCCTTTTTCATTTTCTTTTCCCTTCTAGACATTTTACCAATTTCAATGTCCATTGTGATTCTAGACTTAGCTTCCTCATATACACCAAACCTACTAGTAGTGATGTCAATCAGCAATGCTAGCAATGCATTGATAGATTTCAAATTGAAATCATGATTCATTTCATAACCCATTGGTGCTAGCCATTTTGTTCTCGATTCTACTGCCTTTATCATTGAATGGTCTGTGCTTACCACAAAGCATATGTCATCTTAAAATTTTCTCACTAATTCCCTTGGAATTCTACTTCTTTGTTGCATTTTTGTTTGAAATTCCTTGAAATATGCATTGAATTCCTTGTTCAAATTGTCTCCTAGACATTTCATAATTTCACCGATTTGAGCAGTTATCAGTTTGTTCGATTGCCAGTTTACTTTACCAATACCCAGTAAAATTTTTTGTAGATAGAGAAATGTACAGACAATTAGTGATCCATAATTACATGTATTGGACTTCTTTGCTTTGATTATCTTCATATTTTCATGTAGTTGGTGTAGTAGTAGCTCGGTAAGATAAAACTTGGTGATCTTTCTTCACAATTTTGTAAGCCATGTCCACGGCATTGTAGGGTACACTATTTGGTCTTCTTGATTGGAATATCTTGTACCCAATGACATGAGCTATGAATTTTACCACTAGATCTTTGATGGTTCCAATTTTTAGTGCCCTACCATCCCATTGAGCTCCAATGTTATTTTCTACATCAGGATGAGAGGAACTTTGAAATGCTTTGGCTTTGTCAGTTGTAGGGTACCTGGTAACCCTACTAATAATATTCTTAGTGACCTCAACAGGTTTATCTAACCAAAATTTTCCATCATGAAATCTACTTGGCATGATTCTTATCCAATCATTGTGAAAGGATTGTGGGAAATATGTGAAACATCATAACCTTGACTCTTCAATCTTCTTGTATTTGGCTTTAATCTTACCATCTGGTCCACAGACTTGCTGATAAGTTACAATGGTCTCAAAATCACATACTTCACCAATCTTGTAGTGAATGTAGGCCCTAACATCTTCTATCAACAAAACTCTATTTGGAATACTAGAAAATGTGCCCATATCATCTATTTGTGCTACGACCTTAGGATGAGGTTTAAATTTTTCCTTGGCAAAGTGTGCCCTAACAATTAATTCTACTTCCTCCTCAATGTTCTACAATTTTCTTGTGGTCGATGTCGATGCCATAAATTGTTTCTAGGGTTTCAACAGACAATAGATAACTAGTGTTCGGTAGGTAGATAAACTTACTTGTTATTGTCAAAGAATTGTCATCGATTTGATCTACAGTAGCTTTGAATCTATTCTAAAAATCTTTAACTCAAACTCTTCTCTGTAAAATATCCTTTCTTTGAAATCACAATGTAACAATGAACTCTGTTTCCATGTATTTATAGGTTTTTCGATATTCCCACTCAAACTTTGATGCATTAAATGCATGACCTAACTTTTAGTATGAAATGACTGTCAGCTTAGTAATGTCTACAACATATTTTTCTCGGTTAACATAGAATTTCTTCATCAGTTTGCACTATTTTCGGTTAACCTTGTATAGTGATTACCAATGGGTAACCAACTCACTTTTCTTCTATTACCGACTATATGACATTTGTAAACTTATAACACATAAACCATGGTGCATCTTTATTCATGTAGATTTTGTATTTGCACATCATATATAAGGAACTATATGTAAAATGTGATCATTTAAAATGTCAGTTCCATACATACCTTTGTCAACTTAAGTGGAGGTACCGATGTCACCCAATCCAGTGGACGAGGTTTCACTGACAGTGTTACTTGACTCAGCATTCTCATTAGATGCCTTCTTCCACATTGTGTTCCTTAACTTTTTAATATCTGCAATGTCATATCCACTCTCAAATATATGGTTTTCATCAGGTACTCAATCTCTACAGTTCTTTCTTACATGACCGACCTTGTGACAGTGCATACATGCCATTCCTTCATTTGTCTAGTTTCTTGATTGTCCAATCTGACTCTTTCTATAATAGTTTGCTGCAATATGTCCATACTAACCACATGTAGTACAATTATCCCATGTATTATAATCCCAAACATATGAGTTACCTTGTCTCTTTAGTTGATATGGCTTTCATTGTAGTTTCTCTTTAGGTGTCTAGACTTGTTTCATTTTTGCCTTGCAGTGTGTCCATGCTTATTACAAGTATAGCATATTTTCTCCTTAGTAGTATTATTAGCAATGTCATTCTTCTTACCTCTACATTCATAAGCTAGATGTTCAAACTTACCACAATAATAGCAATATCCATTGAACTTAGAAATGACAGGAAGTTTACCTTGTGCTTTTCTTTTGCATACATTAGATGTATGTCCTGGTTTTCCACAATGGTAACATGTCATCACTTTAGGTTTTTGAGTTTGATTGTTGTTGACTTTTTCATCTTGTTGTGATGATTCTCCTTCACTGGTGTAACCTATACCGGCTCTACTTCTAAATCTCCTTTGATTAGTCAGGAAATCATTAATCTTTTTAGAACTATCCTTAGCTATCTTCATCATTTCATTTCTTAGTTTTTCATTATCTTCTCTAAGTATTGCAACATCTTCAAGTCTTCTTGATAATTCTCCATTTACTCAGTTCATTTCTTGATTAACTGTCATCATCTGATTTGATACTTGGAAGTGATGATCAGTGAGTCTCTGGATTTCACTTTCTTTTGCTTGAAGTTGTTCACTCATCAGTCTTCAGTCTTTAATAGCCAAATTTAGATCTTGTTCAATTGTCTACCATTGTTCATGATTTCCACCATTCTCACCATTTGAGATTCATGACCGATTTGAAGTGCTTTCACTTGCTTAGATAGATGCTGATTCTTTTTAGATAACTCAGAGATTATGCTTTTAGATCTATCAGAGATGCTTCTAGAGCTTGATCCAATATGATCAAATATTTCATTAATAGTTTCTTCATAATAATTGATTTCATTTAGCTAAATTAAAAGGTTCTTTCTTTCAACCAATAGTTTCTTCAATTCTTCCTTGGCTTGTTTATACTATTCCACAAACATCTGCATTTGTATCTTCTAATTCTCAATAGTCTTGTCAAGTTTGTATCTCTCCATGACTTAGATCTTTACCCTTTAGTGGTTAGACTATTCAACAAGAGAATTGAGCTCTGATACCAATTTTTGGAATTAAGAGAGATAGGTAATTAGAGGGGAGGGGTGAATCAGTGACTTCAAAAACTTTACTTGTAAAATCTTTTTGATATATAACTGAATATTGTGATAACCTATCAAAATAACTTGCATCTAATTGCATAAATCAATCATCTAGTTAACTTAAGAAAGTAAAAAACATGAAATAAATATGAAAATCACATAACACAAGTATTTTGGTAATGTAGAAACCCTTGTAAGAAGGTAAAAATAGCGGTGGGGATGACACCCACAAATTCTTCACTACTGCAGATAGAAATGGTTTGCTTATTAAGGCTACAAATTTTGATCACTTCTAGTGATCTTACCCTATTAGGAGTAACATATTAGATCAGCTAGATCTACCTAGTTATAGGATTTAACAACATTAAATGAAGTGTGTACTCAGTTAAGAGATTTATACAAAGACTATTAAGTCTACTCGGTTAAGATATTTCACCAAAACTCTATCACAATTGTTAAAAAGTAATAGGTAATTATCTGCTAGTTGACAACATATTGTCTAAAATAGATCTATAAGTGCTCATCAAAATATCACCTTATCTATGATGGTTTTCTGCTTTGATATGCTCGGTAGCCTTTACTGATTCTACTCAATCTAATATCCTCTGTACTCTATTCTGCTCAGTAAACTAATTTTCTTGAAGATAGGCAATTTCTTCAAGTGCTCTGTGATTCATATATATATCAGTTCAACAACCTCATAAAATGGTGTGAACATACATAATATATAGTTTTCTATTTTGTCACTTAAGAAAAAATTAGGTTACAAAAATAATCATAACCCTAAGATCTACGGTGCAAAATAACCTAGATGAGCTATTACAACAAGATAAGCATTACATTTAATGAATATCTATTTATAACAAATGCTCCTCGATCTTGGTAAATCATTTTATGATCTATTGTAACCATCTGCATAGAATAGTGTGCCATTTCAGATTACTATGCCATTTTCTGTGATCATCATTAAACATTGTATAATCTACTTGGTGTATACTGTGATGTTCAGTGTTTACCGACCATCGGTGTCAGTGTCACTGGTGCTTGGTTAACTATGTGATGCTCAGTGTAAAGGCTTTATCGACTACTTTGTCTTACTTCTAGTTATTGACTGTCTCAATAGAAGTAACTGACTGACCTATTTACTATCCTTTGATACTAATGACAACCTTAAATTCTCAATAGAGATTAACAGACTGGATCACTAAGATGGAAAAGTATTTTGAATATGAAAATATCCCCGAGGATAAGAAAATGAAGATTGCAAGAACAAAGTTAAAGAGTCATGCATCCTTATGGTGGGAACATCTACAATTGGATCGGAAGAGGAAAGGAAAAGACAAAATCAAGGTATGGTGTAAAATGGTCAATAAATTTAAAGGAAAGTTCTTACCCTGTGATTATCAAATTAACCTAGTTCGACAAATGCAAAGTTTGAGATAGAAGGATAGCTCGGTAAAAGAGTATACTAAGGAATTTTATAGATTGGATATCAAATATAGACATGATGAAGATGATGTGGAAATAATCGGTAGATACCTAAATGTTTTGAGGGTTTCCATCCAACAGGAGATTAGCATGGTCAAGTTGGAGAACATTGAAGAGGCTTATCAATTTTCTTTGAAAGCCAAGGAGAAATTGAACAAGAGACATGAATAGAGATAGAGAGGTCATGGTGGTAGATTCCCTAGAGGATGAGGTAGATCTAATGGTGAAAATGGTGATCTAAACTAGAAAATACAAATCTGGACAAAGGCAAGACCGAGTGGAAAGGTGAAAGTTCTAGAGGCAGAGGCAGTAACTACCGAGGTGGTTATGGTAGAGAAAGTTTTTGAGGAACTTTTCATAACTGTGGAGAGGAAGGACATAGATCTTTTGAGTGTACACAAGCTAGTAAGAAGGCTGGTAGCAATATAAATGCCTTGGTGCAAGAAGAGTCACCGGATGAACCTGAGAAGGAAAATAACTTCATGGTAAGAAGAGCACTATGGAATTAAAACAAGAAGGAAGATTTGGTAAGGAAAAGTTTGTTCAAGACTAGATGTAGATTTTCTAACAAAGTTTGGAAGGTAATCATTGATAGTGGTAGCTTGAAGAACCTAGCATCTAAAGAAATGGTCACAAAACTACAGTTGGAAAGGTTGGTACATCCAAAGCCCTATCAGATTTCATGGATCAAAGATGAACATACACTCCTAGTAAGTGAACAATGTTATGTGAATTTGAAGATTGGAAAGTACTATGATAAGGTGTTATGTGATATCGTGACTATGGATTGTTGTCATATTTTGTTGGCTAGACCTTGGAAATATGATAGACATGCTATATATGATGGGAGATTGCATAAGTATACTATTGTGGCTGATGGAAAGAAACAAATCTTGTTACCTTTGATGGAAGAACCTATTAGTAATGTTTTCACATCTATGAAAGTTTTCTTGATGGAAGGAAGAAAGTTTGTTAATTCTTTGAAGAGGAATGATGTATGTTTTGTTGTGATTCCTAATAAGATGAGGAAGAAAATAGAGGATAATGTCCTTGAGGAGATTGATAAGTTACTCACCGAGTATAGTGCTATCATTTATAATAATGTACCTAATGGTTTTCCACCAAAAAGAAGCATTTATCATTGTATGGATCTAATCCATGGAGCTAGTTTACTAAATAAGGCACCTCATCGGTTGACACTTACCAAGAACCAGGAATTGAACCAACAGATTCAAGAGTTGCTGGAAAAAGGTTTGATTAGAGAAAGTTTGAGTCCTTGTGCAATACCTATTGTATTGGGACCGAAGAAGAATGGGGAATGGATAATGTGTACTGATTCCAGAGCAATCAATAAGATAACATTTAAGTATCAGTTTCCTATACCGAGAATGGATGACATAATGGACAGTTTGACTAGAGAAAATTATTTTACAAAGATTGATTTGAAAACTAGGTATCATTAGATCAGAATCAGAGAAGGTGATGAATGGAATAATTCTTTCAAGATAAAAGAAGGTTTATATGAGTGGTTGGTTATGCCTTTTGGTTTAACTAATGCACCGAGTACTTTTATGAGCCTGATGAATGAAGTTTTGAAGATATTCTTGGGTAAATTTAGGATTGTATATCTTGATGATATACTGATATTCAATAAGACTTGAGAAGAAATTTTTTTTCATGTTGGACAAGTTTTACAGAGATTGAAAGAGGAAAATTTGCCGATAAATCTGAAAAAGTGTTCATTCATGAAGGAAGAGATTGTCTAATTGGGATTTGTTATTTCAACTGATGGTTTGAAGATGGATCCTAAAAAGGTTGAATCTATTTTGAATTGGCCTACACCTATGAATGCTAGTGAGGAAAGATCATTTCATGGTTTGGCAAGTTTTTATCGAAAGTTTATAAGGAATTTCAGTTCAATTTGTAATGCTATCACTAAGACTATGATAGGAGACAAAAGGGAATTCAAGTGGACACATGGAGCTGAAAGAAGTTTTGAGACCCTGAAGTAGAAGGTTGTTGAATTACCTATTTTGGTATTACCTAATTTTAGTAAGGTATTTCAAGTAGAATGTGATGCAAGTGGAAGTGCAATTGGAGCTATGTTGAGTCAAGAAGGTAAACCTATTTCTTTCTTTAGTAAAAATTTTAATGATGCTAGAGTGAAATATTTTGTGTATGATCAATAATTCTATGCTATTGTTCAAGCATTGAAGAAATGGAGACATTATTTGATACCAAGTGAATTTGTGTTGTATACTGATGATAAGGCTTTACAATATTTGGGTAGTCAGAATAAGTTGAATCAAAGACATATGAAATGGGTTCAGTATTTTTAGAGTTATACATTTGTGATAAATCATACGAGTGGAGTCACTAACTGAGTTGCTGATGCATTGAGTAGAAGAAGATCTTTGATGACTGAGATGAAAATTGAAGTTTTTGGTTTTGATGAGATGAGAGGTTTGTATGAAAATGACCCTAATTTTTTTGAGCCATGGAGAAAGTGCAGAGAACCTATTGAAGATCAACAAGACACTAAATGGGATGAATATTTTATTCAGGAAGGTATGTTGTTTAAAGGTATTTAGTTATGTATACTGAGAGGAGTAATGAGATCAAATTTGATAAAAGAGAAACATAGTAGTGGTTTAGCTGGACACTTTGGCATTGATAAAACATGGAATTTGCTAAAGGAGAAGTACTATTGGCCATAGTTGTATAAAGATGTTTAGAAATTTGTGAAAAGTTGTGGAATTTATCAAGTTGCAAAAGGAGTAAGTCAGAATATTGGATTGTATACACCAATTGTTGTTCCTAAGAAACCTTGGATTGACATTAGTATGGACTTTGTTCTTGGCTTACCAAAGATAGTAGGAGGTGATGATTATATATTTGTTGTTGTGGATAGATTTTCAAAGATGGCACTTTTTATACCTTGTAGAAAGACATCAGATGTAGTACATGTAGAATATCTTTTCTTTAAGGAAATTGTCATATTACATGGATTACCCAGGAGTATTATCTCTGACTGAGATAGTAAATTTGTTGGATATTTTTGGAAAACACTTTGAAAAAAATTTGGCATTGAGTTGAAATATAGTTTGACATTTCACCCACAAATTGATTGACAGATTGAGGTTGTGAATAGAAGTTTGGAAAATCTTTTGAGATGTTTAGTTGGAGATGCACCAAGTAATTAAGATTCTATGTTAGCACAAGTAGAGTTTGCATATAATAATTCAAGCAATAGAAGTACTAGAAAGACACCATTTGAGATTGTGAATGGCACACAACTGAGAGGAATATATGATTTGAGAGACATTGATGATGAGAAAAAGAGAAGTGCTGAAGGATTAAAATTTGCTGACTATATGAAGACATTTCATGAAGATTTAAAGCTAAAGCTAGAAGACAATAATCAGAAATACAAAGATAGAGCTAATAGATCAAGAAGACATAAAAATTTTGATGTTGGTGATGAAGTGATGGTTCATTTGATGAAAGACTAGTTTCCTATTGGCACATGGAAATATGAAGATGAAGAAGTTTGGACCTTGCAAGATTCTGAAGAAATTTGACAGTGGAAATGCATATGAGATTGAGCTACTTGATGACATGGACATATCACCGATTTTCAACATTTATGATTTATATGAGTATCATGAGTCTGAGGAAGAAGTGATAGTACCAACAGAATATCCTAAGAAGAAGAATGATGAAGTTGAACAGATCTTGAAGGAAAGAATTGGCAAAAGTACAAGAGGAAAATAGTACACAAAATATCTAGTTAAGTGGAAGAATATTTTGATGGAAGACAGTTGATGGATTTCATAGTCTGAGTTGGATGCAACTTGGACCAAACCTACCAAATGATTTGGAGAATCATTTCAAATAACCCCAAGTGTCTAATGCAGGAGCATCTTGGGTCCTTGGCAATCCCATGTCACCAAAAAGAATTTGGAGTTTTGTCTATGTTGCTTGGTTTCTTCTTTGACCAAGTTGGTTGGTAGTTGGTTAGTTTCCTTTGGTTACCGAGTGTGGTCGGTTATCTCCTGGTGGTTAGTTATTTCATTGGCACTTGGGATTGTCTGTCTACTGCTCGGCTATCTTGCTTACCGATGGGTTCAGTTTTATTTCTTGTTGTGGTGGACTTGTGCGTTTATATTATAACATAGAATTTATGATTGTATCCATCATTGGGAAGCATGTGGTCCCATATTTGACTGTTACTTCTATTAATTATGGATCTGAAGGCTAACTCAGCTCAGTAGCTTCTTGTATAAATGTAGATGTTTGGTGTTAGTTTAGGAAGTTAGTTTTGATAGAAGATAGAAGACTTTAGATTGGAGATTTCTGATAGATCCTCACATGTTTGAGGTCTTCTATAATTCATTTTATTATTAGGCCCTAACCGGGAAGGCTTTATAGCCTGGCATGTATGATTTAAATTAATGATAAATAATTGAAAGGGTCTAGCATTCTCTCTCTCACTCTTATTATTTGTTGCTTCCACATGTGTGTTGCAGGCTTGGATCATTAGGGTGCACTAGCCTTTGGCCCCTCTTGTTCCCTACCTTGTGTCACATATGCCCTCTTAACCATGATCTTAGGAAACATCATAGATTAAGTACTCAAATCCGCATAGCTTGATTTTCATTATCACATGTGCACTAATATGAATATTGTTTTCTTCTTTGCTAATCTCAAATAGATCACTATGTTGACATCAATGACAATCATAGTCATCAATGCAACAATAAATTCTATAGAATGGTTGTAAATACTCCCCCATAGGATATATTTAGCATTCATTCATAACAATCTCCCCCATTAGCATTGATGGCAACATAGATGAAAAAACTGTTAGCTTATGGTGACTAATCAGGAAAGTACTATCCAGGAAAGTACTGTACACTTTTCCTCCCGACCTCACCAACTACTTTTTGGTTATTTGGGCTGACTACTTATAACTCATTCTAACCCTAAAGTGGAAAAATATTGTATAATATGGCTTAGGGTTAGGGATTTTTCAGTATGTATGATTTTAGTACTTGCGGCATAATTGGGCTGTAAGGGATTACGGATTGTAATCAGGTTGTAATCACTGGATAATAATAATATTGGACTCACTGTTGGTGGACGCAGCCCAAGGATTGGGTGAACCACATTAAATCTATGTGTCTTGTGTTCTATTCTGTGTGGTTTATTATTTTCTGATATTAGTTATATTTGCACATAATTGTTATTTCTACCTTGTTAATCCTAACAAGTGGTATCAGAGCGAGGTTATTTCATTTGTTCTTTCATCTATTCTCTAAAGTAGGTCTCATGAGTTAGTGGGAGAGGCTCTTGATTAAGTGGGAGAAATGGCAGATGAGGGTAGGGTGAAGGTTGATAAGTTTAATGGGCAGAACTTTCAGTTATGGAAGATGCAAATGGAGGATTATCTCTATCAGAAGGATCTATGGTGGCCACTAGAAGGAGTAGCCAAGAAAGAGAAATCAATGTCTCAGGAGGATTGGGATATTTTAGATAGGAAGGCAATGGGGAGTATTCATCTATGCCTGGCACAATCGGTGGCATTCAATATTACTGAAGCAAAGACAGCTAAAGATCTGATGGAAACCCTAGCAAAGTTGTATGAAAAGCCTTCAGCTTCAAACAAGGTATTTCTTATGAAGCATTTATTTAATATGAAAATGGTAGAAGGTGGATTAGTTACAGATCATTTGAATGAGTTTAATACAATTACAAGTCAATTAACCTCAGTTAAAATTACTTTTGATGAAGAGGTTAGGGCTCTCTTGATTTTGTGTTCTTTGCCAGAAAGTTGGAATGGCTTGGTAATGGTTGTTAGTAATTCTATTTCTGGTTCTAATACCCTAAAGTATGATGATGTTATTGGTGTTATATTGAGTGAGGAAATTCATAGGAAAAGCTCAGGGGCATCCACATCAGGTAGTGTATTGAACATAGAAAGAAGAGGTAGAACAAGAGATAGAGGAAACAACTTTGGAAATCATGGGAAATCAAGAGGAAAATCAAAGGGAAAGAGGTCCAAATCTAAAGGGCCAAATGATTGCTGGTACTGTGGAAAACTAGGTCATAAGAAGAAAGATTGTTGGTCTCGGAAGAAAGATCAAGGAGATAAAAATAATGGAAACAAGGAGGAAAATGCAATAAGTAACAAATCTGAGGAGGATGCTTTGCTCTTGTCCTTAGAAAGTATTGATGATTCATGGGTTTTAGATTCTAGGGCTTCATTTCATGCTACACCCCATAGAAGTTATTTTGTTGATTATGTCCAAGGGGATTTTGGGCTAGTTTATTTGGGAGATAATGAACCCTGTCAGATTGTTGGAAAGGGAAAAATTAAGATTAAGTTGTAGAATGGGAATCATTGGCTACTACAAGAGGTAAGACATGTTCCAAGGCTGAGTAGGAATTTAATTTCAGTCGGGCAACTGGGTGATGAGGGTTGCACAGTTACTTTTAATGATAAAAATGGAAGGTTTCAAAAGGTTCCTTAGTAGTAGCAAAAGGTGTGAAAGTAGGCACCTTATATCTTTGTACAGGTCATACTATTCCTTCTACTTTAATTATTTCAGAAGATAATGAATGTTCAGGAACAGTGGCTGCAGTTGAGCAGGAAGAACATCAAACTATTGCTGTAGATTTTGACACAGCACTGTGGCACAACAGACTCAGGCACATGAGTGAAAAAGGTATGAAATTACTTCATTCAAAGAAAGTTTTACCTGGTCTGAAATGTGTCAATATGGATTTCTGTGAAAGTTGTGTTTATGGAAAACAAAAGAGAGTTAGTTTTGTGAAGAGTGGGAAGGAAAAGAAAAATGAGAGATTAGAGCTTGTGCATACAGATGTATGGGGACTAGCTCAGGTATCTTCCCTTGGTGGCTCTCTGTATTATGTTACATTTATAGATGATGCAACAAGAAAAGTATGGATTTATTTCCTTAGACAGAAATCTGATGTATTTCAAACTTTTAAGAAATGGAAATGCTTGGTTGAGAATGAGGCTGGTAAAAAGTTAAAATGTCTCAGATCTGATAATGGTGGTGAGTATTGCAGCATAGAATTTGAAGAATATTGTTCCTCTAATGGTATTCGTAGGCAGAAAACTGTACCAAGGACTCCACAAGAAAATGGAGTGGCTGAACGCATGAATAGGACAATAATGGAGCGTGCAAGGAGTATGAGGTTGCATGCTAGGCTGCCCAAAAATATGTGGGCAGAGGTAGTGAACACTGCTATTTATTTAATCAATAGAAGCCCCTCTACTCCTTTGGACTGTGGTATTCCAGAGGAAGCATGGAGTGGTAAGAAGGTGAGTTATTCTTTTCTCAAAACCTTTGGTTGTGAAGCTTTTGCACTTATAGATTCTAAAAATAGAACCAAGCTGGAAGCTAAGTCAAAGAAATGTGTATTTGTTGGGTATGGCATTGATGAATTTGGTTATAGGCTTTGGGATTTTGAAAATCATAAAATTGTAAGAAGTAGGGATGTCATATTCAATGAGAAAGTATTGTACAAAGATCTGTTGCTGCAGCATGAGAAGAAAGAAAATGACTATGTAGTACTAGATGATACTCCACAAGTTCATGTTCCAGTAGTTCCTTATGCTCCGCAACAACAGCAACAACAAATACCACACACCCCAGTGAGTGTTAGATGGTCAACAAGGCTAAGTAGACCTCCAGAAAGATTTTCTCCATCTTTGTATTCTATTTTGTTAACAGATGTTGGTGAACCTGAATGTTATAATGAAGCTATGCAGGTGGATACAAAGCTTCAGTGGGAGTCTGCAATGATAGATGAAATGGACTCTTTGCTAAAAAATCAGACATGGGATTTATGTAAGTTACCTGCAGGTAAAAGGGCCTTACAGAATAAATGGGTTTATAGGATAAAAGAAGAGGATGGAGGTATGAAAAGATTTAAAACCAGATTAGTCGTAAAAGGATTTGCACAGAAACATGGTATTGATTTTGATGAGGTATTTTCTCCAGTTGTTAAAATGACTTCTATTCATACTATTTTAAGTATTGTGGCTACTGAAGATTTGCATTTAGAGTAGCTTGATGTTAAAACAACTTTTCTTCATGGTGATTTGGATGAAGAAATATATATGGTTCAGCCACAAGGATTTGAGGTCAAGGGTAAGGAGAATTTGGTGTGCAGATTGCAGAAAAGTTTATATGGCTTGAAGCAAGCACCTCGGCAATGGTATATTAAATTTGACACTTTTATGAATGGGCATGGATATAGTTGGTGTCATTCTGACCATTGTGTTTATTTTAAGAGGTTGGATGATGACAGCTACATTATTTTATGTTTATATGTTGATGATATGCTTGTAGCTGGGTCTAACATGAATCACATTAAGGGGTTGAAACAACAGTTAGAAAAATATTTTGCTATGAAGGATTTGGGGGAAGAAAAACAAATCCTTGGTATAAAAATTTGTAGAGATAGGAAAAATAGGAAATTGTCTCTATCTCAGGCTGATTATATTGAGAAGGTGTTGCAACGTTTCTCTATGGAAAATGCCAAAGCTGTCAGCAGACCTTTGCCTGGTCATTTGAAATTGACTAAAGATATGTGTCCCAAGACACCAGAAGAAGAGACTAAAATGTCTAAGGTACCTTATGCTTTAGCTGTAGGGAGCTTAATGTATGCTATGGTATGTACTAGGCCAGATATTGCACACGTAGTGGGAGTCGTTAGCCGTTATATGAGTAACCCTGGTATTGAGCATTGGAATGCAGTCAAATGGATTCTTAGATATTTGAGAGGCACATCCAGTAAGTGTTTACACTTTGGGGGTTCTACTACTACTGTACAAGGCTATGTTGACTCAGATTTGGTAGGAGATGTAAATAGCAGGCGGAGTACTACAGGCTATATATTTACTGTTGGTGGGACAATAGTGAGTTAGATTTCTTGACTACAAAAGGTGGTTGCTTTATCCACTACAGAGGCAGAGTATGTTGCTGCTACAGAGGCAGCCAAGGAGATGATATGGCTTCAATTCTTCATGGAAGAATTGGGACATCCACAAAAGGATAATTTTCTACATACAGATAGCCAAAGTACCATTCATCTTGCAAAGAATTCTACTTTGCACTCAAAGACAAAACACATATAGTTGTGGTACCATTTCATTCGATCAGTTTTGGATGATGGATAGTTAAGGCTGGAAAAGATTCATACTGATGATAATCTAGCAGATATGTTTACAAAGGTAGTAACAAGGGAGAAGTTGAACTCATGTTTAGCTTCAGTTGGTCTTCTAGACTAAACAAAATAAAGGAACAGTTGAGTCCAAGGTGGTTCAATCCAGTGGGAGCCTCATGTGGGTAGCGGTATTGCTACAGGATCAGTCTCCAAGTGGGAGGTTTTTTAGTATAGTGTGGATACTGATCAGTCACCAAGTGGGAGATTGTTAGCTTATGGTGACTAATCAGGAAAGTACTATCCAAGAAAGTACTATACACTTTTCCTCCCGACCTCTTTTCAGTTATTTGGGTTGACTACTTTTTAGTTATTTGGGCCGACTACTTATAACTCATTCTAACCCTAAAGCGGAAAAATATTGTATAATATGGCTTAGGGGGATTTTTTAGTATGTATGATTTTAGTACTTGCGGTAGAATTGGGCTGTAAGGGATTACGGATTGTAATCAGGTTGTAATCACTGGATAATAATAATATTGGACTCACTGTTGGTGGACGTAGCCCAGGGATTGGGTGAACCATGTTAAATCTATGTGTCTTGTGTTCTATTCTGTGTGGTTTATTATTTTTTGATATTAGTTATATTTGCACATAATTGTTATTTCTACCTTGTTAATCCTAACAAAAACATCCAAGTTCCATGAATACCAACACTGCAACACTGTTTCTTTGAAATGTTTGCAATTCCTCTTCATCAATCAAATCGTGCTTTGTTTTCCTACTCAATTATTTTAGTTTTCCTTCTCCCCCATTGGCATCAATGAAAAAAGATACATCACTATTTCAACAACAACTTCAATGTCAAAAGACACTTTTTAGAAAATAAATTCACTAGAGTCCTTATGATTCAGCTCAAAAACACATACTCCCCCATAGAGGAAAAATCAACATCCAATCCAGAAAAAGATAGGCTCATATACCAGTGGAATGATGCAACAATCTGCATCACTTCTCAAAAGTAGGTTGGGGCATCACCCAAGAATAAATCTCAGATACTCAAATGTATCCTTAGGCAAAGGTTTTGTAAATATATTTGGAATCTACTCTTTTGTGTTTATATACTCAAGTTTGACTTCTTTCTATGCAACTTTATCTCTTACTACATGATACTTTATTTCTATATGTTTTGTCCTAGAATGCAGTATAGGGTTTTTAGACATACTAATTGCACTAGTGTTATCATAGTGTATAACAACATACTTATCAAATTTTATTCCAATATCCTTCAACATTTGTTTCATCCATATTATGTGATTACAATTGTTTGTTGTTGCCACATACTCTTCTTCTTTTGTGCTCTATGAAATATAATTTTGTTTCTTTTTTAGCCAAGAAAACAATCTTCCTCCAAGAAAAAAAACTCCACCACTTGTGCTCTTTTTATCATCCACACTACCTACCCAATCTACATATGTATATGCACAAGGGTTAAAATCATCAAATTTTTCATACCACAACCCATATTCAATTGTGCCTCTTAGATACCTTAGTATCCTTTTTACTGCTGCATAATGTGATTCTCTAGGATCAACTTGAAATCTTCCAACAATTCCAACCACATATGATATTTTGGTCTTGTATGAGTTAAATATTGTAATCCTCCAATCATAGATCTATACTTCTTTTATTCAACTATAGGAGTCTCATTTGTGCTAGATAACTTGTGTCCAGTTACCATAGGTGTTCAAACTTGCTTACAGTTCTGCATTCCAAATCTCTTCAATAAGTCATTCAAGTACTTTTTTTGACATAAGAAGATACCATCACTATTCTGTGTTATTTTCAATCCTAAAAAATATTTCATCTCACCAATCATACTCATTTTAAATTTCTTTTAGGCTGCATAAGCCAAAAACATTCATACTGCTTCAATTCTTTCCACAGGTTCAAAACTTTCTTCATAGTCAATTCCTTCTTGCTATTGTACACTCAAAATGTACACTTCTCTTAGTCATTACTTCCAAGAGCATCCATGAATTGGAAACCTTGAGAAAGTGACCTAGAGTTCCCTAGGCATGGAGTCACAAGGGTGTTTAGAATGCTCTCAGCTAGAGCTATTAAGCATATAACCTTTCTAGTAAACCATGCAATGATAGATTCTAAGAGATGCGGGAAAGAAAGCCAATATCCTCAAGAATCAAAATGGAAATGCAATGTAAGATATTCTATAATGAAGATGCAAGAATGAAACTATGCTATGAAAGTATTACAAGCCTTTGCTAATTAAACTATGTGGGTTAAGCTAGAACATGAAAGGAAACTAAACTAAAATTCCATGAGAATGCAAGAATGAAGACTAGAATGCAACAAGCTCTCCAAAACTCCAAAGGCACCAAGAAAACTTGTAGCACAACATTAGCATCAAGAGGGGGATCCTTTGAATGAGAAAAGAGCTCTCCTTTTAAAGATAAATGGGCCACAGAGATTAAGAGGCAAAAGATTTTATCAATGGTGGAGTTTGGAAGTGGGAGAAATCTATGTATACAAGTCTCCTCAAATGAGAAATAAGTGTTGACTTTTGTGCCCCACGTGAGACAAAAAGGCCTTTTCTTCTTTTTATAAAATAGGAATAATGCTTTATTTGTGCAACTTAAGATAAGAGGTAAGTGGGGGATTTTTATTTAATAAAAGGGGAGGAAACTCCTTTTAATTAAATAAAGACTTATGATAAAATGGTTAATCCATAGAATATAATTGAATAAATGATTGAATTGGGATTTGATCAAGGAAATTGATTTGATGAAAATATTGATTTAAAATATTGATTCAGGAAATTGATAAATTGAAGAATGGGGCCCAAAGTCTAGGCAACCATTTTAGGGTGCATACATTTGCCCCTATTTGACTAATGTGAGATTGATTTGGGATGACATGTAGTCAAAGAATGAAGTTGAAATGTGAGATCGATTTGGGATCACAAAACAACCCAAATGTGTGATCGATGGATGGGAACACATTAGGACAAAAATAATCTGATTGAAAAAGATAAAGCCAACACCCCTATAAATAAGTAATTGTCAACTCTAAGATAAGGTTTGATTGATAGGTTTGATAAAGCTAAATCAAGGATTGATGTTTGATAGGTACTGCCCCCTCATGATAGAAATTGAAATGAGATAGAGGAGAAACAATAAATTGATAAATTTGATCAAATTGAACTAAAGATAAGGTTCTTGATGTAAGATGAAAAATATAAGGATCACAGAACCAAGGTAGAGCATTAAGCGGGAAAGATTATGCCCCGAGGTTGAATTAGAAGAAAAGCAGTGGGGTGAAAGTGAATGGAAGATAGAAGTTTGGAAGAGGTGAAAAGAAATGGAGAGAAGAAAGAGAATTTACCTCAAAAAAGAGAATGCCTCAAAATCAATCAACCATTTAAGATAGAGAATTTTGATTGAGATCACGAAAGAAGATAAGGAAATGAAGATCAAAATGTGACCACAGTTGATTAAAAGTCCAAAAGAAAGATGAAGGAAAACCCTCTCAAACTCATAATGAAACCAAAAAATACAAATTAACATGAAGTCTAACAATGCAAGCTACATGAAAAGTGGTTTACTTGCAAGGTTAGAAATCCATTAGACTCTAATAATCATCATCAAGCTTTCTTGGTAGCATTGCAAGATTATACAATACACACTAGTATGACTATGGGTATATGAATATGATCTATATTAGATAGGTATGTGGGAATCCCACCTAAGCATCAAAGACATGTAGGTCAAGATGGCTAGTGTAGTGAGGGTTCCTAAGTTTAGTATAGAAAGATTATGCTTGCATTGAGACACAAGAAAGTCAAGATGACTATAAGCATGCACTTGCAGAAAATAGTCAAGGATAATACATTGTAGATCCTAGTGTCAAGTAGAACAAGCATGCATTCTCATGATAGTTAGGATCAACAAAATATACCCACAGGCAAAAAAATAAATGAAACATGTCCTCGTGCCCCTAGTCTTCTATCCATGCATCATAGAAAACTATTAGGGGGAGAACACTTATCAAAGAAATATTCATAGACAACACAAAAAGAAATAAAGTCAAACAAGTCTTAGGAAATCAAGGGTTTAAGTGCATGTGTGTAGGTCATAGAGTCAAACTTTGAGTATCACATCAACTAGTAAGAAATATCATATCATTCTAGATTGCGGGTAGGATATCTGATAAGTGTTGAGGAACACTTTATGCTAGGGAAGTGTTGAAAAACATAGTTGGGGTGGTGTTGAAAAACACCATTTGCAAGGTGTCTTAAAGACTAATGCATCCAAAAGACTAAAGCTAACATAGTTATGCTCACTAGACCAAGATAAAGACCAATTCCAAACCAAGGCAACAAGGACAAGGCATGATGGAGAAAGGCTAAGTGTCAAGGAAAAGTGCTAAGAAACAAGCGAGCAAAGGCCTCAAGTAGTGCTTGTTTCTAGGTTTTCACCACTTGACAGATTTTTTTGATTTTTTCAATTTTTTTGTATTTTTGCTACCAAGGTGCTTGTTTCCAAATTTTCACCAAGGCACTTTTTCTATTTTTTTGAATTTTTTTGCAATTTTTTGATTTTTTGTACTTTTTCAGGATCAATAAGTATGTACAAAGGATGCCCCTAGATAGAATGGGCATCAAACTCCCAAGAAAGATCACATCGTGTAGTTCCAATGTCTAGCAAGGTGGAGGACAAGAGGGATTAGCAAGCTGGTGGAATAGATGGAAAACAAGAGAATGACAGAGAATGAAGGGAAGAAATCCTCAAGGGAAAACTCCTCAAGAGTACCCAAGTTAGGGAAAATTTGTCATGTAAAGCACATTTGGACAAGAAATGAAAGGTCAACATAGGATAAGTCACAAAAGTGTAATGCAAAAGAAGGAAAGGATGCAATCCAAAGGAGTAGACATGTCAAGAGGCTTCATAGCATCATGTTTTACTCTTTTTTATTAGATCAAGACCAAAGGGAAAAAGGATAGCGAAAGGATAGAATGAATGGAGGAAAATAAATATGAAGGCTAAACACGAATGGAATGAAAACAAGATCATTTTAAGATAGCTCACAAGATAGCCAAATGTTCGTGTATAGGTCAACATTGTCAAGATCAAAGAGAGAAGATGGAATGGATGAAATATGTAGAAGAACTACGCATGATGCTTGATTGTCAGTTTTCATCATGGTACTTATCCAAGGCACCACAAGGGAGTGGTTTTCGCCATAAGACAAATTTATTTCTCTTTAATTTTTCTACCAAGGCCCCTGTTTCCAAGTTTCCACCAAGGCACATTTTCATTTTTTTTCATTTTTTAATTTTTATTTATTTTTTATTGGAAGAAGGAAAGCTTTTAGATAATGCTCCTTGAAAGGATAAACCATGATATGTCAAGGATTCAAAATGATATGCTCAAAGATGATAATAGTTAAAAGAAGATGGAAGAAAAATGAAGGATAAGGTTTTATGTAAAGAGAGTGAGGTTGGAAGATAGGAGGAATAGGAAAATGAGGAAAAAGGATAGAAGGTAGAAGGATAATGAATGGAAGGATTGTGAAAGGGTAGATGGAAAGGAAGGCAAGATCAACATCAACACACACCTTGAAGAGTGGCAAGAGGATGGAGGAAATGTAAATGAAGGAATACATGAAGGAATATGGTTTAGGCGAATGGAATGGAAGAATGTTTTTGGAAGAAGATGAAGTGGAAGCCTTTGGAAGCTTGAAAGTCAACTTCACTTGCTTCTCAACATTAGAATCTTTCAAGAGAGACTTTGGAATCCATATAGCTATAGGCTTATCATTTATTTTTGATGATTTACAGAGAATATCTTCAATGATGGATTTTGGAACCCATGCTTGTCTTGTATTTTTCTTCTTAGATATATCTTTTGACTTTATGCCTCCATGTCGATTAGAGGAGACATTGTGATCTTCTTTTTTTTATGGATTCTTGTATTGCTTCTTTTTCTTGTATTAAAAATTCAAGTTACTTCCAAAATACTTGGGACTTGTGGAAGAAGGAGGATATGACTGGTTTAGATGGGGGGGTGGATGAAAAGGATTTAAGGGTATGCATCTATGTTGATCTTGAGGAAAGATAGGAGATGGAGGAATGTAAGGACCCAAGATGGATGATGAATTAGGAGAGTTAGGAGGGGAAAGTAAAGGGACATAAGGGCCCAAGATGGAAGGAAGACATGAAGCCTTTAGTATGGGTGGAGGAGGTCCAAGGATGGACGTGGAAGATACAAAAGAATAATCAATAAATTCATCAACATCTATATGACAACCAAGGACATCAACATCTTTAGAGTGAGCATTAGGATTTGTAATAGGGTCATGAACATCTTGAATAGGAGAAAATTTGTTGATAGGATTTTTTGGAGCTTGAAAAGACTAAGGAAGAGTAGAAAGTGGAAGTGAACATGGAGTGGTAGAACAAGAAGATGGAAGACTTTGATCTGGACAAGGAGCTTTGGATAGCATAAGCGTATAATTTTTCTCTTGATTTTCAATAGGCTTAAAATTGGAAGTAACAACACTATTTTTAATAACCTTAATGGAAGTATCATCTTTGAAAAGCGCAAGTGTAGTAAGGTTATTTTGATTGTCAATAAGCTCAATGTTATAAGTAGTAGCTTGATCTTGCTTATGAATGAGAAAGGGCGTGCATGATCAAAAGAACCATGAAATGGATAAGAGACATCATGAAAAGGATTGGATGATATGGAGGGTTCTTGATCTTGATCTTTCTTTATGTTCTTTTCTTTATCATTTTTAGAGTCCTCTTGACATGGAGCCACTTCTAAGGACAAGGAAGCATGTTGGAATTGTATGGAAGACTTTGGAAGAGATGATGAAGGACTAGCTAAAGTAGGCATTTGATGCAGGAGCATCCTGGGTGTAAGAGCAATCTTGCATCACCCAAAAATATTTCTATTTTTGAATTCAATAAGGGCTATCCTGTGCAGAGCTGCTATTTATGGAAAGTTACTATTTTTGGTAATTTCTGTATGTGCTCAGAATGATCTAATTTCTTTCTTGGAGGTTCATTTTGGTCATATAAGTCTGCCAGTAAAGTTTCATTTCCAGATCAAGTGTATGTTGGAAGATATTGAAGATTTTCGGTATTGGCAGCAAGGTACAGAAACTTTGAACTCAGTTTTGAAGGCTTTAGAGGCCCCAGATGAGGTCAAAAATTTGGGTGACGGGCACTTGCGCCGGTCAAGCTTGTAGAGAACTTCGTGGCATTTCTGAAATGGGGTTATAATAGCCAAGCGGGTCAACGGGTGATGACTTATGGTCTTCGGAAGTTGGGCCACCTGAAATTGCCAAAAAATAATTTTCTTCAAAATTTTTGTTCGGGTTTCAAAAGTTATCTTGAGCCGACTATGATGTAATAAAATGAAAAATAAAATAATTCTAAGTTTGGTCGGCCTTATTGGCTAAAAATTCTGGAACCTTCCCAGGCGGTGGAAAATTGCCTATATAAGGAAGGCTGTATTATTATCTTAGGCAGTTCAGAATAGTTCTGGGTAATAGTTCGAGGCTTTGTCCCACAGAATATTGTAAGGGAATGCCCATGTGGTTTTGCATATTGTAATTCTAAAAGTTTGTAATTCCACATTTGTGGAGATAATAAGAAGCCAATTTTTTGTTCTTGCATATTGTTGTTGTTTCTCTATTTTTGTTATGTGTTTGTGGTATTAAGGGGAGCACCCTTCATCAAGTGGTATCAGAGCAGGTTTTCTTAAATGTGTAAACAGATCACCGACTGTGAGGCAGTTTGCACCAGGACCATGGTTAGGGTTTCAGTGCGCATCGCGAAAATGCCTCCACGAAGGGAACGTGGCGGCAGAGCTGGTGTTGTAACACCTGAGGTTAGAGAGCTGCAGAGACAAGTGCGAGCATTGCAAGAAGAGATTCATAGAGGAATGAATCTTAATGCTAGAGATGAAAGCGAGGATGAAGCCGAAGAAGAATATCAAGAAGGAGAAGTCGAAACTGTGAACCAAGAGGAAGAAAGACTTTTTTGGGCCATTTCCAAGATTGGGAAAAGACCTAAGATTGAGGTTCCCACATTTTCTAGAAATCTTAACCCAGAGGAATTGATCGACTGGATCAATGAATGTGAGGAATATTTTGAGTATGAAGATGTTGAGGATCCTGATAGGGTCAAATTTGCGAAGGCCAGATTGAAAGGTCATGCGAAGATCTGGTGGCAAGAAATTCAATAGGAGCGAAATAGAAGAGGGAAAGATAAAATCACAAGATGGGATCGGATGGTGGATAAATTGAAGCGACAGTTCAATCCTATTGATTATGAGCTTGACCTACTAAAGAAAATGCAAAGTTTGAAGCAAGTAGGAAGATCTGTTCAGGAGTATACAGAGGAGTTCTATCGACTTCTCATCAGAACAGGCCATGCAGAAGCTGATAAGGAGAAAGTTGCCCAATACCTTAATGGGTTAAGGCCAAGCATCCAGGAGGAGCTGAATCTAGTTCGAATGAACAGTATTGAAGAGGCATACCAGTTTGCCCTAAAAGTAGAGGAAAAGCTAAACAAGAAGTTTGAGAGCAGACAAAATGGAAGAGGTCGCGGTGGATGATCTGGTGGACGGTCATATGATGGCTAGAATGAAGATCTGAAAAAGAAGGATGAGGCCAGTAGTAGTCAGAATTAGCGAGGAAATAATTCCAATCACTTCCAGGATCAGAATAATAGAGATCAGAGAGGAAGAGGAAGAGGACAAGGATCTGGAAGAGGTGGCTTCCGTGGAACATGTTTTCACTGTGGAGAAGAAGGTCATAGGGCATTTGAATGTCCTCAGTGCCAAGGCAGAATAGACAGGAGAAATGAAGGCCAGGCCAAAGTTGCACATGTAGATGAAGATGCCAGATCATCAAATTCTAAAGATGCTGAAAGAGGAGAAATGTTGATTAACAGAAGAGTCCTGTTGAGTGGTGAGAATGAACCTGAGCAAAGGAGGAGCCTTTTTCGCACCAGGTGCAAGTGTGAAGGTAAATTTTGTGATGTGATTATTGATAGTGGAAGCACTGACAATTTGGTGTCAGAAGAGATGGTGACAAAGTTGAAGCTCAAGAGACAGAAACACCCACATCCATGTCAGATTGCCTGGGTACAGGATGACCACAAGGTCATGGTCAATGAACAATGCCTGGTGAAGTTCAAGATTGGTGGATACCAAGATGAGGTATTGTGTGATATCATATCTATGGATGCATGTCATATGTTGTTGGGTAGACCATGGCAGTTTGACAGATGTGCTGTACACGATGGCCGTGCGAATACCTATTCCTTGAAAAAGGATGGAGTGCGGCATAAGCTAAAGCCATTGAAGGAGACTGTAGAAAAGGTATGTGGTAATGCAAGGATAACTTTTGTTGATGGAAGAAATTTCCTAGATGGTATGAGGCATGAGCATGTATGTTTTTCTTTAATTCCAAAAGCTGGTAAAGAGGAAGTAGAAGATGTTCCTGTAGAAGTTGCAGATTTGTTGAATGAGTTTCAGGATATTGTATCCGATAACGTGCCTGATGGATTACCACCAGTCAGGAAGATCAGTCATCAGATGGACTTGATCCCAGGAGCGAGTTTGCCGAATAAGGCAGCACACAGAATGACACTTGCAGAAAGTGAGGAGTTGAACAGACAAGTACATGAACTGTTACAGAAAGGTTTGATCCGTGAGAGTCTGAGTCCCTGTGCTGTACCAGCGGTATTAGGACCAAAGAAGAATGGAGAATGGAGGATGTGTACAGATTCCAGAGCAATAAACAAGATCACAATCAAGTATAGGTTTCCATTGCCACGAATGGATGATATTATGGACTGTTTGAGTGGAGCTGTGTATTTCTCAAAGATAGATCTGAAAAGTGGATATCATCAGATTCGGATCAGAGAAGGAGATGAATGGAAGACTACCTTCAAGACAAAGGAAGGACTATATGAGTGGTTAGTCATGCCTTTTGGGCTAACCAATGCACCGAGCACTTTCATGCGGCTCATGAACGAGGTTCTGAAAGAAATTTTGGGTAAGTTTGTCATTGTTTACCTGGATGATATTTTGATCTTTAGTAAGACATTGGATGAGCATATGATGCATATTCGTATGGTATTTGAGAAGTTGAGAGAAGAGAAATTGCTGATTAATTTGAAGAAATGCAGTTTTGTGAAAAAAGAGTTGGTGTATTTGGGGTTTGTAGTTTCAGGAGAAGGTCTAAAAATGGACCCAGAGAAGGTACAGGCTATCCTTAAATGGCCTACTTTAAAGAGTGCTACTGAGGTAAGATCTTTTCATGGTCTAGCTAGCTTTTATAGAAAGTTTATCAAAAATTTTAGCAGTATTTGTGGACCCTTGACTGAAACAATGAGAGGGGATAGAAAAGAGTTTAAGTGGACTAATGGGGCAGAAAAGAGTTTTCAATTGTTGAAACAAAAAGTTACAGAAGAACCTATTTTAGCACTTCTAGATTTTAATAAAGTGTTTCAAGTAGATTGTGATGCTAGTGGTACTGCAATAGGAGCTGTTATGAGCCAAGAAGGTAAACCTGTTGCTTATTTCAGTGAGAAGTTAAATGATGCCAAGAGGAAATATTCTATTTATGATCAGGAATTTTATGCTATAGTTTAGGCATTAAAAAAGTGGAAACATTATCTGCTTCCTAAGGAGTTTGTTTTGTATACTGATCATCAAGCTTTGCAATATTTGAATAGTCAAGGAAAATTGAATCAAAGGCATTTGAAATGGGTTGAGTTTTTGCAGAGTTATACATTTGTTTTGAAACACAGGAGTGGAAAGTCTAATAGGGTTGCAGATGCTCTTAGCAGAAGGCAACTATTGCTGACAGAAATGCAGATTGAAGTGGTTGGGTTCAAGGAACTCAAGAATTTGTATCCAGAGGATCCTGATTTTGGTGAAGCTTGGAAAGCTTGTACAGAACCTGTTACTTTAGATAGGACAAAATGGTTGGATTTCATCATCCAGGATGATATGCTATTCAGAGGGAGTCAGTTGTGCATTCCACGAAGTTCTATGAGGGAGAATCTCATCAAGGAGAAGCATAGCAGAGGATTGGCTGGACATTTTGGTCATGATAAAACCCTTGCTTTGGTTGGTGAGAATTATTATTGGCCACAATTGCAGCAAGATGTGAAGAAGTTTATACAGAGTTGCAGAGTATGTCAGATGGCGAAAGGAGTGAAGCAGAATATAGGATTATATCAACCATTACCCGTACCAGAGAAGCCTTGGGAGGATATCAGCATGGACTTTGTTCCTGGTTTACCGAGGACACAGGGGGGACATGATTCAATTTTTGTGGTGGTTGACAGATTTTCAAAGATGGCACATTTCATTCCCTGCAAGAAGACTAATGATGCTGTTCATGTAGCAGAATTGTTTTTCAGAGAAGTTGTGAGACTTCATGGTTTGCCAAAGACCATAGTTTCAGATCGGGACACTAAGTTTGTTGGATATTTCTGGCGAATATTGTGGAAGAAGCTAAAGACAGATTTGAAGTTCAGTTCATCACATCACCCACAGACTGATGGACAGACAGAGGTGGTGAATAGGAGTTTGGGAAATCTGCTGAGATGTTTGGTTGGGGATAAGCCAACAGGATGGGATTTGATTTTACCACAGGCAAAATTTGCATACAATAATTCTGTCAATAGAAGCACTGGTAAATCACCATTCTAGATTATATATGGAAGTAGTCCAAGAAATGCATCTGAGTTGAGAAAGATAGATAAAGGAGAAATAAGTAGTGTTGAGGCTGAGGATTTTGCAGAACATTTGAAGAACAACCATGGGGAGGTGAGAAAGTATATTACCAAGATGAACGCACAGTATAAGGCTAAGGCAGATGAGAAAAGGAGGTATAAGGAATTTCAGATTGGTGATGAAGTCATGGTTCATTTGCGGAAGGAGCGGTTTCCGGTTGGTACATATAACAAGCTGAAAATGAAGAAGTTTGGACCATGTAAGATATTGAAGAAGCATGATTCAGGAAATGCATATGAGGTAGAATTGCCTAGTGAGCTGAATATTTCACCAGTGTTTAACATTTCAGATCTGATAGAGTATCATGAAGGAGGTGTTGAAGATGAGATCACAATAGCATAGTGGAGTATTCCAGCAACTAGTTCAGACACTAAGGAGATCGAAGACATACTAGACAGTCATGTTGGTAGAAGCACAAGGAACAGGACATATGAAGAATATCTGGTCAAGTGGAAAGGACGACCTGTTGAAGATTCATCATGGCTAACAAAGGAGGAGGTTAACCATCTTGGTTTTTCCTCTGCACACCTGAGTCATGACAGGGTCACTTCTCAAATTACCCTGGGTGTCTGATGCAGGAGCATCCTGGGTGTAAGAGCAATCTTGCATCACCCAAAAATATTTCTATTTTTGAATTCAATAAGGGCTATCCTGTGCAGAGTTGCTATTTATGGAAAGTTACTATTTTTGGTAATTTCTGTATGTGCTCAGAATGATCTGATTTCTTTCTTGGAGGTTCATTTTGGTCATATAAGTCTGCCAGTAAAGTTTCATTTCTAGATCAAGTGTATGTTGGAAGATATTGAAGATTTTCGGTATTGGCAGCAGGGTACAGAAACTTTGAACTCAGTTTTGAAGGCTTTAGAGGCCCCGGATGAAGTTGAAAATTTGGGTGACGGGCACTTGCGTAGGTCAAGCCTGTAGAGAACTTCGTGGCATTTCTGAAATGGGGTTATAATAGCCGAGCGGGTCAACGGGTGATGACTTATGGTCTTCGGAAGTTGGGCCACCTGAAATGGCGAAAAATAATTTTCTTCAAAATTTCTGTTCGGGTTTCAAAAGTTATCTTGAGCTGACTATGATGTAATAAAATGAAAAATAAAATAATTCTAAGTTTTGTCGGCCTTATTGGCTAAAAATTCTGGAACCTTCCCAGGCGGTGGAAAATTGCCTATATAAGGAAGGCTGTATTATTGTCTTAGGCAGTTCAGAATAGTTCTAGGTAATAGTTCGAGGCTTTGTCCCACAGAATATTGTAAGGGAATGCCCATGTGGCTTTGCATATTGTAATTCTGAAAGTTTTTAATTCCACATTTGTGGAGATAATAAGAAGCCAATTTTATGTTCTTGCATATTGTTGTTGTTTCTCTATTTCTGTTATGTGTTTGTGGTATTAAGGGGAGCACCCTTCATCAGCATTATAGTGTATAAAGGATTAGGATTTTTAGGTTTAGCATTATTGAAAGTATTTGCAGCCAAGTGAAAATTAGCTTGAGTTTCTTTAAGAGGTAGCCCTTGAGGATAACTATAGGGAACCGCATGAAAAGTATTAGGATTTTTGTTGGATGAAGGATTTGTCAAAGATTTGAAAGACTCAAAAGCTTTAGAAAATGTATGGGTATTGGAGGAAGTAAGGGATGGAAGGGAATCATCACAAGACAAAGGTTCAACATTAACATAATCATGCTCGAGAGTGTAATCTTTATTTTCAGCATGAGAGTTCTTAGAAGAAAGATTCTTATAGCATTTACATTTTAGATTAGCGTGGAAATATTTCTCTTCCTCAAGTGAAGTAGATGTATCATCTAGGTATTGTTCATAGAAATCATCAAAATCTCTTTCAAAATTAGAGTCATATGGATCACCATCATGATCTATCCAATGTGATGACCCATTTCTAGTAAGCATGAGCACATGATGTGGAGGAATCTTAGGAATAGAGGTGTCATAGGTATCACTATATTGTCCATCATCATAGTCATCATAGTCATCATAGATGGGTTTATCACTCTTCATGGGAGAGGTATCACTAGGAATATCATATTTATCATCATGGTATGTCTTGAGATGAGGAGTAAGACTGTTGGGAGAAGTAGAAGAGGAATGAGATTGTGAAGAAGAGGAAAGTGAAGACCTAGTGGAGGAAGAAGACTGGGATAATGAGGAATGTGAATAATATCTAGAAGAGTCATGGTAAGAATTAGAAGATGAAGAATGTTTAGAAGAATAAGGTTGTGATATGATCATGTCTATGATCGTAGCAAAGGCATCTGATTCATTCAACTTTTCTTCTATTTTTTGTTATAATTTTATCACCCATGAGATATCTAGAAGGACTATTGGAGGAATAGAACTCTTCTAATTGAGCAATGAGTTTGAGATCATCTATTTTCAAGAGAGGTTCCATAACAAGATAGTTGAAATTTATGGTTTTGGAGGAGGAGGAACCAAGCATGGAAGTGACAGAAGAGATGAATAGAAGAAGGTAGACTAGATAATAAGAGGAAAAGAATCAAGAAGACGTGAAGAGTTTCCCATGGGAGTGGAAGACTAGAAAAACATGAGAAATATGGAAGAAAGAAGACCAAGAGTCCTTTTGTACAACTTGATACCATTTAAGTTCATTTGAATGTTGAGCAACATGTCATAGCACCTAAGATCTGACCTAGACCGACTAAGAGAGACTGGAAAAGACACAAATCAGCTTCGGATTGCAGATAGTAATAAGATGACAAAATGATCCTATGCGATGGTTCACATGGTAGTAAAATGATACAATTTTCCCAGATGATATTTTGCACAAAGCAGTGTGATAGTTTCCAGACAGTTGATGCGATAATATCTAGGCAGGTGGTGCAATAGATGTGTAGTATCATATGATATTTGACCAGTGAGTTTGTAAATCTTAGTTTTGAAGGCAATTTGACCAAAGTTGTAGTTTGATGATTTCAATTTCTCAATTTGGAATGTGATAACAGTAGAAAATAGATAGGTTTGCAAATAGTAAGTGATCAAACATGTCATAAAACACTTGAACAAGGGCAAAGGCAACCTTGTCAAGACATGCACTTGGGATATAAAAACAAAAAATAATCCTATGAACACTACTATGATGTTTGATGTTAAAGAATCTTTACACAAGTAGATCACAACGTAGACAATTCAGGCACTTGCTAGCCTAGAGAGACAGGCTCAATACTCAACAACTTGGCCCACACTTGATGTCCCGTTGCCTCACACAAAGTGGTTTCTCACAATAGATATTGGCTTTTTCATGGAAGTGCCAATGACACAACCAAAGGAACATAGATGGTAAGTAAAATCTTGGGGTGATCCAGGTTAGTCCACTAGGATCGATCCTTGTACCAAGATGTTGAGCGGAAAAATTAGGTAGCTTCTATCTACGGTTCATAATAAGGGAATCCATTCACAATACACCTCTTGCTCCCTAAAGGGACTCCTTACCTTGTGGCAAGTAATGAACCTCGTGGCCACAAGAGTACCTTAAGCATTCTTGCTTAGCATTTTCCTCATGGTCACAATCCAACAAGTACTCACACTAAGTGAAGACAAGTACTACGTCTACCAAGTTTTTGTGTCCTTGATAGCCTTGAGTTTATAGTGGGTTGGAATAGCTGGGTATTAGCTTATTCCCACTTGGGTTGTTCCCCTTGATTGCTCAAGACAAGGCCTACTAAAGGATTCTAAACTAAACAAGAAGTGGATTAACCTTTGAGGGTCAAGATTTCTGGTTCACCTCAAGGGTGAAGAGCATACTCTCCTATCTCAAAAATATTTCCCAAACACACCAAGCAATGTTTAATTAGCCCTCTTGCTTTTGAAATCTAAAGATGGGTCAATATTTTTGGTTCACCACAAGGGTGAAGACAATACTCTCCTACCACCAAAAGACTCTAATAACAAGATATTAAGTGCCTAATAAATAATGAGCTAGTATATGCCACACTTAAAAAAATGAAAGCAAAGAACAAGCACTTGATTGTTTTTATGCTTTGGGCAGCCCTGCAAGAAGGATTATTAGCCCTTTTTCATTTGAAGCTTTGACATGCGTTCTTTTTAGAAAATAATGCAAGCAACTAGGGCACACCTACAAACACAACTTTTTAGGCCCACAAAGGTTAGTACAACAAAAACTGAGTATAATCTAAAAATGAATCTCTGTCATAACACATCAAGTCAAAACCTATAAGAAAACAAATCCAAATCTTGCAAAGAAAGCACCAAAATTGGTCACTGCCAGGCCTAGGTGACAGTTCTATCATAAAAATTTTCCAACGATACTTCACAGTATAGGATTGTGATACTTTTGTTTTGTATGATAGTTTGCACTATATCTAGGCAACAGAGTTCTATATGGCTATGTGATAGAGTCTTGTATGGTTGCATGATACTTTTACAAGAAAAGTATCATGCGGGTATGTAATAAACTATTGTACGACACTAGAAAAATATCACACAATACTCTATCAGAAAAATGCAGAAAATAGCTGAGAACAACAAGATAAATATGATGAAAAATTAGTAGAAATGCATGAAAGGAAAGGAAAAAATAGAGTTGTTCCACCCCATGGTGGGTACCCAAAATGTACGCTCAAAATGTGCACTTCTCTAATTCATTAATTCCAAGAGCATCCATGAATTGGAAACCTTGAGAAAGTGATCTAGAGCTCCCTAGGCATGGAGTCACAAGAGTGTTTAGAATGCTCTCAGCTAGAGCTATTAAGCATATAACCTTGCTAGTAAATCATGCAATGGGAGATTCAAAGAGACAAGGGCAAGAATTCCAATATCCTCAAGAATCAAAATGGAAATGCAATGCAAGCTATGCTAGAATGAAGATGCAAGAATGCAACTATGCTATAAAAGTATTACAAGCCTTTGCTAATTAAACTATGTGGGTTAAGCTAGAACATGAAAGGAAACTAAACTAAAATGCCATGAGAATGCAAGAATGAAGACTAGAATGCAACAAGCTCTCCAAAACTCCAAAGTCACCAAGAAAACCTACAGCACAACATTAGCATCAAGAGGGGGATCCTTTGAATGAGAAAAGAGCTCTCCTTTTAAAGATAAATGGGCCATAGAGATTAAGAGGAAAAAGATTTGATCAAGGGTGGAGTTTTAAAGTGGGAGAAATCCATGTGCACAAGTCTCCTCCAATGAGAAAGAAGTGTTGACTTTTGTGCCCCATGTGAGACAAAAAGGCATTTTCTTCTTTTTATAAAATAGGAATAATGTTTTATTTGTGCAACTTAAGATAAGAGGTAAGTGGGGGATTTTTATTTAATAAAAGGGGAGGAAATTCCTTTTAATTAAATAAAAACTTAGGATAAAATGGTTAATCCATAGAATACAAATGAATAAATGATAGAATTAGGATTTGATCAAGGAAATTGATTTGATGAAAATATTGATTCAGGAAATTGATAAATTGAAGAATGGGCCCCAAAGTCTAGGTGACCATTTTAGGGTGCATACAGCTGTGAGTATCCTTTACATACCAATATTTCTTTATTCCTCACAACCTCTCCTTGTTCATTCATCTTGTTCCTTAATACCCAATTAGTTCCTATAACATTCTTATCTTTATGTCTAGGGACTAATTCCCAAGTCTTGTTCTTTTCAATTTGATCTAGTTCCTACATCATAGCTTTAATCCAATGTTCATCTTCATAGAATTCACTAGTAGATTCAGGTTCAATTTGAGAAATTAAACACAATTGTTCTTGTACCTTATTTCATGTCAAAACTCCTTTGTCTATGCTAAAAATAATTTTTTGAACAACATGATTTCTTGATAGATTCCTATTAGGTGTCACTGCCTCAGTTCTTGCTTCAACTATAGGTTCTTCTATGATTTCCTCAATGTATCTTTCATTCTAAAAATCACTCTTAGTTTCATAGAGTAATTCATTTTTTGGATTAATTCTAGGATGAGTTCCTTCATCTGATTCATAATCAAGAATTCTTTCTTGAATTTTAAACTTTTCACCAACTTTAACATTTGCGCTCTGAACAATAGTTTTAGTTTTTTTATTGAAACAACTATAGGCTTTTCTTTTCAATGAATAACCAAGAAATATACCTTCATCACTTCTAGGATCAAACTTTGCAATGTCATCGTCTCTCTTAATATAACATTTACTTCCAAAAATTCTAAAATACTTAACTGATGGTGCATGTCCAAACCATAATTCATAAGGTGTCTTGTCTGTGTCTACTCTAATCTATACTTTATTCATGGTGTATACTATTGTATTCACTACTTCTCTCTAGAATATCTTTGCCAAATCATTTTCAAATAGCATGGATCTTGCTGCATCAGTTACTGACCTATTTCTTCTATCTATAATACGATTTTGTTTAGGTATTCTAGGGGATGAAAATTATCTCTTAATGCCATTCACTTCACAAAAAGTGTTAAATTCTTTCGAAGTAAATTCTCCATCTCTATCTGATCTCAAACATTTAATCTTCATTCCAAATTCATTCTCAACTTTGTTTTTAATTACTCTAAACTTATCAATTGCCTCAGAATTTTCTTTAAGAGATGTAATCCATATCATTCTTGTAAAATCATCAACAAGAATCATAAAATACCTTTCTCCATAGAATCCTCTAGTCCTTGTGGGACTGCTCAAATCTGTATGAACAATTTCCATCTTCTCTACTCTTGTTAAATTATTGCTAGGAAATGAGCTTCTCTTTTGTTTAGTCATAACACGTTCTTTGAAAATCATGTTAGTAGGTTTCATAATTTTAGGCAAATCTCTTACTGCAAGTGTAGTACTTAATTTCATAATATTATCAAAGTTTATATGAAAAAATCTTTTGTGCCATAAGCAGTTGTCATCAATCTTAGAAATCAAGCATGTCATCTTAGTAGGATTCAACTAAAATACATTGCCTCTGGTTCTTGATCTAGTACCAATAAAATTACCATCCTTGTCTTTAATTACACAAGTTTTTTCAGTAAACCAAACTTGATATTTCTTATCAACTAGCTGTCCAACACTCAAAAGATTATGTTTCAATCCATCCAAAAAGAAAACATCATCTATTTTAGTCTTACCATCAAGAGTAATAGATCCTATTCCTTTTATCAAACAAGGTGCATTGTTTCCAACTCTGACAATTCCTCTATCATAATTGTTAAACTTTATGAATTTCTTCATGTCTCCAATGATATGATGTGAATAACCACTCTCTATAATCCAATCAAATTTCTTTTCTACTTGAGAAATGAAATCTTTTTCTCCCTTAACTTTTGTCTCAGGATTTTCTTCTTTTATTGCTACTTATCCTATATCATGATTCTCATTATCACTTTTACTTAGAGATTTCTCCATACTAGATTCAAATTCTTCATCATTAGCATAGTAACATTCTTTAGATTTTCTAGGTTTAAAGTTCTTTCTATACTTCTTTACTCTCTTAGGACATTTAGATGCAAAATGACCATATTCTTGACAAGTCCAACATTTAAAAGTTTTCTTACCATCTGATTCTCTTTTTAGAAGAAAGGAAATTCCTTCTTCAATCTTCATGTCTTCTTCATTTTTGGATCTGCTAGTACTAGCATAATGTCTTCTTACACTAATTCTTCTTGACAAAATAGGGCAAATACTAAGTGCACTGAATGTTGTCTCCATTCTAAGTAGATCTCCTGATTGTCTCAAGTTCATCTTTGCTACTTCTAGTCTTCCAAGAAGGGTTTCTCTAGTGAAATTCTTAGTACATGGTATAACTTTCTCAATCATCTACATTTTTTTCTTAAATGCAGGAGTCAATATCCTTAGAATTTTCCATATTACTTCATTCTCTATCTTGATTCCTTCACAAGATTTTATACCTACAACAATTTTTGACATTCTACCAATATAGATTCTAACAGATTCATCTTCCATCATTCTTATATCTTTAAATACACATATCCAATTATGTAATATAACTTTCTTTGCATGTTCATCACCTTAAAAGTAGATTGTAAAGCTAATCAAATTTCATGAGATGTTTTTAGATATTTTACCTGACTATACTCATTTTCTGGAAGGGTTGACAAAAGTGTTGGCAAGTTGACTACACTAGTGTATATGACTTAATATAGTGTTTTCATTATGGAAACAAATTCATATAGTGTTTTAGAGTCAGGGCACTTGATGAGAAGATAAAAAATTGGCTAAGTGTTGAAGACTGGAAAGTGTACATAGTACCTGAAGGTCGGAGCATCAGTATATTTGAATACAATATAATTATGGTAGGCACCCTAGAAGTTAAGTTGGTAGCATTATAGTCATGCTAAATCTAAGAGTGCATGATTAGAAGATTCAGTATGAAGAAGATACAGAGAGTTCAAGTTGCACAGATAGTGAATGCCAGAGAAGAATAGAGCAAGCAACTGACTGTTGGTATTTTGGTTTGCAATCATATTATCATGTTTTAAAGGCTATGTGCCTATTTTAATTAGGTTTCCAACATGTAATTATGTTTTTTTGTAAAAATTCTTGAGCCAATTCAATTGGAAGCATTGTATGTAATTGGTTAAAGGGTCGACCTAGTTATTTGTTTTGTATGAGCATATAAATATTAGATGTGCCCACTGTAATTAGGATGAGAGTTGATATAGAGTTGAGACAAGTAGAGAAGAAGTGTACAAAGATTTGATAAGATGTATTAGAGCTTTGCAAGAGGTCAAAGCATCAACACATCAAAGGAAATGATTAGACAAGTAGTGTCATAGTGAAAATTCATCCAACAAATATAGTGTGTATCTGAGATCAAAAGGTTGTAGCCTTCACCACTTGAGAAGTGACCTCTAGGATAGTGCATCCACACCCATAATAGGGTTTATTATGAAAGACTCCTAATAGGGTCTGACCCTTGACAAGGTCACTGTACTAAAAACATTGTAAAGAAACTCCTAACACAGTTAAGGATCTTCTAACAAGGATCATAAAACACTAGTACATAATATTAGTGCGTATCAATTCTCATTGGAGTTTTTACCTATTTGGGTTTCCCCATAACCATATTGGTGTTATGTGTTGATTTCATGTTTCATGTTTATGTTGATGTTCATTTCAGTATTTAAGTATTCAATTTCAGTTTAAAGAATAAAGAAAAAAGATAAAATATAATGAACACTAATTCACCCCCCTCACTTCTTAGGCTTCTCATTCCTAACAATTTGTATCAGAGCTCTAGTCCTCAGAAAAGAATTTTAACCACTTGAGGAGATCAAGGAAAAATTAGAAATGAAACATCTAAAAAAAAATCTTGAAGCTTCTCTTGAAGACCTGGACAGATCTGAAAAAGAAATTGGAAAACTAAAAGAAAACATCAGTGATGCTCAAGTAGTCATGAAAAGGCTAAGAAAGGATTTGAAAGAATGCTCTACCAGTGATTTAGGGATAATGATCATGAAACTAAATGAAGAAAATTCATCTCTAAAAGAACAGATTGAAGAATTGGATGATAAGATGACTAACAATCAGGAAGTCTATGATGAATAGATCAAAGAGAACCTTCAAGTCAATGAAGAATTGAGGCAAGAAAACATGGAAATCTTGGAGCTAAGGAACAATAAAGAAAGCTTGGAATTTGAATTGAAAGAGCCAAAGAATCACATTGATAAATTGCACACTAGTTCTGATTCGATAGAATCTCAGTTGTATGCAAGAAGACTTAAAGGTGATACTAGATGCATTGGATACAATGAAGAACAAAATCATATTGACAACATGTTAGCAAGAATGAAAGCACTAAAAGACACCTCAGATACTAAGGAGACTAGAAGTCAGAGTAAAGATCATGTTGAACTATCCAACAATGAGTGCAAGCCAGTGGATCAAACTTGTTATGCATGTAACAAGCATGGACATATAGTAAGGAATTGTATAGAGGTAAGACCTTTCAATGGTTACTATTATTCATGCAATAAATTTGGTCGTAGAGCTATGAATTGTAAGACAAGTCAGAAGAACAAGACTTAGGATAATCAAAGAAATCAAAATCAGCCAAATACAAGAAGTTCTCAGAATATTACATGTTAGATATGTAACTATAATGGTCACTCAACAAGACAATGTAAAATGGTTACCCATGTTAATGTGCCAAGGAATATAAGGCCTCCAATCATTTGTCACTCTTGTAAAAAGGCTAGACACATCTTAAAGTTTTGTAGATCAAGGATGCAAGGTTAGGAAAGCCCTAAAAAGCTAGAAGAACCAATATTGGATACTGAAGGAGAAGTCAAGTTTGTGAAAGATTCAGAGGATGTGAGCTTCATTTTCTTAGAGCCAAAGAAGGATAAGGTTGATGAGAATGTATTGAATGCATCCATAGTGGACGCACCCTCTACATCTAGATGAATTGCCCTTAGGGTCATAGGGGGAGCTAATTTATCTCTAAACCCCTACACGGCTAGTATACTCACCCTCAGAGTATGCACCTTTGGAATTAAGCTTTTGGAGACTAGTAGAACCTATGTGAAAGACCACACTAGCCAATTGTTTATAGAATGAAAGTTAGAAATTTTCAGTGACAACCTGGTTTATGTGGCAAGAATTAATGGTAGAATTCCTACTTTAAAGTACACATAAGTTTGTATATCTCTCATTGCATTCAAATTTGGAGTGATTGTAGAGTAGAAGATCCCTAGCATTTGATTGTGAAGAATTGCAGATTGATTCATTAGTGATTAGCAGTACATTTGATCAGTAGCAGAAACCCTAGTTCACCACACTGATTCAAAAGTCTTTAAGATCATTTGGAAAGAGATATACAAGTAATTAATGGCTACTCCCATTGTATTTGATGTGGTAGAGAAGATGAGATTTTTGTTTAAGAGGTGTCTATTTAAATCCACACTAGATGACCAAGAAGGTGCATTCTCCCACACTCCCATTGGTGTTATGCATGTGGAAGACATTAGGGCATGCATACATTGCAAAAAGGAACCAGTAGATTTGGACAGAATAAGAGCGCACATGGAAACAATGATGAAACCTGATAAAACCTTCATGGATGAGTATGCATAGTGTAATAATCATCCTATAGTGGAATATGCTATGGCATATGAGTTCAACGAGTCAGAATGGATCAAGATCCTACTTAGTAGGATCCATGATGACCTATTTTGGATAGGTGAAGTGGTCAGGATTACATGAGACCTAATTCATGAGATGACATGCACCTCAAGGATAGGCACCATTCTTCCAATGAGAAAGGATGTGAGAAAACTTGTTGAGAAAACATGAAAATCAAGAAGTGATAGGTGTGGAATGAATATAGAGAATATTGAGAAAAATGACATCAAATTGATATCCATGATACTGGGGTATAGGTTTCAACACACTAGCAGGGTGAATAGTGTGTCTGCGGCCATAATTCTTGCAACAATAAGACTTGTGAAAGAGAATGGAGAGTTCAATCTATGTGAGATCCTATACACACAACTAATAGACAACATCAAAGCTATTAAACATGACAAGACCAAGATATTTAGATTTGGGTCTTTGATCATATACATGTACTTCCACATTCTTGGAAAGGTGTTAGATTTGTACCTAGAAAAGACTATTCCTACTATGCCACATATATCCTTCAAGGTATCTAATGAGAGCACACTAAGAGATTACATGACTCTAGAATTGAAGACATTTAGGGTCAAAATACAAATGAGATATAGGATTCTAGAAAGGATTGTTGAGAAATACAAGGACAATTTATTTCATGGTGGAAACTGATACAACATGTATGGAAGTAGTTGAGCCAAGGACAAAGTGGATTCATCCACTTGGATATGAGGTTGAGGATCCAATCCTAGAAGCATATGCTCAAGTACTATTATCAGCACCTAAAGACCCTAATGGTCCAAGATGGGGAGCCTATGAAGAGAAAACAAGAGAAGTTGATGTAGTTTTGAACAGTGTAACAATAGAAAGGAAGGTTGCCAAGGTTACTTCAGAGATTTTGAGAATTCATGGACTATCAAAAGAAGATTTAGACAAAACAAGGCAAGAGAAGATTGCTTTGGAAATAGAGAGTGCAACTACAACAAAGATAGAATTTGAGGATCCAAAGATGAAGAAAGTGGAAATAGAGAAATCAGATGACAAGAAGGGTAAAATTGATATTACTCCTCTTGTGCCCATAGTAATAGATGACCTCACTACTCCTCCTAAGTATAAGGCAATGCATAAGAGGAATAAAGAGATTAGCATTGGTCATCCATCCTTGCGAGTAACAAGGAACAAGAAGAATACTCAAGAACCCTCAGAAGTAAGCTTCAAACCTAGTCTCAGTGTGTTAAGTGCAAGGATTGTTGATGAAGGATAGATCAACTAGGAAAGTTCTATGAGAAGTATAGTGAAATTGACAAATAAAAAATCCATGGAATAATTGTCAAACATATGCTAAAGTTCAAAAAGACTATCCTAGAACTACAAACTATGATTCCAGATAATGTGTGGAACATATTAGAATTCCTAAAGAGATAATCAATAGAAGAAGATTTGAGAATAAGAGAGAATATCATAGATGAGATTTTTCCAGTTTGTTCTCTAGAGGAGAAAAATTTATTATTAGATCTAGTAAAGCCACACCTCAGAACAAAAACAAGAACTTTACACATAATGGACAAAAACTTTGAGTTATTTGCAAAGGAAATAAAGAAAGCCTTTGAGAAGGTTTTCATGAATAGGCACATGTATCTAGCTACTATTCCCATAGCTCAAGTACCCACAAAGGTTGAAAAAGAGTCAAAGAGCATAAATGTACCATCTAGAGGTCCACAAGATTCAACGCATACAATTAATGCATCTAAAGAGGTAGATAAGTTTGCACCCATAACAAAGACACTCAAGGATGACTCAATTTTTATTAACAATATAAAAGTTACTATGGAGGCCAAAGACATGGATTTGGACAATTTTGAAGAAGCCTTTGTAAGCACTCAAGAGGCTTAGAACTTATGTAGTAACACCCCTCCTAATCAACAATAAATATTGATTGAGGATATAACTGATGAAAATGAAGAAAAGGTGATAGAAAAAGAAATAGAAAAAGAGAAAGAAAATTTAAAAGAAGAAAAAGTAGTAGAAGAGGTAAAAAGAAGTGAGCCAACAAATAAGCCATATGTTGAAATGCTAATCAAAGTAAAACAAGAAGTAGAGGACAACACTCCTATCACTCCACTACCCTTAGCAACATTGTTGTCAAGCTTGACACCTCACACAACCAGTTTGGATTCATGGGGAGAAGAAGACCTGATCAAGATTAGTGTCTTAGCTATGGAGAGGGCCAAGGAGAAATAGGTAATGTGAAATCTCCTATTTGTTGAGTCAGTGAACATATTGAACAACCCACTACCATCAGACAAGAAAGTACCTAAGGTTAGTATAGTTGATGATGTTAGAAACATCCTCATAGCCTTTAAGACTACTTCTGCCAACTTGGAAGAATCTGCATCTCAAGTTGTAGAAGAGAAGTACATGAAGAAGAGGATCAGTGAGTTGGTTAGTAACTTTAAACTTGACCTGAGCTCACTAAAGCTTGGACAAGCATCTTTGAAGGAGTTTGTAGCAAGTGGTAGAAAGATTATTGCTGACTGTATGGATCAGGACAAGTTAATTGATGACCATTTCAAGAAAATACAAGAGGTAGAAGCTATGATAGAGAAAGTAAAGAAATTGGTGAAAGACCCATCCACTAATGTAAATGTGCAATAATGTATATCAAGGAAAAATTGACAAGATGGAGAAGGTAGAAAAGGAGATGTCAAAAATAAGAGCTAGGCAGACTCAACTTAGAAATACTCTTGTGCCCTTACTAGATATACTCAATCAAAATATCAAAGAGATAGATGCCACCATGGTGACATATGATCATGATCCTAACACATATTTGGAGAAGATGGAGAAGCTATAGTATGCATTATGCCCCCATCTCCAGATTGTTAATTCACTGATTACATTTTGGAAAAAAGAGATCCAAAACTTACAAATAGCATATCTGGATGTTCTCTCATTGTAAGTTTTTGTAGATACAGTTTTGCAAAACCTTTTTCATTAATGTCAAAGGGGGAGTATGTATAGAATATGGAGTTATAGATATCTAAAGTAGATGTACAGTAAAGAATATAAGGGAGATATAAGATAGAGTATAACAAAAGTTTTTTGTATAAGACAACAGTTAGTAATTGTGCCATATTCCTTTGTTGCCATCAATGACAAAGGGGGAGACTATTGGAAAGTTGACTACACTAATGTATATGAATTAATATAGTGTTTTCATTATGGAAAAAAAGTCATATAGTGTTTTAGAGTCAGCACACTTGATGAGAAGTCAGAAATTGGATAAGTGTTGAAGACTGGACAGTGTACAAAGTACTTGAAGATCAGAGCATAAGTGCACATGCATACAACAAAATTATGGTATGTTCCCTAGAATTTAGGTTGGTAACATCATATTCATGCTAAGTCTAAGAACTCATGATCAGAAGATTCAGTATGAAGAAGATACAAAGAGTTCAAGTTGCACAGACAGTGAATGCTAGAGAAGAAGAGAGAAAGCAGTCGACAATTGGTATTTTGGTTTGCAATTATATTAATATGTTGTAAATGATATGCACCTATTGTAATTAGGTTTCCAACATGTAATTATGTTTTTTTGTAAACACACTTGAGCCAATTCAATTGGAAGTGTTGTATGTAGTTGGTTAAAGGGCCGACCTAGTTATTTGTTTTGTATGCACATATAAATATTAGATGCACCCATTGTAATTAGGATGAGAGTTGATATAGAGTTGAGAAAATTAGAGAAGTTTTCAAAGAGATGATAAGCAGTGTCACAGTGACAGTTCATCCAATAGATATAGTGTGTATCTGAGATTAGAAGGTTGTAGCCTTCACCACTTGAGCAGTGAGCTTTAGGATAGTGCATCCACACCCCTAATAGGGTTTATTGTAAAAGAATCCTAACAAGATCCAACCCTTGACAAGGTCACTATACTCACATTTTAAAGAAACTCCTAATAGGGTTAAGGATCTTCTAACAAGGATCATAAAACACTAGTACAAAATATTACTGGGTGTCAATTCCCATTGAGGTTTTTACCTATTTGGGTTTCCCCATAACCTTATTGGTGTTATGTGTTGATTTCATGTTTCATGTTTATGTCGATGTTCATTTCAATATTTAAGTATTCAAGTTTAGTTTAAAGAATAAAGATAAAAGATAAACTACAGTGAACACCGATTCACCCCCCCCCACCCCCCCCCCTCTCAGTATCCCCATTCCTAACAAAAAGTACTTCTCTAAAAAGTATGTTACACATGAATATATCTCTCTCCTCATTAGTACATTCTTAAATTTTGTCTTCATCCATGATAGTCCTCTTATTCTTTGTGATTAACTAGTATCTTGGTCCTAAACATAGCAAATGTGTCTTCATCTTTTCTTTGTAGATATCAAAGTTAACTCCATGAAACTTAGGGCTTTCTTTTCTAAAATGACTCTCTATGGATCTCCTTAAGTTGTTAAACTTTTCCTTCAAGGACCTGCCGCTTTGATAGAAATTATTAGAAAGTAAAGTCTACCAAGATAAATGAGAGGGGGGGGGGTGAATTAGTTATCATATAAATACAACTTTTATCCCCTTTAACATATTTTAAAAATTTTATCAACAACCATAAAAAGATATAAATACACAATGACATAATAACACAAGATATGTTGACTAGGGAACCTCTTGATCAAGGAGTAAACCCTGGTGGGAATGATGCCCATAAAAGATGCACTAATATGAAATTTCCTTATGAGAGGATGGAATTTGTTAGGAGTCTTATGAAATACATTCAGTACATCTGAATCTCTATTAGGAGACTTTGAATCTCTATTAAAATATTCTAACCCTGTTTGGAGTTATGGAAGACAGAAGGACCCACTACCCAAATAGCTTCAAGGGAAAGATCACTAAACACACTATCCAACTAATCTCTATATTACTCAACAAAATAATATCAAAATATTACTGATCTCAACAACTTATCACTTCTCCTCTAACTGTGCCAAACCACACCAACTGCTTCATCAAATCTCAATATAGAATCTCTATACTTCACATATCCTCTTATAACATTTATTGCTCAATTCCACAATTCACTTTCACATACTACTAAAAAATATTACATTACAACAAGGAAAACATTCCTTCCTTTATAACACACTCAAATAATTAAAAATGATTCAGGATACAAATTACAAAATAAAATCTTCCACATGTTACACAAAATTCTACATTTACATAAAAATGTCAGCTTCCAATTAAGCTAATTCTTCACTTGTTTGACCTGTGACCTTGCTATCATGTCCACATCACAATTATCATATATTCATCATTTGTACAACCTCTCATTCTCAAATTCTATCTTGATTAGGAGATATCATTTGTTTTCCACAAACCGCTTCTCAGGAACACTACCTAAATACTACTTCCACCGAATTACACATAACTGTCATGAATAATTAAATTTCCATATGCACTCTTAACCACAATCTTAGGAAACATCATAGATTAATTCCTAAACTCCACATAGCTTGATCTTTAATATCCAACATGTGCTAATACAAACATTGTTTTCTTCTCTATTAATATCCAATAGATCATTGTGTTGACATCAATGACAATCACAATCATGAATGCAACAACTACTATAGAATGGATGCAAATACTCCCCCATAGGATATATTCAACATTCATTCCTAACAATGACACCTAACTTGAATCTAACAAGAAATAATTGTTGGAAATAATTCTCTGAAGAAAATTGCTACTCAAATTATGTATTGTCTTTGATGTCACACAATGTCATAGTCTATGATAATCAGTACCTACCGAGCTCAGTCGGTCTACCTGGTAGTAAAATTAGTGCTTACTGAGTTCACTTGGTTATTAAAAAAAAATAGCATTTACCGAGTTCACTCGGTTATCAAAGAAAATTTAGTGTTTACCAAGTTTAGTCAGTTGTCAAAGAAAAGTTAGCACTTACCGAGTTCAGTCGGTTATCAAAGAAAAAAGATTATCAGTGTTTACCGAGTTCCCTCAGTCTCCAAAAGATTGTAGAAAGTTATGGTCACCGAGCACTGTCGGCCCTTGAAGGATCTTCGCAAATAAAGTTTTCTTAATTCAGCCGACTGTTATACTAAGTAATGCCGATTTGACAAATCTAAAATCATATAAATAAAAGGTCAAATGTGAAAGATGAATAAAGAATTATAGAAGAAGATATATAGAAGAAAGACAGGAAAGGTGTGTGTGAAATTGTGAAGGATGATTAGATATCCTTGAGGAGTAGCAGAGATATATTCGATCAGGAAGGATCACACTTATACAGAATAGAGATCTGTAATCAGCAAGGCAGTTGCATTATTACACAGGTCATTTTCATTGTTACCTTTTTATTATTGTAACAGTGAATTCTAAATCTCTTAACCGAGTTGGTTTAACAACCATATTGTAAATCCTCTAACAAGGTGACAATTCCATTGAATTATTTTCAAGACCTCTTACCAGGCCACTCCTAGCAGGCTGATTAAATCCTCTAACAAGGTCACACCTAATAGTGTGTTTTGTAACCTTTTACCAGGTTGGCTTCTAATCGGGCATCACTTCAGAAAAGTGAAAATCAGTATCTAGATACATTGGTGGTTTTTTTCCCATATTGGGTTTCCATGTTAAATCTTGTGTCTCTTGTGTTCTTAATAGTTATCTTAATCATATACAAATGGTGATGAATATTTAAAAGATAATTTTGCTAATACTTTTTGCATCTACAAAGTTACTGCAATCTATTTACCGAGTGTTAAACAGATAATATTCATGAAGATATCCTAAGGGATCTAGAAAGAAATAATTGTGAAGTGTTTTATGGTTGACTGATTCACCCCCTCCTCTCAGTCACTTCATCCATATTCCATCAATTGGTATCAGAGCTTTTGGTGCTTACAAGAAGGGTTTCAAGGACCTAAGCTAAAGATTAGGATGTCTTACAAGAGGGAAATTCCAAAGCTTAACAGAGATAACTTTTCAGCATGGCAAGGTCTCATGAGACTTCATCTGGCTTCCATTGGTGATTCAAGATGCAAATACATTGTTGAAGAATACACAGTTTCTACTAGTACATTAACTGTTGAAGACATTGTAGAGAAAAAGAATCATAACACCATGATGATAGACAATGCATCAGCTCTTAGCTATGAAGAATTTGATGAAATTAAAGAATGCACTATTGCATATGAAATGTGGATCAATCTGAAGAAAATATATGGTGGTGATGCAAATGTGAAAAGTGATGAAGGAATATTCTTAGGATATTCTAGCAAAAGCAAGGCATACAAATGTCTGAACTTATCTACTCACAAAGTCATAAAAAGTATACATGTAAAATTTGATGAGTTTGTAGAAAAGACTGAAGAAGAAAGCAAAAGGGAACCTGAGAACTATAGAAGATTCATTTACATTGAACCTGAAACATTGGCAGACACAACTATCAATGAGGAAACTATATCTACCGAGCCTAGCACAGTAACCGAGTCATAGGAAGAAGTTCAAACTGAGTCATAGGAAGAAGTTCAAACTAAGTCATAGGAAGAAATTCAAACCGAGTCTCATCCTAAAGTTACCGAGCAAATATCTACCGAGCCCGAGCAACCTGAAGAAGAGATCCTAGAAGACAACAACATGAATCATTCAAAAAGAAAGGACCTATACTAGCCAAATATGTCAGAAGGCATCATACACCAGATCAAATCATTGGAAACAAATCAGATGGTACTATGACAAGAAGCAAGCTAAAAGGTACATGTCTACTTACTGATTTTGAACCTAGAAATATCAAAGATGCATTGAAAAATGAAAGTTGGATTGAAGCAATGAATGAAGAATTAGAACAAATACAAAAGAAAAAAACATGGACTCTTGTACCTAGACCTAAAGATAAGAATGTAATTGGAACAAAATGGGTATTTAGGAATAAGCTGAATGAAGACGGTCAAGTATCTAGAAATAAAGCTAGATTGGTATGTAAAGGTTATTCTCAAGAAGAAGGTATAGATTATGGTAAAACTTTTTCTCCTGTTGCAAGATTAGAAGGTATAAGAACTCTACTTGCTTATGCAGCACATAAAGGATTTAAGGTATATCAGATGGATATAAAATTTGCATTTCTCAATGGAATTCTTGATGAAGAAGTCTACATTGAACAACCTGAAGGTTTTGTTGATCCAGATAAAAAGGACATGGTCTACAGGTTACACAAAGGATTGTATGGTTTGAAACAAGCTCCTAGAGCATGGTATGAAAGACTCCATAACTATTTGATTCAGATTAATTTCAAAAGAGCCAATGATAACAACAATCTATATATTAAAGAAGGACCAGATGACAAAATTGTATTGGCAGAAATATTTGTAGATGATACTATATTTATAGGCAATGATGATTAGTGCAAAGAATTTTCAAAGCAGATGAACAAAGAATTTGAAATGTCTATGTTTGGTTTAATAAAATTCTTTGTTGGTCTTCAAATTCAGCAAAGCAAGAATGGTATATACATTACTCAATCTATATACATTAAGGAAATGCTTAAGAAGTTTGGTATGGAAGATTCGAAACCAATTGGTACACCCATGTGTACTGGACTGAAACTTACCAAAAATGATGATTCAAAAGAAGTAGATCAGACCTTATACCGATCTATGATTGGAAAATTGCAGTATGTAGTACATACAAGACCTGATATTACCTTAGCAGTCGGTATAGTAGCTAGATTCTCAGCTAAACCTAAGGAAAATCATATGATTGAAATCAAAAGAATCTTAAGGTACTTAAGAGGAACTGAAGAATATGGTTTGTGGTATAAATTTGGAGGCAATCTAGACTTAAAAGTGTTTACTGATGCTGATTGGGTAGGGAACATTGATGACAGAAAAAGTACAAGTGGAGGAGCATTTTTTCTTGGAAAAAGACTGGTATCCTGGACCAGTAAAAAGCAAAATTGCACATCTCAATCCACAGCTAAAGCAGAATATGTTGCTGCTATAGTAAATTGTTCAAATATTGTTTGGTTTAAACAGTTATTACAAGGTATGAAGCTTGAAATCAAACAACCAGTTGTTATATTTTGTGACAATACCAATGCAATAAACATTTCAAAGAATCCAATAATGCATTCCAAAACCAAGCACATAGCTATTAAATATCACTTTGTCAGAGAATTGGTGCAGGACAAGGAAATTAGATTAGAATATATTCATACAAAAGAATAGATTGTAGACATTTTCACCAAACCATTACCCAAGGATGCATTTGTGTATCTAAGAGGTAAGTTAGGGGTCATTCCCCTATCTGAGGCTCACTAAATATAGTTTTAGTGATGCATCAACTAGAACATGATTGAAAATCAACCAGTTGATGCAGCATATTCAAGGAATCATTGCATATGAATCAGTACTTGAGGTACATTAGTTTACACCGGTAATATGTGAATTGTCTTTGGCATGTGTTGTCAAAGAGGGAGTTTTTTCTATGTCTTTGCTATTACTTCAATAAATTTTCAATAGTCAGAAGGAAGAGTTTTCAAGAAAAAAGGAAGTTTACTAACAGAGGGAGATTTGAATCTGAACCAAGCTAATTCTTTCAAAATTTATTATGCTATGACATATTGTGTTGCCATCAATGCCAAAGAGGGAGATTGTTGGAAACAATTGTCTGAAGAAAATTGCTACTCAAATTATGTATTGTCTTTGATGTCACACAATGTCATAGTCTGCAACAATCAGTACCTATCGAGCTTAGTCGGTCTACCTGGCAGTAAAATTAGTGCTTACCGAGTTCACTCGATTATCAAAGAAAATCAGTATTTACCAAGTTCACTCGGTTATCAAAGAAAATTCAGTGTTTACCGAGTTCAATCGGTTGTCAAAGAAAAGTTAGCACTTACCGAGTTCAGTCGGTTATCAAAGAAAAAAGATTATCAGTGTTTACCAAGTTCCCTCGGTCTCTAAAAGGTTGTAGAAAGTTATGGTCACCGAGCACTGTCGGCCCTTGAAGGATCTTTGCAAATAAAGTTTCCTTAATTCAGCTGACTATTATACTAAGTAATGTCGATTTGACAAATCTAAAATCATATAAACAAAAGGTCAAATGCGAAAGATGAATAAAGAATTATAGAAGAAGATATATAGAAGAAAGACAGGAAAGGTGTGTGCGAAATTGTGAAGGATGATTAGATATCCTTGAGGAGCAGCAGAGATATATTCGATCAAGAAGGATCACACTTATACAGAATAGAGATCTATAATTAGCAAGGCAGTTGCCTTATTATACAGGTCATTTTCATTGTTACCTTTTTATTATTATAACAGTGAATTCTAAATCTCTTAACCGAGTTGGTTTAACAACCATATTGTAAATCCTCTAACAAGGTGATAATTCCATTGAATTGTTTTCAAGACCTCTTACTAGGCCACTCCTAGCAGGGTGATTAAATCCTCTAACAAGGTCACACCTAACAGTGTGTTTTGTAACCTTTTACTGGGTTGGCTTCTAACCAGGCATCACTTCAAAAAAGTGAAAATCAGTATCTAGATACATTGGTGGTTTTTTCCCATATTGGGTTTCCATGTTAAATCTTGTGTCTCTTGTGTTCTTAATAGTTATCTTAATCATATACAAATGGTGATGAATATTTAAAAGATAATTTTGCTAATACTTTTTGCATCTACAAAGTTACTGCAATCTATTTACCGAGTGTTAAACAGATAATATTAATTAAGATATCCTAAGGGATCTGGAAAGAAAGAATTGTGAAGTGTTTTATGGTTGACTGATTCACCCCCCCTCTCAGTCACTTCATCCATATTCCATCAATAATCCTATTGAGAAGATTATTAGGAGCATAGAAAGAGGAGTTTTGACATGAAATAAGGTACAAGAACAATTGTGTTTAATTTCTCAAATTGAACCTAAATCTACTAGTGAATCCCGTGAAGATGAATATTAGATTAAAGAAATGAAGGAAGAACTAGATCAAATTTTAAAGAACAAGACTTGTGAGTTGGTCCCTAGACTAAAAGATAAGAATGTTATAGGAACTAAATGGGTATTGAGGAACAAGATGAATGAACAAGGAGAAGTTGTAAGGAATAAAGCAATATTTTTATGTAAAGGATACTCATAGCAAGAAAGAAATTACTATGAAGAAACTTTTTCACTTGTAGAAAGAATTGTAGTAAGAATATTTTTGGCTTATGCAAACTATAAGAAATTTAAAGTATATCAGATGGATGTGAAGTCAGCATTTCTAAATGGAGAATTAGAAGAAGAAGTTTACATTGAGGAGCCTAAAGGTTTTCCTTTAACTCATGAAGGAGACATGGTATGTAAACTGAACAAAGCTTTATATGGACTTAAACAAACACTTAGAACTTGGTATACAAGACTAGATAAATATTTGATAAAATTATGATTTACTAAAGGCACATCAGACATAAACTTGTATATGAAAGAAATTGAGAATGGTTTATTGGTTGTAGTTATTTTTGTTGATGATATTCTCTTTAGAGGAGAAGATGAAGCCAATGATAAATTTGTAGATGAAATGAAGATAGAATTTGAAATGAGTATGATTGGTGAGATGAAATATTTTTTAGGATTGCAGATAACACAAAAAAATGATGGTATCTTCTTATGTAAAAAAAAGTACTTGAATGAGCTATTGAAGAGATTTGGAATGGAGAATTGTAAGCTAGTTTGCACACCTATGGTAATTGGACATAAGCTATCTAGCACAAATGAGACTCCTCTAGTTGTGTTGGTGTTCAAAATGGACGCTTATGCTCTTAGGCTACCAATATACCCTCAGGTTGATTTTAGGATTGGTTAGTTCCAAAATGTATAAGGATCTTAGGGTAGCTGTACCAACTATAGGGACAAGACTGCCCTCTTCACTTTTGCCTCTGCAAAACCAAGGTGGGTGCACCTAACCTAGTGAAAACTATACTTCACACACCAAAGAATGGGTCAAAACAATAGACTAAATAGTAATAAAGTGCTAAATGCTAACCTCACATTCATTGACTCTCCATTACTATAGGGTATTACTACTATCAACCAAATATAATTAAAACTTGAAAAGTGTTGATATCTAGAGATGGAAAGAAGTAAGCAAGGACCAATCCAGCATTAAACTCAATTGAATATACTAATCTCTAATCAGTGTTGTTATCCATTGGGAAAATCTCAAATACAAAGATTGAAACATGAACCAACTATTGTCAAAGACTCATAGCCATAAACATAAGTATTTCAGCCCATTTACTACTTATAATATCCTTTGTAGACAAATCAAAGTGAATCTATGTCCTATCCAAAGTATATTTCACTTGATCTTAGATCAAGAACTGAAGACTAGAACATATACAAAGGTAACCCTATGCAATAGATCAGAAAATGTAGAATTCACAAGATTGACACCAAGGAGAGACTTGAAAGATTGAAATAATTGTATTAAGTATAATGAATCATGTACATGTTCAAAGTAGAGAAGAGAGAAAACCACTTCAATAACCTGCAAAAGACTACAAGGAAATTCTAGTCAATCTAATACAATAAGATACCACCTACTACAACTCCCTAGAACTAATCAAGATCAGAACCCTTTCAAAATAAAACATCTTTCTTCTTATACCCCTAGTTACCTTGGAATACTCAAAAAGGATGCATCAAGCTTCAGGTGACTAGGGTTAGGGTTTCAAAAACTCAACCAACCAAAAAATACATTAGAATTTATTGCAGGGGAAGAAACATAAGCAACCTAGAGAAAAAGAATCTCAGACAGATCTGTAATCATCAAAATCCATGAGGACAATACAAAACAACAAGGAATTTCCATGAAAACAAGTCAAATCAGCCACCTGCAAACATATCTCAAGCACAAAACCATACTTCTCCTACTACAAAACATCATGCCACCTACTATAAGGACCCTCATACTAGTCTACAACAACCAGTGCCAGCAAATCAATCGAAATCGGCCATTAAAACCATAAATTTTGGTACCTTCTGTCACTTGAAACCCTTTGCAAATTCAAATTTGAACTTGAAGGGTCATTTTATGGCTTTAATATTAAATCAGTGGTCAACATTTAAAATTAGATCAACTTTAAGTCACAACTATCAGATCTCTCCCTTTCATAGTCTTTTATGATCTTAACTCAACTGCCACCCTAGGTTTACCCTCTAGCGACCATGCGACAATGCATTTCCAATTCACGAAAAGAAAACTTAACCCACCTTTTAACTCCGCAACTTGGTGACCATAGGAAAACATTAACCTTGGTCCCACATTTAGTGAACTAGTGACAAAAGGACACCACTAGTTCATGAAACACTTTATCTATCCACTAGAAAGTTTCACGATTCCGCAAATGCTTGTTTGCTAAATAGCTAAAACACTTAGAGAACGGCCGCTATTTCATGCAAATGAGCAAAGCATTCATAAATTTGTTGGCCACCAAAACATTTATTAGAACCACTAAGCCTTCACCTGGAAGATCAACGATCGTCTGAAGATCGCATAACCATCCAAGATTCTACCAGATTACATGCCCACCATTAGATCAAGAATCTCCTCCCATCTCTGACAACCATCTAATAGGAAACAAAATCAATGGTCATCAAAAGATCTTAAGCCTCTGACAAAACCCTTAAGATTATATGTTGTTTGTCAATTCTCTGACAGGATCAAGACCCATTAACACATTCAGAAACTAGGTCCCACTGACAACATGCCAACATGTTACTACATGGACCACCCAGAAGCCACCAACTATGCATACATGTCAACGGACCAACCTACCATCTTAAAGAGAATCAACAGCTGTCACTATACCACTGCATTAAAAATTGAGCATGTTGTATCAATGTTATAATGATAGCCACAAGATTAGAATGAACTTTAATCTACTTGAATGCCAAGAAGACTGGTCCCACTGATAGGATTCCACCTCATACTATGTGGACCAATAAGAAACCTCCAAATTAGAATACCTGGCAAGTGGACTTGCATGAGAAAAAGGCATATGTCATAAAAAGAATCAATGACCATCTCAAGATCTTATGTGTCTGACACATCATTTGAGAAGATACACCGACCATTAGATGGAGATGGTGTTAGAGCTAGGCCCAAGGAAAATAAAGGCTGCCAAAACATAGGAAAATAATAAAGCGTGACTTAGGGAAAAAATTTTGGCAGGGAACTATAGGGCTCACGAAAAAAATTAAACATGGGTGCTAAGGAAAAAATAAAGGGGACCCTGCCAACACTTGAAATTATAACAAGGCCAGGGTAAAAACAAAGGGTTTTACACCAACGGCTAGTTTTTGAATTTTTGAAACAAGGGTTTGTGCTAGGGACCTAAAATCAATTGCAGAGACCAGAACAAAAGTGCCAGAGCCATGAAATTTTTTACAAGTGCTAATAGTGCCTCATACTCGGGGACATGTATCTCCTGTAGATACAAAGAGAAAGCTAGAATCTCTTGGAAGAGCAGACCAAGTCAAAACTTTGACACACAAAAAGCAAAAACAAACGACTGTACAAGAGAAGCCCTAAACTACTACTCATGGAAATGATACTTTAGGAGAAGTAAAACTTTAGGAATTGTCAATGAATAGGCAATTCCAAAGTACCACTAGTTAAATCTTTTGGAACATAAGAATCTATCCCCCATTTTCTTTCAATAAGCTAAGGGCCCAACCAAATTGGATAAAACTTTCCATGCTTCACCTTATCTTCCAACCTTGCATTCCACATCAAGACGAGGTCATCAATTTCAAAACTTCTTTGGGTGGCCCTCCTATCAAAAAAATTCTTACATTGTCTCTACAATGCCTCATTTCTTTCATGTGCATCCCTCCTTACCTCTTCCAATTGGATTAGCTCATCCATTCTTACTCTCATTTCATCATTCAAGTCCTCATCATATGCTTGGATGAACTTGTAAATCTGCAATAGATTGTTTTGAGGCAATCTAGCACCTATTCCATATACCAAATCAAATGGAGCACAACCTATGGCCTTCTTTACATTTACCCTATCAGCCCACAGTGCCCACCATATCTTTGAGTCCCAAGCTTTCTTATTCTTGTCCATCACTCTCTTGAGAATCTTAATCAAACTTTTATTACTGGACTCAGCTTGGCCATTTGCTTGTGGATGATATGGAGAAGAAAATGAAATCTGTATCCCATACTGCTAACAAAAACCACTAAATTCCTATGATCTAAAACACATTGCATTATCAACCAAAATTACCTCTAGGCAACCAAACTTGGTAAGGATTTTTTGCATCATAAAATCTGTCACCACTTTGTTAGTAGCCTTTCTAGTGGGGATAGCTTCAACCCACTTAGTAAAATAGTCTGTTGCCACTAGTATGTAAGAATTTCCACCACTAGACTTATTTAGAATTTCCCCAATGAAGTCAATACCCCACTTCTGGAATGGAGCCTGAACTGCAACAGGTTTGAGTGGTAAATTCCCATTAAACAACTTTCTAGCAAATATCTTACATGCATCACATTTTCTTAGAAACTGATGGGTATCCTTCAAAATTGTAGGCCACCAAAATCCAGACCTAAGGATCTTGTGGGCTATGGTCTTTTCCATATAATGTCCTCCACATACACCTTGGTGCATTTTCTTTAATAGTGCCTCAGACCTCTCGTGGTCTATGCATTTTAGCAATATTCCTTCATTGCTTCTCCACCACAACTTACCATGTATAATGGCATACCTTGCAAATTGCAACTTGATAGTTCTCCTTCTATTTTCATCCATCTCAGGGGGAAGGACCAATTTTTGCAAGTAGCCAATAACATCTTTGTACCAATCACAATAATCCATATCACAAATGTATGGCCTTTGTTCTTCTTCTAACACATTCACATGATTTGCAACTAAATTGCTTTGTGCCATCAACTTTGCAAAACCTAAGCCTCTTACCAATTTTGTAATCTGGATATCAATATTAAATTCTTGGATCCTATTGATCCATCTACATCTTTTTCCTGAAACTTCTTGTTGCACTAATATATCCTTAACTATAGCACTAGGAACATAAGCAACCACCTTAGCTCCTACAAGATAACATCTAAAAGCCTTGACTACTTTGACTAAGGCATAAGCCTGTTTCTCAGCAATATCATATTTCAATTTTTCTACTTGTAAGGATTTACTAAAAAATGATATGGGTTGTTCATATCCATCTGTATTCTTTTGCAATAAAACTATTGCAACTGTATGATAAGAAGCAAAAGAAAATATCTGCATGGGCTTACCATAATCAAGTGTCCTTAAAATTGGAGTGTCCTTGATGGCCCTTTTGATACTTCTAAAAGATTCATCTTCTTCTTCATTCCACTGAATCTTTGCCTCCCTTTTCAACATCCTAGAGATAGGGATACTGATTTCTGCAAAATTTGTAACAAATCTCCTTAGGAAATTTAGAAAGATTGTATTCCTTTAACATTTCTAGGTGGTGAAAGTTTATCTATATCCATAACCCTTTTAGGGTCAATTCTCACTCCATCCTTGGACACAATATGTCCTAAGAGCTTTCCTTCCACAACACCAAAAGAACACTTCTTTGGATTCAAAGAGATCCCATACTCCAAGGCCCTAATAAAAATTTTCTCAAGATGTTCATAATGTTGAATTTCCTTATTTGAATATGCTGTGAGATCATCTTGATACACCACTAGAAATTTTTTTATAAAGTCTGCAAAGGCTACATCCATAGCTCTCTAAAAAGTAGATCCTGCATTTGTCAAACCAAAAGGCATTCTAACATAAACATATGTTCCCCAAGGGGTAGTGAATACAGTCTTAAATTGTTCTGATTCCTTGACCATGACCTGATTATATCCAGAGAAACCATCCATCATGGACATTAACTCTGATCCTATAACCTTCTACAACATATTCTCCATATTAGGCAAACCATAATTGTCCTTCAAAGAATTGACATTCAAATTCCTAAAATCAACACATAACCTAATGTCACCATTCTTCTTCCTGATCGGAACCAAGTTTGACACCCAAGTAGAATATCTGATAGGCTTGATAATGCTAGCATCCATCATCTTTTTGAGTTCATCTTGCATTTATGGTGCCAAAGTAGGGTTCACAGGCCTTAAATTTTTCCTAAAAGGTTTGGTTCCCTCCTTCAGTGGTATTTCATGCTGGAATAAATCTTCTCTATAGGCTTTCAAATCATCATAAGACCATGCAAAGACATGTCTGAATCTTTTGAGAAGATCAATTAGATTATTCCTAGTTCTTTGGGATAAACATTTACCTATGTAAACATTTTTAGGTATTTGACTTGTTCCTAAATTTATTTCATCCAAATCATTTATCTTATCAACAAATTTAGGAAAACAAGTCCTTTCTTTATCATCAAATGCCCTCTCAAGAGAAACCAGTCCCCTTGGGATCCTATTTGATTTTAATTGCAAAACTTCCTTCCCAAGAACATTCTCTTTTCCATTTTTTATGTCAAAAAAAGTGCTAAAATCCATCTCCTGACCATCAAAATGAGATTCACATTGCAAAAACCTTATTATATCCTGATCATCAAAAAATACCTGCCAATTCTCAACATTGTCTAGGATAGAAGGCCAAAACTTGCACTCAATCCTGGATATCCCTACAAAAGTAATATCCTCTGGCCTTAATGTTATGTTTTCTAGTAAGTTAGCCATCCTATTTTGGCTTCTATCCACCCAATCAATACCAAAGGCACCGAAACCTTCAACTTCATCCCAAACAAAATTTCTATATTGTTTCAGCCTATGATTCTTTGATGCATACTTTGATCTAATCTAAGAAACTATTAACTGAGAGCCACCAATCACCCTAAGATGTTTGATCCTATGTTTTGATGCTCGTCTCAAACCAATCAATAGGGTCTCATATTCAGCAACATTAGTTGTGCAAGGGAACAAGAGATTGAAAGAAAACTTAAAAGTCTTACCACTTGGGGATATCAATAGCACTCTTGCTCCATCAAAATACAAGATCCATAATACATTACCTTCTACCATGTTACTTTTATCATTAGCCAGAAAGAGAGGCTTGACCTTTTCTTTCATCTCTCTCCCCTAAAATTCGAAAGAACCAATGTCAGTGTCCACAAAACAATTCATATTGTCCTATTCATCCTCCTCAATCATATGTGGAGTTCTAGCTTCCCTTGAGACTTTCACATTTTCTCCTTCAATGCTAAAATTAGCAAAAGACAAGTCATATTGAATAATTCCTCCCATGGAGGCACTCCACTTTCTAGATAACAACATTCCATATTAAGGGGGAATGTCGACTAAAAGAACACTCATAGTTAATTGTTTGTCAAGAAATTTCTACTAATTTATAAGGCAAAGCCTTAATGGTACCAATAACTAGCACTTCTCTTGAGTCCATAGCTTGGCATCTCCCATAAGGTGTATCAAACTTTAGTCCTAATAACTTCATGATCTATGTAGGCATGACAGTGTTTGATGCCCCTAAATCAATCATGAAATTCTTTAGTAATTTTCCATTTATCATAAGGGACAAGAAAAAAGGATCGACTGTCCCTGATGTAGTATTTACAATGCTTGCATCCAAATACGTCTGAGGAATCTTAGAGACAATTTCTTCATTTTTACTATCAGGTGTGCCATCTAAAGTATCCACATGCTTGTCACCTCTATTCATTTCTTGGACCTTTATGGAAGAGGCACCATTCACCCAATCCAAGGCCTTGAGCTTGTGCTCTTCTATTCTCATCATTTCTAACAATGAAACCTTGACAGTTATTTGTGAAAGAAATTTAGTCATATCAATATGAACATAAGAATGGTTGCCCATATCTTCCTTAATCTCAAAGATATCTTTATCCTTTTTTTTGACAATCAAGTCAGAGTTACTCTTTTGTAGAGATTCATCTTCATTTTGAGGTATGGGGACAGATACTTCTGATGTCTTTGCTTTACCCTTAGCTATTGCAGTAGGCCCACTCTTCCTTTTTATTTTAACCTGACTGACAACACCAACACCCTTTTCCTTTTCCTCATGTTTTTGTGTGTTCCTTTCAGAATTCTTGATAAACATGCTACCTGGTTTACCACTTGTGCCCCCAACTATCTTGCTTCTCAAATTGTAATTACTCCTAGCTTGAGTGACCATGTCTATAGTGATTTGTGCAATTTCCTCATGAGAGGGTCTCCTTAAGGAAACATGTTCCTCACACTTCACTAAACCACATCCAACATCATCAAATTCTTCCTCCTCACCATCATTAGAGTCAACCTCATCCCATGCATGTGAAGAAGTCATTCCACAACCACTCTTATCATACTGCTCATCTTGTTCTTGGTTATCATGTAGATTCAAAGCAATAACACATTGCTCTAGACTATGACGAGATTAACAAATAGTACACCATGGGATATCATCATTCATGTTAACTAAATTTCTTTGCAAAGGGTCAAGAATCCAATCATCAGGCCTATCCCTTTTAACTGGAAAAATGGGCTTGCCATCCTTCCATTGAGTATTGTATGGGTAATTTTGCATTCTTGGTTGCCTGCTAAAATTGTTTGAAGCTAGCCTGTCATTTGTTGCAACCTTATTGTTTCTTTTTTCATTAGGCTTTAGACTCTATAAAGCACTTAGAATCTACTTTAGATTGTCCTCCTCTTGTTGGTGTTCAAAATGGATGCTTATGCTCTTAGGCTGCCAATATACCCTTAGGTTGATTTTAGGATTGGTTAGTTCCAAAATATATAAGGATCTTAGGGTAACTGGACAAACTATAGGGACAAGACTTCCCTCTTCATTTCTAGCTCTACAAAACCAAGGTGGGTGCACCTGACCCAGTGAAAACTATACTTCACACACCAAAGACTAGGTCCAAACAATAGACTGAATAGTAAGAAAGTACTAAATGCTAACCTCACATTCATTGACTCTCCATTACTATAGGGTGTTACTACTTGTTGGAAATATTCAAGACTAGCGAAGTTACTGAGAGGGGAGGGGTGAATCAGTAACTTCAAAACTTTTAACAAATTCAGATCTTAACCTTATTCCAAATAACATTTAGATCAATAAGCTAACTGCATGCATGAGTAACAGAAAGAATAAAACATTCATAACACTTTGAGCACAGAGATTTGGTGACCCAAAAACCTTACAAATAGAAAGTAAAATTGGGGTGGGGATGATACCCACTAAACTTCAATACTGCAGTATAAAGTTTGCCAATTAAGGCTTACAATGATCACTTCTGATGATCTACTCTATTAGGAGCAATAAGGACTGTTAGGTCCACCTTGTTAGAGGATTTAAAAACATACAATGAAGTATACACTCATTTAAGATATTTTACAAAGACTATTAAGTCTACCCAGTTAAAGGATTTTAAGCTGATTCACCTGTTAGGATGAAATAGTAGATCTCTTACTTGCAACTATACTTGTTGATTGAGATTCTCTAATGTACTGATCACCTTCTGTGATGGATATGTCTCTACTGCTCCTTATACTATTGTAGCCCTTTGTAATTCACTTGTCTCTACCTTTTCTTCACACTACTCACTTATTAACACCTTGGATATGATACAAAACATTATTTATATATCAATCTAAAACAATTATAAAATAATTACAAAGTCAGCTCTCAAACAAGCTAACACAAATATTACTGAGTCAGCCCAAATATAGTTACTCAGTTACTACAAATGAACTTGGTGACTTTCTGATACTTGGCATCCACTCTGTTACTTGGCATCATCATGCTCTTGATAGAAGTGGAGGCTCAGTCCATACTAACTACTCAGTTGTAGTTTCAAACTCGGTATATACTAGAGACTCAGTAGATATAGTGTCACTCAGTAGAAACTAATTTCCCTATTTACCATGTTGGCGCTCAGTAAACACTACTCATTTCATCACTCGGTAATGATAAGTTGGTAAGCACTATCCTATCTTCTTGGTAAACATTATCCTATTTGCTCCATAAACACTATCCTGTCTACTCAGTAAACACTATCTTGTCTGCTCGATAAACATAGAGTCTGAATAAGTGTTGTCACTAATGACAAACATACTTAATGCCAATAATCTGCCCCTTTGGCATTAGTGAAAAAAACACTTGTTGCCCAAAAAAAATCATGCCGAATCTATTTTTGATTTTTCAAAAATTTATCTTTGTCATACTATTGTATATACATTTCATGTCTCCCCCATATAGTATATATACAAATATCTTATTTCACCTCATAGTTATATTTCCTATTTCTCTCATATACTTTCTCCCCCTTACATATCTTACATATCTTATATACTTTCTCCCCCTTTATGACAATAATGCCAAAGGTGTATATACAAATATTTTACATGGAGATGCCAAAGTGTGAGAGGAAATTAGAATGTACTTTTCCAATTAGTTCTAGAGTTCTATCCCAATTTTCTTGCTGAATCTTGCACATATGGAGTGTAATTTGGACTTCTGCAGAGAGTTCAATCATGTGATCTGCAATTGAAAATTGATTGTCATGGATCAATGTTTTTGAGTGTGCAATATGGTTTTGCATTGTATCCATGATGGGAAGGATCATGTTTTGAATATCTATTAATGTTGACCTGATCCTTGCATCTTCTCTCAATAACTCTGACTACTTATCAGATAGGAATCTGACTATCATAGGATGTGCAGAGCTTGAACTAGGTTCAAGTTGCAACTTCTATGCACTAATCTTCAGATCCTCATCAATCTTATTTATTTTGTCTTTAATCTCCTTTGAGAACTCGGCAACATTACATACTTTGACAAAAAATGATGTTACCTTAGAATAGGAGGACTCAATGCTAGTCAAAACTAAAGATAACCCTGCTTGATTGATAGCTATTTGCTGAGCAATGTGCTCAAGAACTTTATTTTCAAACTTCTTCTCAACCTTCTCAAGAAACTTATCTGATCCAGAAGAATCCTCATTGAACTTTTTTACTACCTTTGCCAACTATAACAAAATGTGTTGAGAGGAATCAACTTCAACACCTATTGCTTCTATCAAAATATTCTTGGCATCCTCAATGATCTTATATTCCTTATCTATTTCTTCTTTTAGTTTCTTTTTCTTTGCTTTCTTCTAGAGGAGTTCACCAACTATTTGCATTTGGTCTACTATGAGGTTTGCAAAATCTAATTATGGAATTTCTATCTCCTCATCTAAATCTATGTCCTCTTGTATATTCTTACTCAAATTTTTTTTACTCGATTGAGTCTTTATACTTATTGCCTTTGTAGTAGAAATTATTGTAGACATAGTAGGACTTGTAGTGAAAAATGATAAACTTCTGACTGATGGAATGCTAACTGGAATACTTCATAAACCAAAAATTGAAGTATTTACAACTGTAGAATCTGGAGTAATTACTGAGGTATTCAAAAATGAAGTACTTGCTATTGAAAAATTCAAAACTGAAGAAGGTACTAAAGACAGCGCTGGAGACTACAACTTGGTGGAAGAAGGAGGCAGAAGCTCAATAGATGAAGTGGTAGCCACTTTTGTCATTGATACATTGCACTGTGTTAGTGATGATTGGACATTTGATGCATCTATAGATGTTGTCACAATTACACTTGGAATTATCTTCAGGCTAGATGTAGCAATCTTTACTGGAGAGTGAGTAAGTGAGGCAATTACCTCTGCAGCTATCTGAACTAGATCATCTTCCTCAACATTCTTCTTAGCTTCCTCGGTGGCTTCTTCTATCTCAACATTATCAATCTGAACCACCTCTTCTTCTTCTTCATCAGTGTCATCTTCAATCTCTTTAATTATCACAATTTCAGTACTCAGTTTGTGAAGATGATAGATGTTTTTCCAAGTAGATTCTACACTTTTCACAACCAACTCTATATCCTTGATCAAAATCAAACAACTGTTAAATGTTAGTGTCATCTTATGCTCATTTTCTATCAATGCCTTACTTATTTCAGCATTTTTCAAACTTGGCATCAATTGCCTTAAGGTTTGAGCATATATGTCCTTGACAATTTGCCTTGCATTGGACCATCTCATCTTGACTTGGTTTAATAAGACTCCTAGGATTTGAGAAGCCATATCATTAGGTGAGTACTTCCATTTTCCCATTTTCTCAATAACAGCATCTTCAATTTCTTGCTGCTCTACCTATGACCTTGTTTCATATTTGAGAGATTTGAAATTTGAAATTCTAGATCCTTCTCTCAAATCCTTAATCTTTTGTTCAAATGAGGGAGGAGGCCTTTTGAGTACTATATCATCATTGACTTTACCTGCCTTGTCCCTTGATCTTTTCCTTGTGAATACTATAGTGGGTTGCTTAGGTTCCTTGGTGATAGTTACCTTTCCTTTCTTCTTTACAGGCACTTGTTCTTCTTTACTCTCATCCTTTTCTTCTTCTTCTACAATATCCTCTCCTTTCCATTCGGTTAACATTAGAGGTGTGCTAGATTGCATCTTGGCCATCCTCTTTCTACCTTTGTTAACCACATATGGAATTTTTATGCTTAGCTCAATTCTTACCTTAGCTTCATCATATGTTCCAAAGTATGGAGCCTTTGGATCAATAGGTTGATTTACTAGGGATTCAATTATATCCTTTGTCTCATCAATTTTTACATCATAAGGAAGAGGTTTCACCCATACAATCCTAGGCCTTACTGCCTGAATGTATACTCTATCACAATCAACCATGAAACAAATATCATCTTTATAATCTTCCACCAACTTTCATGGAATCCAAAATCTATTATTCATCTTTTCTTTAAAAGATTCAAAATATTTATCCATTATGCTTACAAAATTTTCACCCATTTCTATAATGTACTCATTTATCTGATAAAGAATAGGCACATCCTTTCTCCATTTTAGCATGCCTTTTGATGGAAAAAACTTTTGACCATAGAAAAATAAACAAACCAACAATGAGCCAAACTTACATGGATTTTTCTTTGAGGTTTGGATTCTCTCCATATTCTTGTTGAATTGTTTAAAAAATAAATCTGCTAGGTCAAATGTCAGATTGTTCTTCACAATTTTATAGCATAAGTCAACTACTTCACATGGAACACTATTCTATCGACTTCAACTGTATATCTTGTGAGCTATGACATATGTGCCAAATTTTAGTTCTACATTGGTAATACTATTTATTCTCATAACTCTACCATCCCATTCGGCTAGGGTTTTCTTTTCCAGCTCTACCTGACCTAGGGTTTTTGTAGATTTAGCCTTGGCAAGCATGGGAAGACTAGTGATTTGGTGAATCATCTTCTTTGTTATTTCCACTAGTTGCTCAAGCCAAATTTTACCTTCATGCACTCATCTTAGGATATATCTAATCCATTTTATCTGGAAACTCCGAGGCAAGTGGGTGATATGTGTCAAACCCTTATCTTCCAAATGTTTATGTTCTGGTTTGAGAACACCATCAACACATAGCTCATCATGAACAACATCTATCTCTAGGGTTCCAAGCTCTTGAATTGTACCTTTAAAATGACTGTGAATGTCATTTACAAGAAGTACCTTTGGAGGAATCTAAGATTGAGCTCCCCTCGGGTCTAGGGTTTCTATAATTGCAGGCACGAGTTTGAAATCCGATGCTTTCCATTCTCCTTGAACAAACATTTCTGAACCTTTCTTTACTTTGGTGCTAGATGATGCCATGGTAGTTCTGTAGAAAAAGAAAAATTCTTTGAAGAAATTTCTACTGTAAAATTTTGCTTCGAATCGCTTGATCGCACTAGAAATTTCTCTGCTTAATATGCTAATATTCGCGGTGAAGAATGAACTCAATTTCATGCTTTTTGTTAAAATTTTGTCATTAATGCTCCATAGGAATTAGGGTATTGAACTTGATAGACTATCATCCACTATGCATTAATTGCTTAGTGAAGATTCTGCAACTTGAAGAACATACAAATTCATACTTCTCTGACCTTACTCGATAACCATATGAAATTAGGTTACTCCTGACCTTGCTTGGTGATAACTAATACCGACCTTCTTGTGATCCTAATGTATCTTGCATACTGATTTGGATCTTTCTTCCTTTCAATTTTGGAACTATTTGGAATATATCTATGAGGATATAGTTCCAGTGCTTTCTTGGAGACTTATTTAGAATTGATAGAGCCACCCTCTTCATGAGTGACTTCATTACTTGGACTAGTTTTCTTGGTAGGTTTAGGAATCCACTATTGTCTCATCTACTTCCTGATGCTATCTCCTTTTGCTTTCTTTTCATCTTCAACTTTGCTTGAATTCATGCAATTTTTAGCTATGTGACCAAGCTTTGTGCATTTATAACATCTTATGGTAGTTTCCCTTTTTCTCAAGTGATGTCTTACACAATTCATGACAATGTGTCCATATTCTCCACAATAATGACACCTACACCTAGTGTTGTAATCCCAACCAAATATTTCTTTCACAATTTGTTCTGCCGGATTGGTTGTTTTAGTTCTACATTCTGATGCCTTGTGACCTTGCTTGTTACATTTGTGACATTTTCCTTTAAATCTTGGTTTCTCCTTGCATTCATTTGCTTTATGACCATGCTAATTGCAATTGTATAATTTTTGATTGAATTTTTCTTTTTCATTGCTCAAACATTTGTTTGAAGTATGACCAATTTTGCCACAGTGATTACAAGTGGGTTTCTGATTCTTTTGAGTACCTTGTTTGGAGGATTCACCTTCTTCTTTGTATCCAAGTCTTTCTTTTCCTTTTTGCTTATGAAGGTTTCATTCATACACCTAATTTATATCTTCTTGAGATTTCAACATTCTCTCATTGATTTACCTTTCAGTGTCTAGGTCATTCACCAATCTTAAATTGATTTGCTTTTCAGATCTCAACTCCTCTCTTATATTTTCATTTTCTGATCTCAGAGTCAAGATTTCTTCATTTGCATTGGAGACTTGATCAATAAGGTTTTCTAGCTGAAGAGTTTGATTGTAGATTTCATTGTTCTTTCCATCTATTTCATCTTTCATCTTGTTTCTTTGTTCTAAGATTTCACAGAATCTTGTTGACTGAATTTCTTGTTCTCTTTTCAATTTTCTTACTTCTTCTTGCAGAGATCCATTCTTTTCTAGAAGTTCTTTGATTGCATTGTTTACATCATCTGAGCTACTAGAAGGGAACAAATCTTCAATCTTTTCTTCAACATACTAGTGGTCATTCATCTGATTTGCAAGTTCCTTCCTTCTTTTTAGGGATTGAAAAAGATGCTCTTTTGCTTCCTTCAGTTGAGCTATGGCCATTTCTAGATCTAGATTTTCATTCTCAATTACTTTTTAAAGTCTAAATATCTCCATTGTCCTAAATCTTTTCTCAAGCTATCAAACTTTATCCTAAGAACCACAAAGCTCTAATACCAATTGTTGGAAATATTCAAGACTAGCCAAGTTACTGAGAGGGGAGGGGTGAATCAGTAACTTCAAAACTTTTAACAAATTTAGATCTTAACCATATTCCAAATAACATTTAGATCAATAAGATAACTACATGCATGAGTAACAAAAAGAATAAAACATTCATAACACTTTGAACAAAGAGATTTGGTGACCTAGAAACCTTCCGAATAGAAAGTAAAACTGGGGTGGGGATGATCCCCACTAAACTTCAATACTGCAGTATAAAGTTTGCCAGTTAAGGCTTACAATGATCACTTCTAATGATCTGCCCTATTAGGAGTAATAAGGACTACTAGGTCCACCTTGTTAGAGGATTTACAAACATACAATGAAGTATGCACTCAGTTAAGAGATTTTACAAAGACTATTAAGTCTACCTAGTTAAAGGATTTTAAGCTCATTCACCTATTAGGATGAAATAGTAGATCTCTTACTTGCAACTATACTTGCTAATTGAGATTCTCTGATGTACTGATTACCTTCTATGATGGATATGTCTCTACTACTCCTTATACTATTGTAGCCCTTTGTAATTCTCTTGTCTCTACCTTTTTTTCACACTACTCACTTCTTAACACATTGGACATGATACAAAACATTGTTTATATATCAATCCAAAACAATCATAAAATAATTACAAAGTTGGCTCTCAAACAAGCTAACATAAATATTACTTAGTCGACATAAATATAGTTACTCAATTAATACAAACTAACTCAGTGACTTTTTCATACTCGGCATCCACTACATTACTTGGCATCATCATGATCTCAGTAGAAGTGGAGGCTTGGTCCATACTAACCACTCAGTCGTAGTTTCAAACTTGGTATTTACTGGAGACTCAGTAGATATAGTGTCACTTGGTAGAAACTAAATTCCCTATTTACCATGCTGGCACTCGGTAAACACTCTTCATTTCATCATTCGATAATGATAACTTGGTAAGTACTATCCTATCTGCTTAGTAAACACTATCTTGTCTACTCGGTAAACACTATCCTGTCTACTCAATAAACACATAGAGTCTGAATAAGTGTTGTCACTAATGACAAACATACTTAATGCCAACAACTACTATCAACCAAATATAATTAAAACTTGAAAAGGTGTTGATATATGAAGATGGAAAGAAGTAAACAAGAGCCAATTAAGCATTGAACTCAACTGAATATACTAATCCCTGATCAGTGCCATTATCCATTGGGAAAACCTCAAATATAGACATTGAACATGAACCAACTACTTTATAAGACTCATAGCCATAAATACAAACATTCTAGCCCATCCACTACTTATAACATCCTTCCACAGACAAATCAAAGTGAATCTATGTCCTATCCAAAGTATATTTCACATGATCCTAGATCAAGAACTGAAGACTAGAACATATACAAAGGTAATCCTATGCAATAGATCAGAAAATCTAGAATTCATAAGATTGACACCAAGGAGATACTTGAAAGCTTGAAATAATTGTATTAAGTATAATGAATCATGTACATGTTGAAAGCAGAGAAGAGAGAAAACCACTTCAATAACCTACAAAAGACTACAAGTAAATTCTTTTCAATCTAATACAATATGATACCACCTTCTACAACTCCATGGAACTAATCAAGATTAGAACCCTTTAAAAATAAAACATTTTACTTCTTATACCCCTAGTCACCTTGGAATCCTCAAAAAGGATGCATCAAGCTTTGGGTGATTAGGGTTAGGGTTTCAAAAACTCAACCAACCAAAAAATACATTAAAATTTATTGTAGGGGAATAAACACAAGAAACTTGGACAACATGAATCTTAGATGGATCCGCAATCATCAAAATTTGTGAGGATTGTACAAAAAAACAAGTAAATGCCATGAAAACCAGTCAAATTGGCCACCTACAAACATATCTTGAGCATAGAACCATAGTTCTCCTTGTACAAAAATATCATGCCACCTACCATAGGGATCATCAGACCAATCTACAACAACCAGCACCACCAAATCAATCGAAATCAGCCATTAAAACCATAAATTTTGGTACCTTCTATCACCTAAAACCCTTGACAAATTTGAATTTGAACTTCAACGGTCATTTTATGGCTTTAACAACAAATCATTGGTCAACATTTAAAATTATATCAACCTTAAGTCACAACCATCAGATCTCTCCCTTTCGTGGTCTTTTATGATCTTAACTCAATTACCACCTTGGGTTTACCCTCTGGCGACCTTGCAATAATGCATTTCCAGTTCGTAAAAAGAAAACCTAACCCACCTTCTAACTCCGAGACTTGGTGACCATAGGAAAACATTAACCTCTATCCCACATTTAGGGAACTAGCGACAAAAGGTCACCTCTAGTTCATGAAACACTTTATCTATCTACCAGAAAGTTTAGCAATTCTGCAAATGCTTGTTCGCTAAACCACTAAAACACTTAGAGAACCACCTCTATTTCACATGAATGAGAGAAGCCTTTAGAAATTTTTCAGACCACCAAAACATTTATCAGAACCACTAAGCCTTCACTAGGAAGATCAATGACCATCTGAAGTTCACATACCCATGTGAGATTCTATCAGATTACATGCCCACCATTAGATCAAGAATCTCCTCCCATCTTTGAAAACCCTTTGACACAAAACAAAATCAATGGTCATTGCAAGATCGTAAGCCTCTGACACACTCAATGAGATCATACACCATTTGTTAATTCACTGACAGGATCAGGGCCCTCTTACAAGCCTGGGAACTAGGTCCCACTGACAACACTCCACTTCATACTCCCATGGACCAATGAGATACTACCAAGTCAACACACCTGGTGGTGGACCCACTTGAAAAGAAAGGCTACATCACAAAAATGAATCAATAGTGAGTGCAGCTACGCATACCTCTGACAAAACCCTTGTGCTTTAGTGATAGCCATTAGATGGAGATGGTGTCAGAGAGGGGCCTAGGAAAGTATTAAGCTGAAACACAGGAAAAATTAAATGTTGAGACTTAGGCTTTAAGGAAAATATTAGGTGCAGGGGACTATAGGAAAAATATTAAATTCACCGGGGGTAGAAACTTAGGAAAAGTTAACACTGGGGCTGACCAAAATATAAAGCACATGCATTTAAAATTTTTTAAGTGATCCAAAAAGGTAACATGAAATTAGAAAAGGGCTAGGACTTTTCAAAGGGTTTTTGTATGCAACGACTATATTTTCAAAAATTTGAACCAAGGCTAAAGGCAGAGACCTAAAAATAACTGCAAAGCCCAGGGGAAAAGGGCTAGAGCCATGAAATTTTTTATACGTGCTAATAGTGGCTCATGCTTAGGGACATGTATCTCCTACAGATACAATGAGCAAGCTAGAATATCCTGGAAGAGTAGACCAACTCAAAACTTTGACACATAAAAAGCAAAAAGAAATGATTGTACAAGGGAAAACCTAAACTACTACTCATGGAAAAGATACTTCAGGAGAAGAAAAACCTTAAGAATTATCCATGAATAGGCAATTCCAAAGTACCACCAGTTAAATCTTTCAGAACATAAGAATTTGTCCCCCATTTTCTTTCAATAAGATAAGGGCCCAACCAAATTGGATCAAACTTTCCATGCTTCCCCTTATCTGCCAACCTTGCGTTCCACATCAAGACGAGGTCATCAATTAAAAAAATTCTTTGGGTGGCCCTCCTATCAAACAAATTCTTACATTGTCTCTACAATGACTCATTTCTTTCATGTGCATCCCTCCTTACCTCTTCCAATTAGATCAGTTCATCCATTCTTACTCTCATTTCATCATTCAAGTCTTCATCATATGGTTGGATAAATTTTTACATCTCCAATAGATTATTTTGAGGAAATCTAGCACCTATTCCATATACCAAATCAAATGGAGCACAACCTATGGCCTTCTTTATAGTTACCCTTTCAACCCATAGTGCCCACCATAACTTTGAGTCCCAGGCTTTCTTATTTTTGTCCAACACTCTCTTGAGAATCTTAATCAGACTTTTATTACTGGACTCAACTTGGCCATTTCCTTGTGGATGATATGGAGAAGAAAATGAAATGTGTATCCCATACCGCTAACAAAAATTACTAAATTCTTGTGATCTAAAACACATTGCATTATCAGCCATAATTACCTCTGGGCAACCAAACCTGCTAAGGATGTTTTGCATCATAAAATCTATCACCACTCTACTAGTAGCCTTTCTAGTGGGGATAGCTTCAACACACTTAGTAAAATAGTCTATTGCCAATAGTATGTAAGAATGTCTACCACTAAGCTTATTTGGAATTTCTCCAATGAATTCAATACCTGACTTCTGGAATGGAGCCTGAACTACAACAGGTCTGAGTGGTAAATTCCCATTAAACTTCAATTTTCCAGCAAATCTCTAACATGCATCACATTTTCTTAAAAATTGATGGGTATCCTTAAAAACTATAGGCCACCAAAATCTAGACCTAAGGATCTTGTGGGTTGTGGTCTTTTCCATATAATGTCCTGTACACACACCTTGGTGCATTTCCTTTAATAGAGCCTCAGACCTCCCATGGTCTATGCATTTTAGCAATACTCCTTCATTGCTTCTCCACCACAACTTACCATGTATAATGGCATACCTTGCAAATTGCAACTTGATAGTTCTCCTTCCATTTTCATCCATCTCGGGGGGAAGGACCAATTTTTGCAAGTAGCCAATAACATCTTTGTACCAATCACAATAATCCATATCATAAATGTATGGCCTTTGTTCTTCTTCTAACACATTCACATGATTTGCAACTAAATTACTTTGTGCCATTAACTTTGCAAGACCTAAACCTCTTACCAATTTTATAATTTGGATATCAATATTAAATTCTTGGATCCTATTGATCTATCTACATCTTTTTTTGAAACTTCTTGTTGCACCAATATGTCCTTAACTGTAGCACTAGGAACATAAGCAACCACCTTAGCTCCTAAAAGATAACATCTAAAAGCCTTGACTACTTTGACTAAGGCATAAGCCTATTTCTCAGTAATATCATATTTCAATTTTGCTACTTGTAAGGATTTACTAAAAAATGATATGGATTGTTCATATCCATCTAAATTCTTTTGTAATAAAACTACTACAACTGAATGATAAGAAGCAAAAGAAAATATCTTGATGGGCTTACCATAATCAGGTGTCATTAAAACTAGAGCATCCTTGATGTCCCTTTTGATACTTCTAAAAGATTCATCTACTTGTTCATTCCACTAAATCTTTGCCTCCTTTTTCAACATCCTAGAGATAGAGATATTGATTTCTACAAAATTTGTAACAAATATCCTTAGGAAATTTACCTACCCAAAGAAAGACTATATTCCTTTAACATTTCTAGGTGGTGAAAATTTATCTATAGCCATAACCCTTTTAGGGTCAATTCTCACTCCATCCTTGGACATAATATGTCCTACGAGCTTGCCTTCCACAACACCAACAGAACACTTCTTTGGATTCAAAGAGATCCCATACTCCAAGGCCCTAATAAAAATTTTCTCAAGATGTTCACAATGTTGACTTTCCTTATCTAAATATGCTATGACATCATCCTGATATACCACTATAAATTTGTTTATAAAGTCTGCAAAGGTTACATCCATAGCTCTCTAAAAATTAGCTCCTGCATTTGTCAGACCAAAACTCATTCTAACATAAACATATGTTCCCTAACGGGTAGTGAATGCAGTCTTAAATTGTTCTGATTCCTTGACCATGCCCTAATTATATCCAGAGAAACCATCCATCATAGACATTAAATCTGATCCAGTAACCTTCTACAGCATATTCTCCATATTAGGCAAACCATAATTGTCCTTCAAAGAATTGACATTCAAATTCCTAAAATCAACACATAACCTAATGTCACCATTCTTCTTCCTGACCGAAACCAAATTTGACACCCAAGTAGAATGTCTGATAGGCTTAATAATGCCAGCATCCATCATCTTTTTAAGTTCATCTTTCATTTTTGGTGCCAAAGTAGGGTTCACAGGCCTTAATTTCTACCTAAAAGGTTTAGTGCCTTCATTCAATGGTATTTCATGCTAGAATAAATCTTCTCTATAGGATTTCAAATCATCAAAAGACCATGCAAAGACATGTCTGAATCTTTTGAGAAGATCAATCAGACTATTCCTAGTTCTTTGGGATAAACATTTACCCATGTAAACATTTTTGGGCATTTGACTTGTTCCTAAATTTATTTCCTCCAAATCATTTATGTTATCAACAAATTTAGGAAAACAAGTCCTTTCTTTATCATCAAATACCCTCTTAAGAGCAACCAGTCCCCTTGGGATCCTATTTGATTTTAATTGCAAAACTTCCTTCCCAAGAACATTCTCTTTTCCATTTCTGATGTCAAAAAAAGTGCTTAAATCCATCTCCTAACCATCAAAATAAGATTCACATTGCAAAAACCTTAGTATATCCTGATCATCAGAAAATACTTGCCAATTCTCAACATTATCTGGGATAGAAGGCCGAGACTTGCACTCGATCCTAGATATCCTTGCAAAGGTAAGATCCTCTAGCCTTAATGCTATGTTTGTTAGTAAGTCAGCCATCCTATTTTGGCTTCTATCCACCCAATCAATACCAAAGGCACTGAAACCTTTAATTTCATCTCAAACAGCATTTCTATATTGTTTCAGCCTTTAATTCTTTGATTCATACTTTGATCTAATATGAGAAACTATTAGCTCAGAGTCACCAATCACCCTAAGATGTTTGATCCCATGTTTTGATGCTTGTCTCAAACCAATTAGTAGGGCCTGATATTCAGCAACATTATTTGTGCAAGGGAACAAGAGAGAGAAAGAAAACTTAAAAGTCTTACCACTTGGGGATATCAATAGCACTCCTGCTCTAGCACCTTGCTTTGAACTTTCTTCATCAAAATATAGGGTCCATAATACATTGCCTTCTTCCATGTTACTCTTATCATCAACTAAAAAGATAGGCTTGACCTTCTCTTACATCTCTCTCCCCTAAACTTGGAAAGAACCAATGTCAGTTTCCACAAAATAATTCATATTCTCCTCTTCATCTTCCTCAATCATATGTGGAGTTCTAGCTTCCCTTGAAACTTTCACACTTTCACCATCAATGCTAAAAGTGGTAAAGGACAAGTCACATTGAATACTTCCTCCCATGGAGGCACTCCACTTTCTAGATAACAACATTCCATATTGAGAGGGAATGTTGACTACAAGAACACTCATAGTTAATTATTTGTCAGGAAATGTGGTTAATTTATAAGGCAAGGCCTTAATGGTACCAATAACTGGCACCTCTCTTTATTCCATAGCTTGGCATCTTCCATGAGGTGTATCAACCTTTAGTCCCAGTGACTTCATGATCTCTACAGGCATGACAGTGTTTGATGCTCCAGTATCAATCATGCAATTCTTTAATAATTTTCCATTTATCATAAGGGACAAGAAAAAAGGATCAACTATCCCTGATGTGGTATTTACAATGTTTGCATCCAAATACCTCTAAGGAATCTCAAAGACAATTTCTTCATTTTTACTATCAGGTGAGTCATCTAAAGTAGCCACATGCTTGTTACCTCTATTCATTTCTTGGTCCTTTATGGAAGAGGCACCATTTACCCAATCCAAGGCCTTGACCTTGTGCTCTTCTATTCTCATCATTTCTAATAATGGAATCTTGATAGATATCTGTGAAAGCAATTTAGTCATATCAATGGGAACATAAGAATGGTTTCCCATATCTTCCTTAATCTCAGAGATACCCTTATCCTCTTTTTGGACAATCAATTCAGAGTTAATCTTTTGTACAAATTCATCTTCCTTTTGAGGTATGGGGACAACTAATTTTGATGTCCTCACTTTACCCTTAGGTATTGTAGTAGGTCCACTCTTCTTTTTTATTTTAACCTAACAGACAACACCAGCACCTTTTTCCTTTTCCTCATGTTGTTGTGCATTCCTTTCAGAATTCTTGATAAACATGCTACCTGGTTTAACATTTGTGCCTCCAACTATCCTGCTTCTCAAATTGTAATTACTCCTAGCTTGAGTGACCATGTCTGCAGTGATTTGTGCAATTTCCTCATGAGAGGGTCTCCTTAAGCAAATATGTTCCTCACACTTCACTACACCACATCCAACATCATCAAATTCTTCCTCCTCATCATCAGTAGAGTCAACCTCATCCCATGCATGTGAAGAAGTCATTCTAGAACCATTCCTATCATATTGCTCATCTTGTTCTTGGTTATCAGGTAAATTCAAAGCAATAACACAATGCTCTAGACTATGAGGAGACTGAGAAATAGTACACCATGGGATATCATCATTCAAGTTAACTAAATTTATTTACAAAGGATTAGGAATCCTATCATTAGGCCTATCCCTTTTAACTAGAAAAATGGCCTTGCCATCCTTCCACTGAGTATTGTATGGATAATTTTGCATTCTTGGTTGCTTGCTAAAATTACTTGAAGCTTGTCTATCATTTGTTGCAACCTTATTGTTTCTTTTTTCATCAGGCTTTAGACTCTCTAAAGAACTTAGAATCTGCTTTAGATTGTCCTCCTCCTTAGGCTTAAAATTAGTAGACCTTCCCATTTCTTTCTTGATTTGCACTTGAGGCCTATAATCATCTCTTCTCCCTAATTTTCCTAATATTATTCTATTACTTTCTATTTTGATAGCCAACTTTTTAAGCCTTCCCAAGATTTCTAGGGTTCTTATCCCTTAAGAGGTAACCCATCTTTGCATCAAAATTATTTAAGTAGGTCACAAGATACACCCTATCATCTAATTTGATAACTTGTAGTAGCCTATGTATAGCCTATTGGAACCTTATATTAAATTCAAGGACCTCTTCATTCTAATTTTTTTTAATGTTATTGAATTCATTCAAAATAAAACCCTCATTTGTTTTATCTCCATAATGCTCTTTGAAATAATTCTTAAATTCATTCCAAGATCCTATACTAGCATGGGGCAATCCTCTAAACCAATCCGTAGCATCCTCAGTCAGAGATTGTACAAATAACTTCATTACAACATCATCAGGCTCAACATTATAATCATCTATTACATCCATAAATTTTTTTAGATGTTCTTCACATGTAATGACATTGTTTCTAGTAAACTTAGGGAGTTTCTTTCTAATTTCATCAGGAATAACATTAGGATAACCAGGAATAACAAAAAAAAAAAGTTGTTTGTACCTTTCATGAATAGGAACTCCATGTGGCAGATCCATTCCTTGAGATGTAGATGTCCTTGTGTTTCAACCATCAAGAATTTTAGTAGCACTCAGAATACCATTTGTTTGAGCTACAAGGTTACCATGACTTCCACCTTGCCCCAAGAAAGAAGTAGCAACAATTGAAGGTCCTGAGGTATGCTTGAGAAAATCAATCTTCTTCCTCATTTCTATAGCAGTAGCCTCCAACTCTGCCTTCTCTAGTTCTTAGCCCACATTTCTTTCTCTTTTCTATCCCTCTCAAGGTCTGCATCTAATCTCAACCCTTGATGTAATGGGTTTTCCACATGAATCGATTCACAAATCTACACTCCAATAGTTTTTTGTTTGCCCTTATCTCTAGGCCTAGTTATCTCATGTGTTTTATACACAATAGGTTGTTCCTCTACTCTTTCAAGCTCTAGGACAAAATTAATTGCCTCCAAATCTAACAACTACCTCTTTAGCTGATCAACCCTTATCATTGCTTGTCTTACTTTGTCCTCTTTGTTGTTTTCTCTTTGTTGTCTGATAGAAACTTGTTCTTAGAATCTTCTTTCCAATTCATAAACCTCCTCAAAGATCTCTTCTGATTCAAGAAGAGTAGTCTCAGACTCATCATCTCCCACTTGAAATTCATCCTCATACTGGTTCAATCCCAAATCAACGTCTTCATATTCTAAAATATTTTCTTCTTGACTAGACTTGGTTTGAGTTTCTTGTCTTATATCCTTTTTATTTCTCCAAGTATGAGAAAGATTTATTTTCTTCTTTCCTCCCCTTGTCTAACTAGACCTAGAAGTGCTTGGAATACCTTCTTCCATTATGTTTTTAGGATGTTCATTCCTTCGGGACCTAGTACCTCTATAACTCATTTGATAAAAATCTACTGACTAGCACTACTACAAAGATGTTTGAGTCACCACCCAAGTATATTGGGAATCTTACAATACCACTTAACAAATATCAAAATGAGACTATAAGACAAGGGACAAGAATAACCCTATTTTTCAATGATGACTTACAAGTTATTATAGACTTTTGTAATACTTCCTTAGCAGAGTCACCATCTTGTTGGTGTTCAAAATGGATGCTTATGCTCTTAGGCTGCCAATATACCCTCAGGTTGATTTTAGGATTAGTTAGTTCCAAAATGTATAAGGATCTTAGGGTAATTGGACCAACTATAGGGACAAGACTTCCCTCTTCACTTCTGGCTCTAAAAAACCAAGGTAGGTGCACCTAACCAAGTGAAAACTATACTTCATACACCAAAGATTGGGTCCAAACAATAGACAGAATAGTAAGAAAGTGCTAAATGCTAACCTCACATTCATTGACTCTCCATTACTATAGGGTGTTACTACTATCAACCAAATACAATTAAAACTTGAAAAGGTGTTGATATATGAAGATGGAAAGAAGTAAACAAGAGCCAATCAAGCATTGAACTCAACTGAATATACTAATCCCTGATTAGTGCCATTATCCATTGGGAAAACCTCAAATACAGACATTGAACATGAACCAACTACTATCTAAGACTCATAGCCATAAATACAAACATTCTAGCTCATCCACTACTTATAACATCCTTCCATAGACAAATAAAAGTGAATCTATGTCCTATCCAAAGTATATTTCACTTGATCCTAGATCAAGAACTAAAGACTAGAACATATACAAAGGTAATCCTATGCAATAGATCATAAAATCTAGAATTCACAAGATTGACACCAAGGAGAGACTTGAAAGCTTGAAATAATTATATTAAGTATAATGAATCATGTACATGTTGAAAGTAGAGAAGAGAGAAAACCACTTCAATAACCTGCAAAAGACTACAAGGAAATTCTATTCAATCTAATACAATATGATACCACCTCCTACAACTCCCTAGAACTAATCAAGATCATAACCCTTTCAAAATAAAACATTTTACTTCTGATACCCCTAGTCACCTTGGAATCCTCAGAAAGGATGCATCAAGCTTCAAGTGATTAAGGTTAGGGTTTCAACAACTTAACCAACCAAAAACTACATCAGAATTTATTGCAGGGGAATAAACACAAGAAACCCAGAGAAAATGAATCTTAGATGGATCCGCAATCATCAAAATCCATGAGGACAATACAAAACAACAAGGAAATGACATGAAAACCAGTCAAATCGGCCACCTAAAAACATATCTCGAGCATAGAACCATACTTCTCTTGGTACAAAAACATCATGCCACCTACCACAAGGAACCCTAGACCAGTCTACAACAACCAGTGCCACCAAATCAATCGAATCAGCCATTAAAACCATAAATTTTGGTACCTTCTATCACCTGAAACCCTCAGCAAATTTGAATTTGAACTTCAACGGTCATTTTATGGCTTAAACAACAAATCAATGGTCAACATTTAAAATTAGATCAACCTTAAGTCGCAACCATTAGATCTCTCCCTTTCACGGTCTTTTATGATCTTAACTCAACTGCCACCTTGGGTTTACCCTCTAGCGACCCTACGACAATGCATATCCAATTGGTGAAAAGAAAACCTAACCCACCTTCTAACCCTACGATCTGGCAACCACAGGAAAACATTAACCTCAGTCCCACATTTAGAGAACTAGCTACAAAAGGTCATCGCCAATTCATGAAACACTTTATCTATCTGCTAGAAAGTTTAGCGATTCCATGAACACTTGTTCTTTGAATTGCTAAAACACTTAGAGAACTGTCTCTATTTCACGTGAATGAGCGAAGCCTTCATAAATTTGTCAGACCACCAAAACATTTATCAGAACCACTAAGCCTTTTCCAGGAAGATCAATGACTATCTAAAGTTTGTATACCCATCCAAGTTTCTATCAGATTACACATCCATCGTTAGATCGAGAATCTCCTCCCATCTCTGAAAACCCTCTGACAAAAAAAAAAAAGAGTGATCGTCACAAGATCTTAAGCCTTTGACACACTCAATGAGATCATACATCATTCATCAATTCACTAACAAGATTAGGACCCTCTGACAAGCCCAGGAACTAGGTCCCACTAACAACACTCCACTTCATACTACCATGGACCAATGAGATACTGCCAAGTCAACACACCTAGTAGTGGACCTGCTCGAAAAGAAAGGCTACGTCATGAAAATGAATCAATGGTGGGTGCAGCTTTGCATACCTCTGACAAAACCCTTATGCTTTAGCAACAACCGTTAGATGGAGATGGTGTCAGAGAGGGGCCCAAGAAAGTATTAAGCCAAAACATAGGAAAAATTAAACCCTGAGACTTAGGCTTTAAGGAAAATATCAGGCACAGGGGACTATAGGAAAAATATTAAATTCACTAGGGGTAGAAACTTAGGAAAAGTTAACATTGGGGGCGACCAAAATATAAAGCACATACATTTAAAAGTTTTTAAGTGACCTGAAAAGGTAACATGAAATTAGAAAAAGGGCCAGGACTTTTCAAAGGGTTTTTGTATGCAACGGCTATATTTTCAAAAATTTGAACTAGGGCTAAAGGTAGAGACCTAAAAATAACTGCAGAGCCCAGGGGAAAAGGGTTAGAGCCATGAAATTTTTTGCACATGCTAACACCTCCTTAGGCTTAAAATTAGTAGACCTTCCCATTTCTTTCTTGTTTTGCACTTGAGGCCTATAATCATCTCTTCTCCCTAATTTTCCTAATATTCTTCTATTAGTTTCTATGTTGATAGCCAACTTGTAAGCCTCCCCAAGATTTCTAAGGTTCTTATCCCTTAAGAGATAACCCATCTTTTCATCAAAAACATTTAATTATGTCACAAGACACACCCTATCATCTCATCTGATAACTTACAGTAGCCTATGCATAGCCTGTTGGAATCTTATATTAAATTCAATGACTTCTTCATTCTGATTTTTCATTATATTATTGAATTCATTCAAAATAAAACCCTCATTTGTTTTATCTCCATAATGCTCTTTGAAACAATTCTTAAATTCATTCCAAGATCCTATACTAGCATGGGGCAATCCTCTAAACCAATCCCTAGCATCCTCAGTCAGAGATTGTACAAATAACTTCATTACAACATCATCAGGCTCAACATTATAGTCATCTGTTACATCCATAAATTTTTTTAGATGTTCTTCACATGTAATGACATTGTTTCCAGTAAACTTAGGGAGTCTCTTTCTAATTTCATCAAGAATAACATTAGGATAACTAGCAATACCAAAAAAAAATGGTTGTTTGTACCTTTCATGAATAGGAACTCGATGTGGTGGATCCATTCCTTGAGATGTAGATGTCCTTGTGTTTGAACCATCAGGAATTTTAGTAGCACCCAGGATGCCATTTGTTTGAGCTGCAAGGTTACCATGATTTCCACCTTGCCCCAAGAAAGAAGCAACAACATTTGAAGGTCCTAAGGTATGCTTGAGAAAATCAATCTTCTTCCTTATTTTTGCAATAGTAGCCTCCAACTCTACCTTCTCTAGTTCTTTAGCCCGCATTTCTTTCTCTTTTCTAACCCTCTCAAGGTCTGCATCTAATCTCAACCCTTGATCTAATGGGTTTTCCACATGAATCTATTCACTAATATGCACTCCAACAGTTTTTTGTTTGCCATTATCTCTAGGCCTAGTTATCTCATGTGTTTTATACACAATAGGATGTTCCTCTGCTCTTCAAGGCTCTAGGACAAAATTAATTTCCTCCAAATCTAACAACTACCTCTTTAGCTGATCAACCCTTATCATTGCTTGTCTTACTCTGTCATCTTTGTCCTTTTCTCTTTGTTGCCTGATAGCAACTTATTCTTGGACTCTTCTTTCCAATTCATAGACCTTCTCAAAGATCTCTTCTAATTTAGGGAGAGTAGTCTTAGACTCATCATCTCCCACTTGAAATTCATCATCATACTAGTTCAATCCCAAATCAACAGCCTCTTCATATTCTGAAATATTTTCTTCCTGACTAGGCATGGTTTGAGTTTCTTGTCTTGTATCCTTTTTATTTCTCCAAGTATGAGAAATATTTCCTTTCTTCTTTCCTCCCCTTGTTTGACTAGGCTTGGAAGTGCTTGGAATACCTTCTTCCATAAAGCTTTCAGGATGATCCTTTCTCTGGGACCTAGTACCCCTATAACTCATTTGATTAAAATCTACTGACTAGCACTACTGCAAAGATGTTTGAGTCACCACCCAAGTATAGTGGGAATCCTACAGTACCACTTAAAAAATATCTAAATGAGACTACAAGCGAAGGGACAAGAATAACCCTATTTTTCAATGATGACCTACTGGTTACTATAGACTTGTGTAACATCTCCCTAGCAAAGTTGCCATCTTGTTGGTGACTTGGATGGGTAAATCAATCTGGTCAACAAAAGATTTTGATTTTAACAATATTGTCCCAACCAGAGATCCTAATAGACATACATCTTCATCATTGTTCTCCCTAATGGAGTCACCATTTTGTTCGTGTTCAAAATGGACACTTATGCTCTTAGACTGCCAATATACCCTTAGGTTGATTTTAGGATTGGTTAGTTCCAAAATTTATAAGTATTTTAGGGTAACTGGACCAACTATATGGACAAGACTACCCTCTTCACTTCTAGCTCTGCAAAACCAAGGTGGGTGCACCTAACCCAGTGAAAAGTATAGTTCACACACCAAAGATTGGGTCAAAAAAATAGACTAAATAGTAAGAAAGTACTAAATGCTAACCTCACATTCATTGAAACTCCATTACTATAGGGTATTACTACTATCAACCAAATATAATTAAAACTTGAAAAGTGTTGATATCTAGAGATGGAAAGAAGTAAGCAAGGACCAATCTAGCATTGAACTCGATTGAATATACTAATCTCTGATCAGTGCCATTATCCATTGGGAAAATCTCAAATACAAACATTGAAACATGAACCAACTAATGTCAAAGACTCATAGCCATAAACACAAGTATTTCAGCCCATTTACTATTTATAATATTTTTTGTAGACAAATCAAAGTGAATCTATGTCCTATCCAAAGTATATTTCACTTGATCCTAGATCAAGAACTAAAGACTAGAACATATACAAAGGTAACCCTATGCAATAGATCAAAAAATCTAGAGTTCACAAGATTGACACCAAGGAGAGACATTGAAAGCTTGAAATAATTGTATTAAGTATAATGAATCATGTACATGTTCAAAAAAAAGAAGAGAGAAAACCACTTCAATAACCTACAAAAGAATACAAGGAAATTCTATTCAATCTAATACAATAAGATACCGGCTGTTACAACTCCCTAGAACTAATCAAGATCAAAACCATTTCAAAATAAAACATCTTTCTTCTTATACCCCTAGTCACCTTGGAATCCTCAAAAAGGATGCATCAAGCTTTAGGTGACTAGGGTTAGGGTTTCAACAACTCAACCAACCAAAAACTACATCAAAATTTATTGTAGGGGAAGAAACATAAGCAACCCAGAGAAAAAGAATCTTAGACAGATCTGCAATCATCAAAATTCATGAGGATAGTACAAAACATTAAAGAATTGCCATAAAAACTAGTCAAATCAGCCACTTGAAAACATATCTTGAGCGCAAAACCATACTTCTTCTTGTACAAAAACATCATGCCACCTACCACAGGGACCCTCAAACTAGTCTCCAACAACTAGTACCACCAAATCAATCAAAACTGGCCATTAAAACCATAAATTTTGGCACCTTCTATCACTTGAAAACCTCTACAAATTCAAATTTGAACTTCAACAGTCATTTTATGGCTTTCATAGAAAATCAGCAGTCAACATTTAAAATCAAATCAACTTTAAGTCACAATCATCAGATCTCTCCCTTTCGCGGTCTTTTATGATCTTAACTCAATTGCCACCCTGGGTTTACCCTCTAGCAACCATGTGAAAATGCATTTCCAATTCATGAAAAGAAAACTTAACCTACCTTTTAACTCCATGACCTGGCAACCACATGAAAACATTAACCTCAATCCCACATTTAGCAAACCAGTGACAAAAGGACACTGCCAATTCGTGAAACACTTTATCTATTCGCCAGAATGTTTAGTGATTGCACAAATGCTTGTTTGTTGAACTGCTAAAGCACTTAGAGAACTGCTGCTATTTCATGCAAATGAGCAAAGCATTCATAATTTTTTTGGCTGCCAAAACATTTATCAGAACCACTAAGCCTTCACCTAGAAGATAAACGGTCATCTGAAGATCGCATACCCATCTGAGATTCTTCTAGATTACATGCCCACCATTAGATCAAGAATCTCCTCCCATCTGAGATTCTTCCAGATTGCACACCCACCATTAGATCAAGAATCTCCTCCCATATTTGACAACCATCTAATAGGAAATAAAATCAATGGCAGTCACAAGATCTTAAGCCTCTGAAAAAACCCATAAGATTATACATTGTTCGTTGATTCTCTGACAGGATCAGGACCCACTGACACATCCAGAAACTAGGTCCCACTGACAGCATGCCAACATGTTACTACATGGACCAAGCAAAAGCTACCAACTATGCATACGTGTCAATGGACCCACCTACCATCTTAAAGAGAATCAACAGCTATCGCTATACCAAAACATTAAAAATCAAGCATGTTATATCAATGGTATAACGATAGTCACAAGATTAGAATGAACTTTAATCTACCTAAATGCCAAGAAGATGGGTCCCACTGATAGGATTCCACCTCATACTATGTGGACCAATAAAAAACCTCCAAATTAGAATACCTAGCAAGTGGACCCACATGAGAAAAAGGCATACGTCATACAAAGAATCAATGGCTATCTCAAGATCTTATGCATCTGACACATCATTTGAGAAGATATGCCTGCCATTAGATGGAGATGGTGTCAGAGCTGGGCCTAGGGAAAATAAAGGCTGCCAAAACATAGGAAAATATTAAAGCATGACTTAGGGAAAACATTTCGGCAGGGAACTATAGGGCATAGGAAAAAAATAAAACACGAGCACTAAGAAAAAAATAAAGGGGACCCTGCCAACACATGAAGAACCTAACCGCATGACATAAAGTGAACCCATTTAAAAATCACATGAAGATAAAAGGTTTTAAGTGGCCCAAAAAGTTAACTTGAAATTATAACAAGGCCAAGGTAAAAACAAAGGGTTTTACACCAACGGCTAGTTTTTGAATTTTTGAACCAAGGGTTTGTGCCAGGGACCTAAAATAAATTACAGAGACTAGAAGAAAAGCACTAGAGCCATGAAAATTTTTACAAGTGCTAACAAGTTGAATAGAAGAGGTATAGATCTATGATTAGAGGATTGAAATATTTAACTAATACAAGGCTAGACATATCACATGCGGTTGGAATTTTTGCAAGATTTCAAGTTGATCCTGAAGAATCACATTATGCAGTAGTAAAATGGATACTGAGGTTCTTGAAAGGCACAATTGAATATGGATTGTGGTCTAAAAAATCTGATGACTTTACCATATGTGCATATACAAATGCAGATTAGGGAGGCAATGTTGATGAAAAAATGAGTACAAGTGGTGGAACATTTTTCCTTGGAGGAAGATTAGTTTCTTGGCTAAGAAAGAAACAAAATTGTATTTCATAGAGCACAACATAAGAAGAATACATAGCAGCAGCAAACAATTGTAACCAAATAATATGGATGAAACAAATGTTGAAGGATATTAGAATAAAATATTATGAGCCTATTGTTATACAATCTGATAACACCAGTACAATTAGTATGTCTAAGAATCATGTACTACATTCTAAGACAAAACACATAGAAATAAAGTATCATTTGGTAAGAGAAAAAGTTGCAGAGAAAGAAGTGCCTAAGGATACATTTGAGTATCTAAGAGGTATGCTTAGGGTTATGCCCCAACCCACTTTAGAGAAGTCATGCAGATTGTTGCATCATTCGAGTGGTATATGATCCTTATCCTTTTTTGGACTAGATGTTTGTACTTCCTCTATGGGGGAGTATGTGTTTCTGAGCTAAGTCATGAGGACTCTAGTGAATTTATTTTCTAAAAAGTGTCTTTCGACATTGAAATTTTTGTTGACATAGTGATGCATTATCTATCATTGATGTCAATGGGGGAGAAGGATACATCAAAAATCATCTATTGAAGAGAATATGAAGGAGAAGGATACAAGAAATATAAAATGGAAAACTAAAAGAATTGAGAAGGAAAACAAAGCACAATTTGATTGATTAAGAGGACTTGAAAACATTTCAGAGTAGCAGTGTTGTAGTGTTGGTATTCATGGAACTTGGATATTTTTTAATATACATTTCCATCAATTCCAATGTGGGAGATTGTTAGGAATGAATGTTGAATATATCCTATGGGGGAGTATTAGCAGCCATTCTATAGCAGTTGTTGTTGCATTTATGACTGTGATTTTTATTGATGTCAACATAGTGATCTACTGAAGATTAGTAGAGAAGAAGATAATGTTTGTATTAGCACACATGGGATATTAAAGATAGAGCTATGCAGACTTGAGGAATTAACCCATGATGTTTCTTGAGATCAGGGTTAAGAGTGCATACTAAAATTCAACTATTCATGATAGTTATGTTTAAATCAATGGAAGTAGTATTCAGGTAGTGTTCCTAAGAAGCAGTTTGTGGAAATTGGATGATATGTCCTAATCGGGATAGAATATGAGCATGTGAGTTTGTACAAATGATGAAGACATAATTATTTTGACGCAGACGTGATAGAAAGGTCATAGGTTGTACAAGTGAAGAATTATCTTAATTGGAAGTTGACAAATTTATGTAATTATGAAATATTGTGTAACATGTGGAAGATTTTATTTTGTAATTTGTATGCCGACTCATTTGTAATTATTTGAGTGTGGTAGAAAGGAAGGATTATTTTCCTTATTTTAATGTAGTAATTGTAATATGTACATGGGAGATAGTATGAAAGTTGATTGTAGAATTGTCCAGTATTTGTTGTAAGAGGATATGTGAAGTATAGAGATCTGGTATTGAGATTTGATGAAGTAGTTTGTGTGGTTTGGCATAGTCATAGGAGAAGTGATAAGTTATTAAGAATAGTAATCCTTTGGTATTATTCTATTTAGTAATACAGAGATCAATTGGACAGTGTGTTCAGTGATCTACCCTTGAAGCTATTTGGACAGCAGGTCCTTTTGTCTTCCATAACTTCTAATAGGGTTAGAATCTTTTAACAGGGATTCAAAGTATCCTAATAGAGATTCATATCTATTGAATGTATTTCATAAGGTTCCTAATATATTCCATCCTCTCACAAGGAATTTTCATATTAGTACATCTTTTGTGGCCATCATTCCCTCCGGTGTTTACTCTTTGATCAAGAGGTTCCCTAGTCAACATATCTTGTGTTATTGTTTTATTGTGTATGTATATCTTTCTATGGTTTTTTATTACATTTATTACATGGTTGAAATATATTAAAGGTGATAAAAGTAGTATTTTTTGGATAACCGATTCAGGCCCCCTCTCAGTTATCTTGGTGGACTTTACTTTCTAACACAAAGATAAAGTTATACACAAAGACAAAATAGATTTAAAAAAAAATGATATAATGGTGATAGAAGGATAAATATTAGAATAAAACTAGAATATACCTACAAGAGAAGAGATTAGAATAAAAAAATAAAAATACAAAGAGATGCCTGCAATAGAAATGAAATAGCCTGCATGCACAAGGATTAGAAAACTGAAAATGAAGATATTTGAATTCTCCAGTAAAGATTATCTTTTAAAAAAAACTGATTTGGAAATAACTTGCTAAGAAAGATAGAGAATGCCAATAATAATCCTTGTAGTTTCTTGACTAAGGCTATGAAAGGAAGTTAGAAAAAAGAGAAATGGGTTTGGCGGTAAACTAGCCAAACCCAAAAATAAATCAAAATGCAACTCTCAAGTGGTAAGACGACCAAAACATGTTAGATAAATTAGAAAAAAAAAACTACAATAAAATTTGCAACACAAAGAAGTTGGAAAAATGAAGCTAAGATACTCTTTCAAACAAAAGCCTCCAAGAGGTGTGATCACATAAATGGTAACCTTAAATCAACACTTAAAACAAGGATTAGTAACCTATGATCCAAGACCATGCAAAACAAAGAAGAGCAAGGAGATGAAATAATAATCCAAGAGAGAGAATGTAAAATGCATTACCATGAAATAACCAAGAACTAGGAGCAAGCACCCAAAAGAAAAAGAATGGAGACAACAAGACAATGTTCATCCCTATGTTATGTTGTCTATTAGTGTCTAACACTTAGTCATTTTCTAAGAAATGTTGGTCGGTCATCACTCTAACTGAGCTATCTTGTAAAGGCTAAGTTATGTTTAGACTTGTACTCTTTATAGTTATCAAGCAGTAGTTACTACTAAGAAATTCAGAGGTTGCTAAGTACTTTAGTAGTTACCAAGTGATTTATGCTAAGTTGTATAGAAGAGTCAGTGCTGAGCACAAGTATACGAAGAATAGTAATTGTCCAGCTTCAAAGACTTCATATGCCGAACAAGCCAATTTTGACAGATGTGATTTCTATGGAATAAACACCAAGATAAACCATTCTAGCCAACTTCTATGCAAGATTTAAGGATTTTTTAGAGAATCAACGAGTTGATTACATCTTGAAATTATTATTTTTAATCCCTATGCAAGCCATGTAACCTATCAAAAAAATGGAATGCATAAGAGACATAAGTAATGAATCTAGATCATTGATCTTGACCTATAAGTTTGATCATTTATTTATATAAGGTGACATCTAAACCCTAAATCGATGTATGTAAGAAAGTAGAAAGGAGGAGATCTCATGTATGCGGAACAAAGAAGTGTATTGATTGTTATAAGAAGAGATCAAGTAGAGTGACCGAGCAGAGTAGTGAAGGACATAACAAAGCTACATTTGATTTTGAGATTAGATAAGTATTGGAAAGAGGAGATATGTTATCAGTATCTATAGTGAAAACAAAAGGATCAGGTTTTTAGTAAATAGATTTTTCCTTTCTTGTTTCTTGTGGAAATAACTCTTAATGCCCAAATGATGAACAATATTTGGTTACAATAGTTGAAAAGCCATTTTCTAATTACCAGTTTTTCTATAAATTGGTAGGTACAACTCCTTATGTGAATGGTATTCAAGGAATTATGTTTTGTTCCTAAAACTAATTTGGTTTGCCTCTTCTGCTCTTGGGTTAAGAGCATACCCCACATTAGTTCAATTCTGTGAAGAATCTAAAATTTAGATTTCTTTTCTAGGATTTTTGGTGACTCTATTGGGGACACAAACAGTCATTTGATCAGTAAGCTACATCATCCTAGAGAAAATAAGATTCCTTAGGAGTACTAGAGAATAGGGTGGATGAGATTCTACATTTGATACATTAGTAGAGCTTGGTTTTTTCATCCTAGAAGTTCCTAGAAAGAAAGGAGAAAGGAAAAGTCAGAATAGGCCTTCTTCTCCTATTAGAAATTAAAGAACTTCACAAAACACTTGTCAAGTGTTAACACTTCATGGTACCACTACTCCCCCAATTGTTAATTTTCCACCATACTGTGCTAGGACTATCATGGCTGCTCCATGGGCTGTTGCAGTAGGACCATTAGAACTAGCAGCTTATCATCCACTCCCTGCTGGATCAAGAAAAATTTTTCCTAAGTTTTTAGGAGATGGGAAAGTCACCACTGATGAACATATTAAAGCCTTATTTTTTGCTACTCATATTTTAGGGGTGGCACATGAGGACTTTGCTATGAGATTATTTGTTGAGACTTTAACAGATAGTGCAGTGGATTGGTTTTATCATCTGGATGATGGTTCTATCACCAATTGGAATGCGATGAGAAGAGAATTTGAGGATCATTTTAAGATAGAAAAAGATGATCATCTTTTATTGACACAATTGACATCCATCAAAAAGAAACCTCAAATTAGCATGAGGGATTTTGTAGCTACCTTCAATAAGATTGTTAGTAGAATCCCTGTTGAAGATAGACCTACTGCTGGTAATCTTAAAACATTTTTCATAAGTGCAATGCCTCTGGATATCAATTATGAGTTGAGAAAGGCACATCCCATAGATTTAGTGGATGCACAAAAGAAAGCTATTGAATGTGAAGAAGATTTAATTTCAACAAGAAAATGGAAAAGAGAGTTACAAAATAAAGGAAGTTCAAGTAGTGCCTCATCATCTAATGAAATGATTCAAAAATTGTAAAATGAATTGATTGCTATGAAAAGGATATTACCAGGATTCAATAATTCTAATCAGTGTAATTTTCAGAATATGCCTAGAAGAAACATGGACAATAGATTTCTATAACTTACAGGCCCTCAACCTAGGTTGCAGATTGAAGCTACACCAAAAAAAGGAAACATGTGCGTGTTTCATTTGACTACAAATCACACTAATGAGAACTATTCAAGAATTGCCCATATGATGCAGTTATTGACCACCAATGAACTGAATATAGCAGCTCCTATTGAAGAAGAGGATACATACTCAACTAGTGACTCTGGAAATTTATTTGTGGAGTATGAATCTGATTCTGAATCTAAAGGTGAATGTTTTGCTACTATTGATAAAAATTCATATACGGTGCTCACTCGGAATTAGAAATTAAAAAATCAGTCTCCCAGCCAGCCTCATAAAAGTGATCCTAGTCCTATGATAAAGAGTGTTGATACTGATCAGAAGGCATCAAGCTCTTAGCCAGGTAAAGATAAATTATCTTTTGATGCTCTTCAATTCTATGAAGAATCTAAAATTCAGATTTCTTTTCTGGATTATTTAAAATTGCATCCTCCAGAATTTAAAAGATTAGTATAATGGTGTAAAGGAAATGTTTCAAAATTTAATAATAGTGCTACTATGGTAGAAGGGGATGAGACATTGACAACTGATTTGTTTAAAGAAAAAGAATCTACTATGTTAGCAATGTCACCTAGACAAAAACCTCCTCCCTTCTATGTTTCACTCTATGTTAATGGATGCAAATTAAGTAATTGTATAATAGATTCAGGCACATTAGATAATGTCATGCCTTATTCCATAGCCAAAGCTTTGAGTCTCACTCTTACTAAGGTGCATGGGAAATTTTGTTTGATGGATGCCAAACAAGTTCCCTTAGTTGGCCAGATCAAAGATGCGTAGGTAGCTTTGGCATCTCATCCTAAAAAGAAACTCTTGTTGACTATCCTAGTGGCTTACATTCTAGCAAGCTATGGGCTCCTCTTAAGAAGAAGTTTTTGTAAAGACTTAGGAGGAGAAATAAAGTTAGATTGGTCTCAGGCTATCATACCAATAAGGAATAAGAAAATCAAGTTGGAGCCTAAGGAAAAGGCAAAGTATACAGTCATGAAATCAGATGATCCTAAAGCTCAAATACTTTATCAAGAACTAGAGTTTGGTAATTATATGTTATTTACTGAAGAATCTCTGAATGAGAATAAGGATGAAGATGCTAATGAAAAGAAATCAGGTGAAGAAAAGGACTTATCAGACTTGTGGATTCTTGAATTTGATGAAAGTTGTTCTTCGTCAGGATCTGGTGCAAGTATTGTATTGATTCCTCCTCAAAGAGAAGCTAAACCTATGACATTCAAATTAGAGTTTGGGAAGACCAATAATACCATTGAATATGAAGCCTTGCTACTAGGAATAGTAGTAGCAAAAGAAAAGGGAGTTAAAGTGATGAAAGATCAAGGTGATGCAGAGCTCATAGTGAGACGGGTTAGAGGACAATATTTAGCAAAGAATCACAGGTTGAAAAATTACAAAAATAAGGTTTGTGATTAGATAGAAGGTCTGGATGCCTTTTCCATAGAAGCAATACCAAGAGAAATGAATACCAAAGCTGATTCTTTGGCAGTCTCTACGTCTTTATTGTTGCCTCACCCATAATTCAAAGACAAGATGTATCAAATTGAAGTTGTCCATCGAGATTCTATCCCAGATAATATAGATTCATGGTAGGTTTTTGAAGATGAAAAGAGCTTGCAAATGTTTTTAGAAAGTGATAAATTATTTTTGAACACCAGCATGAAAATGATGAAGAAAGTTCCAGCCATGGATTAAATAAAAAGCAAATTGATGAAGTTCAAGTACCAAGTGATATCATCCCTCCTTATTTTATATCCTTGGAAAAGTTGTTCAATAGGCATGATGCCTATATGAAATAGAAAAGAGAAAGGAAAGGGACTAATACTAGTGAGTATGAAGGGGTGAATATTGGTGATGATGATAATCCCAAAATGATTAACATTGGTAAATGTTGTTTTCTTGAAGAGAAAGAAGCTGTCAGGCTGCTCTTTCTAGAATACAGAGACATTTTTGCTTGGAGCTATGAAGATTTGAAAAGCTATGGAGGTGGAAAAGTGAAACATCAGATTCCTTTGAAGCCTGATGTAGTACCTTTCTGACAGAAGCAAAGAAATTATAATCCTAAAGTTGTAGATGCCATATTTCGAGTGGTTGATAAAATGCTGAAGGTTTAGATTATGTATCCTATCCATCATGCCACATGGATAGCTAATATAGTGCCAGTGCAGAAGAAGAATGGAGAAATCAGAATCTATGTTGATTTTCACAACTTAAATCAGGCATCTCTCAAGGATAACTTTGCACTTCCTAATATGGATTATTTGCTGCAGACAGTAGCTAGATTTGAAATGATGTCCATGCTTGATGGATTCTCCAGTTATAATCAGGTTGAAGTGGAAGAAAAAGATCAGCACAAGATGACATTTACTACTCCATGGGGTACATTTGCATACCGCCGGATGCCTTTTGGACTCATCAATGCCGGTGCGACCTTTCAGAGATGTATGAGTAAAATGTTAGCTGATTTGAAAGATTGGCTCATAGTGATATACTTAGATGATCTTACTGTGTTTTCAAAGAGAAGAAAGGATCACATAGAAGATTTGAGAAAAGTATTATAGAGATGTTGAGATGATGGGATTTCCCTCAATCCAAAAAAGTCTTTATTCTATGTAACAGAAGGAAAACTCCTTGGCCACATAGTCTCTCAAGAAGGAATTAGAATTGATCCAGAGCATGTTGAACCCATTAGAATATTAAGTCTACCAGTGAACAAAATAGGAGTTAAATCATTCTTTGGACAAGTTAATTTCCTTAGGCTTTTGTACCAGACTTTACTAAAGTGACCAAATGCATCATAGATATTATGAAAGGTGATTCAAATTTTAAGTGGAGTGAAGAAGGTAAGCAGGCTTTTTAGAATATTAAAAATTCCATTACTAATGCTCCAGTATTATGTCATCCAAATTATAGCAGAGATTTCATTATTTATTGCTATGCATCTGAACATACTCTGTCAGCCATACTTATGCAAAAAAAAGTTGAAGGAATACAAGCTCCAATAGCTTTTATGAGCATTCCTCTAAAAAATCATGAGTTAATGTATTTAGAGATCAAAAAACATGCATTTGCGGTATTCAAGGCACTGAAGAACTTTCAATTTTACATCTTACATTCGCATTCTATAGTTTATGTCTCAGACGTAGTAGTAAAAAGTTTTTTGACGTAGCAAGAGGTGGCGTGCAACACCAAAGGATCATGGATAGCAAAGACGCAGGAGTATGATATAGAAATTTGACCCACCAAGCTGGTAAAGGGGAATGCTTTGTGCAGAGTAATTGTGAAAGATAAGGCTATAGGAGAGTTGGAAGAATCTAAAGAAAAACAATTGGTTCTAGCTGTGGGTATTTGAGATACATGGTTTGAAGACATTGCCTACTTTCTAACATATGGAGAGTGTCCAGAGGGCCTAACGGAAAAACAAAAAAGAGATCTCATGTTAAGGGAAGCTAAATTTGTGATTTGGGATGGCAAACTATTCAAAAAGGCAATAGACGACACTTTTCTCAGGTGTGTGGATAAGCAATAGCAGGAAAAATGGTTGAAAACATTCCATGACGAGGCCTATGGAGGACACTTTTCATCTTCAGTTACAACCTTCAAAATATTGAGACAGTGTTATTATTAGCCTGGTATGTTCTGAGATGCATATGCCTGGGTAGCCAAGTGTGAGAAATGCAGAATGTTCACTGGACGTCCTCAATTAGTTGCTCTTCCATTGAAGCCTATCATCATTGAAGAGCCTTTACAATAGTGGGGCCTTGATTTCATTGGGCCAATCAATCTAGTATCCAGTGCTGGTCACCAGTATATAATAACCACCACCGACTATTTCACCAAGTGGGTGGAAGCCAAGGCAATGAAGAAAACAACTTCTGAAGTGGTATGTGAATTCCTCAAAGAAAACATACTAGTTAGGTTTGGTGTTCCACTTAAATTAGTAATGGACAATGTGGCCTATTTTTCTTTAGTTGAGATTGCTAGTTTCTATTTTTAATATGGAATCATTGTTAGCCATTCATCAGATTATTTCCCACAGGGAAATGGCCAGGCTAAATCTAGTAACAAAAATTTGGTGAATATTGTCAAGAAATTAGTGTCAGATAATCAAAAGAACTGGCATAAGAAGATTCATGAGGCATTGTGGGCAGATAGGGTAACACTGAAAAGGGCAATTGGTATATCACCTTTCGAGCTAGTTTATGGAACTGAAGAAAATCTTCATTTACCTTTGGAATTGGCCACAAACAAACTTAGAACAGTTATTGAAGATGACATCTACAAGGATGGATTAGAAAAGAGGATTCTTTATCTAAGCAAGATGGAAGAGGAGAGAGCAAAAATAGTTGATCATATCACCCAACACTAGATGCGGGTGAAAGACATATTTGATAGGAAGGCAAGACCACAAAAATTCATGATAGGTGATAGTGTGCTGCTATGGGATAAACATAGTGCTCCAAAGGGAATGCACAAGAAGTTTGATAGCCTATGGAAAAGACCATTCGTGATTCATCAAGCATCTGGAAATAATTCTTTCAAACTGGCTTATCAAGATGGTGAGGTACTACCACTGACCTTTAATGGTCATGATTTGAAACTTTACCAAGTGACAAATTGAAAATAGGTGACCCCTATATTGTACATAGTTTTGTTTTGTTCCTTTGTGTTCTCTAGGTTAGTTGCTTTGCCTTGTTTCCTTTTCTTTTGTTCTTGCTTCAATTTTGTTGTGTTTCCACCTTATTTGTTTACCTTTTTGTGAAACCAGAGATTTAGGATTCATTTCTTAAACACGGGAATGTTTAAGTCCCCAGTCAGAGCCAGCTATTGCCCTACTTTTTACCCCCTACCCATGCTATCAAAGTGGAAGATTTTGATGTCATAGTCAAGTTTGGTCATGGTTGAGTCTAGGTCTAAGTCTTTCATAGGTAGGTTATTCTTGTCGGGTTCCCTTTCTCTTGCCCTCTCATCTTTAAACCAAGTGGGTGGTTTCAAAGTCTTGTCATGATGGGTAGGTGATAGACCTCAACCCGACAAGGATAATGTGCTCTTATTGGTGATTTTTCTCAGGCAGAATGGAAATTGGAGGTCATGATTTCTAGACACTCATAAGGAATTAAAAAAAAGGCTCTTCATTTGGATGATGCAATAATAGAGCTGAGGCAAAAAGTTATCCCTGAAAAGTTTCAAGTCACATTGGTTCTAACTCTTAATCAAAAGACAGTGATGAATGGATTACCAAGTTATATTGAAATAAAGAATAGTGCTTAATGGTTAGCACTGAAAACACCATTAAAATAGAGAGTATTGGTAATTTGATTTGTATCATCATGACAATGGAAGAATGAATCAAAAATAATGACGGTGCAATTAAAAAGTCTCATTTTAGGCTCAGGTCTTAGCTCTTTTTTGAGATTGAATGTATATTATCTAATGCATCTTTTACAAAAAATCAAAGTCAATACTTTTCATGATTCAAATGCATCGATCAGTTCTCTGAAGTTTGACAACTTCATTAATTTAAACAAATTGTAGTTTGAAGTCAAAACAATGAGGATAATGCAAGGTAGAAAATGGCACATTGACTACTCCATGTGGATTTCACACCCTCTGCATACATTTTCCACCAAGAACATCCCTTTGCCAATAGTGCAGTCCACATGTGCCAAAGATAAAGTGGTCACATGATCGCATGGATTAAAATATTTCTATGTGATCATGTGACAATGTAAGTCATCAAAGATGCTTGGCAGTAAAGTGGGATCCTTCCACATGTCCAGGTGGGACCGAAGATGCTTGTAGAGTTGACCAATCATAGAGCGGTCATATGATCGCATGGATTAAAGTATTGCTATGTGATCATGTGACAAGGTGAAATGAGTAACACCTAAGCTTGGCATAAAAATAAATGTTATTATTTAAGTGTTTCAAACAGCACATGCTTTAAGTTAGAAAGATACTCGTGCACTTAAAAGTGATGGGTGGAAATATGTTTAAGTGCTTCTCTTCAAAGTGGTCACATGATCGTAAGAATTAAACAAGTATCATGTGATCATGCGACAATCCATAATGGAAGCTGAGAGTGATTTGGATAGAGTAAAGTATCATAAAAACATTCCAAGATAAGTCACGAGCATGGTTTCATCTTTTGAGATTTTTCAACACATAAATTGATTAGCAAGGCCAGATGAAGGGACAAAGCCATGCTAGTTCCTCCTATTGTATTTTCGTAAGTCCTTGGTTTCAGACTTTTCAAATTCTAGAATTTGAAACATTTTGTATTCCCATGGATGCCATATGATTGTAAACTCTATATATACTACTAAGAAAATTAATAGAAAGGTCGGAAAAATTGTTGGTGTAAGAGACTTGATGTTGTAGAGTCAATTGAAGAGTTTTTTATGTCAATGATTTTCTATTCCATTTAGTTAGAAGTTGTTGCTTCTATGTTTCTTTCTTTAAATCTAAATTACAGAAGAAAAGGAAAGATGTTTCATTCTTTTTTCATGAAGATATGAATAAACCATAGTAGGATGTACTTTGGGGTGTTCAAAGAAGGATTCATTAGAAGTCTTTAATCATTTCATTTATATTTCTACTAGAAATTATTGTAGATTGGTTAAACACTGAGTGTATGGATTGATAGTATGTGTGAGTTCTTCAACTTGGTTCATAGATAGAAAGCTTTTCTTCCCTAAATTAAGTTTTGGTTAGACTTAATTTGGTTTTCCTCTTCTGCTCTTGGGTTAAGAGCATACCCTGCATTAGTTTTAGGAACAAAATATAATTCCTTGAATACCATTCACATAGGGAGCTGTACCTACCAATTTAGAGAAAAGTCGGTAATCAGAAAATGGCTTTTCAACTATTGTAACCAGATATTGTTCATCATTTGGGCATTAAGAGTTATTTCCACAAGAAACAAGAAAGGACAAATCTATTTACTAACATGAGTACTGATACATTTTTGCAGGTGAATTGGGGTAAATTTCTTACAGAGTAGTCGTAACAAGCTTTCATAAATCTCTTAATTGAGTGGCTTACTTAGCTATAAGTTTCAAATCCTTTAATAAAGGTAGATTTAATAAGTCTATAAGCTCCAAATAGGGTAGACCCCTTTATAGGGTAGATCATGTGAAGTGATCAAACATTGTATCCCTAACATACACACTTTAGTACTTCAGTACTAAAGATTTGTGGGTGTCATCCCTAGCCCATTTTTACCTTTCAAGGGTTTCTCAGTGTATCATCGTAAAATTGAAGCACTTCCATTTAAGACTGGTTTAGCCCTCTGAGTGTTAGCACCTGTAAAGTTTTTCATGGCTGCATCAATTTTTCTCTAGCCTCTTTAAATTTTTTTCCTTGTCTCTGGCTTGAAACCCTAGTTCATATTTTCATATTTCTAGTTGTTGGAGGAAAAAACCCTAGTTTATCCAAGCCTTGTTCTAATTCTTCATTACCTTTTTTTAGGCCACTTAAGTGATTATAAAGAATGTGCACTTTATTTTTTTTCTTTAGTCACTTAGTCTCCCAAAGAAATAAGAATATTCCTTTTAGTTCAGTGACCTCTTGAAATCCTTTTGTCATGAGATCTCTCAATGTTTTCAAAATATTCGTTATCCTTTAGCAATTTGCTGAGTAGTTAGCTCTTTCTCTAGTCACCAGTTCTCTAGGTTTCTAGGTAGTTAGTAATTTCATTCAGTGATTTGGATTTCCTTTGGTCATGTTATCTCCCAAAGAAGGTGGTTATCTCTTACATGGTTAGAAACTCAGCGATTGGCTTTTTGTCGCTAAGTCTCCAAATTTTATTCCAAGATTTGCCGACCACTATATCAATATTTTCAAGATGTCTTCAGTCGCCAGATATCTTTAGAAAAGTCAAAGTTAGCATAAGGTTCAAAGATCTAGTGACTATCATTAGATCAAGATCTTGTGATGGAGATTTAGTCACTGAATCTCATAATGTAGGCCCATGTTAGATAAAGATTATACAGGTAGACCTAATGGAAAATTGTCCTGAGGTGGCGGCTAGTTATTGGTTGTGGGAAGTTGAGTTGGATATGTTGTCAATAGTGTTCAACATTCATCTTAGTTCCCTTTTAATCCTACAGTGGGTGCATGAGCACATGGAATCTTTTGAGCTTTTGAGATCATGCGCCAGCCATTCGATCTTCCAGGTGTTTAGATAAACCATAGGTGGTCTCGAGGTCTTTAGTTTATGGAGTAAATTAAAGTTCAGTCTAGATCTATGGTTGTCATATATTCCCAAAAGGAAGATCCATGATGTTTATCCTATGCGGTCTTGCGACAACCGTTGATCTCAGCAAATTAAAGGTTAAAGGTATTTTGCGATTTGGTGGTTGAAAGTTGTCTCATAGTCTCTTGAATCTAGTGGTTAAGTGCAAAACTTTTAGCAACCTGGTGGGTAGTTATAAATTTCTTCAATTTCTCAATCCCAAGATTTAATAGTTAAGTCTTCTAACATTCTAAGATTGAGTGAGGACCATCGATGGCTACAAGATAGAGAGGAAGATCAATGGTCTGAATTTAATCTCCAAATCTAACTCAAGGTTAAGAAATCTTTCCATGACTTGGAGATTTGTCTCAATCGCATGTTTTGAGGACTTAACCCCAGTCAATAAAAATTTTATGAGATTCAACGAAGCTCTTTGTCAGCAAGTCTCTAGATAGTGCTAGGTTAAGAAGGGTTAAAATCATGTTTTCCCCAGTGGTTAAGTATTTGATTCGACGATCTAGTGATTGTATAGTATCAGAGTCTCAAGTTCATGATGGTTAAGTGGAAAAACTCCAGCAATTCAGTGACATGGTTAGTCTCATGGTCACTGTATCAAACAGTTAGGTCATGCTAGCTCTCGTGATTTAATGTGGACTGTAGGATGAAGTGAGGAAGGAAATTGATGGCAGTCATGAAATCTTAGAAGGAATTTTGAAAAGTCAAAGTGATTTAGCGATTGGGAGACTCCTTGTTAGTCGCCAAATCTCATAATGAAAAGTATGTATCTCAAATAGACTTTAGTCACTGGGTCGTGTGATGAAAAAATATTAAAGGTTCCCTCTAGTCGCCAGATCAGGGAATGAAGAAAGTCTATTTAGTGACTAAATGGTAGGGCCTTAGTCACGTAATCTCTTGATTGAAATGAAGGGTTTGATGGCAGTCTATATCCCTACAGTCACGTGATCTCATAATGATGATGTAGTTAATGATTTTGTCTAGTGACTTGGAATCTCTTTTGTCATGTGATCTCTGAATAGTTTGGTGGTTTGGGAGAAGATCGTGAGATCATGAGACTATTTAGTCATGTAATCACTGAGGTAATTAAGGTTAATGAAGATGACTACATGATCTCACAACCATGGAGAAAATGTAAACCAGGATTCTTATGCGGTTAATATTGAGAAACCTAGGAAAAGTAAGGTGATCTGATGGTGTTGATATAAAGTAGATGTCAGATTTAAATGCTGGCCATTGATATGTTGTTTGGAGCCATAATGTAGTCATTTCTTCCAAATTTAAAAGTATTAAGGGTTTCTCAATGACTAAAGACTAAAATTGAATGCTTGGGTGGCTGGATCTAGTTGATTTGATCTTGTCAACTGATGTAGTGTGGTCCAGAGATTATGATGATTGATGGTAGAGGGTTTGTACTATGAAAGATTTTCTTGAGGCATGTTGGAGATGGAAAATTAGATTGATCAACATGGTGAATTCATGATCTTTGATACAATACTCAGAGATTTCTCATTAATGGAGATCATTCTAGGATCTGTTTTCTCTAGGTTGCTTCATTTTCCTCCAATGTAATAAATTTTGATTGACTTTAGTTGGTTTGGTGGGTGAAAACCCTAACCCTTACCCTAACCATCCATAGCTTGTTACATCCTAATTTTTGGGATTCCAAGGTGACTAGTGGTATATATTGTAGAAGTTTTTATTTTGTTGTTGTTGATGTTATGTTGGAAATCAATGTAAAAGACTAAACAAGGAGAGCTTGGATTTTGGGTTTGTTTCCTAGCATTTTGTTGTCTTGGTAATGTATAGATTCTAAAAATTTTAGTGAGAATACACTTGAATTCCAGTCTTAGATTTATGTTTGTCTTCTTATTTTGATCTTGGGCTCATATATGTTCATGTCACAAAGTGAGTTAGCATATGGTGGACAAAGAACATTGTGGAATTATCTTTGAGTTCCTAACAAAGTTAGGATTAAAGTCTTTAAGGTAGTTTTGGTGAGTTCAAGGTTGGATAAGAATTTGATGATCAGGTTTGGGAGTGAGAGGGATAATAGGAAAAGCACTTATTCTGAGTTTAAGAGTATTTTAGTTGGGATTTTCAGTTGACATATGTTATTGAGTGACTCTATGCCCTACATTAAGGCACTGATCCATTCTCTGAAAGCAGTTCATCATCATCAATCACACACATATATGATAAAATCTTTAAAATCAGTTTGTAAATGATATAAATGCTTAGTATTTAGTGATTCCTTTCAGGAAGTGAATCAAGGGTACATGTGCCTGAGCATCTAGCTCAAAGTTTAGGAGGATCCTTCTTGATCCTTGTTGATTGGCCCTTTTCCTTGTAGACTTTGGAGTGGTGATAGAGTCAGTGACATTAGTTTGTCAATCATAGTGTAAACCTACAAGTAGAAAGAGAAGGGGAACCAACAAAATGGTGACTCTGCTAGGGAGAGTCTAGAGATAGAAGTGATTTAGTGGACTCTTGTTTTTCCTATTGTATTCAGTTGTTGTCTTTAATATTTTTAGAGATTTCCCACTTTGGTGGGTGGCCACTCAAAAGGATTAGAACTAGTGCTATAAACTACAAATCATGGACAAAAGAAGGCATACTAGGTCCTTTGTCAAGCAAAATCTGGAGGTTAGTCTGGAACAGTTACCAAGATAGGAAAAGAAGAGTTGGATCAAAATAAATGGAGAGTCTACTAGTGCTCCTATGAGAGAACAAAGAAATACTAGAAATATAGCACCACATGCATCCTCTAATGAGGAAGATTCACAATACAAAAGTTCTAAATCAGATAGTGGCCACTCTGAAGACAAATTTTATGATACCCCAGAGGCAGTATTTCAAGATAAAGGTTCATTACCTACCGGTCAGGATGAACAAGCTAGAGAAAGGGTTTTTGGACCAAATTTAGATCCTAATGAGGATATGTTTAGAAGGCAACCCATGAGACTGAGACAGGTCCATTTACCATATCAAAATCTCACTGATATGGATGTGTCATCAAGTTTTGATGATATTATGATAGACCTAGATGATTTAAGTGCACTAAGGTTATAGTTGGTAGAGTAGGATACCATACACAAGAGGTTATAGAGAGAAGATGAGAAAGTGAATGCTCTGATAGAAAGAGAATCTCTTCTTAGAAAGATTAATGAGTTGAAGGAGAGAAACAAAATGCTTGCCTTTTCTCCTAAGACTTTGTAGCATGATGTCTTTGGTGATCTTGATGCTTTGAGAAGTGAGAAGGAGTGCTTACTACAAGACCATGAGTTTGATAAAGAGGGCCCTATGATTAGACATGTTCAAAGTTATGCTTTCCTCCCTAAAGATAGAGATGGGCATGAGATCACTAAGCCTGCTGTTGCTATTGGAGAGAAAGGAAAGAAAAAGATGGTGGGACACCAAACAAGCAAACCATTGACAATACCAAAGGTCCCACCACCCATTTCAAATAAGGATACAGAAATAGAGAGGAAAAGGAAAGAAGATGAAGACCTAGCAAAAGAATTGGAGAGAGTTGAAATTGAAGCCTCCATTGTAGAAAAAATAAGAAAGATCCAGTTCTTGAAGGCTTCATCTTTAAGTACTCTTATGCCATCCACTACTGATGAACTAGGTATGCCATCTACAACTTCTAATGTTGTTTCACTTGGTAATGTTACTACTAAGAGTTCACTTCCTTCTTCATCTGCCAAGATAAATGTTGATCCTAAACAATAGTCAAATGCACAAGTAGATGGGAATGTAAATTTAAACATTGACCCTAAAGTGAACACTAGTTCAAGTTTTCAAAGAAGACCTATGCAATTAGAAGGCTATAGGTAGATTAGTTTTGATGGAATACCTGGCTACTTGAATGCTTTGCCAACTGATATAAGAGATAAGGTACCTAAGTTTTCTGGTAACAATGTCATTAGTTGTGAGGAACATCTTAGGTTATTTGTTGATATGCTAAATGATTATGAGGTAGAGCATGAGGATGTAGTCATGAATTTATTTTTTCAATCTCTAGTGGAGGATACTAGAGATTGGTTTAAGAGACTCCCTAACTGATGTATTGACACATGGGATTCTTTTGAGAATTTTTTCAAGGAATAGTATGGTGATAGGCCTAATGCTGGTTTCATGTTGAATGAGTTCAACACTATAAGGAAAAATCAGAATGAATTTGCAACTGAGTTCAATATGAGATTTCAAAAGGGTATGTATAAGCTATTTCAAGTCATGAGGCTAGATGATAATGTTTGTTTGACCACATACTTCAATGCCTTTGATGGAAAGATAGGATACTTGTTGAGAGACAAAGAACCAAGAAATCTTAGAGATGCTTTTAGGATTGCTGTCAATATTGAAAACAATATGAAAATATTAGGAAGATTGGGTGGAAAAAGAGATGATCCAAAGCTATTTGGAGACAAGAAGTATAAATGGGATAATGAGAGAGATGTTGGAAACAAGAAACAAGAGGAAGATAAACTGGATAAGGTGCTAAATGCATTGAAGGATTTAAAAGCACATACTAATAGAATTAATAATGCTCCTACCAATGAAAAGCCTCAATTAAACAATAATTTCAATAGGCAGAATAGATTACAAAATTATCCCTACAACACCCAATGGAAGGATGGAAAGCCTATTGTCCTTGCTGCAAGAGGAAATAATGATAAAGTTGTCCCTAATCCTTTGCAAAAATCCTCTATAAATGTTATAGAGAATGCACCATGGTGCATAACATGCCAGTCCCCTCATTCTGCAAAGTATTGTGTGGTTGCACAATCTATGTCAGCATACCAAGATGATAGGACTAAAGAGCTAGATTAGGAAGAAAATCATGATGACATTGGATGCAACATGGCAACTTCATATTTAGGATATGAAGATGATCTGGATATTGATAAAGAAGAAGATGTGTGTTTGAAAAGACATAATAGGGAACTTTTCCATCAGGAGGTTTTTTCAGATAATGATGACATTGATGAAAAGATATGTAACATGAATTCCTCCTCAAAAATAGTAAATTTGAGAAGACCTTCAAAGGAAGAAATGGATAGAATTACTACAGAAATGATAGCCCAAGTGCAAACTAGGAGTATGATAGTAAAAGGTACTAGTGGAAAAGCTAAATGAATGTTTATAAAGAACACCAACTCTAGGGAACTCAGTGGGAATAAGCCAAAAACTAATCATTTGGCAAGATTCAAGAATGTAAAAGGTAAGAAATGGGAGCCTACGGGAGTTGGAGTTGAAAAAATTTCTAATGAAATAGAGAAGCCAATCAACACAATGGTTAAAGATGAAAAGATGAAAGTCACTAGTACAACTAATATATCAAATAAACAAAAGGACACTAAAGTAATGTAGATTGAGATTCCTCCCTCTGCTCCTATTGATATGTTGGCTGTACTATCTCAAATAACTATTAAGGTTCCTTTCTCAGAATTATTGAAGATTCATGAGCATAAAGATAGGGCAATTGCATGGGTAGATAATTTTCATAATAATTATGTTGCATGCAATGAACCCCAAGCTAAAGTTTTAAAGGAGATGGGAGTTCAGGGATTGGTATCCCAGATACCACCTATATACTTGGATAATTCTATCAATGCTAGCCTTGAACATATAGATCCATTCTTCTTTAGTATCCTTGTGAATGGAATGAAACTAAGAAATTGTATGATTGATTTAGGTGCTTCCAACACTGTCATGCCTTTCAAAATTATGGAAAAGTTAGGCCTCAAAGTTGACACTACTCAAGGTAGATGTTGTACAATGGATCAGAGAGAAGTACTAGTCATTCTGACTATAAATGCTATGCCATACAGGTTGGAAACTTATCTAGAGAAAGAATTAACCATGAGTGTGTTGGTAGTGGAAATTCCACCTCATTATGGGATGCTATTATCTAGAAAATGGAGTGCTACCATGGGTGGAAGTTTGCAGTGTGATCTTTCTTTTGCAACTTTCAAGATTGATGATCAATTTATTAGGATTGAAATAGAACCAAGAGTAACTTATATGATTGAAAAGAATATTGACAGTGAAGTTACTTGTTTTGTAGATACTGATATCAATGCTTTCAGAGCTGAGGTCAATGTACTTGAAGAAGAATCTACCTTATCCTGCATTGCTGAGGAAGTAATTTCTAAATCTATGAAGGGTGATTTGTGGGTGATGTACTTTGATGGTGATAGTTGCAAAGATGGAGCAGGGGTAGGTATTCTACTCATTTCCCCTGATGGAAATACCTACAAATTCTCTTTCACATTGAGTTTCTTTTGTACCAATAATATAGCAGAGTATGAAGCATTGTTGTTAGGACTAAAATTGGCACAAAAGCATGGAATAGGATGTATAAAGGTTTCTAGGGATTCTAAATTAGTGGTGTCCCAAATAAAATCAGTATATGCTTCCAAGAACAAAAGGCTAAAATAGTACAGAAATGTTGTATTGTATTTGATTGAGTATTTTGATGCCTTCAATATTGAGTGGGAGGATAGAAGTAATAATAAGATGGCTGATTTGTTAGCCAATATAGCAATCAATCCCAGTGACATTACTTTTGCAGGCCTCTCTAAAGTTGAAATTTAGACTAGGCCTAGTATACCAGACAATGTTGAAAACTGGCAAGTTTTTGAAGATGACCAAGATATCTTGAGATTTATGAATTGTGAAGATCAATATCATGGTCAGGAGTTAGATTGTTTAGCCTTGGTTGAGCTTACATAAAGAAAAGAAGTTGTCCTTGGTAATGAGGTCCTGCAACTTAAAACTAACAAGGTTCCCAAGGGACTTTTGTTCTAGAAACTGTATTTGATAATCAGGATAGAGTTTAGATAGGTACTAAGAGGGAAGACCATATGAATTTAGAAGAAATAAATCTTGGTACACATGAAGCACCTAAGAAGCTTTACAGTGGTAAAGAAATGTCTCATAAGGTAAGGAAATCCTTGATTGAGTTATTAAGAAAATTTAGGCATGTCTTTGCATGGTCATATGATGACCGAAAGGTCTATAGAGAAGACTTGTTCCAGCATGTTATTCCTTTGAAAGAAGATGCCAAACCCTTTAGGAAAAAACAAAGGCCTATAAATCCTACTTTGGCACCTAAAATACAAGAAGAATTAATGAAGCTAAGAGATGCTGGAATTATCAAGCCCATTAGGAATTCTTCTTGGGTTTCAAATTTGGTCTCTATTAGGAAGAAGAATGGTGACATCAGACTTTGTGTGGATTTTAGAAATTTGAACATCAGCTCATTGAACGATAACTATTGTTTGCCTAATATGGAGGCTATGCTGCAAAGAGTGACCAAATCTGAATTAATGTCTATGATGGATGGTTTCTCTGGTTATAATCAAGTAATTATGAAATAATTAGAACAATTTAAGATAGTTTTTACTACACCTTGGGGGACATATGTTTATGTGAGGATGCCTTTTGGTCTCACAAATGTTGGTGCAACTTTTCAGAGGGCAATGGATGTTGCCTATGCAGATTTTATAAATGATTTCCTTGTTGTTTATCGGGATGATTTAACTACCTATTCCAAGAAGGAAGACTACCATTGTACTCATCTAGAAAAAATATTTTTGAGGGCTTTGGAATATGGCATTTCATTAAATCCAAGGAAATGTGCATTTGGTATCACTGAAGGCAAGTTGGTAGGCCACGTGGTTGGAAAATAGGGAGTTAGAATTGATCTTGAGAGGGTGGCAGCCATTGATAAGATTCAAAAACCAAAGAATATTAAAGGAATTCATTCTTTCTTTGGTCAAATAAATTTCTTGAGGAGATTTGTGACAAATTTTGCTAAGGTTACTAGGACAATATCCAAGATGTTGAAGAAAGGATCTGAGATCAAATGGGAAGGTGAGCTTGATGAAACTTTTAAGAATATCAAGAAGCCTATTAAAGATGCACCTATGCTTAAGGCACCTGATTACAATATCCCAATGCATATCTTTTCCTTTGCATCTTTTCATACTATTGTTGTAGTTTTGTTGCAGAAGAATAATGAAGGCTATGAGCAGCCTATTGTATTTTTTAGTAAATCAAGTTGCAAGCTACTAAATTGAAATATGATATCAATGAGAAACAAGCATATGCACTGGTGAAGGTTGTCAAGGCTTTTAGGTGCTATTTGATGGGAGCAATTGTCATTGCTTTTGTACCAAGTGCTATAGTAAAAGATATATTTTCATAGAAGGAGGTGTCTGGGAGGAGGTGTGGATGGATAAATAGAATTCAAGAATTCAACATTGATATCCTGATAACCAAATTGCTCAGAGGACAAGGATTGGCAAAAATGATGGCTCAGTCCAATCTTGATGCAAATCAGATAAACCAAATTGAAATTGACTATACTTGTGATATGGATGATTACATTTGGTATCAAGATATTATATTTTACTTAAGGAACATGAGATTCCCTAAAGGAATGGATGATAATAAGAAGAGGACATTAAAGTTACAAGCCATCAAGTATGTGATTATAAAATGCAAATTATATAGGAAAAATTTGGATTGCATACTTTTGAAATGTGTTGATGAAAATCAGGCTGACAAGTTGTTAAAAGAAATGCATGAGGGAGTTTGTGGAGGACATTACATGGGTAAAACTACTGCTCAAAAAATCTTGAGAGCAGGATTTTGGTGGTCCACAATCTTCAAGGATGTAGAGAAATTGGTAAGGAGGTGTGATGCTTGTCAAAGATTCTCTGGTAAGCTTAAATTTTTAGGCAATGTGCCTTTAAGGCCAGTTGAAGTGTAGGCTCCTTTCCAACAATGGGGAATAAATTTCATAGGAGAAATACCAAATAAGTCTAGTGGAGGACATTCTTGGATATTAGTTGCTACTGATTATTTCACTAAGTGGGTAGAGGCTATCCCTACAAGAAATTCAACTAGTAGGGTCGTCACTGATTTTTTATTAAACAATATTGTTACAAGGTTTGGTTTCCCTAAAAGGATAGTCAATGATAATGCAATGTGCTTTAGGTCTGCTGAGTACAAATATTTTTGCAAAGGTCTAGGAATTCATATGTCATATTCCTCACCTTATCATCCACAGGGAAATGGACAGGCAGAATCAACAAATAAAAGTTTGATAAAAATCCTCAAGAGAATTCTTGATAAGAATAAAAGGGCATGGAAGTCAAAGTTACCATTAGCTGTATGGCCTAACAGGGTAACTGTGAAGAAGGCAATTGGTTGTGCACCATTTGATTTAGTATATGGGATACATGCAAGGATGCCTCAGAATAACTTTTTGGAAATGTATAAGTTTGTTCAATTGTATGATGATGATATAGATGACAAAATGCAATTGAGAATTGAAGATCTCATCAAGTTAGATGAAACTAGAAGAGAATCAGCCTCAAAAAATGCTAAGTTGAAGTTACAAGTTAAGAATTTGTATGGCAAAAGGACTGTTGAAATGAAGTTCAAACCTAATGACTTGGTATTGATCTGGAATGCTAGATTGGAAGATAAAGGGAAACATGGAAAATTTGATCCAATCTAGCTAGGACCATATCAAATTCATGAAAGATGGGGACATGATTCTTACATTGTAAAAGAACTAAATGGTGATATTCAAGAATTGCCAGTTCATGGACAGTTCTTGAAAAAATACTTCAATTGAAGGTATTTTTCTCTCCATGAATAGTAGTTAGGTCTATACATGTTGTAAATTTTGTAGAAATGTGCTTTCTCCCTATTTCTTTTCATCTTAGTTTATAGGGTTTTGTCCTATTGCTCTCTGTTCAATTTTTCTAGTAGGTGGTCTGCTCAACCTGTGATTCTGAATTCTTGCATGGGCACAAGTTACCCATCATCCCTAGATAGAGCCACTGTTAGCACTTGAAAATTTTTTCATGGCTGCATCAATTTTTCTCTTGCCTCTTAATTATTTTCCTTATCTCTGGCTTGAAACCCTAGTTCATATTTTCATATTTCTTTCCATTAGAGGAAAAAACCCTAGTTTATCCAGGCCTTGTTCTAATTCTTCATTACCTTTTTTGGGCCACTTAAGTGATTATAAAGAATGTGCACTTTATTTTTTCTCTTTAGTCACTTAGTCTCCCAAAGAAATAAGAATATTCCTTTCAGTCCAGCGACCTCCTGAAATCCTTTTTTCGTGAGATCTCTCAATGTTTTCAGAATATTCATTATCCTTTAGAGATTTGCCAAGTGGTTAGCTTTTTCTCTAGTCACTAGTTCTCTAGGCTTTCGAATGGTTAGTAATTTCATTTAGTGATTTGGATTTCCTTTGGTCACATTATCTCCTAATGAAGATGGTTATCTCTTACGTGATTAGTGACTCAGCGATTGGATTTTTGTCACTAGGTCTCCAGATTTTATTCTGAGATTTGGAGACCACTATATCAATATTTTCAAGATGGCTTCAGTCACTAGATCTCCTGAGAAAATTCAAAGTTAGCATAAGGTTTAGAGATCTAGTGACTACCATCAAATCAAGATCATGTGATGCAGATTTAGTAGTTGAATCTCGTAATGGAGGCCCATGTCAGATAAAGATTATACAAGTGGACCTAATGTCAGATTGTGCTAAGGTGGCAGCTAGTTATTGGTTGTGGAACGGTGAGTTGGATATGTTGTCAAGAGTGTTTGGCATTCATCTGAGTTCCCTTTTAATCCTACAGTGGGCGCATGAGAACATGGAATCTTTTGAGCTTTTGAGATCATGCGCCAGCCGTCTGATCTTCTAGGTGTTCAGATAGACTATAGGTGGGCCCAAGGTCTTTAGTTGATGGAGTAAATTAAATTTCAGTCTGGATCTACGGTTGTCATATATTCTCAAAAGGAAGATGGATGATGTTTATCCTACGCGGTCTTGCGACAACCATTAATCTCAGTAGATTCAGAGGTTAAAGGTATTCTACGATTTGGTGACTAAAGGTTGTCTCACAGTCTCTTGAATCTAGTGGTTAAGTGCAAAACTTTTAGCAGCCAAGTGGGCAGTTATAAATTTCTTCGATCACTCAATCTTGAGATTTAATAGTTAATTCTTCTAAAATTCTGAGATTGAGTGAGGGCTGTCGATGGCTACAAGATAGAGAGGAAGATCAACAGTCAGAATTTAATCTATGAATCTAACTCAAGGTTAAGAAATCTTTCCGTGACTTGGAGATTTTTCTCAGTCGCATGTTCTGAGGACTTAACCCCAGTCAATAAAAAGGTTATGAGATTCAGTGAAGCTCTTTGTCACCAAGTCTCTAGATAGTGTTGGGTTAAGAAGGGTTAACATCATGTTTGCCTTGACAGTTAAGTATTTGATTCAGTGATCTAGCGACTGTATAGTCTCAGAGTCTTAGGTTCATGATGGTTAACTAGAAAACCTCTAGCAATTCAGCAACACGGTTAGTCTCATGGTCACTAAATCAAATAGTTAGGTCATGCTAGCTCTCGTAATTTAATGTGGACCATAGGATGAAGTGAGGAAGGAAATCAAAAATGGTCATGAGATCTCAAAAGGAATTTTTAAAAGTCAAAGTGATTCCATGATTGGGTGACTCCTTGTTAGTCACCAGATCTTAGAATGAAAAGTATGTATTTTAGATAGAATTTAGTCTTTAGGTCGAGTGATGAGAAAATATTAAAGGTTCCCTATAGTCACCAGATCAGGGAATGAAGAAAGTCTATTCGGTGACTAAGTGGTAGGGCCTCAATCATGTAATCTCTAGATTTAAATGAAGGTTTTGATGGTAGTCTATATCCCTGCAGTCATGTGGTCTCATAATGATGATGCAGTTAATGATTTTGTCCAGTGACTTGGAATCTCTTATGCAATGTGATCTCTAAATAGTTTGGTGATTTGGGAGAAGACTGCAAGATCATGAGACTATTTAGTCCTATAATCATTGAGGTAACTAAGGTTAATGAAGATGACTACATAATCTTGTGACTAAGGAGAAAATGTAAACCAAGATTCCTATGTGGTTAATCTTGAGAAACCCAGGAAAAGTAAGGTGATTTGACGGTGCCGATGTAAAGTAGATCTTAGATTTGAATGCTAGCCATCAATATGTTGTCTAGAACCATAATGTAGTTGTTTCTTCCAAATTTAAAATTATTAAGGGTTTCTCAATGACTAAGGACTAAAATTGAATGCTTGGGCGGCTGGATCTGGTTGATTTGACCTTGTCAACTGATTCAGTGTGGTCCAGAGATTATGATGATTGATGGCAGAGGGTTTGTACTATGAAAGAGGTGCTCAAGGCATGTTGCAGATGGATAATTAGATTGATCAACATGGTGAATTCATGATCTTTGGTACAATACTCAGAGATTTCTCATTAATGGAGATCATTCTAGGATCTATTTTCTCTAGGTTGCTTGGTTTTCCTCCAATGTAATAAATTCTAATTGACTTTAGTTGGTTTGGTGGGTGAAAACCCTAACCCTTACCGTAGTCATCTATAGCTTGTTGCATCCTAATTTTTGGGATTCCAGGGTGACTAGTGGTATATATTATAGAGGTTTTTATTTTGTTGTCATTGATGTTATGTTGAAAATCAATGTAAAAGACTGAACAAGGAGAGCCTGGATTTTGGGTTTGTTTCCTAGCATTTTGTTGTCTTGGTAATTTATAGATTTTGCAAATTTTAATGAGACTACACTTGAATTCCAATCTTAGATTTATGTTTGTCTTCTTGTTTTAATCTTGGGCTCATATATGTTAATGTCACAAGGTGAGTTAGCATATGGTGGACAAAGAACATTATGGAATTATCTTTGAGTTCTTAACAAAGTTAGGATTAAAGTCTTTAAGGTAGTTTCAGTGAGTTCAGGGCTGGATAAGAATTTTATGAATAGGTTTGGGAGTGAGAGGGATAATAGGAAAAGAACTTATTTTGAGTTTAAGAGTGTTTGATTTGGGATTTTCAGTTGACATATGTTATTGAGTGACTCTATGCCCTAGGTTAAGGCATTGATCCATTCTCTGGAAGCAGTTCATCATCATCAATTACACACATATATAATAAAATCTTTAAAATAAATTTTTTAATGATATAAATGCTTAGTATTTAGTGATTCCTTTCAGGAAGTGAATCAAGGGTACACCCACCAAAGCATCTAGGCTCAAAGTGTAGGAGGATCCTTGTTGATCCTTGTTAATTGGCCCTTTTCCTTGTAGACTTTGGAGTGGTGATATAGTCAGTGACATTAGTTTGTCAATCATAGTGTAAACCTACAAGTAGAAAGAGAAGGGGAACCAACACTGAGTAGGTAGTGTGGGGTCATGTCAAATACCATAGGTAGGTCCCTAGATTGAATCTATCTTTTCTCCTCATTCTGCCCAATTTTCCACCCTCTTTCTGCACTTTTCTAGCATTCTGGACTAAGATACTGAGATCTTTGACCTTAGGGTCAAGGTCAACCTCAACTCTAGCCTAGGAAAAAGTACACGTTGACCTTGACCCAAGGTCCAAATTTCAAGATTCCATGACTTTCGGATGTCAGGTTTCAAAAAGATTTGTTTTCTCACTTCCGGGTCAGTTGTTTTGGATTTCAGAATGGTAAACTCTTAAATTATATATAATCTAGGTCCATTTATAGGGGTTAAGGCTTAATTTGAATTTAATTCTCCTAAGTCAGCCTCTCTAGAAGTTTGTGCCCTAGACTAGTATAAAAGGAAGCCTTCCTCTCTCATTTTCTCCATCCTTTCACTCTGAATCAAGTAAACCACCCATTTATTCATCAAGCACTCTCAAGGAGACATCCACTTTTCATCAAGATATCAAGAAAGATAAAGAAAGCATTCAAGCCATCATCTACATTCAATAATTCAAGCTCTCATTTGAAGATCAAGGATTCAAGCATTCAAGTCTTTGGAGAGATTTGGTTCAAGCATTCAAGATTCATCATTCAAACCCTAGATCTATCCATCATGATGGTGTGATCTTCCTTCAAGATCATATGTTCATCATCAAGATCTATTCATTCTCCCTTCAAGGTGGATTCCAAGCATTGATTTACATTTGTTACTTTTGAGTCCAAGCTTTCGTATTAACATACTTGATTACATTTCAAATACAATTGCATATCTATTTGAGTATCATAGCTTCATTGTTAGATTTACTTCTACTACTTTCTTGCATTCTCTATTTCAATTCTATTTTAAAAGGTTGATTCCAAATAGGGGTTTGACTAAGGAAAATCCCTCATCCAAAAAACAAAACCCTTTTTCTTGCAAGTTCAGGTGTGGGATGGTGAATATCAGTGCATATTTGGATACCCTTTTTGGAGAACCTCCAAGATCCACAAACATAAGTTCCATCGAAGCTATTTTAGGTCAAGGATGACTTTTAGTGGGGGTCAACATTGTACCTTGAGGTAAGATCTTACCTCGATCCTAAGGTTAAGGATGACCTTTCTCTGAAAGACAAAAGGTTTTAGGGTTTTCTCCATCTCTGCATTTCCAGGCCAGATCTGATTGCAGAATTCCCCAAAACTAAACACAGACACCAAAAAATAGTGATTTCTGAATCTTCCTATTTCCAAGATAAGTATTCATGTCTTATTCAGTTTGTATTTTCATAATATTTTTCATTACATATTTCAACACCTTACATTTTGGTTCTTCCAACTTTATATATTACATTTTGGTGAACCTGCGATAGACAACTCTTTCTTTTATGGTGTTAGATCTCCCTTTATATTACCTTGTGTGTTCACCTTCATATTAAATTTTGGTGAATCTGATAAGCTTACCCCCTGTCTTTTGTGGAATTAGATGCTCTATTTTGGTGTTAGATCTTGCATATTATATTAGCATTCTTTTATGTGCTTACATTTCAAAAATAAAAATAAAAATCATATAAAACAAAATACAAAAATATTTCTTGCATTTTGTCTACTATGAAGATTTCAAGATGCTTTGGTGTGTGCTTATTTTCTTTATTGTTCTCCTCTTAGAATATCTTTATCAAAATTATGATTTTTATAAGAGTATCAATCATTTCATTATGTTGGTTACCCTTCATCTTTCACTTCCCTATGCTTTTGTAAGATTGACAGATACTAGAATTCCTACTTTCAAAAATTTCATTAAAGATTTATGTGGTGGACTTATTACTCTTTTGGATTATGTGAACAATTTGGTAGATGATACACCATCTCCTAATATTCCTAATCCTAATCCTATCATCCCTAATTTAGTTACTAACCTTCCTCATCCTAATCTGATGCCTAATATGCCTAATTCTCCATCAGCTAAACCTAGCTCTTCCCATACTTATGATGAGATTCAAGCTATAGTCCATGATGCAGATGTGTAAGAGTTCTTTGATTTACCTTCTCCTCCAATTCACAATGATATTAAAGGAAAGGGTAAAGAAACTTCTTCTAAACCTATTATTCCACCTTTAACAACCTTTACTCATGAACATGATAAAAAATAACCTCATGTAGAAGCCTTGCATGATATGTACACTACATGATATAATATGATGACTAAACAAGGTTATAAAGGTTTAGGGCTTGGTGTTAATGAGCAAGGTATTAAATATCCGGTTCATATACCCCCTAAACAAGATATGTGTGGTGTTGGATGTTCAAAAATTCAATACAAGGTAGTTGATTTTGATCTTCGTCCTCCTCTTCATATTCTTCTCCCTCCACCTAAATTAGATTACCCTGATACTCCTCAAGATGTAGCTAAGAAGGTGTATGTTTAGTTGATGAATTCCAAGAAAGAAATCTTTAGACCTATGCTGAAAGATTCTCTATCCAAGTACAAATGCCCTTTTAATTATAGTAATACACATTTACTTGCTGATTGTGTGCATTTCGACTTATATGTTGGAGAAAGAGTTTCTTTAGGAATTATATCGCACTCTCATGTAGTTTTACATTTTATTCATAACTTTGATAGGGAGCATCCCCTTGACTCTTCCATAATATAGTTGTTTTATCCTCTTGTATCATGACTGGGGGACAAGAGGCATTTAATCCAATCTTCTAGGATCCATTAGGCTCTTAGCATATATTTTACCCTAAGCTTAATTGGCATTCTCTTTGTCCTTCTTCTCTATGGTTTTGCTTTATCTTTATAATCATCCATAGATTTTATTCTATATTCAAGATATCTTTTTAAAGACATTTTTTTTTCAAACATATCCCTTGGTTTCATCCCTGGGGGGCAAGATTCTTCATTCTTTCTCATTGTCTAGGGATCTTCTTTCCTTAGCATAGTGGCATTTATTTATCTGGAAACACTATTTCATTATACTAATCGATGTTTTGACCATGGATATCCTTTTATATGAGAGGTTGTTGTCCTCGGTCATCACATCTTCTTTATTTTGCAAATTATGTACTTTATAAACTCTTTCCCTTTCTTTGGTGATTAGATTTGTTTCCCTCATTTCAAAGATTCCTCTTCCTCTTGATTTCAAAGGGCTTGGTGATTGAATCTTTGTTCCCACCTTTTTTATCTTTGAAAGATGATATTTTATCTAAAGTACTCCTCTATGGTGGGGGTCTTGTTGATAATATCTCTTTCTTTGAGGATCCTCTTTTTTTTCCCCATGAGTGACATATCCTTTTCACAATTATCTATACTCTTGGATGTAGGGGTTAATACCCTTTGCTAGGAATATAGTATACATTGTTGTTAAATAGGATATCTCCTTACATTGTGAAGTAGGTAACCTCTTTCTCTTCCTTATCATGTCTAGTAGACAACCATGATAAGGAAGGGGGAATATATAGGGTCTCCCTTGTACTATAGTTTTTCTTTTATATGCTGAATCCTCTGAAGGTAATGCACATAAGTTTCTAAATCCTGAAGAGACATGAATTTTTCAATTTTTAATATGTTATATCCTCTCCAAGGTAACACACATAAGTTGCTAAATCCTGAAGAGACACCCATTTTTCAATTTTCAATATGCTACATCTTCTAAAGGTAATGCACATAAGTTGCTAAATCCTAAGGAGACACACATTTTATATTCCATGGTGATACAAGAAGGTGGATCTATGGGTATTCCAAAAGCCTTTAGAAGATGCATTACAATTTCAAGGCACAAACTATGGGTGAACTCTTAGGTTTGGCCACCTATTTGGCTCTCCCTCCTTGGTGATTCACAGTAAGGTAGGCATCTTACTGGGTGAGGTAATCACTTTCTCTTTTCCCTCTTTTTGCTTTCATGCTAGTAGGAATAGATCATGAAGCTATGTTATCTAGAGTGTTTCTTTTGTCTTTATTATGTAATCACTTATTCTTTTATGATAGCTTTCTGAATATGATATTAGTATAGGAAGCATTTCTTAGCAAGGTTTCCTTTACTAGTTGATTTGGGTTTATTTTATTGCTAACCCCTCTCTTTTATGTCTTTTAGTTTTCTCTTTATTTTTGCACCCTCATGCATGTATGTTGAGTTAGAATCCTTATCTTGGGGGCTTGTGTCCTTAGCTAGCTATTATTATATCTCATTGTGAATCCACTTGAATATCTTCTTTCTTGTCCTTTACCAAGAGTTTTCATCGAATACATACTCTTGCTAAAGTGGGGGCTAAATGTATCCTCTAAAAATGGAAGCACTTCCATTTAAGACTGGTTTAGCCCTCTGAGTAGTTAGTGTAGGGTAATTTAAAATTCCTCAAGTAGGTCCCTAGCTTGAATCTAGCTTTTCTCCTCACTTTGCCCCTTTTTCCACCCTCTTTCTGTACTTTTCTGGCATTCTAGACTGAGATCTTGAGATCTTTGACCTCAGGGTCAAGGTCAACCTTCTAGGTCAAGGTTGACCTCGAATCTAACCTAGGTCAAAGTCAACCTTGACCTTGACCCAAGGTCCAAATTTCAAGATTCCATGATTTCCAGATGTCAGTTTTTAGAAATATTTGTTTTCCCACTTCTGAGTTGGCTGTTTCAGATTTTGAAATGGTAAACTCTTAAATTATATTTAATCTAGGTCCATTTATAGGGTTTAAGGCTTAATTGGAATTTAATTCTCCTATGTTATCCTCTCTAGAAGTTTGTGCCCTAGACTAGTATAAGAGGAAGCCTTCCTCTCTCATTTTCTCCATCCTTTCATCTCTCATTCAAGTGAACCACCCATTTATTCATCAAGCACTCTCAAGGAGACATCCAATTTTCATCAAGATATCAAGAAAGATCAAGCAAACATTCAAGCCATCATCTAAATTCAAGCATTCAAGCTCTCTTTTTAAGATCAAGGATTCAAGCATTCAAGTCTTTAGAGAAATTTGGTTCAAGCATTAAAGATTCATCATTCAAACCCTAGATCTATCCATCATGATGGTTTGATATTCCTTACAAATCCTTTGTTAATCTTCAAGATCTATTCATTCTCCCTTCAAGGTGGATTCCAAGCATAAAATCATGGAGGTTTTGATTTACATTTGTTAGTGTTGAGTCTAAGCTTTCATTTTAACATACTTGATTACATTTCAAATACAATTGCATATGTATTTGAGTATCATAGCTTCATTATTAGATCTACTTCTACTACTTGCTACCATTTTATATTTCAATTATATTTTAAAAGGTTGATTCCAAATCAAGGTTTGACTAAGGCAAACTAATTATCCCAACTAGAAAACCCTTTTTCTTGTAGGTGCAGGTGCGAGACAATGAATATTAGTACAGATTTGGATACACTTTTCGGTGAACCTCCGAGATCCATGAACAAAATTTCCATCAGAGTTGTTTTAGGTTAAGGATAAATTTTAGTGGGGGTCAAGATTGTACCTCGAGGTAAGATCTTACCCTGATCCTAAGGTCAAGGACAACTTTTCTCTAAAAGACAAAAAGTTTCTAGGTTTTCTCTGTCTTCGCATTTCTAGGCCAGATCTGGTTGCAGAATTCCTTGAAACTGAACACAGATACCAGAAAATAGTGATTTAGAAATTTTCCTATTTCAAAGATAAGTATTCCTATCTTATTAAGTTTTTATGTTCATAACATTTTTCATTACATATTTCCACACCTCACATTTTTGTGCTTCTAATTTTATATATTACACTCGGTAAGAAAAATAGTTTTGTTATGTGTTTTCATTTTATGGATGAAGTCAAAATATTAGATCTATTTTAGTATTGAGATTCATATTTATGGCATGTATGAGGAATTATTTTTAAGTATCAAATATTAGAGATATCTGATTCACCCTCCTCTCAGTATCTCACTTTCCCATATTAGATTTCCAAGAATTTGTATCAGAGCTTGGTTCTCTTGACAAAAGTCTAATTACTTGACAATTAAGGTCTTGGAGATGTAGGTTTATAAGTTAGGAAATATCATAGAGAATCAAAATATTGACATTTAGCTTTCATTACACTAGCTTGAAGCAACTAGAGAAGAATTGAAGAAATCCTAAGAAGAAGGAAAGAATTGGCAATCCAACTGAATGACACACAATATCAAGAAGATGACACTAACTGTCTATTTGACAATGGAAATTCCACTAAAAGTGATGCATCTATAGAAGATATATTAGAAATAAATAATTCAGTGAATGAAGATGTTAGAAGTTTGAAGAGAGAACAAGAAATTTAATCAGTTAGATTATGTGAAGTGATTGAACAGAAAAAGAAAGTTGAAGAAGACAAGACAATGTTAGAAGGAGAAAAAAGAAAAATGGCTATAAGAATTAGATGAGAGGACATGTGATATGCAGAGGTTGAAAAACAATCAATTAAACATGGAAAATCAATTGTTACTTACAAATCAAGAGTTGAGTAGGAAAGATGTGGAAATCACAAATCTGAGATTAGAGAATAGTCAACTAAAGAATGAGCTAAGATCTAAAAAGGAACTTAATGAGAGGATGAATAAACCAAATAAAGCTTTGAAATACTTTGAAGAACTATTGAGGTCACCAAGAAGATCCAGTGACACTTCTGAACTTGGACATGATGAGAACCTATCATCCACTGAAGAAGGAAAATCATCAAAGAATGGAGAACAGAGGAATACACAATCAAAAAACAACAAACCTACACATCATAATTGTGGAAAGCTAGGACACACATAAAACATCTGTAGAAGCAAGAATGGTAAGTCCAATACCAAACCAAAATTCAATGGAAATTGTTTTGAATATAAGAAGCATGGAAATTAGGCACATGGATGTAGGTCAAAGGTTAGTAAGGCACCTACTACACCTATAATTCAAGGGCATTGTTATAAGTGTCAAAAATATGGTCATAGAGAATAAGAATGTAGATCAAATAAAAAACCTAAGTGGAAATCTAATAAGAAGAGTAATGCACCAAGGAAAGGTAACACATTCAATTGAGACTACAATACATGGTATAATTATCATTATTGTGGATAATATGGTCATATTGCTGAAAATTGTATGAAGACACACTTTAGAGGTAAATCCAAGAGTTGGATGAGTGGAATTTTGGTCTATTACAAATGCCACAAGATTGTTTCTATAAAAAGAGATTGTAGAGCACTGAGTAATGAACAATTCAAAGACAATGAGACTATTGAACTAATAAGGGATTAGATGAACAAGACATAGAGAAAGAAAGAGGAAGAAAGCAATAGTGGATCCAGTGAACTTGAGGTCACCCAATCCAATGGATCAAGTGATCACAATACTTCTAACTAAGAAAATGAAGAATATGAGGAACTAAATTTTCTAATGTTAAATGTTACACTAGTTCTAGAAATTTGATATGTTAAAGTCCATATCTGCATGAATTAAGATGCATTAGGATAGATTTGAGAAAAGAGTAAAATTGCATAATTGATGTGGAGCATCAATACTTAAGTCTATAGTGACTGAGTCACTCAGTGTGTGCTGAGCTCCTGTAATAGATGAGATGTCATATGTACCAATCTAAACTATAAATGATAGTATCAACCGAGTCATGGTTTCAATCAAGTATGAGTACATGATAATCAAGTTGTCATGTGAAGGTTGAGATAGTTGTATTTACCTATAAATGTACATAACATTTAATGAATCCCTAAAAGAGATCCTTTGAGTCTATAAAGTGAATATTAATGTTCATTCTCATTTCAGCCAGTGATTTGATAATTTGCAAAGTGATTCAAGGTGATTGGAAAGAAATAATAGTGCGAAGTCAAGTTTGTGAAGATTCATACATCATGTCATCGACAAACAGTGTGTAGAACTATTGAAACAAGGTATTACCAAGCAACTTAGATCTATTTTTTTGAACCCTAGATTAGAGATATGGCATCTACCTCATCTACAACAATAAGGAATTAAGGGAAAGAAGTTCTAAATGTTTAACTTGTAAGGAGTGATGCATGTAAGCTACCCAAATTACAAGTTGTACCAGAAAGCACGGTGAAGGGAGATCTCTCGGGAGCCCTGTAATCAATTCCGCTGAAGGTCTTGATGATACATGATGTGCACACATGCTACATGTGGAAATTTGGAGAAATAGGAAATTATGAGATAAGGGAAGCTTACAATAGGTTTTGTGATAATAGAGTGTTGAAGGTGGAGTATCAACACATTATTGAGAAAGGGTTAGTGTGTGCCCTAGATTTCCCTCATAATTTTGATGCAGGAGTATCTCAAGTCCTTGGAAATCCTATGTCACAAAAAACATATTTGAAGTTTGTCTATTTTTCTTGGTTCCTACTTTGACTGAGTTGGTTCGGTGTTTCTTAGTTTCCTTTGTTCACTGGTGTTGGTTGGTTCTCTCTCTTGCACTCATTGAATTTCCCTGGTGCTCGTTGATGCTTTTCTAGTGCTCGGTTTCCTTGCTTACCAAGTTGTTTATTTTGAGTTCCTATTGAGTTTGACTCATGCCTTTAATTATGGTCATGGGTTTAATGTTGGTATCCATCATTGGGAAGCATGTGGACCTAGATCTAGTTGTTCCTTCTGTTAATTATGGATTTGAAGGCTGACTTGGCTTGATAGCCTCTTGAATAAATGTAGTTTGGTTAGAGTTTGGGGGGGAAGTTTGGATAGAAGATAGAAGCTAGAAGATTAGATATTTTTGCTAGATCCTTGCATGTTTGATGAATTCTTGATTGTAATATTTGGCCTAGATCAGGAAGGCCTTACAGCTCGACATGTATGAATCAATTTTAAGATAATATATGAAGAGCATCTACATTTCTCTCTCCCACTTGTGTTGTTATTTCTTTTGTGTGTTGTTATGCAAGGTGGATCTAGTTAGGGTGTGCCTTTGGCCCCTCTCTCCATCCTCCTTTGCATCAGGTGGTATCAGAGTGAGGTTAGATCTAGATCTAGGTTTGAAGGTTCCTTCTTGTGAAGCCCTAGTTGAATTATTGTGGGGTAGTAGATTGTGATCTAACCTCCAATTATAGAGGGTTTTCAAGATGGTTTGTCAGAGGCAAGATATGGATCAAGGATTGGAAGACATGTTGAGACAACTTGGTACTAGATTGGAAGCTATTGAAATAGCCCAGAGAAGAGGAAGACATCTTGAAGATGTTAGTGATGATGAAATTGAGGTGGAACAAGGTGATGTAGAACCTACACCTATGATGGATCAGGGTGAGGAAATATTCTTGAAGGCTTTGACAAGTCTGAAATCTACACCACACTTTAATCCTCCTGAGTATAGTGGAAAATTGGATTTTGATGTATTGGTGGATTGGATCACTAAGATGGAAAAATATTTTAAGTATGAAAATGTACTTGAGGAAAAGAAGGTGAAGATTGCAAGCACAAAGTTGAAGAGTCATGCATCCTTGTGGTGGGAACATCTACAGTTGGGTAGAAAGAGGAAAGGTAAATAAAAAATCAAGGTATGGAATAAAATGGTGAATAAGTTGAAAAGAAAGTTCTTGCCTTGTGATTATCAAATTAACCTAGTTAGGCAAATGCAAAGTTTAAGATAGAAAGATAGCTTACTAAAATAATATACTAAGGAATTCTATAGATTAGATATCATATCTGGACATGATGAAGATGATGTGGAAAGAATTGCTAGATACCTGAATGGTTTGAGAGTTTCCATCCAAGAGGAAATTGAACAAGAGACATGAGCAAAGACAAAGAGATAGAGGTGGTAGATTCCCTAGAGGAAGAGGTAGATCTCATGGTGAAAATAGTAGATTTGAACCTAGAAAGAAAAACCTGGATAAAGTTAAGATCGAGCAGAAAGGTGAAAGTTCATCTAGAGGCAGAGGCGGTAACTACTGAGGTGATTATAACAAAGGAATTTTTTGAGGAACCTTTTAAAATTATGGAGAAGAAGGACATAGATCATTTGAATGTACACATGCAAGTAAGAAGGCTAGTAATAGTAGAAATACTTTGGTACAAGAAGAGTCACTGAATGAACCTAAGAAGGAAAATAACTTGATGGTAAGGAGAGAACTTTGGAATGAAGGTAAAAAGGAAGTTCTGGTAAGGAAAATCTTGTTCAAGACTAGATGTAGATTTTTTGATAAATTTTGGAAGGTAATCATTAACAATGGTAGCTCAGAGAATCTGGCATCTAAGGAAATGGTCACAAAATTGTAGTTGAAAAGGTTAGAACATCTGAAGCCCTATCAAATTTCATGGATCAAAGATGAGCATACACTCTTGGTAAATGAAAAATGTTATGTGGATTTGAAAATTGGAAAGTACTATGATAAGGTGTTATGTGATATTAGGCCTATGGATTATTGTCATATTTTGTTGGGTAGACCTTGGCAATATGATAGACATGCTATATATGATGGAAGATTGCATAAATATACTATTTGGGTTGATGGGAGAAGAAAAATCCTTGTTACCTTTGATGGAAGAACCTGTTAGTAATGTTTTCATATGTATGAAAGTTTTCTTGATGGAAGGAAGAAAGTTTGTTAAGGACTTGAAGAATAATGATGTATGCTTTGCTATGATTCCTAACAAACTGAGTAAGAAAATAGAGGATAGTGTCCCTGAGGAGACTGATAAGTTACCCACTGAGTATAGTGAAAATATTTCTAATAATGTACCTAATGTTTTTTCACTGAAGAGAAGCATTGATCATTACATGGATCTTATCCCTGGAGCTGGTTTACTGAATAAGGCACCTGATCGGTTGACACCTACCAAGAATCAAGAATTGAACTGATGGATTCAAGAATTATTGGAGAAGGGTTTGATCAGAGAAATCTTGAGCCTTTGTGTAGTACCTATTGTATTGTCACCTAAGAAGAATGGATAATGGTGAATGTCTATGGATTCCAGAGCAATCAACAAGATAATAGTGAAATATAGGTTTTCTATACCAAGAATGGATGACATAATGGATAGTTTGACTAGAGAAAAATATTTTACCAAAACTGATTTGAAAAGTGGGTATCATCAGATGAGAATTAGAGAAGGTGATGAATGGAAGACTTCTTTCAAGATAAAAGAATGTTTGTATGAGTGGTTGTTTATGCATTTTAGTTTAACTAATGCACCAAGTACATTTGTGAGGTTGACGAATGAAGTTTTGATGAAATTCCTAGGTATTTTTGTGATTTTATATCTTTATGATATTCTGATATTCAATAAGACTAGAGAAGAACATTTATTTCATGTAAAACAATTATTGCAGAGGTTGATAGAAGAAAAGTTGCTGATAAATTTGATAAAGTGTTCATTCATGGAAGAGGAGATTGTGTACTTGGGATTTGTGATTTCAGTTGATGGTTTTAAGATGGATCCTAAAAAGGTTGAAGATATTTTGAATTGGCCTACACCTAAGAATGCTAGTGAGGTAAGATCATTTCATGGTTTGGCAAGTTTTTACCGAAAGTTCATTAGGAATTTCAATTCAATTTGTAATGCTATGACTAAGAATATGAGAGGAGAGAAAAGGGAATTCAAGTGGAGACATGGAGATGATAAAAGTTTTGAGACTCTGAAGTAGAACGTTGCTAAATTTTCTATTTTGGCATTGCCCAATTTCAATAAGGTATTTCAAGTGGAATGTGATGCCAGTGGTGGTGCAATTGGAGCTGTGTTGAGTCAAGAAGGTAAACCTATTGATTTCTTTAGTGAAAAGTTGAGTGATGAAAAAAGGAAATATTCTCTTTATGATCAAGAATTATATGCTATCTTTCAAGCACTAAAGAAATGGATACATTATTTGATATCGAGTGAATTTGTGTTGTATACCAATCATAAGGCTTTATAGTATTTGGGTAGTTTAAATAAGTTGAATTAGAGACATATGAAATGGGTTGAGTATTTGTAGAGTTATACATTTGTGATAAAGTGTAGGAGTAGAGTCACTAACCGAGTTGATGATGCATTGAGTAGAAGGAGATCTTTGATGACCAAGATGAAAATTGAAGTTCTTGGCTTTGATGACATGAGAGATTCTTATGAATTTGATCCTGATTGTTTTGAGATATGGAGAAAGTGTAGAGCACCTATTCAAGATCAGGTGAGTACTAAATGGGATGAGTATTTTATTCAAGAAGGTATGTTGTTTAAAGGTATTCAGTTGTGTATACCGAGAGGACCAATGAGAACTAATTTGATAAAGGAGAAACATAGTAGTGGTTTGGCTGGACATTTTGGTGTTGATAAGACATTGAATTTTCTCAAGGAGAAATACTTTTGGCCACAGTTATATAAAGATGTTCAGAAATGTGTGAAAGGTTGTGGAATTTATGAAGTTGCAAAAGGAGTAAGTTAGAATACTAGATTATATACACCGACTGTTGTTCCTGAGAAACCTTGGATTCGCATTAGTATGAATTTTTTTCTTGGCCTACCAAAGAAAGTAAGAGGTAATGATTCTATATTTGTTGTTGTGGAGAGATTTTCTAAAATGGCACATTTTATACCTTGTAGAAAAACATCAAATGCAATAAATGTAGCAGATCTTTTCTTTAAGGAAATTTTCAGATTGCATGGATTGTTGAGGAGTATTATCTCTGACCAAGATAGTAAATTTGTTGGATACTTTTGGAAGACTCTTTGGAGAAATTTTGGCACTGAGTTGAAATATAGTTCTACGTTTCACCCACAAACTGATGGATGAATAGAAGTTTAGAATAGAATTTTGGGAAATCTTTTGAGATGTTTAGTTGGAGACAAACCAAGTAATTGGGATTTTGTATTGGCACAAGAAGATTTTTCATATAATAATTTAGGGAATAGGAGTACTAGAAAAACACCCTTTGAGATTGTAAATGGCATACAACTGAGAGGTATATCTAATTTGAGGGATATTGCTAATGAAAGAAAGAGAAGTACTGAAGGAGTAAAATTTGCTGAGTACATGAAGACATTGCATGAAGATGTAAAGCATAAGCTGGAAAAGAGTGATAAAAAATAAAAAGACAAAGTTGATAGATCAAGGAGACATAAGACTTTTGATGTTTGTGATGAAGTGATGGTTCATTTGAAGAAAGGCGGATTTCCTATTGGAACATATGGGAAGCTGAAAATGAAGAAGTTTGGACCTTGCAAGATTTTGAGAAAATTTGACAGTGGAAATGCATATGAGATTGAGTTACCTAATGACATGGAAATATCACCTATTTTCAACATTTCTAATTTTTATGAGTATCATGAACTTGATGAAGACATGGTAGTACTAATGGATTATCCTAAGAAAGAGAATGAAGAAGTTGAAAATATTTTGGAACAAAGAATTGGAAGAAGTACAAGAGGAAAACAATATATGGAATATCTAGTAAAGTGGAAGAATAGACCGATTGAAGATAGTTCATGGATTTCATAGTCTAAGTTGGATGCAGCTGGGATCATACTTGTTTCATGATTCAAAGAATCATATCAAATAACCCCAGGTGTTTGATGTAGGAGCATCTCGTGTCCTTGGCAATCCTATGTCACCAAAAACATATTTGAAGTTTGTATGTGTTTCTCAGTTCCTTCTTTGATTGAGCTGGTTCGGTGTTGCTTAGTTTCCTTTGTTCATTAGTGTTGGTCGGTTATCTCTCTAGTGCTCAGTAAATTTCCCTAGTTCTTGGTGATGCTTGTCTAGTGCTCATTTTCCTTTCTTACCGAGTTGTTTATTTTGAGTTCATGTTGAGGCTGACTCTTGCCTTTAATTATGTTCATAGATTTAATGTTGGTATCCATCATTGGGAAGTGTGTGGACCTAGATCTATTCGTTCCTTCCATTAATTATGGATTTGATAGGAGACTTGGCTCGGTAGCCTCTTGTATAAATGTAATTGTTTGGTTAGAGTTTGTGGGGGGGGGGGGGGAGTTTTGATAGAAGATAGTGTAATCACTGAAAAGTGGATAGGATCATTCATGGGATTAATCAAGGAAAATCAAGGCAAAATCAAGGTAATTGAATTTAAACAAGCATTTGGCCAATCAAAATCAAAATAAAAATCAAGCCTTAATTCAATATAATTCAAAATCTAAATCCAAAAGAGCAATCAAAAGCATTTAAATCAAGTAAAATTAAATCAATGTGTAATTAATTTAATTAATTGTATAGTTCAATTTAATTCAAATAAACCCATTCAAGGGGTGCACATGGTTAAATAAATGAATTAAAATCAATCGATTAAATCCTAATTTCTCTAAACACCACATGGGAGGAAAAAGCCTCAACCAATAGGATTTAAGGAAAGGAGCTCACATGGATCAAGCCAAAAAAAATCTCAATCACTCATTCCAAAAGAGCATCTTGTCCACTCATCTTGTCTTCTTGTCCCAAGCTTTGAGGACACAATATTTAAATATATTCTTCAAAGGGTGGAACCAAAGACTCAACTCAAGCTTAATCATGGTCCACACAACTACACCCCCTACCCTTACTTAAATCTATAAAAGGAAGGCTAAAATCAATCAATAATCAATCCACAAATCTAAGAATTGGATCTAACCTCTTGAGAATTATAGCTAGAAAGGCAATTTAGAAGTTAATTTGAGCATTTCTATTTGGAATTGAAGTAATTAGCTTATCTTATCACATTTTCTCATTCAAGGACTATCATTAATGGAGGCTTGATGAGAGCTTCACATTAACACTCTTAGTTAGAGAGCCATAGGATGCTTAATTGTTCATTCATTTGCTAAATAGAGTTGCTAATTATGGTTATTTAGTTTCTAATTTATTTATTATTCAATACTAATTCTATGAAGGTACATTTCCTTGTACACAAAATGGCACCCACCGTAGGGCACTAGGCTTCACTTTCTAAAAATCTTGTAATCTTCATATTTGTTCAATTTTTTGAATGTTTAACTCTCAATTTTGTAGTAAAACAATGCTTTTGAGATTTCAAATGACGCTTTTGAGTAGTTAAAAAAATCTTCTAAGAACTATTTTAGCACTTCCATGACAAATTTGTGTGCCTTTGCATAGTCAAACAAAGCTTTTGAATCCCTTTGACTTCTATCTTAAATTCTAATAGCGATTATTGCCTAACTACTGAGCACTTCTGCATACTTATCCAACACTTTTAATTACTTTCAGAAGCCTTTTCTTTATTTTTTAGCGCTTTTACTATTTGTTTCTATGTTTTTAAAAGTTTAAATAGCATTTTTGAGCTGATCTACAACACTTTTAAATAGTTAAATAGTGCTTTTAATCATTTTTGCAATGCTTTTACATAAACTAAATTTTTTTTATTTTGATTGTTAGAAAATGAATTTTATGACTCTACAGGATGACTGATCATAGAAAAGTGAAAAAGCCAGGGAGTAGATTTAATCAAGAAGGCAAAGCTTTAACAAGGAAAATCAAGGAGGTGAACATTGCTCATATTAAACTTGTCTTGGAGAATTCGTAGCAAGAGGCTCATGTATATGATCATTACATCAAAGTCATAGAAGCATATAAGGAAAAATTCATTTCATTAAATTGGATATTTTCACCTTAATCAAGTTTTTCTTAAATTTGTCAAGCAAGGCTTAAAATTCAATTTGGTCTTTGTTTCTTCAATTTTATTTTGTTTTCTTCATTGTTGCTGGTTTTGTTGACTAACTTGTTGGAGGAAAAGTACATTGGAAAGGAACGGTCACCAAGGTAAGCATAAAATTGCAAAATCAATAAAAAATGCCCCTAGCCTTTTGCTAGCTACAAGGAAAATGTAAGCCTAAAATTAGTCAAATGTTGTACTTAAATTGTGGCTTTGGTGCTTTCAAAAATCTACTAATTAAAATGTAGCCTATTATTGTTTTAGAAATTGTGACACTAGGCCTATGCTCTTCACTTCTTTTAGTGAATCAAAATGCCAAACATGTCAAAATTTCTTGATTAAAGGAAAGGTTAAGGAAATCAAGCACATAAATTCTTAAACCCTTTGTTTGTAGAAGAGAGTAGCAATACTCAATTCTCTCTTGTTAGTGGGTTGGTAATTGGACATTGTTTATTGTATTTGGTAAATTAAGAAAGAGTTAGGGATATTCTCTTCACCTTTTGGTGAATCAAATTCCCAAAAACTATTTCTTAACTCCATTTCCTTTCTTTCCATGAACATGCTAGATCATTAGTTAGGCTCGCCTCTCGAGATTTGCCTTAAAAGGGCCAGTGAGAGGGATGACCCAAAGTGGGATCACTTGCTTTTTCTATGAGAATCCAACCCACTATAAAAAAAAATACCTACATCCTTAATGGGGTGTGTGACAAAAGGATACTAAATTTTGGAACTTCCTCGAGTAGTCCTCACGAATTGCCCAAAACTCTGATATACTAGTGGTGGGAAGCCTCTTAATATACTTGGAGGATGAAAGTTTAATATCCATTTTGAATGGAATATTGATTAAAACCTTGTTATCTTATAGAAGACTACCTAATAGAGCCATGTTTATGAACCAATCTTGAGCTAGGTAGATTTCTTGAAGTGTCTTTTGTGCAAAACCCATCATAACATCCTTTCAAAATCAAACATTTTGTGTTAAGGGTTAAAAAGAGACAAGTGTATTCATGATTATGTGTTTGGAAAAACACAAGACAAGTGAGAGATATCCATATAAAGATCAATCTTATATTTTTAATCACTCAATTTAAAAACAAAAATTGTCAAATCAAAAGATCAATTCCAAAGAAAACATTGTTGGATACTGGTTTCCACATGCTCCCATAAGTTCAAAGGGTCTTTACAAGGAGATAGCACTTGCGTAGCTAGAGGAGTTCCTGAATTTGAATACCAAAGTCTTTTTAAAGATCATAATCAAGGGGATAGTCTCCCAAAACTTTTTTAAGAAAGACTTAACAATATGGATCAAAATTCTACATTTTAGGATCATCAACATGGAGGAAAAAATGATAAATCTAATAATGCCAATGCCAATCCACCTCCTAAGGAAAATGTTGAAGAAAAAGTTGAGAGAGAAGCCCAAGACATGGATTTCCTATAATTCATGGATAAACTGATAGAGAGGGATAGAGAGAGATTCTTATTAAACCTAGCCCAAGTGGGAGTAAAGCTCCCACATGACTATGATATAGACCAACTAAAGAAGTTTCAAGAAGAAGAGAACCCAATGAGTGCTATGACTAAGCAACTAAAAACATTCCAAGAACAAATTGACTTGATGAAAAAGGTGGTTGAACCCAAGCCTTTTTCTATTAAGGCCTTGTGCCCATTCCCATTTGATAAAATCTTAACCATGGCACCTTTTCCATTCAATACCATCTTTCCTAAATATGATAAGTATATGGGTAAAATAGACCCACAGGATCATCTTTGTGAATTTTGTGCCTTGAGTATTGAGTTCATGCATAACACTACGTATCTAGTGAGACTTTTTCCTAGGAGTTTGGGAGGTTCCGCCATGGAATGGTTCTCTAAACTCCCATGAGGAATTAATACTTTTGAGGAATTAGCCTCCAAATTTGTGACCCACTACTCCTATAATATTGAGCATGAAATCATGATGCTCAAATTGTGTGATACCAAATAGAAAGATGGTGAGTCCTTCTTAGGATTCCTACAAATGTGGAGGACCATTTTTGCACGGTATCCACAAAGTATCCCTGAAAAGGAGAAGATGGAAATATTCACAAACAATTTGACCATGGAGATGAATTATCACCTCCAACTTCAATGTTCCCCAACCTTTGAAAAGCTTATTGATAACATGATTAAAATTGAAGATGTATTGGTAAAATGAGAAGAGATAAAATTATTCAAAGATAACAAGTCTAATACCAATACCAACAACAATCATTATGTATCTAATTATACTAATAATAGTGGAACCAATAATCACACTGATAAGCCTAAGTTATGGTTGAAAAATAACAATAAAAATATTGTGAATGATGGAGTCATAGAGGCCAACAATTTGAAGGCCACCCCTTTTAACTTATCACATGGAGCTAATTCTTCATATAACATTAATCAATCAAACAAGGCTCCATTTAATTCCAACAATTCCAATAATTCCAACAACAATTCCAACAATATGAACAATAATGCTAATAATAATCCTTATAATAATGCTAATGGGAATAAGCCCAAACCCTTTTTCTCCACTTATAAAAAGGAAAAATTCACCTTTCTAGGTGAACATTTGGAGAATGCATTAAGGACCTTAGTGGCTAACAAGATCATCACATCACCTGATTTGAGAGATTATGAACCCCAAGTTAAACCTAATTGGTGGAATGATTCTCACAATTGTGAGTATCATCAAAATAGAGGTCATAAACCCAACAAATGTATGAGGTGAAAACACTTAGTGCAAGACCTGATAGATGATGGAAATATCAAAATTTAAGGGCCTCTAAACAATGAGGATCATATGGCCTTCAAGAACCCATTTCTAAACCATGAAAAGGGTGAATCATCTGATAACAACCAAAATATAAAAAAAAGGTAATGAGAAGGTGAATTTTTCTCACACTTATGATAAAATAATCAATACTCTAAGAGAAGAAGATAATGCCATAAATTTTATCATGGTAAAGGAGAAATTAAAATAAACATCCTCTAACATTGTCACTAGGGGACAAGCTTCCAAAATTACTCTACTTAGAAATGCTCTGAGGATTGTTTTACCCAACCAAAACACACCTTCATCATCAAAGCAATATAACTTGGTGGATCAATTACAAAGGACTCCAGCTCAAATTTCAATCTTAGAGTTGCTCAAATTATCACCTATGCACAAGGAAATTCTAGAAAAAGCCTTAGTGGAAACCAATGTGCCACTAAACCTAGATGCGAACAAGTTCCAAAATATGGTGGGACATCTCATTTCTCCTCATTACTTATCATTTTCAAAACAAGATGACATGTCATTGAACCATCCACATAAACTACCTTTACACATAGAGGTTCTTATTCACAAACACCAAGTGAAAAGAGTGCTTATTGATGGGGGAGCTGGTTTAAATATATGTACCCTAAACTTGGTCAAAGCCTTAGGATTTTCCAAGGAAGCTATTGATTCAAAGAAAAAGATAATGATCAAAGCTTAAAATGATGAAGAATGAGCATCAAAAGGAGTCATAATACTTCCCATAAGAGTTGGTCCTATGCAAAAGGAAATAATTTGCCAAGTGTTAGATTTAAAGTTGACCTACAATATCTTGATAGGGAGGCCATGGATCCATGAAATGTAGGTCATTCCTTTGACTTGCTACCAATGTTTAAAGTTTCCTTATCTAGGGCAGGAAATAATGGTAAGTGGGGACTCAAACCCCTTCCAATATTGTAACAACATCAAGCCTATCAATGACTCTCTAGTTCCATACAATGCAGAGGGATCTATAGCTAACCAAATGGAGCAAGGGAAAAGTTCTAAAGACATCCCATTATTGAAGGAAAAAGAAAAGATAGAAAAGGAAGTTGTTGTTGAAGACATACCAAAACCCACTAACCTACCTACATTGAATAAGGGAAAGGAGAACATTAGTGAGGATAATATTATTAAAAAATGAAAGAAGATCTAACTAAATCTATCAAAGTATACACCAAGGAGGCCCACTATCAGAAAATGGACCAAATGATGAATAATTTTGATGAGCAATGTAAAATCAAGAAAAAAGGAGTAGGTGAATACTCCCTATCCATGATGGACTTTCCCTTATCACCTAAGTCCTATGGGAGACCACCTAATATACCTCATAAATATAATGATAATTTTGTGAGGGCTAGCACTTCATCATCCATGGATGAGGATGATAATGAGATCCTAAATTGGCTTTACAAGGATGAATAAACAAGTGCACATGTAAAACACATCCAAAATATCATCATTCCCACACATCAATATGGGAAAGGATTTCAAATCATGAAAAAGATGGGATACAAGGGCCAAGGACCTTTGGGCATGAAGAATGAATGACTCATTGAACCTATAGAAATGACATGGTGAGATAGCAAGGAGAAAATAGGATTAGGGTATCTTGAACAAGGATACACTCAAATACACTATCCTAAACTCTATTATCAGATATTGTAATTAGAATCCCATAGTGATGAAGATTCCAATCAATGGGAATGAGACTCCTTGTTAAGTGAGTCGTGACATGATAAGGAGATAGATGTGATCCATACATACACTTCTAGAAAAAGACAAAGGACAAATAGAAGAATCAAGTCCAAATCAAGCATCTAGTTTGAATCAAGTGTTTTTAGAGAACCTTCAAATTCAGGAGATGGAAATAAATCAATGGGTAGGTGAAACCTATTTACCTTCATGGAGACCTACTCTAGAGGAATCAAATGTTAGGTTTAATCCACATGACTTTTATCCAATGAAAACCTTAGAGGAATCTATCAAGGAAGACTTTGACCCTACTTCTTTGGAACATTTAGAAGAGGCACATGTCATAGACTTGGATGATACAATGTAAAAACCATCAAATGAGGTCTTATCCCTAAATCCCATTGAACCAAGCCAAAGCATTGATCCTTTAACTCTCATATACTTGGAATTAATCAAATGGGATTCCATTAAGCCAACCATCCTCCCAACCTTTTTGAATGACAACTTGGTGTCCCAATACCTCAATGCCATTGAACATTCTTCTAATATGGAATATCAAGAAGAGATGATAAAGGGGAGTATCCTTTCAATCCACATAAAAATGAAAAAAAAAAAGAAAAGTAAAAAAGGAAAAGAATCTAGTGTTGAAAACCACATTGTGGTAACATTAGATCTGAAAGAAAAAGAAATAAAGGATGTTTCCAAAGGTGAAAACCCAATTGAGGCACCTAAGGAAGGAAGTTTGGATTCTTTACCTAAACATTATGAAGAGAGATCTCTAGTTTTGAGTGAGCCTACACAAAAGATAAATATTTTGTCAGAAACTAAGCCAAAGATCATACACCTAGCAACGTCCTTATCTACTGAAGAGAGAAAAGAATTCATAAAATTTTTCAAGGAAAAGAAAATCAATTTTTCTTGGTCATATGATGATATGTCAGGATTGGATCCAAACTTGATTATGCATCACTTGAATATCAAAGGAGTCAAACCAGTCAAACAAAAGTTGAGGAAGATGCATCAACATATAGCCTTGATAGTAAAAGTAGAGTTAGATAAATTGCTAAAAGTGGGATTTATCAGGGCCATTGATTATGCCCAATGGATTTCAAATATAGTGCCAGTTTCAAAAGAAGATAAGTCCATGAGGATTTGCATATATTTCATAGACCTAAAGTTGGCATGTCCTAAGGATGAATTTCCTCTTCCAAGTATAGACGCCATTGTGGACCTAACGAAAGGACACTCTATGCTCTGACTCATGGCTATATTTAGCAAATATAACCAAATAAAGATAGCACTTGAAGACCAAGATAAAACAACATTCATGTGTGCATGGGGAACGTTTTGCTGGAATGTCATGCCTTTTGGTTTGAAGAATGCCAGAGTGACCTATCAATGAGAAATGACAACTATATTCCATGAAATGATGCATAAGCTCATGGAGGACTATGTTGATGACATATTAGAAAATTCTCATTCAAGAGAGAAGCATTTACCAATTCTAGAGAAAATCTTTGTTAGAATAGAACAATTCAAAGTGAGGCTCAATCCAAAAAATGTGCATTTGGGGTCCAATCAAGAAAGCTGCTAGGCTACATTGTATCTACAAAGGGAATAGAGGTAGATCCAGCTAAAGTAAAATCCATCATGGAGATGGAATCACCTCGAACCATAAGCCAAATAAGGTCACTACAAGGAAGAATTTAATCCATCAGGAACTTTATATCCCAATTGGTGGAAAAATGTCACAACTTCACTCAACTTCTCTATAAAGACACAATTTTCAAATGGGATGAGAAGTGTGAAGAAGCTTTCAACATGTTAAAAAAGTATCTCATGAATCCTCCAATTTTGATGCCACCAATAAGAGGCAAGTCCTTAATCCTATATATTTCAATGACAGAGCATTCATTAGGGGCACTCTTAGCACAAGAGGATGAATTAGGCAAGGAAAAAGCAATATACTACATAAGTAGAAATCTAGTCAAATATGAGTTAAAATACACTTTCATCGAAAGAGCATGCTTGGCTATGGTTTTTGCTTCACAAAAACTACATCACTATATGCTAGCTCATAATATAAGACTCATTGCAAAGATTGATCTGTTGAAGTATCTACTAGGTAAAACAACATTAAACTGAAGGCTAGCAAAATGGGTGATGATATTGAGTGAATTTGACATTGAATATGTAGACTGTAAATCAATCAAAGGGAAGGTCATTGCTGAAAAATTAGCAAAATCACCACTACAAGATGATCATCCAATTCAAGTAGAATTTCCAGATTCCAAGATTGTGAATATAGAGGAAAAACCATGACATCTATATTTTGGTGGTTCATACACCCAACATGGATCAGGAGTAGGCATACTATTGATAACTCTGCAAGGGTCTACAATTACAAAATCCTATAAATTGTTATTTTCATGTACCAATAACATAGCATAATATGAAGCCTTAGTAATCATCATAAAGTTGGATTTAGAATGGAAGGTTATAGAACTAAAGGTTTATGGAGACTCCCAACTAGTCATTAATCAGATTAATGAGGAATATCAGACCAAAGATGACAAGTTGGTGCCTTACAAGAACATGGTGGAAAACCTTAAGAAGTACTTCACTCTGATTACATTCGAGAAAGTTCCTAAAGAAAAGAACAGAGTAGTAGATTGAATGGCAACTTTGGCCTCATTGCTACAACTACCAAATCATAGCGCTAGATATGAATTCCTAGTAGAAGAAGTGGAAAAACCCACATTTGACCCTACCCATCCTTATAGAATTTTCTTGCTAACTACACATGAATCACCTTGGTATGGAACTATTTACACCTACTTAACAGATCAAATCCTACCCATGGACCAAAGTAGGAACCAAAAGAAAAGCTTCATCCACCAAGCCGCTCGATATACCTTAATATCTAAAACATTGTATCGTAAGAGTCTCGACGGAATGCTTCTTAGATGTTTAGAGAAAGAGGAGTCAAACGTAGCCTGGCAAGAAATTCATGAGGGAATCTGTGGGTCACATTCAAATGGATTAACCATAGCTAAGAACCTTCTTAGGAGAAAGACGCTTGTCATTTTTCTAAGACTTGTCGAAAGTGTCAATTTCATGGAAACTTGATCCATGTACTAGAACAAAAGCTTGATTTGATGACAACACCATGGACATTTTATCAGTGGGGATTAGATTTAATAGGGATGATTCACCTACCATCTTCCAATGGTCATAAGTTTATCATCACCGCTACAGAGTATTTCACTAAATGAGTGGAAGTTGTACCCTTGTCAACTGCAATAGGCAAACAAATATCATTGTTCATTCTGAATCACATAGTTTGTAGATATGGCATACCTCATGCCACCATCACAGATAATGCAAAACACTTTAAAAATAGGGATCTAAAAGAGTTGTGTACAAAGTTTATCATGATACATCATTCCTCTTCAATCTATTATCCCCAAGGTAATGGACAAGATGAAGCAACAAATAAAAACATCTTGGAAATATTGAAGAGAATGGTGGACAATTCAGGTAGAGATTGGCACATAAAAATAAACTCGACCTTATCGGCTTATAGAACAAGCATTAGAATGTCAACATGAGCTACACCCTTTTCCTTAGTCTTTGGAAAAGAAGAAATTTTACCTTTGGAGGTAGAACTTCCATCCTTGAGGATATCTCTTCATGGTTTGATAAGTGAGGAAGATTATAGAGTTTCTAGGTTCCATGAACTAGAACTACTAGATGAGAAACAACAATAAGCATTTGATCACTTAAGGGTATATCAAAATAGAATGTCAAGGACTTATAACAAGCACATTAGGTCAAGAACATTTCAAATAGGTGACCTAGTTTTGTAAGAGAATCCCAAGAACCAAGCATAAAGGGAAAAGAAAGGAAAATGGGAAGCAAACTAGTTAGGACCTTTTTTTATCACCACGTCTTTTGGGACCGGCACCTACAAGTTAGTTGATTGTGATGGAGAAGAGCTACAAGAACCTATCAATAGCATTAATTTAAAGAGGTTATATACATGAAGTAGATGAAAGAGTATAAAGAGTATTAGATAAATTAGATGGAAAGAATCCTATTTATTATATATAGTCAAAAGAGATCTTGAAAATACCAAAAACATTGAAAAGTAGAAAAGAACAAACAAATTGGAAAAATAGAAAAGATTAAAAACAATGGAAAATTAAGCATGAAGAAATTCAAAAATATTCATATATGACCCTCAAAAAGATGTTGTCTTGGTGAAAACCTAGCAAATAGGTGCCTTGATGATTGTTGGAAATATTCAGGAATTAACCGAGTTACTGAGAGGGGAGGGGTGAATCAATAACTCCAAATTTTCTTTGAATTTAATATGTGATTTACTTTTAACCTTTGCATATAGAAAGCATGAAACTTAAATGCATTCACAATAATGACACATAGATTTGGTTACCCAGAAACCTTCCAAAAAGAAAGTAAAACTGGGGTGGGGATGAAACCCACAAAGCTTTAATACTGCAGAATAAAGTTGGCCGGTTAAGGCTTACAATTTGATCACTTCTGATAATCTACCCTATTAGGAGCAATAAGGATTGCTAAATCCACCCTGTTAAAGGATTTACAAAACATACAATGAAGTATGCACTCGGTAAAGAGATTTTACAAAAGACTGTTAAGTCTACCCAGTTAAAGGATTTAGAACTGATTCACCTGTTAGGATGAAACAGTAGATCTCTGGCTTTGCAACGGGATTGCTGATTGAGATTCGCTGATATACTGATCACCTTCTGTGATGAATTTGTCTTTGCTATTCCTTATACTACTGAAGCCCTTTGTAATTCACTTATCTCTGCCTTTCTTTCTTTTTCACATATATGCTTCTTACTTCCATTTTTTGACATTTTTACAACATTGTTTATATACAAGTCTTAAACAATTAATTTCAATTACAATTACAAAGTCGGCTTGACAAATAAACATAAGTGCTACTAAGTCGGCCCAAGTATGGTTACACAGTTCCTGCAAACTAACTCGGTGACTTTCTGATACTCGGCGTCCACTGCATTACTCGGCATCATCATGCACTCGGTAGAAGTGAAGGCACGGTTCATACTGATCACTCGGTAGGTTTTGAACTCAGTAAATACTGGTGACTCGGTAGACGTGATGTTACTCAGTTTACACTATCCTATTTAGTTTGTACTAACTTGCTCGGTTTGCACTGTCTGCTCGGTTTGCACTGTCTACTCGATTTGCACTATCTGCTCGATTTGCACTGTCTACTCGGTTTGCACTATCTGCTCAGTTTGCACTGTCTGCTCAGTTTGCACTGTCTGCTCGGTTTGTACCCAGAATGCAAATAAGTGTTGTCACTAGTGGCAATTCTGTTTAATGCCAACAATCTCCCCCTTTGGCATTAGTGACAAAAACACTTATTGGCCAAAACTTATATACATGAATCATGCTGAGTTTTATTTTGATTTTTCAAAATTTGTCTTTGTTATAGAGCTTTATACATTGTCTCCCCCTTTCAATGTGCTAACTATTTCTATACAAATCTTCCTCTATACATATCTCCCTCTATACATATCTCCCCCTTTTTGATGATAATGCCAAAGGTGTATATACAAGTTATTTATAGAGAGAATCCAAAATTTGATAGAAAATCAGAATATACCTTCATTATTAGTGCCAGGGTTCTGTCCCAACTTTCTTGCAGAATCTTACATGTTTGGATTGCAATTTGGACTTCTACAGAGAGTTCAATCATGTGATCTGCTATAGAGAATTGATTGTCATGAATCAATGTTTTGGAATGTTCAATGTGCTTATACATTGTATTCATGATGGGAAGGATCATGTGTTGGATGTCTAGCAGTGTGGACCGGATCCTTGTGTCTTCTTTCAGTAGATCAGACTGCATGTTTGATAGGTGCGAGATTTTCATGTGATGAGCAGAGCTTGAACTTGGTTCAAGTTGCAGCTTCTGTATGCTAATCTTCATATCCTCATCCATTTTATTCATTTTATCCTTAACATCCTTTGTGAACTCGGCAATATTGCACAATCTGGCCAAAAGAGAGGTAGCATTCGAATAGATAGATTTAGTGTTTGACAAAACTGAAGACAATTCTACTTGGTTAATAGCTATGTGCTGAGCAATGTGCTCAAGCACTTTATTGTTGAATCTCTTCTCGGCTCTTTCAACTAACTTTTCTGTCCCAGATGAATCCTCATTGTATTTATTAACTGCTTCTGCTAATTGTAGCAAAATATGTTGGGAGGAGTCTACTTTAATACCTAATGCATCAGACAAAATGTCCTTAGCATCCTTGATGATTTGATATTCCTTGTCTCTCTCCTCTTTAAGCTTCTTTTGTTTTGCTTTCCTTTGGAGGATCTCACCTATATTTTGCATTTGGTCCGCTGATAGATTTGCAAAATCCAATGTAGGAATCTCTATCTCTTTATCTAAGTCTATATCCTCTACTACATTCTTACCCAAAAATTTTATACTCGGTAGAGCCTTAGGATTATCTGTACTTAATGCCTTGGTAGTAGTGATAGTAGATATAGTAGGGCTAGCTATAGAGACTGGTATAATTTCTACTGGAGAACTTAAAATATTTACACTTGAAGATTCAAAAACTGGAAAACTTACTACTGGAAAACTTGATGATGCAGGAGACTGCAACTCGGTAGAAGAAATGATAGTTGCTTCTATTGTTGCTATAGATGATTGGACAAATGTTGAAGTTGTCACAACCATGCTTGAAGGTGTCTCTGGGCTGGATGTAGAAACTTTTACTGGAGAGGTAGGAAGGGATGCAATGACTTCTGCTGCTATCCTCACAGTATCATCTACCCTAGTGTCTTCTTCTTGTTCATCACTGTCATCTTCAATATATTTTATTATGACTGTTTCAATACTCGGTTGGTGAAGGTGGTATATGTTCTTCCATGTAGCATTTGCAGCCTTCACAACCGATTCAATATTGTTGATCAAAATCAAACAAGTATTGAACTTTAATGTCATCTTACTTTCATTTTCTTTTAATGCCTTCTTTACTTCATCATTTTTCAAGCTCGGCATTAACTGTCTTAGGGTTTGATCAAATATATCTATCACAGTTTGCTTTGCATTGCTCCATCTCATTTTTATTGAATTTAATAGAACTGCTGGAACCCATGGGGCTATTTCTTCAGGAGAGTATTTCCACTGTCCCATCTTTTCAATAACAACATCTTCTATTTCCTTCTATTCTATTTCTGATCTGGTTTCATATCTAAAGGATTTTATGTTACTTACTCCAGATCCTGATCCGTCTCTAAAGAGTTTGATCTTTTCTTGAAAGTTTAGAGGAGGCCTTTTGAATGCTGTGTCTTTATCTGCCTTGTCTGCCTTGTCTGCCTTGCCTTTTGCATTTCTCCTTGTAAATACAGCAGTGGGAGGCTTAGGTGCCTTAGTGATGAATACCTTTCCTTTCTTCTTTGTAGGTTCTGGTTCCTCTATTTTCTCATCCTTTTTCTCTTCTTCTTCATCTTTTTCTTCTTTGTCCTCGGTTATCATTTGCATTTTAGCTATCCTCTTCTTTCCTTTGTTTACCACCTGTGGAAGCTTTATGCTTAGTTCAATTCTTACCTTAGCTTCAACATATGTTCCAAAATATGGAGCTTTGGGATTGACAGGCTGATTAAGAAGAGCTTCAATGATATTCTTGGTTTCATCAATATTTACCTCATAAGGAAGAGGTTTTACATATACAGTCCTCGGTTTAGCTGCTTGAATATATACATTATCACAATCCACCATAAAACAAATGTCATCTTTGTAATCTTCCACCAACTTCTGTGGAATCCAGAATCTGTCATTCATTTTCTCTTTGAAAGACTCAAAATAATTATCCATGATGCTTTCAAAATTTTCACCCATTTTTGAGATGTATTCATTTATTTCATAAAGTGCTGGCACATCTTTTCTCCATACAACTTTTCCTTTAGAAGGGAAGAATTTCTGAACATAGAAGAATAAACAGACCAATAAGGATCCAAACTTACATGGATTGTTTTTGGAAGTTTGAATGCTTTCCATGTTTTTGTTAAACTACTTTAACAATAAGTCTGCTAGGTCAAATGTTAAGTTATTCTTGACCACTTTGTATGCTAGGTCGATAGCTTCACAGGAGACACTATTCTGTCGACTAGAACTGTAAATCTTATGGGCAATGATGTGTGTACCAAACTTCAATTCAACATCGGTAATGCTGCTAACTTTCATGCCTCTACCGTCCCACTCGGCTAGGGTTTTCTTCTCTAGTTCCGTCCGACCTAGGGTTTTGGTAGTTTTTTCTTTGTTCAACATGGGAAGACCAGTGATTTGATGAATCATCTTCTTTGTGATCTCTATGGGTTGCTCAAGCCAAATCTTGCCATCATGTACACGGCTGAGAATTTATCTAACCCATTTATCTCAAAAGTTTCGAGGTAGATGTGCAATGTGAACTAAACCTTTATCTTCCAGATGTTTGTGCTCGGGTTTCAGAATACCATCCACACATAGTTCTTCACGCACAGTATCTAATTCTAGGTTCCCCATTTCATGAATTGAACAGTTGAAATGATTGTGGATATCATTAATAAGTAGTACCTTAAGAGGAATCTGAGATTGAGCTCCGTTCGGATCTAGGGCTGCTGTAATTGCGGGCATGATTTTGAAATTTTGTGCTTTCCATTCCCCTTGGACTAACATATTAGATCCTTTCTTCACTGAAGTGCTGGATGATGCCATGGTAGCTCATAGAAAATTCCTTTCGCAAAAGTGTTGAATCGCTGGGTTGCTATTGAAATTTTCTGCTCACAAAGTGCTAAAGGTTCACGATGAAGAATGAGTTTGATTACTTTCTTTTTGTTTATAACTCTGTCATTAATGCTCAGTACAAATTAGGGTATGAATTCTGATAGACTATCACCCACTAAGAATTAATTGCTTGGTAAAGACTTCGCAACTCGGTGAACTTGAGAATTCATATTGCTCCGACCTCGCTCGGTAAAGACGGGTACCGACCTTGCTCGGTAAAGATTGATACCGACCTCCCTATGATCTTACTACATCTTGTATGCTGATTTAGATCTTTCTTTTAATTCAGTTCTGGAACTACTTGAGATTGGTCTATGAGAATACAGTTCCAGTGCTTTCTTGGAAATTTAGTTTGAGTCCGTAGAGCCATCCATTCCATTACTTGGATTGGATTGCTCGGTAGATTTAGGAATCCATTTTTGTCTCACCTGTTTCCTCACCTTAGTTGCTTCATTCTTCTTTCCATCTTCAACTTCATTAGCATTCATGCAGTTTCTGGCTATGTGACCTAGTTTAGTGCATTTGAAGCATCTTACAGTAGTATCTCTTTTCCTTAGATGATGTTTTATGCAATTCATGCCAATGTGTCCATATTCTCCACAGTAATGACATCTACACCAGGTGTTGTAGTCCCATCCAAACATTTCTTTCATAATTTGTTCTGCTGGATTAAATGTCTTGGATCTGCACTCAGATGCCTTGTGACCTTGTTTGTTGCACTTGTGACAATTACCTCTAAATCTTGGTTTTTCCCTGCATTCATTTGCTTTGTGACCAGGTTGATTGCAGCTGTAACATTTTCCATTGAATTCTTCTTTTTCATTGTTCCAACATTTATTTGAAGTATGTCCTATTTTACCACAATGATTACAAGTAGGTTTTTGATTTCTTTGAGTACCTTGCTTAGAAGATTCGCCTTCTCCTTTGTATCCAAGTCCTGCTTTTCCTTTTTGCCTATGAAGATTTCGCTCATACAGCTGATTCAAGTCTTCTTGACTTTTCAGCATTCTTTCATTGATTTGTTTTTCAGCGTTTAGGTCATCCACCAAACCTAGATTGATTTCCTTTTTAGATCTTAGTTCTTCTCTTGTGCTTTCTATTTCTGATCTTAGATTTAGAATTTCCTCATTTGTATGAGAGATCTGATCAATTAGGTTTTCTAGTTGAAGGGTTTTATTTTGGACTTCAATGTCCATCTAATTCATCTTTCAACTTGTTTCTTTGTTCCAAGATCTCACAGAATCTTGTAGAGTGTAGCTCTTGTTCTCTTTTTAATTTTCTCACTTCTTCCTGCAGAGACCCATTCTTTTCTAGGAGTTCTTTGACAGCATTGTTTGCTTCATCTAAGTTATTTGAGGGAAAAAGATCTTCAATCTTTTCTTCAATGTAATTCTGATCATTCATCTGATTTGCAAGTTCCTTCCTTCTTCTTAGGGATTGGGAAATATGTTCTTTTGCTTCCTTGAGTTTAGCTATGGCCATTTCCAGATCTAGCTTTTCATTTTCAATCACCTTGTTTAGTTTGAATACCTCCATTGTCCTGGATCTTTGCTCAAGCTAGTTAAGCTTTATCTTGAGAACCAATGCTGCTCTGATACCAATTGTTGGAAATATTCAAGAATTAACCGAGTTACTGAGAGGGAAGGGGTGAATCAGTAACTCCAAATTTTCTTTGAATTTAACATGTGATTTACTTTTAACCTTTGCATACAGAAAGCATGAAACTTAAATGCATTCACAATAATGACACATAGATTTGGTTACCCAGAAACCTTCCAAAAAGAAAGTAAAACTAGGGTGGGGATGAAACCCACAAAGCTTTAATACTGCAGAATAAAGTTGGCCGGTTAAGGCTTACAATTTGATCACTTCTGATGATCTACCCTGTTAGGAGCAATAAGGATTGCTAAATCCACCTTGTTAAAGGATTTACAAAACATACAATGAAGTATGCACTCGGTAAAGAGATTTTACAAAAGACTGTTAAGTCTACCCGGTTAAAGGATTTAGTACTGATTCACCTGTTAGGATGAAACAGTAGATCTCTGGCTTTGCAACTAGATTGCTGATTGAGATTCGTTGATGTACTGATCACCTTTTGTGATGAATTTGTCTTTGCTGTTCCTTATACTGCTGAAGCCCTTTGTAATTCGCTTATCTCTGCCTTTCTTTCTTTTTCACATATATGCTTCTTACTTCCATTTTTTGACATTTTTACAACATTGTTTATATAAAAGTCTTAAACAATTAATTTCAATTAAAATTACAAATTCGGCTTGACAAATAAATATAAGTGCTACTAAGTCAGCCCAAGTATGGTTACACGGTTCCTGTAAACTAACTCGGTGACTTTCTGATACTCGGCGTCCACTGCATTACTCGGCATCATCATGCTCTCGGTAGAAGTGAAGGCACGGTTCATACTGATCACTCGGTAGGTTTTGAACTCGGTAAATACTGGTGACTCGATAGACATAATGTTACTCAGTTTACACTGTCCTGTTTGGTTTGTACTAACTTGCTCGGTTTACACTGTCTGCTCAGTTTGCACTGTCTGCTCGGTTTGCACTGTCTACTCAATTTGCACCCAGAATGCAAATAAGTGTTGTCACTAGTGGCAATTTTTTTTAATGCCAACAGATGATATGAGAAAATAAAAAATTGAAAAGGAGGAAATAGTATCTTGGTGAAAACCTAGCAAGTAGACACCTTGGTAGCAAAAAAAAGAGAAAAAGCTTTAAAAATAGAAAAAGAAAGAAAGTTCTAGTCAATCAGTGAAAACTTGGTAAATAGGCACCATTGAAAGTCCAAGTCAATTGCAGACCTAGAAGGTCACCTTGTAAATAATGCATTCACCAGCATTTGTATATATTGTATAATAAAACCCCACAGTTGCATTTGCAAGTACCTAGAGATTTTGATCACCTAATTTGCAAATTTTCCTAAGTCCAACTTTGTAATCATATCAAACTAGGAGCAATCTACTCAAAATGAGGAAGGATTCATCAAAAGAAAACTTCAATCAATCAGCAAATCAAGTCATCAAAAGTACAAGTGGAAACACTTAATCAAATCTTCTATCCAATTTGAACCCAACACAAAATTTGATTCAAGATCTTACATGACCTTATTTTTATCAGGATTAAAAGTATGAAATGGATGGAACTATACTTGAAATATGGATTTGAAAAACATTGCAAAATTTTTTCTAAGTGTTGACTTGATTGATGAAATCATGTCTTTCTAGCGAATCGATGAAAGTTTTTAAACTAGACAAGCTATGATGAAAGGATGATATTTTATGGATTTCTGAATGACTGTATTAAGATCAAAGTTCTAAATCAGGTGTTATTTCTCTAAGGACATAATCATCAAAGAATCATCGAGGATTTGTACATAGGATAAAATTGAGATCTTTGTTTGTTTACGCAAAAGGATACCTTGGCTATTTTGATCTTCAATATCATAATACCAAAATCCACTTGCAACATAGAATCTGACAAAATCAGTATTCACACTCTCATGATTGGTTTCAATCAGTGATAGTCATACCAAATAAGAGATGGGAAAGCAAAAAAAGAGGTGCAAAAAGTATTCATATCATCACGGTTGAACTAGTGATGGTTGTACTAAAAAATTGGGATTCCAAAAACTGCTCGATGATGAAAATAAGCTTCCAAATTTTGAATAGTGATAGTTAGTTTCATACATCCTAGATTCAATGCATTTAAGGTATTTTCCTTTCTTAGATTGAAAGTAGATTTGAAAAAGAGAAATAGAAACGGGGTAGAGTTATCATCATCAAATTACCAAATCAAGATACGTCAAATGATCAATGATATCATCAATGGTACATCATCAAATGTCCATCAATATAGAATCAAAGTCCTAATCAAAATAATCGATGCTTGGAGTATTCACCATCAAAAATCATGTTCAATCTGATCATTAAAGGTACATCAATATCATCAAGATACATTATCAAATGTCTAATCCATCAAACAATCCATGCTACATCAAGGAAATCATCAATAATAAATCATGATGATCAATAAGGGGTAACCTGACTCTATCCATTATGTATATCTATACCTGCACCTACACCAATGGATGACCCTTCTCTTCTCCAGTCCATAATTTTGCATCATGAGAACATCCAATCAACCCCGTATCATCAAAACATCTAGCTAAGCATATGATAGTAAAATATCAATCAGTAAAATCATCCAATTGATCATCTAATGTCAATCAAGTTCACCTATCATCCATTTTCTCATCTTGAGTGCATCAAATCTCCTAACTCTAGATCATGAGGAAGGAAAATCATTGTTTTGTCTCTCTAGATCTTGAGAGTGAACTATCAACCCATCAACTTTATCCTATTAGATTGACATCAACATCAACCAAGCGATTCTAATTGATATCAAATGACACCAAACCATCATCAACTTATTTGGAGAATCAACATCTTATCAATCAAATCTTTTGTCATCAAACTCTCTCATGATCAAGGCATTTCCAAATTTCTATATCGAAAAACAAATCAAAATTTCCCATTCTCAACCAAATCATCCAAAATCATTTCGATTCATTTTCCGAGGGGGCATACACTCACATAATCAGTAACAATAGCATCATCATTGAATCAGGGGCATGACCATCAAATCAGAGCATAATATTTTATCAAATTTTTTTTTGCTAATCAATCAAAAGGGACATCAAACATCGAACCACATCAAATCATGCATCACAACAGTAATCTAACATCAGATCAACAATCAGAGAAATTAATCAATTCTATCATCAGAATTGCATCTCATATCAAACCTCAAATTGACCATCAATACAATTAGAACCTTTTATCAGTTAGATCAAGATATTCTTTGAATCGACATGCTTCACATGTAAACTCAAAGAGGGGCATTTGTAATCACCGAAAAGTGGACAGGATCATTCATCGGATTAATCAAGGAAAATCAAGGAAAAAACAAGGCAATTGAATTTAAACAAGCATTTGGCCAATCAAAATCAAAATCAAAATCAAAATCAATCCTTAATTCAATATAATTCAAAATCTAAAGCCAAAAGAGAAATCAAAAGCATTTAAATTAAGTGAAATTAAATCAATTAATTGTATAGTTCAATTTAATTCAAATCAACCCATTCAAGCGATGCAAATGGCTAAATAAATGAATTAAAATCAATTTATTAAATCCTAATTCCTCTCAACACCACATGGGAGGAAAAAGCCTCAACCAATAGGATTTAAGGAAAGGAGATCACATGGATCAAGCCAAAATGAATCTCAATCACTCATTCCAAAAGAGCATCTTGTCCACTCATCTTGTCTTCTTGTCTCAAGCTTATAGGCCACAATATTTAAATTGTCTTCAAAGGGTGGAACCAAAGACTCAACTCAATCTTAATCATGGTCCACACAACTACAACCCCTACCCTTACTTAAATCTATAAAAGGAAGGCTAAAATCAATCAATAATCAATCCACAAATCTAAGAATTACATCTAACCTCTTGAGAATTATAGCTATAAAGGAAATTTAGAAGTTTATTTGAGCATTTTTATTTGAAATTGAATTAATTAGCTTATCTTATCACATTTTCTCATTCTAGGACTATGATTAATGGAGGCTTGTTGAGAGCTTCACATTAACACTCTTAGTTAGAGAGCCATAGGATGTTTAATTGTTCATTCATTTTCTAAATAGAGTTGCTAATTGTGGTTATTTAGTTTCTATTTGATTTATTGTTCAATACTAATTCTATGAAGGTACATTTCCTTGTACATAGATAAAAGCTAGAAGATTAGAGATTGTTGGCAAATCCTTGTGTGTTTGAGGACTTATGTACTTGATTATAACATCTAGCCTAAAATAGGAAGGCCTTACAGCCTGACATGTGTGAATCAATTTGAAGATAATATATGAAGAGCATCTGCATTTATCTCTCCCACTTGTGTTGTTGTTGCTTCCACATGTTGTTCTACAAGGTAGATCTGGTTAGGGTGTGCCTTTGGTCCCTCTCCCCATCCTCTTGCATCAAATTTGAAAGTTGAATGGATCAAGATTGATTTGAGAAGAGTACACAACATGAAATTATTGTTGGAGAATGGACCAGTGAAGTTCACCAATGAAATAATTTACCAAGTCACCAGTTATCCCATCCTTACTAGGAAGAAAACTATGAGATGCCAAAGCAAAGAGGTCATTCAAGATAACACATTGGTAGTATCGAACAAAAGAGGAATGACAATCTCTATGGCTACAAATCCAGACTCCAGAGATAGAGTTTGCAATGAGAATCATAGCTCACAAATTTTATCGGTCAAGAAAGATGGATAATGTTCCCTACATTGTAGTAGATTAGGAGTGGAAAATGGTGGAGAAATATCATACTTATGATCTTGCTGAGCAGTTATTGACTCAGCTTGTCGAGAACCTAACATCAATCATCAAGGCTAAGAATTCAATGGGTAAGTTTGGTTCCCTGATTTTTTTTATTCTTCTATGTAGAATCCATGTATCCCTAGTAGAGAAACACTACAATGATATTTGTTTTCTAGTGGATACCAACCATACTTATCCTAAGGCTATTCTACCTGTTAGGCCAATTTTTTGTCATAGCAAAATCTTGTGAAATTGGCCTATTCCCTGCAATGTTTTTGTTAAATGTCCTACCTCGTGCTCTTTATTGTTGTCACCTTGCTTCAGTCCAAACTGCATCTCCTAAATCATAAAACCTAGAAAGATATTCAAATTTTAAGGCCTATTGGAAATTGTCTCAAAATTTGCCACAGTGTCGAAAACCTACAGTGTTTCTGAAAGTCCATGATGTTTTCGATCCTTTACTGATAACCTACATTGTTTTCGACCCTTTGTCTTCTAGCTTTGTTTGATTATCTATTACATGTCAGAAACTTTGTGTGTTTTCGATCTTCTTTCATTGAAAACATTGTGTGTTTTTTACCTCGCACTAGTTCCCTATTTGCTGGCATTTCCTTTCTGCACAGGTCCGACTGGATGGTGGGTCCCAATCCTATTCTGCTGCTTGGCGATCTTCTTTGTCTTAAGCGTGCAAGTGCAATGATGTGGGGCCAGTTTCTTCAAAGTGGTAGAGGAAGGAGATCAATGGTTAGCATGTGATCGCATGGAATATTCTATCCCCATGCGATCATGCACCTGCCGTTGATCTTGTTTATTTCCAGCGTTGCCTCAGTGAAGTGAGCCCAGTGTCAAAAGGGTGATAGATGGCATGTTCTTATTGGCTATCGTATGGCCGAATGTCAAACTTTTCTGACATGCGATCATGCGACTGCTTGCCATCTATCCACATGGGGCCATTGGTGGTTATTGTTTGGTGGTCCAAGGAAATCATGTGGCAGCCTGTGATTGGCTATCTCATGATCACATAGCCTAGTTTTTGGCTATGCGATCATGCAACTGGGTGCCATGTGGTGTTGGGGCCTAGTAGCGGGTGGTGGTGTTATCTCTGTGTGGTGGTGGTTATGGTAGCGGTCTGCTGGTGGTTGCATGTTCGCATAGCCCATTTCTGGGCTATGTGATCATGCAATAGGATGCCACATGTTCTGGGGCCTATTTGTGGCTGTTTCATGGGCCCGGGTCTTCAAGATTTTAAAAGGTGGTGCTAGGGCATCTTCTTGTTGGTCCGTGTGATGATGTGGTAGTTTTCATGCGATCACAAGGAATATTCTTTGCCCTTGTGATCATGCACCCACCGTCCGATTTGATGCCGAGGGTTTTGTTTACAGTGGGCCCGAGTGATTCATCAGAGAGGATGGTGTGGCATATCTAGTGGTTGGTGCATGATCTCATGGGAGATGTCAGACCCCTTGTGATCATGCACCCTCCATTCAATTTTGAAGGCTTGGAGAGTGTGGGTCCTATGGCAGAGTTGACTTAGTGGTTGTAGCGAGTGGTGATGTGACATGTGGCATATTATGGGCCTAGGTCTAGGGTGTGGTGATAGGTGGCATCATGCATCACAGTTGTGGAGTTCATGCTGGGGTCTATGGTTTGGCAGAGTGGATAAGGTCTGGCAGTGCTGATAAATTCCTTCTTATCACTAGTTCACGAGATGATTTGGTAGTTCGCTAGTTGGTTTGGTGACTTGGCGATGAGTGGTCGCGGGGTCGCTAGAGTTTTTAGCAGAGGCATGATGTATTCCAAAAATTGGTGAAGGTTCCTTTGTCACCAGTTTACCAGATGATTTAGTGGGCTATTTTAACATGTGCAGCCATGTGTTCATGGAGTTCAACTGGAGTTAAGTATTTCATCCCGTGACTAGGTTTTCACCTTGTCACCAGTTCGCTGAGGGTTAACCCATGGTGCTTGATGAGTTAGAGGATCTAAAGCCTAGGAAGATAAGAGATCTAATGGATGGGACTTAATTGCCAATCTTTGATCGAATCAGGACCACTGATATGCTACTGGTGCCAAGACTTAGCTGTTGGAGTTTGAATTTGAATCTCAGAGACATTTCCAGCGACTAGTAAGGACTAAAATTAATGATAGAGGGGGCCAGAGTTGGTGAAATTGAACTTCTCCACCATTCCAATGTGGTCCAAGGTGCTTTTAGTGATTGCAGGGATTTGTCCTGTGTGGTGTTGGGTAGTTTTTGTTGGCTCAAGGTGTTTTGATGATCTGATCAGTATGGTTTCCATGGTAAATTTATGATCTTCCTGTCCTTCTTAGAGATTCTTCTCAAGTGCGAAGATCATTCTTGTTGCTGATAGATTGGTGCTAGTTTTCCCTCTAGCAGTGTTTTCAAAATTTTGTTGAAACCCTAGCCCTAGCTGTCCCTAAGCTTGTTGCATTCTCCTAGAGAATTCCAAGGTAGCTAGTGGTATAAGTAGTCAAGTTTTTGACTTTGTAAGGGTTCCTTCTTTTGCAAATTTTTGAGGATAATTGGGTCCATGTGAATTATCTTTTTCATGTAGATTTTTTCCTTCTACTCTGCATATAGGGTGTTCCCTCTGTCCTTTCTTGCTATGGGAATATAATGAAATTGTAACAGATGTCTTATGTGTGAGATTGCAACATATTTGTTCTTGTATCAGATTGTCTCCATCTAGGTTTTAGACTTATAGATTACAACATTAAGGGTGTGTACTCTTTCTATTTTCATTTCCAATGAGTGTCTACAATAGATTTGTTTTCATAGAAGAAACCAAGTCTAGGACTGGTGTTCAGATATGTATGGGTTGGGGTATCAAAGATGCATCATGCTTGTCTTCCAGTGGATGCTGGTTAATGTATTACTTGTTCCTAGGTCTTCTTTTGGATAAGTGATAACATATTTGGGTGCATAGGTGGTTTGGTAATGTATGATCTCGTTAGGGTGAGTGTGTTGTCTTCTTGTTTCATAGCTCTATTGCAGTGAAGTATTTGACTCTGCTGCCCATTGGATAAGGCACTAGTCTATTAGAGACTTAGGGCATCTTAGGGGTCCCTTCAAAATCATTTCCTTTCAGTTCCATCCTTTCCCTTTCATGTTGTTAGGATAGGTTTCTATATTTCAATGTCATTCCATGTAAGTTGGGCTATTGCATGAGACTTTCTATCATTGGGGTATAGGATACCTATAGGAGATTGATTGCTATTCCACATTAATCTATCTATAGGCCTTTGGTTTTGTCATGAGGTGTCTTGAGTGTGCAAATAGGGCAATACCTACCTGAGTGAATGTGGAGCTCAAAAAAGAAGGAAGATTTCTCTTTATCCTCATCAATTGGTTTGTTTTTCTTTTCAAGCTTGAGTGCCTAACCAGTGTTTTAAGCCCAACTATTTGATTCAAGCTTGGTCCTGCAAGGAAAAGAGCCAAAAAAATAGAAACTCTGCTGGGGAGAGTCTAGAATAGATTCAGATAAACAAAAGGCATTGACTATATCTTCTCACTACGTGTTGAGTGGTGACTCTAAGTTCTCTATTTGATCAGTGTGTTTCCTGATAAGTAGTGCATGTTACTTGGTGTAGTTTTGTGTTGGTTGGGAGCAGAAACAAAGAACATACTTTCCTCTTCAAGGAGGTGGCAACTCTAAAAAGAAAGAACTTGATGGAGCTGAATGGTGAGCTCTAGATCTTCCTTGCCTTTCAATCAACAAGAAAGGTTCTTGCTGCAAAATTCTCAGGTATTTTTTCAAGTTTTAAATGTCTCCTTATGAAGTGATCAATCACAAAGAAAGGAGTAAGGTGTGATTATACGTTAGCATATTTCAAGTTCTTAGCTACAGTTTGGTAGAATTTTATGGAAGTATTGCATTTGTTGTAATGGATACGATGAATAATGAGATTGCATTATTAGAACACGGCATCCTTAGGGATTACATGAGATTAGTAAGATTAAAAGTGGGAAGTAGAAAGGATCTATCCATATCTCTATTCTATGATAGATTTTGTGAGATGTATGATGAGCTTCCTGAGGATGTTGAGTTTCCTGAATCTGAGTTCATTGGTTTATTCTTGGAGCTCTATTTTCATGAGTCAACTAGTTGGTCAGATGCTTTGTGGGAAGAGCATTACATATGTGTCAGGGATTGGATACTTAGTGACAATAGCCTTGAGCTTGAGGATGCACTTAGGGTCATGTCCTTAAGTGCTGATGTTGAGAGTGATGAAGACAATGAGGGTGTGGTGTCTTTTTATGAGTCAGATGCAACATGGGAAGAGGAAAGTGATGATGGAAGTGAACATTGTTTGGATAGTGAAGATGATGAGGATGATTCATCCTCAGGGTATGAAGATAAAGAAGAAATAATTGAGTATGATATTAGTGAATCTTCGTGTGACTTTGATTTTTCTTCATGTGTTGTGAGTCTCCATGAGGTTGAGATGGGTGCTGATTTTAAGGTGTTTTCCAATGGTTTATATAATGAAGGATTTGATTCTTAGCCCATTTGTTGTCATGATGTTCAACAAGGTGTATTGCATGAAGTTGTCAATCCTTTGTTTGAGGAGCATGTGGAGGTTTCAGATCCAATTGATTCAGGGTGTACATTCTCCATCTGTGGGTATCAATCTGAGTATTCTTTTGAGGTCCAGCCGGTTACACTTGTGGAAATGCAAAGATAGGATTTAGATGAGGCCTTTCTAGAGGTAGAGTATGAGGCTTTTATGTTTCTAGTTGATAGCATGCATGAGTCAGTAGGTGAAGATCAATTTCAGTATAGAGGTACTGACCATTGGCATGCTGAATCATACTTTCATAGTGAGCAGGATGGAGAGAGTGCCAAAAATTTTTACATGCACTATGAAGAAAGCTACTTTGTTCTTCCTGATATGCTGGTTGAACATGTTGACAAGCCTATGGATAAAAATGAAAACAAAATGTCTGATGTGAAACATAAAGGAAGGAATGAAAATCAAGTTTTTGACAGAGGCAAGAACTAACTCTTATTTGTTGCTGTAGATTTCAGTATAAAATGTACATTTTGTAAATATCTTTCCCCTTCCTGTTGTGTGCTTTCTCCTTCCCTACATTTTTTTTGAGGTCCCTACCTTTTTTTCATGTGGGATGGTTTGTTTTAACCAATGATTCTAGGTCCTTGCTATGCCTGCAAGAGGCATACATCCCCAGATAGAGCCACTATTAGGCCAATTTTCTATCATAGCAAAATCTTGTGAAATTGGCTTGTTCCCTGCAATGTTTTTGTTAAATGTCCTGCCTCATGCTCTTTATTGTTGTCACCTTGCTTTAGTCAAAATTGCATCTCCTCAATCATAAAACTTAGAAAGATATTCGAATTTTAAGGCCTACAAGAAATTGTCTCAAAATTTGCTAGTGTCGAAAACCCACAGTGTTTCTGAAAGTCCATGATGTTTTTGATCCTTTACTGATAACCTGCATTGTTTTCGACCCTTTGTCTTCTAGCTTTGTGTGCTTATCTATTACATGTCAGAAACTTTGTATGTTTTCAATCTTCTTTCATTGAAAACATTATGTGTTTTCAACCTCGCACTAGTTTCCTATTTGCTGGCATTTCCTTTCTGCGCAGGTCTGACCAGATGGTGGGTCCCAATCCTATTCTACTACTTGGCGGTCTACTTTGTCTTAAGCGTGCAAGTGTGATGATGTGGGACCAATTTCTTCAAAGCATCAAAGGAAGGAGATCAACTGTCGACATGTGATCGCATGGAATATTCTATCCCCATGCGATCATGCGCCTACCATTGATCTTGTTTGTTTTCAGCATTGCCTCGGTGAACTAGGCCCAGTGTCGGAAGGGTGATAGATGGTATGTTCTTATTGGCTGTCACATGGTTGCATGTCAGACTTTTCTGACATGTGATCATGCAACCACTTGCCATCTGTCCGCATGGGGCCCATTGGTCATTGTTGTTTGGTGGTCTAAGACAATGATGTGGCAGCCTGTGATTAGTTGTTGCATGATTGCATAGCCCAATTTTTGGCTATGCGATCATGTGACTAGGTGCCACGTGGTGTTGGGGCCTGGTAGTGGGTGGTGGTTTTATCTCTATGTGGTGGTGGTTACAGTAGCAATCTGTGGGTGGTCACATGTTTTCATAGCCCATTTTTGGGCTATGTGATCATGTGACAGGATGTGACGTCTCTTGGGGCCTGTTTGTGGCTATTTGGTGGGCCCAGGTCTTCAAGCTTTTAAAAGGTGGTGGTGGGTCATCTTCCTGTTGGTCCATGTGATGATGTGGTAGTATCTCAGTAGGGCTTATGTTAATGATTTTAATCTATCGTTGGCATGTGATCACAAGGAATATTCTTTCCCCTTGCGATCATGCACCCACCGTCTGATTTGATGCTCAAGGTTTTGTTTATAGTGGGCCCAAGTGATTTAGTGGAGAGGATGGTGTGGCAGATCTAGTGGTTGGTGCATGATCTCATGGGAGATGTCAGACCCCTTGTGATCATGCACCCACTATTCAATTTTGAAGGCTTGCAGAGCATGGGTCCTATGGCAGAGGTGACTCAGTGGTTGCAACAAGTGATGGCGTGACATATGGCATATGGTGGCCCTAGATCTAGGGCATGGTGATAGGTGGCATCATGTGTCATGGTTGTAGAGTTAATGGTGGGGTCTGTGGTTTGGTAGTGCTGATAAATTCCTTCTTGTCACTAGTTCACAAGATGATTTAGCAGTTCTCTAGTTGGTCTGGCGACTAGGTGATGAGTGGTCGTGGGGTTGCTAGAGTTTTTAGTGGAGGCAGGATGTATTCCACAAATTGGTGAAGGTTCCTTTGTCACTAGTTCACCAGATGATTTAGTGGGCTATTTTAACATGTGTAGTCATGCATTCATGGAGTTCAACTGGAGTTAAGTATTTCATCCCGTGACTAGGTTTTCGCCTTGTTGCCAATTCGCTGAGGGTTAACCCTTGGTGCTTGATGAGTTAGAGGATCTAAAGCCTAGGAAGATGAGAGATCTAATGGACAGGACTTAATTACTGATTTTTGATCAAATCAGGACCGCCGATATGCTACTGGCGCTAAAACTTAGCCATTGGAGTTTGAATTTGAATCTCAAAGACATTTCTAGTGACTAGTAAGGACTAAAATTGATGACAGAGGGGGCTAGAGTTGGTGAAATTGAACTTCTTCACCATTCTAGTGTGGTCCAAGGTGCTTTGAGTGATTGCAGGGATTTGTGCCATGTGGTGTTGGGTAGTTTTTGTTGGCTCAAGGTGTTTTGATGATCTGATCAGTATGGTTTGCGTGGTAAATTTATGATCTTCCTGTCCTTCTCAGAGATTCTTCTCAAGTGTGAAGATCATTCTTGTTATTGACATATTGGTGCTAGTTTTCCCTCTAGTAGTGTTTTTGAAATTTTGTTGAAACCCTAGCCCTAGCTGTCCCTAAGCTTGTTGCATTCTCCTAGAGAATTCCAAGGTAGCTAGTGGTATAAGTAGTCAAGTTTTTGACTTTGTAAGGGTTCCTTCTTTTGCAAATTTTTGAGGAGAATTGGTTCCATGTGAAGGGTCTTTTTCTTGTAGATTTTTTCCTTCTTCTTTGCATACAGGGTGTTCCCTCTATCCTTTCTTGCTATGGGAATATAATGAAATTGTAACAGATGTCTTATGTGTGAGATTGCAGCATATTTGTTCTTGTATCAAATTGTCTCCATCTGGGTTTTAGACTTATATATTACAACATCAAGGGTGTGTACTCTTTCTATTTGCATTTCTAGTGAGTGTCTGCAATACAGTTGTTTTCATAGAAGCAACTGGGTGTAGGAATCGTGTTTAAATATGTATGGGCTGGGGTATCAAAGATGCATCATGCTTGTCTACCAGTGGATGTTGGTTAATGTATTATTTATTCCAAGGTCTTCCTTTGGATAAGTGATAACATATTTGGGTGCACAGGTGGTTTGGTAATGTATGATTTGGTCAGGGTGAGTGTGTTGTCTTTTTGTTTCATAGCTTTGTTGCAGTGAAGTATTTGACTCTACTACCCATTGGATAAGGCACTGGTCTATTAGAGACTTAGGGTATCTCAGGGGTCCCTTCAAACTCATTTTCAAATCATTTCCTTTCAGTTCCATCCTTTCCCTTTCATGTTGTTAGGATAGGTTTCTGGCTTTCAATCTCATTCCATGCAAGTTGGGCTATTGCACGAGACCTTCTATCATTGGGGTATAGGATACCTATAGGAGATTGATTGCTATTCCACATTAATCTATTCGCAGGCCTTTGGTTTTGTCATGAGGTGTCTTCGGTGTGTAGATAAGGTAATACCCACCTAAGTGAATTTAGAGCTCAAAGAAGAAGGAGGATTTCTCTTTATCCTCATCAATTGGTTTGTTTTTCTTGTCAAGCTTGAGTGCCTAACCAGTGTTTTAAGGCCAACTATTTGATTCAAGCTTGGTCCTACAAGGAAAAGAGCCAACACTACCTATGGTAGCATGGATAAGGACATTTCCCTATGAGGTTAATGTAGATGAAACATCAGCATCAATAACTTCCCTACTTGTTGAAGACATTGATAAGAAAGAAAAACCTTTTGTAACTTATGAAGAGGTTAAGTCAAAATAACTATAGGGTTAAAGTTTGCAACCTTAGAGAGAAAAAGGAAGAAAATAGTCAATAATTTAGAGAGGATGCTAGGAGAAGGTGAAGAGGAAAATGAAAATGTAGCTCTTGAAATAACGCAAGGTCAAGGAGAAGATCAATGTAGAGTTAATCTAAAGGTAGTGAAGAGGAGCAAGTTGAAATTCAAAAGGACAAGAAGGCAATAGTTGCTAAGTCTAGTAAGAAAAAGGTATAGAAACAAAAACCCACTCCTCCTACAGCACTTAGATCAAGAACCAAGGAAGCTTCATTTTCCATAGCTACCAAACCCAAAAGGAAAATTATAGAAAAGAAAACATTAGAGGAAGGGTAAGGTAAAAGGAAACAAGTACAAATTAGAATTATTTCAAGTCATCCTAAGAAAATGTCGAGAAGGAAATTAGTATTACAGAAGGATGATGATGAAGAAATGATTGATACAGATGATAATTCAAAACTGAAGGAAACATACTTTAGACATCCAGCCAATGTGGATGAGATATGCAAAAAAATCAAAAGAACAACAGGACTAGTAGGTTTTAAGTTTATCAAATTTGAAAAATTAAGAAAGGATGATAAAGAAAATGTTGAAGAGGCTATGTTAGAAATGACAAGTAGTTTTTAGATGACAAGTATCTAGAGATTGGAAATCTCATCCATGAAGAACTTTTAACTAGAATTGATAAAAAATGGCACTATGGCATCATGACTAAAAGATAGATAAGGGAAGGTACTTTAGCTCAGGTCATGCCTGAATTATCATCAAAGAAAATAAAGGCCTATATGCATAAATATAGAAATAGGTTTGTACCTAAGCTCAGGGCCTATTCCATTATGAAACATAATTTTGATGAAGTTTTCACCCAAAGAAAAAGGTTGTGGAAAATCATTTTTGGGTTATTAGTTCATAAGAATGCACAACAAGGTGAAGGAACATCTAGCCAAGTGGAACTGGACAACAAAGAATATATTGTTGATCCTTAGAATCTTGAGGAAGAGGAAAGAAAGATGGTATAAGTGAGTGGATCATAGGATGTGATCACTATTGAGGACATACCCAAAGACACACAAATTTTAATAAAAATTCCTTGACAGAGGAAGAAATAAAGAGATAAATTCTTGTCGAGGTAGCCTCAGATCCATCTCTACCAAGTACCATTCTAGTTCTCATACAGGTACATGAATATAAAAATATTTTCGATACAAAAACTATAGACATTAAACCCACAAACCCTTACATAGTCACAGTTGAACAACAAGTCTCACAAAGGACTAGTGCCAAGAAATAGGACAATTCGACAATAACAATAGATAATGCACCTCTCAAGGAAGATGATAAAGGGAAAGGAGAGGAGAATTTAAAAGAGAAAGTAGATGAGTGTGCAAAGGTAATTTTAGAATCTCATGTGGAGGAAGTGTTAGGCCATTTTCCTGTCATAGCCAAAATCCTATGAAAATGGTCTTATCCTATGAAAGCCCTAAAAGTTGCCTTGCCCTATTACTGCTTGTTTTGATGTGCAAAGAAAATGTACAATGTTTCATGGCCTGTGCCATTAACTAGGGGTAGTTTGTGATGTCATCAAGATTGAGTAAAAAGTGCATGTTCTCAATTGAAAAAACTAGTGAGAAATTGCATTTTTAGGGTCTTCAGAATTAGGGTTTTTATCCATTTTCAAAGGGTAAAGAAAATGTGTAAGTCCAAAAAACCCTACCCTCTTTCTATTTGAGTGTTACTTTTTTGGATCACTTAAAGTCCTAAAAATTCATGTGTTAAATTGACATCATTAGGTGGGGCCACATCCCTTAAAATATTTTTACCTAGGCTAATACCTTTATTTCCTAAGGTCCCGATGGCTTTAATTTTCCTAAGTCCTAAGCTATTAATTTTACTAATGTTTTGACATTGATTAAAAGGCTTAATCACCTTTTAATATAATGGTTCACACATCTGCAAGGCTTAATCTTTCCCTTTGTGATGCTACAACAACCATTGATCTTATTGACAGCTCAGCACTCCTCTCAGGAGGGACCTTTGCCTCTACTTTAGATCCTGGTCGTTGATCAATCTTCATTGTGTGGTTGCCGCATCTTTGCATTACTTCCCTAACGTAAGCTTGTCCTCTTTGTGATGTTGCGACTGATTGCCACCTATCCTAAATTTTTAGAGGGGCTCAACTTTTAGTCTTCCTTTAATCTGACGGTTGTCATATAAACACAACACAAGCTTTTCCCCTTTGTGATCATGTGACGACCGTTCGATCTTCCAATATGTAATGATAGACAAAGCAATGGGTCTGATGCCATGTGTGATGATTTTATTATTTTTGATTGGTGGAAAGCGTTAGTGATGTGGAGGTTATCAATGGGACCAAGTTCTCAACAAGTGTTAATGGGATGCCAGATGTCAATTAATCTAATGACTGTCATATTTTTGCAAAGAAAAAGTGATTGATAGTTTGTCATTACGATCTTGCGACAACCATCAATCTTATATCCATCCATGGGTTAGTGTTGTGGGACCTGTCAAGAGATTAATGAATGTTAGTCATTGGATTTTTTATTTGATGGTAGCAATATGCCCAGTTGTCTAGTGGGGCTGAGATGCTGAAATTTTCAAGTCACCGTAGATCTTCCTTGATCTGACAGTTCTCATATTGCCATGAAGGAGAGATGCATGAGGTTTTATTGATCATGATGTTGTGACAATCATTGATCCTTTCCTTTAGTGAACATCTAAATTCATGTTTTAAAGATTGATTGAACACTTAGCCGACTATTATGTGATTAAATAACAACCACCCGATCTGCTAGGAAAGAGATAGATCAACGGTCACATTTTAAACTTGAACTTGCTAGCCGTTATTTTTCAAATTTAAATCTTTCCCAAGGTTTCTTTGTATGGTTTGTTATAATGGCCACAAGAGACAAAGGGGTTGTTTAGAATTTATTTTTCTGGTATGGTTGTAGTTAGGGAAATGATGAAGAAGATTTAGGTGGTTGTCTTGGCCTGATTTTGTTCTCTTGGGGTGCCATGATGGTTAAATGTAGAAGGACTATTATTTGACAAGGGTGGCTAGGGATTGATGGATTTTAGATTTTCATGCCCTGATCTGTGCAAGTTCTAGTTCATTTAGGCATTTAAGTTTATTTTTCCTACAATAAGAAATTGGTTCAAATTGTATTTGCAATAAGCCATGATGATGAAATCAAATAATTGTACACTAGATCTTATCTGATTTTCTTGAGTTTCCAGGCTTTTCCTACATTCTTTCATTTCTTGTTGAAGTCTGGTTGTTGAGGTTGGTGTAGACCTAATTTTTCCCTAAATGATCTGTAGCTTATTGCAATCCTTTATATGGATTTTCAAGATCATTTAGAGGGGTTCTAGTTCTAGTTTTTCTATAATATTCAAGGCTAGTTCCATGAGTGCTTCTTTCCTATAAATATATTGCCTTCTTCTTTGCATATAGGGTGTTCCCTCTTTGCTTTCTCATTTTGAGAATATAATATAAGTTTTAACAGTCTATCTTATGAATAAGATCACAATGTCCTCATAATTCTATTAGATTATCTCCATTTGATTCTTGAACTTGTTGATTAAAGAATCAAGGGTGTTGTAAGCTTTCTATTGTATTTCCAAGGTGTCTGCAATAGAGTTGTTTTCATAGAGACAACTGAGTTTGGGACTGATTTTTAGATGTGTATGAGCTGGGATATCAAGGGTATTTCATGATTGTCTTTGAGTGGATATTGTTTAATGTATTTTTTGTTCCTAGGTCTCTTCTAAGGGGATGGTTCAAATCCTTTGAATAGGTAATTGCATATCTGAGTACACATGTGGATTGCTAAGTAGGATCTAATCAATGGTGTATGTTTTTTGTAAGGCATCAACATATTAAAAGGTATTGTCTTCTCTAGTCATAGCTCTATTGCAACGATCTATTTGACTCTCTTTCTAATTGGATAAGGCACTGGTCTATGAGAGATTTTGGGTATTTCGGGGGTCCATTCAACCCAAAAACATCAACTCAATCAAATGAAATCCTTTTCCCTTTTCATGTTGAGAGGAGGCAATAGAATTCATTTCTAGTTTTTAGACTCATTCTATGCAATTAGGATATTGCATAAGACTTGGTGATTCATTGAGGTACAGGATACCTATAGGTGTCTGAAGGCTATTTTACAATCATATACCTCCAGCCTTGTTGTTTGAAAAAAGGAGTTATGTGTGTGTAGATGAGGTATACCCACCTGAGTGATGTGGAGCTCAAAGTGTAGGTGGATCATATAGTTGATCCTTGTTAATTGTCCCTTTTCCTTGCAGAGTTTGGAGTGGTGATAGAGTTAGTGACATTAGTTTGTCAATCATAGTTTAAATCTACAAGTAGAAAGAAAAGGTAACCAACAAAAATGATGACTCTACTAGGGAAGGAGTAAATGACAACAAGTTTAACATGGTTGTTCCTTGATTTTCTGGATCATCCCAGAGTTTGGTTTAGTGATCATAGAGTCAGTTTCAAAAGGTTTCAAATCATCTCACCTAGTTGTGAGTGGACTTTGAGTTCTCTATTTGATCAGTAGTCTCTGATAAACAATGTGTAAATAATGGTGGAATTTTATGTTGATTAGAATGAGATACAAAGATAAGTAAAATATTTTCCTCTTCAAGGAGGTGGCAACTCTACAAATCAAAGAACCCGATGGAGCTACAAAGAGAGCTCTAGATCTACCTTGCTTTCCAGCCAACAAGTTAAGTTTCTACTGTAGAACTTCCAGGTATTTTGATTTTCATATGCCTTTCTCTTATGAAAATTAGTTGTAAAAATGTTTCCCTATCGAGTGTTAAGCACTACTGTAAAGGGATGAAAGATAGTGGGTAGTTCCATATGGAGGAATATAGGGCCTTTTGTTTTGATGGCATTGAAGGTGCCCCTAATGAGCTATCTACTATGGATGGGGAAGTCTTGCCAAGATTCATGGTTGATGGGTTAGTTTCGACAAGCTAGCATATATATGATCTCATGGGTCTTTTTTGTGAAATGGATGTTGAGAATGAAGATGTGGCCATAAGGTTGCTTGTGCAGTCCCTTTCACATAATGCAAGGGATTGGTTCTTATCCCTTCCTTCATGTTCAATATCTTCTTCAGATGTATTGAGAGAAACATTTATAGAACATTTTGATGAAGGAGCTGATATGGATGGGTATAAAATAAAAGGTGCAAATCAGTACCAAGACATTAGCGTCTCTATTAATCCCATCATGAGTGATACTAATTATGAAAATCTACTCATCAAGATTGATACTCTCAACAATAAACTTGCAGAGAAAAGTGTTGAGGTTTGGCAGTTAGAGGAGGACAAGAGATTGAGGGAACTGATAGTTCTTTATGTTGATCATGAAGAGGCTAGTTGTTCTAATGCTGATTCTCATTGTGCAAAAAGTATTGATTATGATGTTGACTTTGAGGTCAGTGCATATGAGGATGCTAAAGATGAATCTAAGGTTGATAATATTTCCAATATGTTTGCAGATTTTTCTTTTTATTAGCATGAGAATGTTGCCTTCTTGTCCCAGTTTGAGGATGTTTTGTGTGAAAGGAAAGAAACTGAATATGTTTCAAATGATGATTCCTGCATTGATTTCTTTACACAAGATGATTTGAGGCCAGAGATGTTGGTCCTTGTTTTAGATAGGGATGATGTTTGCATCACTAGGGATGAGGACAATGAGGATGATAATATGGTCCAAACTCCATTGAGCAGTGAAAAGATTTCAGCACTCTTGGCTGATGAATTGCAAAGTGATGATGATGATCCATGTTTACCAGAGTTCCCCTCATGTAGTGAATCTACAAAAGAAGTGGTTAAAGGCCATGACATTGTGCTATCCCATCATAAAGATTCCAGTGATGAGAAAGTCTCTTGTTCATACCCTTTTCCTTGTTTTGCTAAGTATGAAAATGAATGTGACAGTATTCAAGACTTTGTCTTCAAAATTTGGGACATAAAATCTTCTGATGAAAATATTGATGTAGATCAATTGTTCCATAGTCACAAAATTTGTGAAAGAGACCTTCACTTGGTCCATGATCCAGCCAGTGAAGATATCATGAAGGAACTAAGTTTCTCAGTGGTTGAAGAAATGCATGAAGGTAAATCAAAGGATCTAAGTCCTTCTCAGCTAGGTAATTTTGTAGTAATACATGATGATTACTATGCTTTATTTTCTGATGCATTAGTAGATTAGTTTTTTATTTCCAGTCATCAAGAAGAAGTAAATGATGTCCAATACTTCTTGGATTACAAATGTGATAATGGATATGATTGGAAAAACATGGGCCATGATAATTATAGTTTCATTTTCCAGCCCATGAGTATTCACATATGTTGGTAGCAAGATGATAATGGCACTTTTAGGTTGCAGGTTGCATGTGTGGATGAAAACTAGACCTTTGACTTAGGAGGTTTTTTTATTTTCTTTTGGTGGCCAGGGGCAACCAAGTAAAATTGTAATCTTGTAAATATTCTATGCATATTTTCCTTTCTACTATGTGTTTCACTTCTTGTTTCCCTGGTTCATTTGCCAATTTTTAAGAGGGATCCCTATAATTTTTTGTTATGTGGGTGGTCAGCTTGCTCCAGTAATTCTAAGTCCTTGTCATGCCTACAAGAGGCATGCATCCCGAAATAGAGCCACTGTTAGGCCATTTTCCTATCATAGACAAAATCCTATTTAAATGGTCTTATCCTGTGAAAGCCCTAAAAGTTGCCTTTCCCTCTTACTGCTTTTTTTTATGTGCAAAGAAAATGTACAGTGTTTCATGGCTTGTGCCCTTAACCAGGGGTAGTTTGTGATGTAATCAAGCTCAAGTCAAAAGCGCATCTACTCAATTGAAAAAATGAGTGACAAATTACATTTTTAGGGTCTTCAAAATTAGCGTTTTTATCCATTTTCAAAGGGAGGTGAACCCACAATAGTGGGTTACACTTTTTTGCCTGAATGAACACTAAACTCTACATTTTGAAAAAACCCTTTAGATTCGGATGCATATTGTCATTAAATCATTTGAAATTGTAAGATAAAGTAAATTAGAGTCTTTTAGAATTTTTTTATGTAGATTCTGAATATATTTTAAATTTTTATTTTTGAATTGATTTGAATGGTTTTTTCTTTCTCCCACAAAAACTGGTATGTGGCTGAAAACATCATTTTCAAAGAGTTACATTGTTTTCATTGAGCATAACTTATTTTTTAAAATAGAAATTAGTGTGATTCTTTCGAATTTAGTTTTTCAACATCCATACAAAGGGCAGGCAATTGGTTTTATTACATTATCACTATTATTGCACATTTTATTAATGTTTGAAGTTGACTAAACCATAATTTTGACATATCTTGACTACATAGCTCATAACTAGTTGTGTATTTGTCCAATTTCATTTTTATTTTTTTTGATAGAAAGAGAACTTCAATACCTAGGGCATAGATTTTTTTTAGATTTTTTTTTCTCTCATTTACTATTTTTCCATAAGCATCAAACATAGAGGTAGACATACGATGAAATATCTATGTTTAGTAAAACTAAAAATGCAAAGTCATAATAAACTTAGTATATATTAACATTATAATCATTGGAAATATTATTCTTAGTAGTACCTTACTACATAGATAGGTTTTTCAAATGGATTCATTTGATCTTCCAAAAGATAAAGTTGAAGTGATTTTTTGTCAGCATCTTAATAGGTGTGAAGGAGACTCCATTGTAGGTATGAATGATGAGTATAGATGTTATATCAATGTTTTTCTTATCTAAGAGGCTTTGAGCTAACCATTTGTAATTAATTCCTTCAAATGGAACCTCTCAAGGCTTAAATCATCATATTTTATTAAAAATGTGTTATTTCAGCAAAAATCAACGTGTCTTAAAAAGTGTAACCCACTATTGTGGAGTCACCCAGCTTGGTAAAAAAACATGCCTAAGTACAAAAAACCCTACCCTCTTTCTATTTGAGTGTTACTTTTTCAAATCACTTAAAGTCCTAAAAATGCATGTGTTAAATTGACATCATCAGGTGGGGCAACATCCCTTAACATCTTTTACCTAAGCCGATACCTTTATTTCCTAAGGTCCTGATGGCTTTAATTTTTCTAAAGTCCTAAGCTATTAATTTTACTATTGTTTTGGCATTGATTAAAAGGCTTACTCACCTTTTAATCTAATGGTTGTCACACATCTGCAAGGCTTAATATTACCCTTTGTGATGCTATGATAACCGTCAATCTTATCGACAGTGTAGTGCTCCTATCAGCTGGGACCTTTGCATCCCCTTTACATCTTGGCCATTGCTCAATCTTTATCGTGTGGTTGCTGCATCTTCACATTGCTTCCCTGATGTCAAATTATCCTCTTTGTGATGTTGTGACTGATCGCCACTTGTCCTAAATTATTAGATGCACCCAACTTTTAGTCTTCCTTTAAGCTGACAATTGTCATATGACCGCAAGGAAAGATTTTCCCCTTTGCGATCATGCGATGACCGTCTGATCTTCCAACATGTAATGATAGATGAAGCGGTGGGTCTGATGCCAGGTGTGATGATGTGCTTGTTTTTGATTGGTTGAAATTGTTGGTGATGTGGAGGTTGTCAGTGGGACCAAGTTCTCAACAAGTGTTAATGGGACACCGGATGTCAATTAATCTAACGGCTATCGTATGTCCGCAAAGAAAAAGTGATCGATAGTTTTTCATCACAATCTTGTGACAACCGTCGATCTTATATCTAGCCATGGGTCAGTGCTGTGGGACCTATTAGGATATTAATGAATGTCAACCATTGGATTTTTTATTTGACAGTAGTGATATGCCCAGTTGTCTAGTGGGGCCAGGATGCTGAAGGTTTCAAGTCACCGTAGATCTTCCTTGATCTAATGATTGTCACATTACCATGAAGGAGAGATGCACGAGGTTTTATTCATCATGATGTTGCGACAACCATTGATCCTTTCCTTTAGTGATGATCGATAGTCATGTTTTAAAGACCGATTAAAAGCTTAGCTGATTGTTATGTGATTAAATAAGAACTACCTGATCTGTCAGGAAAGAGATAGATTAATGGTCACATTTTAAACTTGAACCTGCTAGTCGTTAATTTTCAAATTTAAATCTTTCCCTGGGTTTATTTCCAGGGTTTTTTACAGTGGCCACAAGAGACATAGGGATTGTTCAGAATTGATTTTTCTAGGATGGTTGCAGTTAGGGAAATGATGAAGAAAATTTGGGTGGTCATCCTAGCTTGATTTTGTTCTCTTGGGGTTCCATGACAATTAAATGCAAAAGGTCTATTATTTGACAAGGGTGGCTAGGGATTGATGGATGTTAGATTTACATGCCCTGATTCATGCAAGTTGTAGTTGGTTTAGGCATTTAGGTTTCTTTTGTCCATAATAAGAAACCGGTTCCAATTATATTTTTAGTAAGCCTTGATGATGTAATGAAATAATTATACACCAGATCTTATCTGATTTTCCTGGGTTTCCAAGATTTTCCTGCATTCTTTCATTTCTTGTTGAAGTTTGGTTGTTGAGGTTGTTGTAGACCTAATTTTTCCCTAAATGATCCATAGCTTGTTGCAATCCTTTATAAGGATTTTCAAGATCATTTAGAGGGGTTCCAGTTCTAGTTTTTTTGTAATATTTAGGGTTGGTTCCATGAGTGGTTCTTTCTTGTAAATATATTGCCTTCTTCTCTGCATAAAGGATATTCCCTCTTTCCTTTCTAGTTTTTAGAATATTATATAAGTTGTAATAGTATATCTTATGAATAAAATCACAATGTCTTCATATTGCTATCAGATTATCTCCATTTGATTCTTGTACTTGTTGATTAAAGCATCAAGGGTGTTGTAATCTTTCTATTTTACTTCCAAGATGTCTGAAATAGATTTGTTTGCATAGAGACAACTAAGTTTAAGACTAGTTTTCAGATGTGTATGAGCTAGGATATCAAGGGTATTTCATGCTTTTCTTTCAATGGATGTTGATTAATGTATTGCTTGTTCCTAGGTTTCTTCTAAGGGGAGGGTTCAAATCCTTTGAATAGGTAATTGTATATTTGAGTACATAGGTGGATTGCTAAGTAGGATCTGATCAATGTTGTATGTTTGATGTAAGACATCAACATATTATAAGGTATTGTCTTCTCTATTCATATCTTTACTGCAGTGATCTATTTGACTCTCTTGCCCATTGGATAAGGCATTGGTCTATGAGAGATTTAGGGTATTTCAGGGGTCCATTCAACCCAAAAACATCAACTCAATCAAATGAAATCTTTTTTCCTTTTCATGTTGATAGGAGGCAATAGAAGTCCTTTCTAGTTTTCAGACTCATTTTATGCAAGTAGAATATTGCATAAGACTTGATGATTCATTAAGTTAGAGGATACCTATAGGAATATGAAGGCTATTCCATGGTCATATACCTACAGGCTTGTTGTTTGCAAAAAGGAGTTATGTGTGTAGAGATGAGGTATACCCGCCTAAGTGACGTGGAGCCCAAAGTGTAGGGGGGTCATATAATTGATCCTTGTTAATTACCCCTTTTCCTTTCAGATTTTGGAGTGGTGATAGAGTCAGTGACATTAGTTTGTCAGTCATAGTGTAAATATGCAAGTAGAAAGAAAAGGTAACCAATAGGAAGAAAAGAAGACTAAGGAGGAAACAACTATGGAGCAAGAGGCTATCAAAGCCTTAGTACAGATGTCAAGTTGAAATACACCAAAGAAGAAAGTTCATAAGAAAAATAAAAATTCTCATGCCACATAGGTAACACTTGATGAAGTTGTAGGGATTCTGAAGTGGGACACTGATAGCTTGACATATGAGAAAATGAAAAATTTTCAAGATCTCTTGAAGAAGAGAAAGCAAGAAGAATTAAGGAGAGAACATCAACATTAGTATGTACTACATGAAATATAAGGTATATTTATTGAATATTTTGAAATGGATGATGTGAATGAGACTTCACCTATATTTGAACAATTGGTTCATATTATTAAAAAGGTGAAAAATGATGACAATGATGCTAATGAAAAGCTTATGCAATGGTCAAAAATAAAGATTGAGACAAAGGTACTTGAAAGGGTCTCAAATGAGATAGCAGTCAAATAGGTAGAACTTTATGCCTTAGTGAATAATTTAGAAGAGGTTGTACAAAATGTCTATTCTTTGTACAAGAAACTATGTAATGTAGAAACCTTCACTGAGGACAATCAAGATTTGATTGATAAACTGCAATTAGACTTAAAGTCTACTAGTCATTAACTGAGCATGGATGAAAGCTCTATCTCCATTCATTTCACATGGTTACTTCATGCATAAGGGGGATTAGCTGAGTTGATGGCTATTCAGTTGAAAGATTCAGACAATTTTAACACCTCATCTAGAGGTTATGTAGAAAGAATTGGCATCGGCAAAGGAGTTAGTCTAGAGAGATCCTCATCCCTCTATTATCGAGAGTTTGGTTGATCTAGTTGCCCAACTACATATCAAGACACAGGTTTTGGAGTCTATAAGGTCTGGATGGGACAATACCGTAGCAATGACTATGTAGCTCTACAAACCATTCTTGGAAATGTACTTTCAAACCCCTACACCCAAGAAACTTCAAGTGACAAAAAAGGGGGAAATGACATGACATGAGTAACACAAGGGGGAAGAGCTAGATTTTACATAAGTCAGTACACACAATGATCATCTCAGCAAAAATATAGATTAGAAAGGTATGACATACTATTTTGTAATGAAAATATATTCATTGTATGTCAAGAGTCATGTATATATGTAAAATATTTTTGAAGACCAAGTCAAAGTTTTAGGGGGAGTAGTCAAAGTACTAAGTACTATTTTGTTTATACAATATAATTGTCATGACAAAGTATTTTTTCCACTAATGTCAAAGAGGGGAGATTGTTGATCCCTATGTTATGTTGTCTATTAGTGTCTAACACTTAGTCATTTTATAAGCAATTTTGGTCGGTCATCACTGCGAATGAGCCATCTTGTAAAGGCTGAGTTATGTTTGGACTTGTATTCTTTATAGTTACAGAGAAATACTTATTGTCAAGAAAGTTAGAGGTTGCCGAGGACTTCACTAGTTACTAAGCAGTTTATGTCGAGTCAGTGTCGACCACAAGTATATGAATAATAGTAATTGTCGAGCACCAGAGACTTCATATGCCAAGAAAGCCACTTTTGACATATGTGTTTGTTATGGCACAAACACCAAGGTAAACTATTTTGGCTGACTTCTATGCGAGATTTAAGGATTGTTGAGATAATCGAGGAGTTGATTATGTCTTGTAATTATTATTATTAATCCCTATGCAAGACATGTAACCTATCAGAATAAGGGAATACTTAAGCCACATAAGTAATGAATCTAGATCATTGATCTTGATCTAGAAGTTTCATTACTTATTTATATAAGGTGAGATCTAAACCCTAAAATGATGTATGTAAGAAAGTAGAAAGGAAGAGATCTCATGTACGCGGAATAGAGAAGTGTTTTGATTGTTAGAGGCAGAGATCAAGTAGAGTGACTCAGTAGAGAAGTGAAGGAAATAAAAAAGATACATTTGATTTTGAGATTAGATAAATACTGGAAAAAAGAGATTTGTTATCAGCATCTATAGTGAAAATTGAAGGATCAGGTACTGATACATTTTAACAGCTAAATTAGGGTAAATCTCTTTATAGAGTAGTCCTAACAGGCTTTCATAAAGCTCTTAACCGAGTGCTTACTTAGTTGTAAGTTTTAAATCCTTTAATCAAGGTAGATTGTGGGTAAAAGCACAATAAGTTGTCACTCTTTTACAAAGGAAAAGGCTAACAAAATCAAAGTTGTTGAAATTCAATAGTATAAAAATGACATTTATGTTTGGAATTTGAAGATGATGTAAACTAATTAAATGTGATAAAATGGATAAAGTTTATGATTAATATTTTTAATAATTTTTTTGAATAAGAATTGATATGTTTTTTAAATTTTTAAAGATGATTTTTAAGTTGTTAAAAAATGCTGAAAATTAGGGGTCTAGTTCCCACCAAAAAATTATATGTAAATAAACATTTTTTCTCCTTATTTCAAAACATGTCATAGATGACATTTATAGCTAGTGCATGAAGAAATAAAAATTGGTTTGTGACCTGTATTTTCTTTTTTATAACAATTCAAATTCCAACTCACTGAAATCGACAATTTTCATCTCGCAACATATTTTTCATAACAAATCTATCTCAATCCAAAAAAGAAATATATATATATATATATATATATATATATATATATATATATATATATATATATATATATATATATATATATATATATATATATATATATATATATATATATATATATATATATATATATATATATATATATATATATATATATATATTCTTGAAGAGGACTCTCTCCTCTAGTGCACGATATGGTTTCCAAATTTATTCAATATGATTTACTATTTTTTTCTTTCTTTGAATGTTAACATCTCCTTGACTATTAAAATACCTACTTGCAATATTTTTTAATTACAATAAACTATGTCTAATTAAAACACTATAAAATCTATATGAGGATATTCTTGACTCTGATCTCTATAAAAGGGTATTTTTTTATTTTAAAAAAAATATCATTAAAAAGATTATGAGTTATTGAAACACCACTTTTTTGAAATAATTTTATTTTTATGGTAATTGAACCCAAAGTGGTATAAAACATGTGTTGGAGATTTGCCAACAAGCTAGTGCTGACTGTATGTTTGTCATTGATGACAACATATGGTAAGTAGCACGCATGGAAGACTTATGCAGTAAGATTTTTGTATATGCAACATGGACATGTTATCAATATGATATCATGGATGCAGAAGTTAACTATTAGTACATATAGTTATAAAGCAGCTTGTGTTAGCAATGTTCCTGACAGAGTTACAGGAAGTGTTCTGTGAGTAATTATCCGTACAGTTATCATGGAGCCTTGAGTGTTTGGATATGTGATGGAGACATGTTAGTTATGTTACATTCATGGATGCAATATTTGATGATCAGTAGAAGTGAAGTTATGCAGTCGCTATTCACCAGTTACAGTTTCCTATGTTTATTCAAAAGAGTTGACAGAGATTATGTTGGAACATGAGTTGTGCCTATCATTACGATATGCACCTTTGGATTAGTGATTAGAGAAGAGTTAAAAATGTTTGGTTAAGAGTGCATGATGTAATTCATCTTGAGGAGAAAGTATCAGTTAATTTGGTAGAGCCGACAGTGTGTAGCGTGCACCTACATTTATTGATTTAGACAGGTCCCAGATTGTGTTGCGTTCTTAGTAGAGCCAACTGAGATATTATTGAAGTGTGTTCTTTTTCTATAATATGAATTCAAAGTGGTTCTAACAGGCTGACTTGATTATTTCATTTAGAGGAAAGATATTTATAAGCAGTCATTTGTGATTGTCAAGGTATGGTTTAGAGTTGAGTGTGAAGAGCAGAGTAGAGTGTGCAAAGTGTTAAGCCACCAGCAGAAGGTCTATGTAACCAAGTAAAGAGTTCAGGCTATACATTGGAACTAATCCAGATAGCAGGTCAAAGCACAATTCACCAAGATTTAGATATAGTGTTTATATGTCATTCAGAAGGTTGTAGCCTTCACCCCTTTGACCAGTGTGCTCTCAGACAGTATGTCCTCACCCCTAACAGGGTTAATTGTAAAAGACTCCTAATTGGATTTGACCCTTGACCAGGTCATTGTACTAAATACATTGTAAAGACAAATCCTAAATGGGTTAAGGATCTTCTAACAATAATCATAATACACTAGTACAGATTATTAGTTGGTTTCAATTCCCACCGGGGTTTTTACCTATTCGGGTTTCTGCGTAACCAAAATATTGGTGTTGTGTTCAAGTGATCTTTCACTATATTTATCCTTTATGTTTAAGTATATTTAATTGGACAAAGAATTGAAACTTGTAGATAACTGATTCAACCCCATCCCCCCCCCCCTCTTCTTAGTTATCTCTTGGGACTATTCCTAACAACATGCATTTAATAGATATTTCCAACTGGAAAAGTTAAAACACTTTTCTAACTTAGCTAGAATGAATCTAGCTAGACCATATGTTTGACCAAAATTTATTTTTATTTAGAAATACTAAAATTTAGATGTGTTGATAAGTTAGTCTAAAAGGTGACACTTGACTATGCTTTTACCCTTGTATAAGTTTGTAAGCTCTTAACACGACATACCCCTCATAGGGTAGATCATATGAAGTGATAAAATATTGTAGCCCTAATAGGTACACTTTAATACTAAAGTAGTAAAGTTTTATGGGTGTCATCTCCACCCTAGTTTTACCTTTCAAGGGTTTCTGGGTAACCAAAATCTTTGTGTTATGTATTTTGATTTGATGGATGAAGTTAGAATGTTAGATATATTTCAGTATTGAAATTTATATTTATGGTAAGTATGAGGAATTAGTTTTAAGTATCAAATATTGGAGATATTTAATTCACCCCCACCCCCCTCTCAGTATCTCACTTTTCCATATTAGATTTCCAATAGACTTTGAAAGGAGAAAAGAAAATAAAAACCCCTTAGTGTTATTATGAATATGGAAAATTCTAAGAAAGAGATTGAGAGAGCATAGCCCATTTACTATAACTTCAAAATTTAAAATAAGAGAGGACAATATCTCTTTTATAGAGATGAGAAGAGAAGTTACTAAGTAACTCACTAATCTATGAATGCCATCATCCATAATAGGTGTGTGCAAAGTGTCAAGATCCTTGTAAGGAGGATAATCTAATTTCCTTATTAAAGAAATTACAAAATTGTAACATGTCCTCCCACTTGGACTAGAGGACAAAATACAAGTAGGGATTCCATAGGAATCTCCTTATTAAATAAAAGGATACCTTGGTTTATCCATAATAAATAAACAAAACAAGAAATGAAACATTATTAATTCTAACAATCATCATGAAGATTTAGGAACAACATATATTTTTGAAGGACCAAACACCTATTTAGTGAAGCACTTATCATTTGTGAGTAGCTAGAATCAAGAACTCTGACACCAGTCTTAGATATTACACTCTCGACAAGAAGTAACAAATATTTCTAAATTAGAAAATTTCAATGTTAATCCTAGATCAATCTCTCTCTTTGAGATTGAGAAATATTAAAGACTTGGTTGTGGCTTTATCAAGATCTATGAACATATTTTGAAGGAGGTAGAAATTGGATTTGTAGAAATATTAATCTTTTTGGGAGAGCTCCATTCATAGTCAACAACTTGAGTTCCATTCATTGTTGGGTGAACCGAATTAAGGAGCCACGTGGGGACAAACAATATAATGGAGTTGTGAGTGTCTTGCATTTGGAAATAATAATAAGAGACACTTTATGAATTAAAGAATTGAAGGTTTCAAGACCTCATATTTGCATCGTCAGGGAAATTTTAATTTTTTTCCCACATCAATCTTTATATCTTTGGCCAATGGAGTCAAATTAGCTTTTACAAGAGGAAAATAAGTTATAAGTTTGATTTAAATATATTCAAGGTTTTTAAGTGCCAAAATATTCTTCTCTCTTCTATGTGACTCTTTTAATTAATTTTTGGGAAGTATTGAGAGAGATTGATATTTGTGTTGTTGATTAATTAAGCTGAAGGTGTTTCTTATATGAAACACATCTAGCTAGGTTAACCCAATCGATGACCGTCTAGCATGTCGTACCATGCAAGATGATTGAAGTGATCAGAATCATCTGCGGTGCTTGAAAAAACCAAAATCTGTAAAATTTTAGCAGTGCGAACGCGAGTGCAAAGTGATTATTTAACTCACCAACAATCGGAGTTAGGTTGCGGTTTACGAGACATGCCTAATCACCATGTCAGAGGCCTCCTCGCTAGTAGTTCATTATTTTTTCCATCCACCGTAGATGCATTAATTTAAAAAAATCATGGATGTCGATCCATTATAAAATGGGCCTACAAACATTATGTAGTGGCTGGACAACAAAAAATATTATACGACACTGACAACCTTCTCTTTTTCATCTTGTACGACATTGACATCTCTTTTTTTCCTCACTGCACGTTGAAAATTGTATTATTGTTTGCAGTTGTTCAATGACAGCACCAGTGGAAAGATATTTTTCCAATAGCTATCATCATTTAAACCTTCTCTCGATTTCCCTTCATACATATCAGTTCTAGAAATTTTTATTTTTGTTGCCCACGTGTTCATTTCATTTTTGCAATCCATTATATATTTTATCATATTTAATATTGTTTACGTTTAAATAGAAATTTAAAAGTTATTAAATTAAAAATTTAAATGGTCAAAATATTTAAAATAATTCTTCAGCACTAGTTTTTATTTTTCTTTTTAAACAAAATAATAATGCATGTCTTCTTCATAAGGCCTATGAGATTCCTCTTCTGGATTTTTTTTTATATATATTTGAAAATTAATATAATACTTTTAATAATATATGTATAAATTTATTTAATCATTAATAATATTATTTTTAAATAAATTAAAAGTTTAAAAATTATTATATTACTAATAATACTAATATTTACTTTAAAGGATAAAATCTATTATTTAACTATTTATTGATTTAATAACTTTATTAATTATAATCAATATATAATGAAAATAAATGAAATACAAATGAATGGGGATGGGTCAATGAGTCAATGAGTTTAACTCTAAAAAATCTAAAGTTGAATTCTAATAGCAATATCATAAATGAGTGTAATTCTAGCATAAATTTTTTGTTAGGGTTATAGTTGAATTAGGGTTAGAATTAGTTCTAGGGTCCAATTGGTGTTGAGGTTTGAGTTCCTAAGTTTTAAATTAGGGTTAGAGATAGTATGAATCTAAATTTAACCCTAAACTTTCAACTATATGATGCAGGAGCATCCTCGGTGTAAGAGCAATCTTGCATCACACAAAAATATTTATGTTTTTGTATTCAATAAGGGCTATCTTGTGCAGACCTGCTATTTATGGAAACTTGATATTTTTAGTAAGTTGGTCTTATGATCTCGGAATATTCTGATTTCACATGTGGAGGTTTATCTCAGTCACATCAGCCTGCTAGCAAAGTTTCATGGCTAGATCAAGTCTAGTTTTGAAGATATTGAAGATTTTCGATATTGGCAGCAGGGTATAGAAATTTTGAACTCATTATATTTAGTTAAAAAAATGTTATATTTTAAAATTTCATTATATTAAAATAATGTGAAAAAATGATCTTAGAAAATTTAATTTTAGAATTATTATAAAACTATTTATACTATTCTTTAAATAAATAAGAAATAATTTACACTTATTTTCTTTACAATATTTAGTTAAAAATTTGTTATATTTTATAAATTTATTATATTAAAATAATGTAAAAAAAATTGATCTTAGAAAATCCATTATTTTGTTACATTTTAAAATTTCATATATTATAGTTGAATTAGGGTTAGAGTTAGCTCTAAGGTTCATTGGGTATTGAAGTTGGAATTCCCAAGATTTAAAATAATATTGATTTAATGGTCAAACAATCAATAATAATAATAAGTTTTACATTTCATTTATATTTTGAATAATACATAATTATTTTTTATTAGTAAATCATATTTTGAATGTTAATGTAATTGGTATTTAGAATCAAACATTTCAACAATAAAAATTATTATTTCATGCATTAAAAACATTTCTCTTATTAGTCAAGCCCACAATAACAATTTTACATTTTGTTAACATATATTTGGCATACAAATTGCATATCGAATTGCAATTACTAGTATATTTTATGGTGCCTCCCAAACTCTTAAGTTTTCCCAAACCTATAATTATCGAGATATGTCTTTTGTGTTGACATGAAGATACAAGGCGCAAATTTAAAATTAAATTTTTGAATATCGACAAAGATATACATATGTTTTTTTTCGTGCACTATAAGCAGAGATATATTAGGCTCCAACATTAACAAGTCTATGTCGGGCAAAGAAAATATATGGGAAAATTATATTTCTAAAATATAGTGTATGAAGTGTCCGCCTCATTGAAGTATTGAACTGGGGTAGGAAGAAGCCAGTTTGTGTAAAATTTATACTACTATTCCCATGAGAATTGTTTGTTCCTATATGGTTCTAGGGTGTCTATAAGAAGACAAAGTTGATGTGTAATTTATGAGATAGCATTCTATACCCGACACACTCCACATATTTATTTGTAGGAAAATAAAGAGAATACATAATAGTCATAATTCAGAGATAGGGTGGCATAAACCTTAAACCAACATTCTTGCCAACATGCTACAGAAAAAAAAAAAATGGTTAGAAAATAAATAACTACCAAGTATATTCATGATGAAAGACATTATTCGATATTGGCATAGCTGCATCAGTTCTTGGTCATTGAGAGCAGTATATATTGTTGTTTCAAAAATTCTGAAAGTGCAGCAATGGAAAGGAAATATTTGGTAGAATTATTGGCAATAGTAAATAAGACTCGTGCAGGGATTAGCCACCAGATATAGAATACTGTGCATCATGATTATTAAGAGGGGATATTTATTATCACCCTGCATATAAGGTGAATTTAAGATAGTGCCATATATGAAAAATTCTTGTCGTGGCAGACTTGTGAAGGTTGGAACTATAGTCTTGCATACCAGAACATTTAGATGCGTTTATCAGGCAACATTCCAATCGCATGAGAAGTTATTATCTTCCTATGTGCTCTTATAGAACCTAGAGAAATCAACTTATTTAATTGTTTGGTCCCTGAGAACAACACTATAATTTATCAGACATTAGATAAGAACTTCATTTATATCGCTAAATACAGGTAATTGACCTAGTGTTCATGGGCCTAGAAAATATGTATTCTACCTCAAAGAATTATAGTGATGAGACATCATGTATATTGTTCATGAATGGGAACAAAACTTTAGTAATCACATCATATAGTCTACAACACTTATGAAAGATAGAGAAGAATAAGACAAATTTGTGATAGCCAATGAGGGAAAGACAATCATCAAAACTGAAGAGTTGTTACAAAAGGGTATGCTTTGGTGACCGAGGGAGAACCTATATGATCTGCTTCAGTTGACTTGAGAGGATCTTGGCCATATTGATTCAGAGGGAGTCTAACAATCCATCAGAAGTAACTTTTGATGAGGAGTTCAGAAGGTTGGTACAAGATTCAGAGGGATTCTAAAATTTCATCTGAATCAACTTTGGACAAGGAGGTTAGAAAGTTGATATCTATTTTAGAGGGAGCCACATCATCATGAAGATCTACTTAATGAATTATTCTCTATGAGGGAGAAGTTTTAGGTGCAAGCCCTTGTAACATTTTTCTCTCAGACGAAGAAATTTGAGGTGTCAGCCCTTGTGAGTCATTCTTTTCTATGAGAGAGAAGTTTGTGGTTAAAGACCTTGTTCCACCTTCTACGAGTAGCCATGGTGGATGTCATGAGAGATATTCAATGACTTAGAAAGTTTGTTTATTCACCCTCTGGGATGAGCTATGGTGAGCATTGTATGACGACATCACATTGAGTGATTTCGTGATGGGCACTTGTGCTCATATTTAGTTCCATTCATGGGAGTAGCCATGATGGGCCCACCCTCTGGGAGTAGCCATGGTGGAGGTCATGTGAGTAACTCTATTATGAAACACTTGTGTTGAGTCACCATTTGGGAGTAGGTATGGTGAACATCATCGTGACATGAACACATCACGTGAGTGATTCCGTGATGAAAACTTGTATTTTTTAGCATTTTCATTCATAAGAGAAGCCATGATGGAGGCACCCTCTATGAGTAGACATGGTTTAAATTAATCTATAAATTAGATATTGAGAAGGATTCCTCCCTAGCTATGAGGGAGTGTTAATGTTATTGTAGCTATGGTCAGATTCCTTAAGGTCGACATAGATAACATAAATGTTGTGATAATATAATTATTGTGAGATAATAAATATATTGACAAAATTATTGTAATTGATAATATAATAGTTATATTGATGATATAATTATTGTATTATTATTAAATTTTGAGATAATATAATTATATTATTATGTGATAATATAATTATATTGTATAATTATTATATTATATAAAATTATAATTACGCCGAAGGTGGTTCTTATATGAAATGCATCGGCCTGGGTTAGTTCTATCGATAGCTGTCGAGCATGTCGTATGCATGCAAGATGATTGAAATGATTGAGATCATCTGTAGATTTTGAAAAAAACCAGAAATTGTAACATTTCTACTATGTGAAGTGACTGCAAAGCTATGAATTAACTTAGTAGCAACCAGAGTTAGGTTCACAGTTTACAAGACACGCGTTGCTTATTTCTTCACTGCTGTCTATTTTACTTTCTATAGTGCTGACGAATTCATCACAGGTGGTACTTCCTTCTATTTTACTTTCTACAGCGTTGATGAATTTGTCAAAAGTGAGAGAAGTACGAGGCAGTGGCAGTTCGAGTGTGTTGTGACGAGTCACCCATTTACCAATGTGGCATCAGATTATTATATTTTGCAAGAAGCTGGCGAGATGACAAGGAAAAAGTTGGCAACATGGCACCTGGTCACCTGTGCAGTAGATGAACACAATGGTGAAGGACAACTTTAGAGCTATGGTGAAGAGTTTAGTCAATGAATCTTGAAATAGTCTGCCAGTTAGAGAACACATTTGGAGAACTGGAGATAAACTTGGTCTTGAAATCTCACAATTAAATTGTTTAAGTCACAAACATCTCATGAATGGGAGGAGAATGGGAGAATGACAGGTCAGCCCATGCATCCAGTCTCTAAGGTTTCTGCAGGACTACCACTCTGCAAAGAATCAACAGTTGTCATATGTTCATAAGGAAACTTTCAAGATATACCAATCATGTGACCACCGTTGATCTTACTTTATTAGCAGATGTTTGAAAAGGGTGGGCCTATAGCCAGCTATGCACAAGTGTTCATTCCTAATTGCATGCATTATTTGATGATGTGGCAACTATCATAGGAACTAGCGCTGAATAGGAAAAAATAGCATGCCCGCTGGCCAGATATTGTGACATGGATGCTTCTAATTGGTCAACCTAGGTGGGACCAGATACTTAAGGGATAAACAGGAATGACAAATCTAATGATTGTCGTATGTCCACTAGGAATCTTTGCAAACCTTATGATCATGCAATAGTTGTTGATCTAATATCAAGGCCGCAGTGTCTTACTTTATCTCGAATTAGAAAAAGGAAATAATATTGATCATTAGATGCATGATCTAATAGTAGTGATGCATTCAAACTATCAAGTGGGTCCTGGGTGATCTGATAAAATTTTACTATTGATGCATCTTAATCACATGGATGCCGTATGTTCGCATAGAATCTTGGCACTCCTTGCACACATGCAACAACTGTTAGATTATGTTGTGGAGAAGATCGATGGCCCAATTTCAAACATCAACCAAGACTGGTGCAAAATTGAATTTTCCCATTGAGTGATGATAGTTTGATTTGTCAGAGAAGTAATGGCCAGATCATGTGGAGTAAAATACTAAAAAAACTATTTTTATTGTTAATATATTGAAGATTCACACATTCTTAGAAACAAAGAGAGATAGAATTTGCAGAAGCCTAGATGAGGAAATTTACAGAGCTGGTGGTCAATTCCTGAGAAATTCCTCAAGAAGGTTGGTGAATATCTTTGTGATTCTCATTCCTATTAGTAGGATCATAATTCTGCCATATTTCTTTTGCACAAATTGTAAAGAATTTGAAAACCCTAGAATGCCATCAAGAAAATAGTTAACTGGGAAAGTCAAGTATAGCGAGAGAGGATTACATGAAGACCTGTTAGAACTATTAGATTAGTCAACAACTGACTTAGTGAAAGCCAAGAAATTAACTCTGAAAAAACCTAAGGTAAAGGTAGTAGACGGCTTATATGATACGGGAAATTACATAAGAGATGCCAAGATTGGCACAATTAATGCAACCGACTCTTCTGATATCACTAGTCTAGGATTTTTCAAAGTAGGGTTTAGCCAGAGAAATGCCCTCCCTCCTAACAACAATGTATGGAAATTTGACCTCTTAAAGCTTGTGGTACCTAGTGTTTTTATGGATGTAGATTTGATGACTCAAATTGCAAAGAATTATGACCCGATTACTACAGTAGTTAGGGATGTAAAAGGAAACCTACTGATAGGCATCTTAGCTGAAGAAATAAGGAGGGTTTTAAGACTAAGTGAACCCTCAAATGACCTAGAAAGAATTGATTTTGAGGAATTAAATGAAGTGTACAATGCTCAAAGAGATTACCTCAGGAGTGGCCCCTTGAAGGAGTTCTGCGACAAAATTGGGTGAATGATTACAATGGGACCAAGTACACAGGAGCTCTTTAAAATAGAATATTTTAACTTGAGAGCAAGGAGTGCATATTGGTCACTATGCCAAATCTTTGGAGAAGATGTTGAAGAGAGAATGGTAGTACATTTAATGTACATGATGGTCCAAATTTTACACCCATACCTATAAGTTACATCTGACTTTGACCCTTTCATTGCTGATTTGATTCATAATGGATTGATAGGAATCCAAAAGAGAAAAGTTGACAAGCCATTCTGTTGGTACTCTTTCATGATGTATATGTTATTATTTAAAGGTGCAAATTATTTTGAGAAGAAGATGGATTTTTTTAAACAAAAGGATGGTGAGGATATGCGAGTCTAATTGTGGAGGATAATAGTTTCATCAATTTTGATAGATGTTTTGCAACTAGGCTCAGGCTATTATTTGTCTACGACAACCCAAGAATCACAACGGCCTTGGCTGAACTTGTTAGACTGAAACAATTTGGCAAGCACTTCAAAATTGTGCATAATTTTGGGGATTTCATTTTTTATCCCATTTCTACTGTAATTAGACTATATGGGTTTAGAGGGGCCCCATTCATATTGCCATATGAAGTACCCCTCAAAATTGGTGTTGCAGAATTCATAAGGCAATTGAGGGAAATTGAAAAGAACACTCTCACAAATAAAGGTAGAGGAACTTTGTTTCCAAACGTTACAATAGCCCACTAGTTTATAGTTACAAAGGGTGGATAGCTTCATATGGATAAATTCCTCACACCATATCACACAGCTACCTCAGTTGCTAGGAAAACAAACCTAGAGGGTTTCTACAATGACATGTTCAAAAAGAAGGTCAGATGCTCACTCATAGATCATATTTTCAATTTCCCTAAGGATATCATTAGAAATATCCCTAATATACAAGAATAAGAAATCAGAAAGGAAAAATGGTTGGTGTACAAGAAGACATTGGACTTTGTCCAGCAGTTTGAGAAGGGATATGATCCCCTAAAGAGCATCTATCCTATTGGCAAGAAAATAGACACTCTTATGGATCATTTTCATAATATTTTTCAAACCCTAAATGAGAAAAAGGAGAAATCCATGAAAGATGATCCAAAAAAGGCTCAATCAATATTGAAAAAATGTGCATTTACTAAAGTATTGCCCCCAGGTTAATACATGGTACAAAAGAAAACTGGTTATAATGTCATGATACCAGGACCTGACAAGAAGGAACAACCAAAAAGAAAAGACAATATCCCTTCCAAATCACACAAGGTAGAAAAACATAAGGAGGTTGTAGCGATTCCAGACTCACCTCAAGATGTTCCCCATTCCCCACCTCCCTCAAAAAGACAAAAGCTAGAAAAGAGGCCTGAACATGTTGAAGGGGATTACTCTCCATCCCAATCACCTCTAAACATCATGGATGATGAACATGTCACAAAATAGGTACAACAATTGGGAGCTCTAGGTCAAATTTTTATGACCTATGAGGAGATAAATGAGGGAGTTCTAGAGCCACCAAAGGAACTTGAATTAGATTTAATAGTGGGAGAGATGAAAGGAATAGAGCTAGACCCAATAATAAAACAAGAATGTGATGAATTCTTAGCTGATGATGCCTTTATAAATGCTAGGGCTTTCATGCAAATTCTATGGAAGTTACACATGAGTCAGTTTCAGGAGACATGTATGAAAAGGCATGAGGAGAATCTAGATAAGGATCTAAACATCATAGAAAGTGAGGTAAGGAAGGAAATGACTGAAAGGTTTTAGAAGATCACTCCAGAATAGGGGAGAGACTTGGTGAAAAATTCAGGAGTTCTTATCCTCCCATAGTGGGATATAGCTGATGTGGTGGTCTTAGATACAGTCAGGAAACGGACCACACCGATTCACAAGACCAAGGAGGAGGCAGAACATGCTATTAAAGGGGTCACTTATAGTGATGACCATCAAGCCTTGGTCATGTGGTCTTTGAAGAAAAATGAGAATAAAAAAGGAAAGCAGATTACCAAGGGCGATCTTACAGGTAGCCTTATAGTCAAAAGGGTCACTAACACCTCTTTAGTTGAGGCATTAGGCATGGTAGTAGCAATAGCCCATCTCATAGCAAGGGTGGTAGAGAAAGAGGTCAAGGAAAAAGAGGAACTGACACTAAGGCTCGAAACGGTGTTGAAGGCTTATGTAGAGTTAAAACAGGGGATATATGAAAAGGATATATTAATTGAAAACTTAAGGAAGAGGTTGGGTGAATAAGATCCAATTAAAGCATCATGATAATTACAGATTGCTTCTTCCCCTACTGGGCCTTCTTCTTCAATCCATATCATTGAGTACCCCCTCTCCCCTCTCCCCCCTTCCATAGGTGATGAAGACATAGAACAAAGAGAGAAGCAAAGATATAAAAGAAGAATAAAGGATACAGTTTTGCATTTTGTTGCAAATATAAAGCCCAAAGAAACTTACAGGATGGGTAAACAATTGTCTAACATTTTGATTAGTTTTAGGAAAGAAAATGCCACAGTCAACCCAATTTTAGATAGGTGGGTTGTTAAAGAAAATAAATTAAAGTCTATCTTTTCTACCATTAAGAGTCAACATATTGTCGATGCATAGCTAAAAAATACTTGTGAATTCGTTAAAGACCTAATTGAATTTTAAATCAGAAGAGACAATTTGAAAAGAAGGGCAAAGATCCTAAGGGAAAGGTATTTCCAGGATAATTTTCAAATGTTTCCTAGTTTTATCAAGGCATATGGAACTATAAAGGATAGGGAACAATGGTTAGAACAAATCAATGGTGAGGTGTTGGCTAGAATTGATACTATTTTGATTATAGAAGATAATGCCCCTTTTGTATAATAATTGAAATATTGGTGGATGTCAGAATGCATTTCAATAATGTAAGGAATGGGGTACACTAGGTAGTTGTGGAGTGGGACAAATTACTACCTAAAATGGATGAAGTTCTGACCTTTCAATGGCCGAGTGAAGATATTTATGGATCTTGGGAAATAGCATATCCTTTAGATATTAAAGAAGAAGAAATATCTACTAAGGAGGCAACAAATGGCAGTACCCCAACTCCTTAAGAGTAAGAAAATGGTCTGGAAGACTTCAAATAGTTAAAGAAAGCATGAAGGTTACACCTCGGAGAAGTTGAACTACCCTTGGGAATTGTTGTAAATTTTGGCACTCATATCTACAAACCATTTTGTAAAATTGTAACAAGAAGGTGTTATATTTACCTTGTTTGTCTTATGTGGTCAACACTTGTTGGCTTTTCTAAGAAAGATCTGAAGCTTGTATGCAATCCTTATTTCTATAAGAGGATTACCAGGATCATTTTATAAGAACTGAAACTTGGAGATTCTTACTGACAATTTTTGAGTGTAGGATACTATAGACTGTATTAGGCAAATTTTTGTAAAGAGCAATATTGCTAGATCAAGCTCAATATCTAGATAGTTTTCATTTTAAAAAATTTGGTATACATGATATTGATATAGCTTTTCAATAAATTCCAAAGTTTAGATCTCTCCTTTGTGTATTTCTCTATAAGTTATGAATTGATAAAATTCATTGCATGGATAATTTCTATGTATGTGTTTATATTCTTCAACTCTGATCCAGGATCACATTAAGTAACCTTTAGATATGGTAGTAATTCTTTAAATTTTTACATGAGGATATAAGTAAGTAGAATGAATTTGGGATTCCTTTTATAAATTCCACCACAGGGTGATAGCATTTTCAAAGGATAAGGTAACGAAAGTTCAATTTATTGTTTTATGCATCACACCATTTGCACACTTTTCGAGTACAACCAATTTGGTAAGTCACTTATATAGTGTAGCTAACCATTTTAAAAAAAACAACAACCCTACCGAGAACTAAAAGTCATTAATTTTGAATTTAGTAGCCATCAAAAGATAAATTCGATATGTCAACAAAAATCATTTAATGGGTGACTCTACCCTTTTCTCATGATCTCCGAATGAAACTCCTAAATGCCAAAAAATTGGAAGAATGCATGACTAAGGAATTCTCCCATTCTTCAGATGTTTGGGAGTTAGCCGATTTAACTGGGAGATTTTGATTCCGAGGTTATATCTAGTTCTCCAAATGTGTTCTCTAATCGACAGTCTATTTTGAGATTCACCAACTAAACTCATCACTAGATCTCTAAAATTATCCTTCACCATTGTGTTCATCTATCGCATAAGCGACCGGGTGCCATGTTGCCAACTCTTTCCTTCTAATCTCACCAGCTTCTAACAAAATAGAATAATCATTAACATGTTGCATCATTGTTCATCTTTATATTATTGCCAATATTATAGTACAATGATTTTATTTGACATATTAGATTTACAATTTAACTACCTCAAAATACATAATGAAATAGTATCAGATTTAGTATTTAGAACCTTCTAAACCCATTTTTGTTTACTAGTGAAAAAGGTAAACACCTTAAAATGAAAAGTCAGAATTAGCAATGAGTAACATATAAATCCAATGAGTAACATATAAATCCACTTTGGTGATTAACAAACTCATTGCGGTTGCTTAATCTCTCATTGAATAATAAATCTTGCAGCGACAATGAAATAGACTATAGTCACTAAATCTCAACAGACAGTACATAAAAATGTTTACAAAATTGCTATGATTAAAAGAATACTCTGTAGTCGCTATATCTAAAAAATAACCTAGATCAAGTAATGTCCATGAAATTTATAAAAGAAAAAAAAGTTTTGGCAATTAAGAGAGTCATTGTAGTCACTGAATCGTTAGCAAAAATCATAAGAAGCTAAAATATTTAGCACCTCTATTTTCTTGCCATAGTCACTGAGTCTTGAGATAAGTTTTAAAATATTATATCATTTAGCGTTTGACAAGCTTTCTTGACTCGCTTAATCTCCAAAAATTATTAAAAGAGGACAAGTATTTTAGTGCCTGCAATAAACAATGTGGTCACTAACTCACTAAAAAAAAAAAAGGTTACCTATCACTTTGTTCACTGTTAGGTAGTGAATTGAGTTTTGAGTGTGCCAATTAATAATGAAAGTGACATCAATTATAAATCTTCAGTAATAAATGATGTAATGCATTCAATTCTTCAAGATAAATACAAGTGACTATTAATAATTCTAAAGTTACCAAGCATTGAAAGACCCAAAGAGAGGAAATTGTAAAATTAGGTGTTGCTCATTCTAAATTTACATTGCATTTAGAGACATAGAGCGAGGAAAATGTAGATTATCTGAGTTTGCACCCTTCTCAAAGTTGACAAGTTCAGAATCGCTACAATATTTTTTAACAATTGATCAGTATCAGTTAGGAAACAATGAGCAAAGCTTCTTCTAATAAGGGAGACAAGGATAAAGGGAAGGAGAGTTATTCAGATGAGTTCCTCAGCCTGCTCCCGGGGTCTACACAAAACAAAAAGGTCAGTGATGAAATTTTCATTGATGATCTAGCATTTGTAGAGATGCAAAAATACATGATGTATCTGGAACTATAAAAATTTTGAAAGCTTGGTGCCCATATCAAACCCTTGGACCTCAGGATTGGCTAGGTTGATAGTACCAGATGTCTTTTTAGATATAGATTTTCTAATTGAATTGGAAAAAAGATATGACCCTTTGTCAAAAAAAAAAGGAAGGATGATCACTCAGCCCTGATGACATTAGATAGAAATTTGTTCATGCAAGATTTTGGTATAAATATCCCAATGGCTCTAAGATCAATTTGTAGGCTCAAGCAAATAGATATGTTAGGGAGTCAACCCTACTTGTAAGAGATATTCAGCTTCATGTCCCTAGACCAAACAAAAATTACATTGTGGAAACATGAGGGTCTGCACCATACTTCTATAAGGACTTGAATTTTTATATCAAATATATTACCTATGGATTATGTAGAGTGACGGGGGGGGATGGTAGTGCAGATAGAATTTCATCTGATATTCTAATGATGGTAATAGATTTACAAAGTCCTCATGTAAATAGAGGTTATGACTATGTAGGATATGTAATAAGTAGGATGCATGAAGGTCTTGAGTCTATTCAAAAGAAGGAGCCATCTTCTAGGTTCATGCATTACTCTTTGTTAATGCATCTTATTTTGTATCACAATTACAATATCATGCATTTAGAATACCTTCACCCTAAGATGATGTGGAATGGTCAACCTAATCCAGTCCAATTTTGGATAAAGGAATGGAATTTTACTTCAAGCGGGTGTGATTTTTGTGCTTTTCACAATTGCATCGTAGAACCAATCTTGTTGAGCTTGGGGTTAAATCTATCTAGACTGTCGATTAAGGTTTTGCAATTATTAAGGCCTGGTCAATTTATTGAGAAGTGGACTGGAAATCAAAATTGTGGAGATTTTTTATTATGAAAGAACATTTACAATAATCAGAGTCTATGGTTTCCCCCAACCACCTCATCTTCTCCCATTTTATGTGTCACCAAGGATTGCAGTGCTAGAGTTCATTTGGCAACTCATGTTGACTGATAAGGAGCTCTTAGCTCCACACAGAAAGGGTACTTTTACCCCTAGACACTTAAAGTTTCCAACTTCAAAATTGGAAAGAATGCATTGAACAAAGTAAATGAGTGGTTAGGCCACTTTAAGATGAATGTTGCATCATGTAGCTATGTAGATACAAAATATTTTATTGTTAATGCAAGGAAATTTTATACTCCCGCCATTCCAATTAGCAATAAACATGAGAAATGTCCTGAAGAGGATATCATTAGGAATATCCTTGACAAAAATGACATAGAAAGAAGGACACAACAATTACAAGAATTGTTGTCCTTAGAAAAAAACCTAAAGAAAAAGGGAATTTCATTTGGAGGGTTTTTCTCGACATTGCTTTATTTTCAAAGGCTAGATCAAATGATGGAAAATTTCAATGCTTTGATCAACTCTTTGGAGAGATTAATTGATGATAAGGAGAGGGAAAATGAGAAGCATTCTTCTTTATAATATGAAAAAGATAGTGATGATGGTTACTCAGTGCATAACCTTCCTACCATGGATACTGATTACCCTCCTTTTAAAAGGTCAAAAATCCAAACATGAGAGCCTTCTCAAGTATGCACTACTGAGAATAGAAAAGATAGAGTTGGAACTCTAATTACTAGTAGCAGGGCCTATGATCACCAATTGAGGAAGAAGATCAGAGAGGAGCGGAAAAAAAATTATATATAGTAGAGGAAATTGAGTTGCCTCTAGCTCTGTGCCAAGATGAAAGATTGCTTCATCAAGAAGCTTTCTTAAAATATGATGAATTCATAAAAATAGATGAATTCAAAAACTTCTTGTTATGGCATAAGGAACAACAGGTTTCTTCTACTATGCAGATAACATAGGAAGGCCAAGTGCTAGAAGAAGCCATTCAATCTTTGAAGGATTATGATCCTGAATCAGAAATAATCACTCCTGAAGAAGCAAGGAGGTTAGTAAAGACAAGAAAAATGTTACTTGTAACTAGTTGGGATCTTTCTTCTGCATTTATAATAGACCAAATAAGAAGGCAACCAAAAATTAATTTGTGTCCAGAAACCCAAGTAGGTGATATAATCAAAGGATTTGTGTATAGTCCAAAAAATCAAGCATTGGCTATGTGGAGCCTGTATCCCAAGGAACATAAGCCCTCTCTCTTAAATGAGAAAGAGAAGATGGATGAGACAAAATAATAAGGTCAATACACAACACTGGTGACCTTGAGATTTCTCAAGTGCTCACTCATTTTGCAAGATTAAATGAAGACAAATCAAAGCAGCTCTGAGATAGATATGAGAAACTTTTTAAAGATTACAGTGCAATTGTTAGAGATAGAGAATTACATTTCATGAAAGAAAGGGCATTAGAGAAAATAGTAGAGGATTTGAATCAATAAATAATATGCATGCTTGTGATTGCCCCTTCACTCCTTGAACAGTGTATGACATTAGAGACCCAAAGTGTAGAGGGAGAAGAAGAAGCAGCAATGAAAAGAAAAGCACTATCAAGAAGAATGAGGCAGTACTGTAAGGGCTGAATAAAATTTTGGAACACATAGTACAAATTTTGAAGGAAAAAGAAGATATTGTTTACACTTCCTATAATAAATTACCTGGATTACAAGTAGAGGTTAACAATTTTTTTACTATTTTGAATACCTATTTTGGAACTTGGTCAGTAAGGATCTCATTGTTTGAAAGAATAGAAACTATACAACACTTAAGGACATATATTCCATAGATATTTTTGTAAGTAAAGGAAGAGATTGATCAGATAGGAATAACATTATCCTTTTTTAAGGGTAAAGCAAATCAAATTGAGGGAAGGGAAACAATGTTTGGACCTAATTCGAATAGGTTTATCCCACATATCAAGGTAGAAGATGGAGTAGTAAAGGATTTAAATACATGAGATTAGAATTTGATTCACTACTCCCTAAGAGAGATCTGTTTATTAATGATACCAATGAATTAGATATGGACTGCTTCAATTCAACTCTTGATGTAGTTATTAAGGCTGAAATGGACTTCATTAAGATCATTTCAAATGGAAGATGGCAGAGACAAAAGGCACAACTGTAGAGCATTCAAGAGTTTCACTGGCCCATAGAGGAGAAAATAGCTACATGAGATGCCCTTACAAAGCCCAAGAAGAAAAGGCCTCTAGTAGTTGACCTTGATATTCTTGATGAAGAATGAAGAACTCACTTGGAAATCTGACACCTCACCTATGAGTACAGGGATGGTAACTATTTATGAAGAATGGTGTAGGTTAGCCTTAAAATGGTGGACACCATATCTCGTAATAACTCAATGAAGTTATCAAGAAAATCTCTAGACAAAGGTGTCAGTTATCAATTAACTAAGATCAAATGAGTCCACAAGTTTTGGGTCTTTCCATCACCTGATAGCCTCAATTGTTTTGTTTTCTTTCTTATTTTTAGGTTTAGGGCTAAAAATATTCAAGACTTGTTAAATTCTTATTCTAAAAAGGATTCCAAGATGTTTTAACTATATATTTTTGAATTGTAATCTATTATTGAGAAAGGTTGAACATTGAATATAATTTGTGTAGAACATATTTCTTATCTTTGCCTAGCAATCTGAACTTAAAATTTGGTATGTATAGAAACATGCTTATTTTCAATAAAATAAATTACCGTTTCTATCTTATTTTGTTATTTTGTCTTTAATTTTATGTTATACTCTTCAATGGTTCTATGTTATACTCTTATATGTTTGTATTCAAAGTGCAAGTAATCTACAGGGCATTTTACACTATATGTTTTGATTTCTTCCTATGGATTTACATACAATAACCATATGCCCAATGGAATACGCACTGGTTGGATGTTTGTTATGAATTCACTTTTCAGTCATCAAACACAAAGTATATCACTAAAACACCTTTACTTACTTAGTTCAAGCATACATTAGAAAGGACTGTATTTCAGCAAGTATAGTTCATATTGTTGATTCCTTGAAAAGAGAATAAAAAGGTTAGCCTAAAATGATAGGTCACCATATCTCGTAATAATTCAATGAATTTATTGAGAATATTTGTAGACAAAGGTGTCAGTTATCAATTAAGGAAGATCAAATGACTCAAAAAAATTTTGGTGTTTCCATCGCCTGAAAGCATCACTTGTTTTATTTTTTTTTCTTGTTTTTAGGTTTGACATTAAAAATATTCGAAGCTTGTTGCATTCTTATTCTACAAAGGATTATATTTGAATTGTAATTTCTAATTGAGAAAGCTTGAATGTTGAATATAAACAGGCTTAATTTCAACAAAATAAATTACAGTTTATGTCTTATTTTGTTATTTTGTCTTTACTTTTATGTTATACTCTTCTATGGTTTTATGTTATACTCTTGTAAGCTTCTATTCAAACTGCAAGTAATATACAAGGCATTTAACAATATATTTTTTAATTTCTTTCTATGGATTTTCATACAATAAGCATCTACCCAATTTAAGTTGAACAATAATGAAACATGTTAATCATTATTGGTTCAAATAAATTTTATATTAATATTTACATTCAAACAAAATTGAAAACTTTTAATTATTTTCAATACTTATAATTAAGTTGATACATTTTTAGCTGTACGATATGTCACATAAATTAACAGTGTCAGATTTCACATTAGACGACATCAATATTATACATAAAATTAACTGACAATAGTCAGAACAATTAAAACACATCCATGAAAAATCTAAGAAAGATTTTTTTAATTAATACTCTTCCAAATTGTAGACAAAGTCAAATATTTGTTTTGAATGCAATGTTTTTGATCATTGGATTTATATGCCAGTCACTACTATATCCAACATTGACAAGTTATAAAAACAACAAAAAGTAGCCCTATTGTTATAATAAAAACAAAATACACCATAGGATCAACATGTAAATTATTCATTGTACTCGTTGATTATCATAAAAAGTACAACAAGAAAGAAAAGACCATACGCATTCCTTTTCAAATTTATTGGCATTTAATGTCTATCAACAACCACAGATAAAATATTATAATTAATATAATTGTATAGATTAAAAAAAATACACCTGGATTGATCTGAAGACATGTTCCACTTTGAAGTATTTGCAGACATACTCTCTCATAATGGTTTACAATGCAAAAAATACAAATGATACTTTTTATATCTCTTAATAATTACCTTTTTCAATATGTATTGGGATATTTGTTATGTTTAAATATAGAAGACTTTTGGATATCGACATAGATAGCAGTTTGATGATTCAAAACGACTACTTATTGCTACTTAATTACTACTTGTCCTCGCTGTATTTGCATTTTTTCCTTGTATACCTAAGAGTTGTTGAATATGCATTAAATTGCATTCAATGTTAAATGGTTTAGTTGGTACCAGTTTTTCCTTTTCCTCTTCAATATGACCACCTTAATTGATTGCCATCATAGCCTTTATAAGAACTGTTCTACTAATAATTTTCTAAACCACCAACATATTTTATAGAAGTGTTTATATAAATTTCAATATATACATTCTCATGAGCATCGAGACATTTCAAGTTCATCATTATGAAGGTATTGTTAACAAAGGTTCTTTTAAGTTCTTTTTTAAGAATTGTGCATTTTCTTGAATTGTTAGATTCTATCAATTTACATTTTTTAAGTTTGCATATATTTCCCTCAAACTTTCACAATTTGTTATAGTTTAGATATTATTTTACAAAATTACAATTTTAAAAATTAACACTAAATAAGTAATTAATATGATTTCAATATTGGACAAATTATTTGTGTCAGAAAATGTTCTGTACATATTTATTTCAAGAATGCATCACTGAGAAATATAGTGTATATATTTATGATATAGTTTTGATTACTGACATAGACTATCTGCCATTAAATAGGTAACAAAAATGGCCTTACTAACAATAGGAGAAATTAGTCAAATAATGGATGGTATTTCCATCAAGGAACCATGTTTTCAAATTCTATCATTACATTCTATTGAACAACAGCATACTACAAGTACAAAATATCATCTGGAACTTTCTGATGGTGTGCATACACACTTTGCCCTTTTGCCAGAACAATTTAACACACTTGTAGTGGAGGAGGATTTAGTTAAAGGTTCCATTGTTTGCATCAAAGAATATTCTTGCAAGAAACTCCATAATTACATGTACGCCAATTATTTTACTATATTTTATTGTACTTATGAAATTCCATTATAAAATTTTATTAAATATCTATTTTCTTTCTACTTGCAGGGCTATCCTAATTGAAAATTTGCATATAGTGTCAACTAATGGAGACATTACTGGATCTCCAGTACCTATAGTACAAGGTACTAGACAGATAGCAACATCTAATAGTCATGGAGTTTTAGATGCTTCTTCATGTAACATAATTCCCATAAAAATCCTGACCCCATACCACAAGTTATGGACTATTGAGGGTCGTGCTTTACAAAAATCACCTATCCATTGTTTCAAAAAACTGTCTAAAGAGGGTAAAGTATTCAGATTTGACTTTATAGACAAACATGGATCTAGTATACATATAACTTGTTTCAATGAATTGGTTGATAATTTTTATGAAATTATTCAATCAAATAATCTTTATTTGATTTCTAACGGTTTTGTAAAAGTTGCAAATACAAAATTCAATAGTTCAACCAATCCATATGAAATAGTTCTTTAGAGTTCTTCAACAATCATACCTTCCACATGTGTTCAATCTGTAGTTCATGAACATGATTTCCATATCAAAAGAATTAAATCTCTTAAAACTTTTCCTGTTAGTTCACTGGTAGATGTGATTGGAATTATTGTTTCTATCAATACATCAAGTACCATTAGAAAAAAAAATGGTACAGAAATAAAAAAATGTAATACACATACCAAAGATATCTCTAGCTACTGTATTGAAGTGACTCTATGGGGACATCATTGTGAGAATTGATGCAGGGGCATCCAAGATTAAGGCAAGGGCATTCTTGTCCTCAGTGAAACTACATGGGGTGTTTGTATTTTGGCCGGTGTTACTTAGTTGCAGCCTTGACCGAAGGCCTCGGTCATTGAAGGACGCTCGGTCACTAATGGAAATCGACAGTCTCTGGTGCTTGGTGAAAGTTTTAGTCTATCATGCCTATGGTGCTCGTTTGACACTGGTGCTCGGTGATGCTTGGTGTGCTCAGTTAATTCACTGTCACTCGGTAGTTCTGGTTTATCGACTGGAGTTCTGTGTGATTTGTTGAGCCACCTTGGTGAATTTATTGTTGGAAGCTATTGTTATAGGCCGACATGCTAAATTAAATGTTTGTATACAATTTGTAAGTTGACTTGGATGGCATTTAATATTTGTTAGGAAGAGTTAAGGGTTTCATCTTGCTAACTTGTGGCTGATGATTAGTATTTAAGGAGTGCTTGGGTAGATGTTTTGGGACATGACTTAGCAGATCTGGGATATCGGATGTGAAGCTTAAAAGATGAAGTTGGAAAATTTGTAGAAAAGATCTTGCATGATCTTGCAGATCAGATTGATATCTTATATTTGTTTGTAGCAGAGGTAGGGGTTGCATACTTGGAGATAAGGAGATTTCTTGGAGGCTTGCAAGCTCAAGTTTAGATCTGCCTTAGAGTTTCCTTCAGTTTCTAATTGTCTTCAAAGATGAACTAGCTAAGATTGTATTAGATCTATTTGTGGATCTTGCAGAATTGTTTCATTTTGTAATTGGCCCTAGCCCGGAAGGCCTTCCAGTTGGGAATGTTAATACAAATTACTTGAAACATTTATGGTGTTATCTATTTTTTTGAGTATTCCACTATGTAATTCTATTGGCTGCAAGGTTTGGACTCTCCTTCATTGGATTCCCCATCCTTGGATGCATCAAGAATGAAGGACAACAAATTCACAATTTGTTCAAAGAAAGTAAAACAATTGTTCTTTTAATTAAATTTGGTCATTTGCTTTCATGGTATAGTAAGTCATTAGATACTTTTTTTTCAACCAATGTTCTTATCAATCCAAGTTTAATTGAGGCTAGTGCTTTGTTTACATGGTGTACATTAATAGGAGAAGATCAATCTTATTTTTCTCTTACTAAAGAGCCAACAATACTTGGTAGATTTAAAAATCCACAGAAAATCTCTACCATTTGTAAAAATGACTTCCATTCCATGATTCTTGTTTACGTAACAACACAAATTTGTAGGCTTGATTTAGATAACTTTTATTATCTCTCATGTCCACAAATAATGGATGTCAAAAAATGTAAAAAAAAGTTATTCAGTTCATCATACTAGGACATATGAATGTCCTAAATGTTGTGTTCATATTCCAATATGTGATTTCACCTACATGCTTAATATGGATTTTCAAAATCCATTAGGTGAACTTAACAATGTTTCTGTTAGCACATGCAAAAAATTTCACAACTTCATCATCTTTCCCCTAGCATCTATAGTATTTTCATGTCTCTGGCTAAAACCCTAAGCAAAATATTCAAAAACTAGCTGTTACTTTGAAATACCCTAGTTTTGCCCAGGCCCCATTCTAATTTTAATGTTACTTTTTGGGCCACTTAAGTTCCCTAAAACCTATGTGCACAAATATTTCCTAAGTCTATCTTCCTAATGCTTTAATTTTTCCCTAAGTCCTCAGCACTTAATATTTCCTTAGGCCTAAAGTCTGGCGGGTTTAATTTTTCCTAAGTCCTACGCCTGTAATTTTTCTATAGTTTCGACTTAAATCTTTCCTGGGCCCAACTCTCTGACACCATTTTAATCCTACAGTTGTCGTAAGTTCACAAGGGTTGTGTCAGAGGCTTGTGATCTTACGATGACCGTTGATTCTTCCACGGTTGCAGCACTTCAAGACAGGTAGGTCCACTACTAGGTAAGCACACATGGTGGTTCCCTATTGGCTGAAAGAATTAATGAAGTGGCAGGGTTGTCAGAATGTCCTGTGAGAAAAGGAAAAGTTACTTGTCCACTTGCCAGATTTTGCGATGTGGCAATCTCTCATTCATCGAAGGATCTTACACGACAGGGTGGCGTTAAGCTTTCATGATGACGGCAAAGATTTAGAATCTACGGTGGGTGCATGATCTCAAAGAATCTTTTGAACCCTTGAGATTATGCACCAGCCATCCAATTCTCCATGTGTGTAGGATGGCTATTATGGGACCGTTTGACATGTGTTTTTGCAGTGTTCACTTCTAATTGGTCCATGATGCAATATGCTGGCAGTTGTCAGTGGGACCTGGTTTTCAGCTTGTCAGAGGGTCCTAACATCTGCAGAAAATTGACGACGGGCATAAGTTATCATGAGATGTGTCAGAGGTTTGAGATCTTATGCTGGTCATCTATTTTACTTTTCTTAGAGGTGATAAAGTGACGTGGGTCCACTGCCTTGTTGGCTTAGTTGCTAGTTTCTTATTGGTTAGTGAATTACTGAGTAGGATCCTATCGGTGGGCTACAATGAAGGCTTTTCAATCTATGGTCGGCGCATGATCTCAAGGAATATTCCTACCCCATGAGATCATGTGTCATCCATTGATTTCAAATCTTACTTGGATGTGTCAGTGGATCCTGTGTCAATGATGACCAAGTGATTGCAGCGAGTGGTATAGTGACAAGTGGCATAAAGTGGGTCCAAGTGAGTGTCTAAGGTCAACCAGTCTGGATAAAAGTGTCTAGCAGCCTAACAAAATTCAAAGGCTTCTCTTGTTTGTGAAGAAAAATGACAGAGAGATAAAATTTTCTGCGAACTGGAAAAGGTCTTCGGTCGCTAGTTCGCTAAATTTGAATGGGGTCTTTTTAAAAAGGTAAATCGTAAAGCCCACAAAATATGAAGATCGAATAGCCACAACTTAAAGTTGACCCAGTTTTAAATGTCGACTGCCGATTTGCTGCTGGCGCCATGAAGTGACCATTGAAATTCAAATTTTAATTTTCTGAGGGTTTCCAGCGATAGAAAGGACTGGTTTTAATTACTTTTGTGGCTGATTTCAATTGGTTTGGTGGCGCTGGTTGTTGCCGACTAATCTGAGGGTCTCTGTGGTTAGTGGCATGATTTTTTTGTACTAGGAGAAGTATGGTTTTGTGCTTGAGGTGTGTTTGCAGGTGGCCAATTTGACTGGTTTTCATGGTAATTCCTTGGTGTTCTATACTGTTCTCATAGATTTTTTATGATGGTAGATCTGTCTGAGATTTTTTTTCTCTGGGTTGCCTGTGTTTCTTCCCCTACAATAACTTTTTTTGTATTTTTATCGATTGGGTAGTTGAAACCCTAACCCTAGTCACCTGAAGCTTGATGCATCCTCTTTGAGGATTCCAAGGTGACTAAGGGTATAAGTAGTTAGTTTTTTGATAAAGTAAGGGTTGGGTCCTAAGGTTCTATTCTAAATTTCAGTCAGTTCTAGTTGTTATGATTGTATGAACATTAGAGGAAAGAGGAGCTAGATTTTGGGTCTTTTTCCTATCTTTGTGTTGCTTTGATTGTATATTGATCCTGAATATGTTAATGAGAATGCTATTGAGTTCCAATCTTACATTTGTGTATGTCTTATTGTTTTGGTTCTAAGCTCATATATGTTAGTGTCGCAAAGTGTATTAGCATATGGTAAACAAAGAGTATTTTGAAGTCATCTCTAAGTTCCTAACAAAGTTAGGATTAAAGTCTTTTAGGTGAGTTCAGTGAGTTTACAACCAAATAAGAATTTGATGTCCTAGTGTTTCAGGGAGAGGGGTAATAGGAAAAGCACTTGAGCCCAAGAGTGTTTGATTTAAGATCTTCAGGTGATGTATGTAAATGGGTGACTCTTTGCCCTAGGTTAAGGCACTGGTCCATTCTCTGGAGGCATTTCATTGTCAGCAACCACACACACCCAAATTTAAATGATAATATCTTTCAATCGGTTAGTAAAGGACATAGTTGTATATTGTTTTGAGACTCCTTTGGAGAAGTGAGTCAAGGGTACACCCACCCGAGCATTAAGGCTCAAAGTGTAGGAGGATCTCATTATTGATCCTTGTTAATTGGCCCTCTTCCTTGTAGACTTTGGAGTGGTGATAGAGTCAAAGTTATATTAAAGTTATCCATCAAAGTATAAATCTACAAGTTGAAGATCAAAGGGAAATCCCAACAAGATGGTGACTCTGCTGGGAAAGAAGTAAAAGACAGAAAGCCTCCTTGCTTGGCTGGATCATCCTAGAGTCTTGGTTAAAGATCATAGAGTCAGATATAAGAACAAAGCATTTGCTAAGATCTTCTCACTACATGTTGAGTGGTGACTCTAAATTCTTTGTTTGATCAGTGCAGTTACTGATAAACAGTGTAGGATCTTGGTGAAGTCCTTGGTTGATTGAAAGAAGATACAAAGACAAGTACAACATTTTCCTCTTCTAGGAGGTGTCGACTCTAAAAAGTAAAGAACCTCATGGAGCTGCATGGTGAGCTATAGATCTACCCTTCCTTCCAGTCAAAAAGGTTTCTGCTGCAAAGCTTCCAGGTATTCTTTTGTTGAAAATGTTTCCCTATCAAGTGTTAAGCACTATTGTAAAGGGATAAGTAGTAGTGGGCAGTTCCTCATGGAGGAATATAGGCCCTTTTGTTTTGATGGCATTGAAGGTGCCCCACATAATTTTTCTATTGAGGTTGGGGAGTGCTTGCCTAGATTCATGGTTGATGGATCTATTTCTGCAAGCCAACATATATTTGATGTCATGGGTCTTTTTGGTGAAATCGATGTTGAACATGAAGATATTGCTATGAGGCTGCTTGTGTAGACATTTTCTAATGGTGCAAGGAAGTGGTTCCTATCCTTGCCTTCATGTTTAATCCCTTGGGATATATTGAGAGTGAAGTTTATTGAGCATTTTGATAAAGTTTCTGCTCTCAAGAAGGAAATAGCAAAGATGAAGATTAAGAACTGGTAGTTAGAGGAGGACATAAGATTGCTAAGACTGGTGGTTCCTGATGATGATCATGAAGAGGCCAGTGTTTTTGATGTTGAGTCTCACTATGTAGAAGATATTGATTATGAAGCCGACTTTGAGTTCAGTGCATATGAGAGTCTTGAAGATGAATCTGAGGGTGATAACATTTCTAGTTTGTTTGCAGATTTTTCTTCTACTTAGCATGAGAAGGCAGCTCTCTTGTCCTGGTGTGATGATGTTTTGTGTGAAGAGAAGAATGTTGGATATGAAGCAGATGATGATTCCTACATAGATTGTTTCACATAAGATGATCTAAGGCCAGAAATGTTCATCCTTGTCTTAGGTAGGGATGATGTTTGCAGCACCAGGAGTGATGCTGAAGAAGATGAAAATGAAACCCAAAGTCCATTGAGCAATGAAGAGATTTCAGCACTCTTGGCTGATGAATTTTAGAGGTATGCATCTGGTATGGATTTTGATTTGCAGCTCCCCTATGATATATCCTTTGACACTAATAATGAGGCCAGTGTTCAAAGTGACCCTAAGGACCCATGTATATTACAGTTCCCCTCATGTAGTGACTCTGCAAAAGAAGAGGTAGAAGGACATGATAGTGTGTTTCCCTGTCATAGAGATTGCAGTGATGAACAAGCCTCTTGTTCAAACTCCTTTCCTTCTTTTGCTAAATATGGTAGTGATGGTGGCAATGTTGAGGACTTTGTCTTCAAAAATTGGGACAAATTTTCTTTTGATAAAAATAATGATGCAGATCAAGTGTCCTACTATCACAAAATTTATGAAGAAGACCTTCACTTGGTTCATGGTTCAGTTCATGAAGATATCATGGAGGAACCAAGTTGCTCAGTGGCTGAGGCAAAGTATGAAGGAAAATTTGAGGACCCATGTCCTTCTCAGCTAGGTAGTTGTAATGTAATGCATGGTGGTCAGCATATTTTATATTTTGATGCACTACTTGATCAATTTTACCTTTCCAATCCTTAGGAGGAATATGCTAGTATTTTTTTCCTCAAGCTGTTGGAAAATGGATATAATTGTGATCTGTCACGTGGAAGAAAATTTTTTTGTTTGTCTTTAATTTGTGAAGATGAAAACCAGATGTATGATAGAGGCAAAGACTGGTCATAATTTTGGGGGCCTTGAGCCTAGTTGTAAATACTATAAATTATGTAAATATTTTCCCTTCCCATTTCCCTGGTGTGTTCCCTATGTTTTTTGAGGTCTCTATGCCCTTTTCCAATGGGTGGTCTTCTCTTCCTAGAGATCTAAATCCTTGCTATGCCTACAAGAGGCACACATCCCCAGACAGAGCCACTATTAGCACATGCAAAAATTTCATGGCTTCATCATCTTTCCCTTGGCCTCTGTAGTATTTTAATATCTCTGACTAAAACCCTAAGCAAAATATTCAAAAACTAGCTGTTACTTTGAAATACCCTAGTTTTGCCCAAGCCCCATTCTAATTTTAATGTTACTTTTTGGGCCACTTAAGTTCCCTAAAACCTATGTGCACAAATATTTCCTTAGTCTATCTGCCTAATGCTTTAATTTTTCCCTAAGTCTTCAGCACTTAATATTTCCTTAGGCCTAAAGTCTGGCGGGTTTAATTTTTCCTAAGTCCTACACCTTTAATTTTTCTAAAGTTTTGGCTTAAATCTTTCCTGGGCCCAACTCTCTTACACCATCTTAATCCTAGGGTTGTCATAAGTTTGCAAGGGTTGTGTCAGAGGCTTGCAATCTTATGATGACCATTGATTCTTCCATGGTTGCACTGCTTCAAGACAGGCAGGTCCACTACCAGGTAAGCACACGTGGTGGTTCCCTATTGGCCAAAAGAATCAATGAAGTGGCAGGGTTGTTAGAATGTCCCATGAGTGAAAGAAAAGTTACTTGTCTACTTGCCAGATTTTTTGATGTGGCAGTCTCTCATTCGTCGAAGGATCTTATGCGGCAGGGTGGGGTAAGGCTTTCACGATGATGACAAAGCTTTAGAATCTATGGTGGGCCCATGATCTCGAAGAATATTTTGAACCCTTGAGATTATGTGCCAGCCGTCTGATTCTCCATGTGTGTAGGATGGCTATTGTGGGAATGTTTTCCATGTGTTTCTGGAGTGTTCACTTCTGATTGATCCACAATGCAATATGCTAGTAGTTGTCAGTGGGACCTGGTTTCTAGCTTGTTAGAGGGTCCTGACATCTACAGAAAATCAATGACAGGCGTAAGTTCTCATGAGATGTGTTAGAGGTTTGAGATCTTATGCTAGCCATTGATTTTACTATTCTCGGAGGTGATAAAGTGATGCGGGTCCACTGCCTTGTTGGCTCAGTTGGTAGTTTCTTATTGGTTGGTGAATTACAGAGTAGGATCCTATCGGTGGGGCCTACAATGAAGCCTTTTCAATCTATGGTCGGTGCATGATCTCAAGGAATATTCCTATCCCATGAGATCATGTGCCATCCATTGATTTCAAATCTTACTTGGACGTGTCAGTGGGTCCTATGTCAGTGATGACTGAGTGATTGCAGCGAGTGGTATAGTGACAAGTGGCATAAAGTGGGCCCAGGTAGGGGTCTAACTTCTAGTAGTCTAGATAAAAGTGTTTAGTGGCCTGACAAAATTCAAAGGCTTCGCTCATTCGTGAAGAAAAATGGTGGAGAGATAAATTTTTCTGCGAACTGGAAAAGGTCTTCGGTTGCTAGTTTGCTAAATTTTACTAGGGTCTTTTTAAAAAGGTAAATCATAAAGCCCATGAAATATGAAGATCAAATGGCCATGACTTAAATTTGACCCAGTTTTAAATGTCGACCGCCGATTTTCTGCTGGTGCCATGAAGTGACTGTTGAAATTCAAATTTGAATTTTCTAAGGGTTTCTAGCGATAGAAAGGACTAGTTTTAATTGCTTTTGAGGCTGATTTTGATTGGTTTGGTGGCACTGGTTGTTGGTGACTGATTTGGGGGTCTTTGTGGTCAGTGGCATGATGTTTTTGTACTAGGAGAAGTATGGTTTTATGCTCGAGGTGTGTTTGCAGGTGGCCAATTTGAATAGTTTTCATGGCAATTCCTTGGTGTTCTATACTGTTGTCACAGATTCTTTATGATGGCAGATCTGTTTGAGATTTGTTTTCTCAAGGTTGCCTATATTTCTTCCCCTACAATAACTTTTGTCATATTTTTTATTGATTTGGTAGTTGAAACCCTAACCCTAGTCACCAGAAGCTTGATGCATCCTCTTTGAGGATTCCTAGGTGACTAGGGTTATAAGTAGTTAGTTTTTTGATAAAGTAAGGGTTTGGTCCTAAGGTTTTGCTCTGAATTTCAGTCAGTTCTAGTGGTTATGATTGTATGAACATTAGAGGAAAGAGGAGCTAGATTTTGGGTCTTTTTCCTATCTTTGTGTTGCTTTGATTGTATATTGATCCTGAATATGTTAATGAGAATGCTATTGAGTTCCAATCTTACATTTGTGTATATCTTCTTGTTTTGGTTCTGAGCTCATATATGTTAGTGTCACAAAGTGTATTAGCATATGGTAAACAAAGAGTATTGTGAAGTCATCTCTAAGTTCCTAACAAAGTTAGGATTAAAGTCTTTTAGGTGAGTTCAATGAGTTTACAACAAAATAAGAATTTTATGTCCTAGTGTTTAAGTGAGAGGGGTAATAGGAAAAGCACTTATCCTAAGCCCAATAGTGTTTGATTTAAGATCATCAGCTGATGTATGTAATTGGGTGACTCTTTGCCGTAGGTTAAGGCACTAGTCCATTCTCTAGAGGCATTTCATTGTCAGCAACCACACACACCCAAATTTAAATGATAATATCTTTTAGTCAATTAGTAAAGGACATAGTTGTATATTGTTTTGAGACTCCTTTAGAGAAGTGAGTCAAGGGTACACTTGCCTGAGCATTAAGGCTCAAAGTGTAGGAGGATCTCATTATTAATCCTTGTTAATTGGCCCTCTTCCTTGTAGACTTTGGAGTGGTGATAGAGTCAAAGTTATATTAAAGTTATCCATCAAAGTATAAATCTACAAGTTGAAGATCAAAGAGAACTCCCAATAGTTTCTGCCTTTGAAGGCCCAGCAAATGCTTTATTGGGTGTGGATGCAAAATATTTTCAGCTACTACTTGTTGAACCCAGTGTAGATAAACAACTTTTGGATAATCTGTATGATTCTGAGTTTGTATTTGATTTAAGTATCAAAACATCTTTTGTCGGGCAAAAAACTCAAAGCATAATTGTTCTGGCTTTGAAGCTTGCTTAAGATAGTAGTTTACTTGTAATATTGAATGCATCTAATCATATGTTTATGTATATATGTATATTCTACAATAAATTGTCATTTTAATGTTATGTTGTTTCAATTTTTCTGAAATACATAAATGTTTTTAGATCTTTTAAAACTATGTAGTTCTTGTATATTGAATTTCTTTAAATATTTATGTAATTTACTTTAATATTAGTATATGTTGACATTTTACATTATTATTCTATTTTGTGTAATAACTTGGCATTTAATTTCTTTGAATACTATTAGGAATGGGAACACTAAGAGGGGGGCGTGAATCAGTGTTCACTACTAATTAACTTTTTACTTTAATCTTTGTGCATAACATAAATGCTTAAGAACTGAATTAAACATTCACATAAACATGAAACATGAAATCAACACATGACACGAATATGGTTACAGGGAAACCCAAATAGGTAAAAACCCTGGTGGGACTTGAGACCCACTAATATTCTACACTAGTGTTTTGTGATCCTTGTTAGCTTTACAATGCTTTAAGTACAATAGATCTTGTTAAGGGTTAGACCCTGATAGGAGTCATTTATAATGATCCCTATTAGGGGAGTGGACTCACTATCCTAAAGCTCACTCCTCAAATGATGAAGGCTACAACCTTCTGAATTCAGATACACCCTATATCTACTGGTGAACTATCATTGTGACACTGCTTGTCAGATCAGTTCCTTTGGTGCGCTAATTCTTTGACCTCTAGAAAAGCTTTAATACATCTTATGCTATCTTTTCATACCTCTTCTCTACTTCTCACAACTCTATTTTCACTTTCATACCGAATACAATGGGCGCACCTTATATTTATGCGCTCATACAAAATACATAAATAGGTCCACCCTATAACTAATTACAAACAACACTTCCAAATGAATTGGCTTAAGCATACTTACAATTATAAAAATAAACATGTTGGAAACCTAAATACAATAGCTGCATGGCCTTTACAATATTACATTACAATTGCAAACCAAAATGCTAACTGTCAGCTCCAAGCTCTGTTCTCTATTGGCACACACTGGCTATGCAACTTCAACTGACTGTAACTTTCACATGTTTACATATCTACATATGTGCTCATAGAATAAGCATAAGTATAGTCTAACAAGCTTAACTTTTAGGGAGCATGCCATAATTCATCCATACACACGTGCGCTAATGCTCTGAGTGGCAGGAACTCTGTATACTATACAGTCTTCAACACTTAACTGAATTCTGATCTTTACACTAATTGTGCTGTCTCCAAATTGCTATATGACTTTGTTGCCATAATGACAACACTATATCTAGTCATATACTTCAGTATAGACAACTTTCCAACAATCTCCCCCTTTTTCATTGATGGAAACAAAGGAATATGGCCAAGTTGCTAACTGTTACTTTACACAAAAACTTTTTTCTTCTATACATTTTTTTAATACATAATCTTATATCTCCCTATACATATAGCTACTCCATATTCTATCTACAACTCCCCCTTTGACATTAATGACAAAGGTGCATAAAAAAACTATATATACACATACTCACTAAGGGAAAACATCCAGATATGCAATCTTGAGGTTTTGGATCTCCTTCTTCCAAAAGGTTATCAAAGAGTTAACTATTTGGAGATGGGCACATAATGCATATTGAAGCTTCTCCATCTTCTCCAAGTCATTGATGGGACCATGATCATAAGTTACCATGGTAGCATCAATCTCCTTTAAATTCTAATTGAAGATGTCTAAAGAGGGCGCAAGACCATTCCTCAACTGACTCTGTCTGGATCTTATCCTTGTTATCTCTTTTTCTTCCTTCTCAATCTTGTCTAACTGACCTTGGGAGAACTTGTTACACATGTTCACATTAGTGGATGTGTCTATCACTAAATTCTTCACCTGCTTAATCAAATCTTCTACTTCTTTAATCTTCTTGAAGTGAGCATCAGTGAGCTTGTCTTGATCCATGCAAGTTGCAATGATCCTTCTTCCTTCATCAAAAAATTATTTCAATGATGCTTGACCAGAATTAAGAGAATTAAATTCTAGTGCAAATTTTCTCATTAGTTCATTGAGTCTCTTCTTTAAGTACTTCTCTTCTACCACTTTGGATGTAGATTCTTCTAGGCTAGAAAAATTACTTTTGAACTATGAGAGAACTGTACTCAACTCATCAACCGAATGTACATTTTGTACTTTCTTATCTTCAGGCAACAAAATGTTCAAAATATTCACTGATTCCACAAGGAGAGGATTTCTCATGACTTTCTTCTCCTTTTCCTTCTCCATAGCTAGGATACTGAACTTAATTAGGTCTTGTTCTTTCCAAGAGTCCAAAATGCTTGTGTCAAGTGTCAAACTTGACAACAATGCCGAGGAGGGAGTGATGGGAGTGCTGTCCATCACTTCTTGTTTTACCTTTGCAAGATCAACATAAGTATTTTCTTCTTTCTTTTCTACCTCTTCTTCTTTCTTATCAGATACATCTTCAATAGGTACTTCTTCTTGCTGAGTGGGAGGTATATTGCTGCATAGGATTTCAGCTTCTTTAGTACTAACAAATGCTTCCTCAAACTTGTCCAAATCCTTATCTATAGCGACCATGGCTATTTCCACATTATCTATGATAATAGTGCTGCCTTCATGAGATTCTGAGATGGGCATAGAATTTTCTTCCTTTGTTTGAGTTTCTCCTATGGGTGCTAAGTCCTAAGGACCTATCACTAGTACATTGAGGGTCTCTTCTTCCTTGTCTTTCTTACTGGGTGCATGAGTGATGGGAACATTAGGTGGTTTTATCTATTGTTTTAATAAAACCTTTTTAAAGGCCTTCTCTATTACCTTCGCTATTAGCTCATAGTCTTTGTTCATAATATGAAGAGTCCTCATTTTTATCCTTAAGTATGGCTTCACTAGATTTAGTAACAATGACCTTTCTTCAATAGAACATACAGGAAGAGTGTCTTCTAATACTTTTTCTCTGATCCTTAGATGTTCTTCATTTTCTTGTCTCTTTAGGTTTTACAAAATATCCCATACTTTATCTGGAATGGAGGTTTTCAACTCAAGGACTATCTTCTTGAACTTGATGATGTGTTTGACAATCATATTATGAATTTCTGATTTGTTAATCTCACTGTATGTGTCATAATACTTCTCTACTTGATCAATTCTACCCTCATCAATAATTCTTGCATACAAAACTTTGAGGCTAGGTCTGAATCCTATCTGAGGAGGTGCTTGAGTGTTTTTCTTTCTCCTTAATGCTCGCAAGGAAGGATTACTAGTGCTAGCTTCTTTCTTCCTCTTGAATAAAGGCTTATACATTAGAGGAGTGGTAAGATCAATAGTGTCTATGGGCACAAAAAGAGTATTATCTTGTTTACCCTTTTGACTGTCATCTAATTTAGTTTTCATCTTCTTCAACTTAGTATCTTCTTGTCCTTCTTCTGCTATTGTACCTTTCAATTCTAGGGAAATCTTTTCATCCCTTGCTTTATCAAGGTCTGATTGAGACACACCATGTATTCTCAAGATCTCAGCAGTGACCTTTGCAACCTTTCTTTTACTTGTAGCACTGTTAAGTTTTGCATCAACTTCTCTGGTATTTTCCTCATAGGTTCCCCACCTAGGTTCATTAGGATCTTTAGGGGCTGTCAAAAGTACTTGAGCATAAGATTCAAGAACTTGTTCCTCTACCTCATACCCAAGTGGATGAATCCACTTAGTTCTAGGCTCAACAACTTCCATACATGTAGTATCAGTCTCCAACATAAAGCATATTGAATCCTTGTACTTCTCCACAATATTCTCAGGAATCTTGTACCTCATTTGCATCCTTTCTCTGAAGGTCTTCAATTCCAAGGTTACATAGTCCCTTAAGGTGCTTCAATGTATGCCTTGTTTGATATCTATGGCATGGTTGGAAGGGACTTGTCTAGATACAAGTCTGACACTTTACCAACTATATGAAGGTACATATAGATGATTAGGGACCCAAACATGAATATCTTTGTTTTTTCATGTTTGATAGCTTTGATGTTGTCTATCAAATATGCATGCAAGATCTCACACAAGTTAAACTCTCCATCTTCTTGCACAAGTCGGATGGCTGCTAGAATAGTGCCCATAGACACACTATTCACCCTGTCGGTGTGATGAAATCTATAACCCAGTATCATTGATATCAATTTGATGTCAACTTTTTCTATAGGTTCAATAGTCATGTTGTGCCTATCACTTCTAGATTTTCATGTTTTCTCCACCATTTTCCTGACATCCTTACCCACTCAAAGGATGGTGCATGTTCTAGAAAGGCCTATCATTTCATGAATTAGGTCATTTTTTATTCTCATCAGAACATCTCCAATCCAAAATAGATCATTATGGATTCTGCTCAACAAGATTATTATCCATTCAGTCTCATAGAATTCATATGCCATGGCATATTCAACAATGGGGTGACCATTCCATTTGGTGTATTCATCCATGAACATTTTTTTTGGTTTCAACATTGTGTCCATGTGTGCTCTTAACCTATCTAGTCCAACAGGTTCCTTCTTACAATATATGTAAGCCCTTATGTCTTCTACATGCATGATGCCCATTGGTGTGTGGGAGAGTGCTTCCTCTAAATCATCTAGGGTTGATTTAAATGGGTGCCTCTTGAAAATGTATCTCTTCTTTTCAGAAACATCAAAAACTATGGGAGTGGCCATGACTTGTTAATCACTTTCCAACTGAACTTAGAGATGATCTAATGACTTCTGAATCAGCACAACGAGCTAGGGTTACTACAATCAATCAAATGCACTGATAAATGCAACAAATCTATGATAGATTCAATCTCGAAGACTTCACAACAACTTCCAAGGCTCCTTCTATTCTCTATCACTCTGAATTTGAATGCAATGAGCAATCAAATGACTTTTATGTACTTTAAAGTGAAAAATTTGCCATTAATGCACATCGCATAAACTAGGCTGTCACTTCAAAATTTCAAACTCAAGCTCTGCAAACAATCAACATGTGCACTCTGGCATGAAGGTTCCTATACACTTCAAAAGCTTAAGTCCAAAGGTGCATACTTAGAGGATGAGTATACCAGCCACGCAGGGGTCTAGAGCTAAATTAGCTCCCCCTATGACCCTGAGGGTCATTCATGCAGATGTAGAGGGTGTGTCTACTGGGGATGCATCCAATATATTCTCATCAATATCCTCCTAATTTTTCTCTAACCAAATCATACTTGCATCATCTAAGGCTTTGACAAAACTAACTTCTCCTACGGGATCCAAAACTATTTCTTCGGCCTTTTTAAGGCTTCCCTTACCTTGCATTCTTGATCTACATAACCTTGAGATATGTCCAGCCTTGTTACAAGAGTGAAAAATGATTGGAGGTCTTATATTCCTTGACGCATTGACATGAGTCACCATTGTGCATTTCTTTTCTATGTAACCATTATAGTTACATATCTGGCATGTAACATTCTGAGCACTTCTTACATTTGTTTGGTTTTGATTTCTCTAATCTTTATGAATTCTATTCTTCTTACTAGTCTTGCAATTCATAGCTCTATGACCAAACTTGTTGCATCAATAATAGTAACCGTTAAAAGGTTTTACCTCTGTATAGTTCCTTGCAATGTGTCCATGCTTGTTACAAGCAAAACAAGTGTGTTCTACTTTCTTGCGCTCATTCTTAGGTGGTTCACCATTATCTATGGTTTGATCTTCAGTCTTTTCAACATCAATAGAGTCCTTTTGTGAATCCTTTCTTGCTCACATATTGTCAATCTAATTTTGTGCTTCATTGTAACCAATATAGCTAGTGTCTCCTTTGGCTCTTCTTGCATACAACTGAGATTCTACCAAATCAGCACTAGTGTGTAATTTTTTAATATGATTCTTTGCTTCTTCCAATTCAGATTCGAAGCTTTCTTTGCAATTTCTTAGCTCCAAGATTTCCATGTTTTCTTTCCTTAGTTCTTCATTTAGCTGAAGGTTCTCTTTGATCTGTTCATCAAGGACTACCTGATTATTAGTCATCTTATCATCAAACTCTTCAAGTTTTTCTTTTAAGAATTTGTTTTCTTCATTGAGTTTCATTACCATTGTCCCTAGATCACTGGTAGAGTATTCTTTCAAATCTTTCCTTAGCTTTTTGATGACTAATTGAGCATCACTGAGTTTATCCTTTAGTTCTTCAGATTCTCTTTTTGACTTGTCCAGATCTTCAAGAGCAGCTTCAAGATTTCTTTTCAGATGTTTCATTTCTACTTTGTCCATGATCTCCTCAAGTGGTTAGACTTTTGTGCTGAGGACCAGAGCTTTGATACCAATTTTTAGGAATGGGAACACTGAGAAGGGGGGGGGGGTGAATTAGTGTTCACTACTAATTAACTTTTTACTTTAATCTTTGTGCAGAACATAAATGCTTAAGAACTGAATTAAAAATTCACATAAATATGAAACATGAAATCAACACATGACACCAATATGGTTATGGGGAAACCCAAATAGGTTAAAACCCCTGTGGGAGTTGATACCCACTAATATTTTTCACTATAGTTTTGTGATCCTTGTTAGAAGATCCTTTACCCTGTTAGGAGTAGCTTTATAATGCTTTAAGTACAGTAGACCTTGTTAAGGGTCAGACCTTGTTAGGAGTCACTTATAATGATCCCTATTAGGGTAGTGGACTCACTATCCTAGAGCTCACTACTCAAATGATGAAGGCTACAACCTTCTGAATTTAGATACACACTATATCTGCTGGTGAACTATCACTGTGACACTGCTTGTCAGATCAGTTCCTTTGGTGCGCTGATGCTTTGACCTCTAGAAAATATTTAATATATCTTATGTTGTCTTTACATACCTCTTCTCTACTTCTCACAACTCTATTTTCACTTTCATACTGAATACAATGGGTGCACCTTATATTTATGTGCTCATACAAAATACATAAATAGGTTGGCCCTATAACTAATTACAAACAATGCTTCCAAATGAATTGGCTTAAGTGTACTTACAATTATACAAATAAACATGTCAAAAACCTAAATACAATAGGCACATGGCTTTACAATATTACATTACAATCAGAAACCAAAATGCTAACTGTCGGCTCCAAGCTCTGTTCTCTGCTGGCACACACTGGCTGTGCAACTTCAACTGACTGTAACTTTCACATCTTTGCATATCTACTTATGCGCACATAGACTAAGCATAAGTATAGTCTAAAAATCTTAAGTTTTAGGATGCATACCATAATTCATCCATACACATGTGCATTGATGCTCTGAGTTGCAGGAACTCTGCATACTATCTAGTCTTCAACACTTAACTGAATTACATTCTTTACACTAAGTGCACTATCTCCAAACTGCTATATGACTTTGTTGCCATAATGACAACACTATATCTAGTCATATAATTCAGTATAGACAACTTTCCAACAAATACATTATCCATAGATCTTATAAATTAAGAATCAATATTTCCAAATTTACCATGATTCTTTTTAGATTACATTTCCATATCTCAGTATTGTTTTGAAATTTACAATTTTCAATTATTACAGATATAAATGACAATTATAGATGCACTGCATAGAACTTATAAAGAACCAATATTTCCAAAATACACATGTGAGACAAAATTTTAATATGCTACAGATGTAATTCAGAAAAAGATGGCCATCGGTTCTCAAAGTGGAACAATATGGATCCAAGTGAACAACCATTGTGTTTCAAAATATTGACACAAATTGAACAAGTGCTGATAACAAAAATAAGTCCTATTTTGCAAGTTCCATAGGACTTTAAGTATGGATATTGTAAGTCCTTTTAATTAAATATGGTTGTTTTCTTTCATGGTCTGGTAAGTCACTGGATACTATTTTTTTAACTAGTATTGTTATCAATCCAAATTTAATTGAGGCTACTGCTCTGTCAACATGTTGTACAAAAATAGGAGAAAATCAATCTTCTATATCTCTGACTAAAGAGCCAACAATACTTGTGTTGGTGAATAGATTTGTCTTCATCTTTATAAATGAAAATAAATAAAGACTCTACACTTCTGAAGACAAATGATTCATCAACAGTTGGGTAAGCATAAGAAATTGCTTCCCTCTATATTTTTAAGGTATAGCTTCCTTGTAGAATATTCAATGAATTGTTAACAAAAAGCAAATTCATATGCCTTTGACCAAAAAGTGTAGAAGGACCACTCAAATACTCTTGGGTATCAATGTGATATATAGAATCAACATGCGATTAAATTTAACTATGAAGAAAACTGAGATCTATTAGCTGCTTCTAAAATAGACAACCTATAAAATAAATCAACAAAGATGAGCTAGAAAGAAACCAGAAGTGACTGAATATGAACAACATATGAATAGATTTAAATGTATCAACTTTCAAAGCAATCAATACATTCCAAATTTTGATTCAAAGATCTAAACCATACCATGCATCCATATATTCATATAAGATTGGATCAAAGTCTAATAAAAAATCAGTCACCAGCTATTTCAGAACTTTAGAAGACTATGCTAACTATCTACTTCAAAAAGAAACTATATTTGTTCCTATTTGTATTTTTCAACCCTTTTACTATTCAATGCTCCAGCATTAATAGTTTCAGGTCCGAGAGAACCTCCAAAAAAACCTGGCCTCTCAGACACTAGAAAAAATTTGTTAAAACTAGTTACATAACTAAAAATAGATTTTCATAGCACGTTTCATTTAAAACATAAAGAAATGGGAATTTTGTCCCAAAAATACTAACTCCCTTCAGGGCCTTCTGACATGGTAGTTTGTACGAGCTTCTAGGATCGAAACACGTTCACCAATTCCTGGGCTGGCTAGAAATGTAGATTCTTCAAACTTGTCAGCTTCACCCGAGATGCATTCTTTTCCCACCTTAACTCCCTGATCCTCTCCACCTCCTTAGGCAACTAACCTCTGTTCAACAGCAACATAGATTCCACATTTGCAATTCTGGTGAAATCCTGAACTGTAGGCACTTCATTTTCCTTGAGAGCATTCATGGTGTCTATAAAGACTTTGACCATGGCATCTACATCTCTGTTACCTTTGTCAATTTGTAGAATACTTAAGGAATTCACTATTTTGATGTCTTTAAGGGCATCTGCATGCATATCCAACACCTTTTTCTTGATTGCTTTGGCTTGAGAGATCACAGCCTTGAACATGGTATTTTTCCATCTGAAGTTCTATTTCAAGATGAATAGCTTACATGGATCCACTAGCTTCATCAAATTCTCAGCCAAGAACTAAATCACACCATAGGTTTCTATTTCTTCAACTTGTATGATGATCACCACACATTTCTCTTCCTCCATTTCCCAGCTTGGAACCAGGGTTTGAACCTCACCGAGTAATCCTTCTCCATCTAAACAAGTAGATTTAAACTCATGTATGAATGCACTCCCTTCAATGATAACATTGTTTATCCAAGACTTCACAACCTCCATCAAAACCCTCCCCTATTGCATCTATTTCATGAACCTTTGGCTTTCGACTGAATTCAGATCAAAATCTTGTGAAGACTAGGCCAATGGAAGTACTCCATCATCAGTGAGTGAGGAAATAAATTCAGCCATGGTAGAGACAAGTTGTTTTAACTCGTGTTTCTCCCATCCATCTTTTTGCAACTTCCCAAGCATGTGATCAACTGAGAATTTAAATAGGTGATCCCTAGAATCCTTGTTTAGAACACCAACTTCCATCTTCATGATTTCAAAGTCTTCAACCTCTGGTTCCTAAATTCCCTCTTTAGGCTTGAAAGTGGCTATTTTTGTAGTCACCTTTCCAGAAGATGGATCAGTAGATAGCCTAGCGTCACTCTTCATTCTTTTTTATTTGGGGGTCCAGGTGGCATATTTAGTGATGATCTCCTTCATAGGAAGTGAAATGGGTTTATAATTTTTTCTCTTATTCACTTACTTAGTTAGCTAGGGAGGAACTGAATTGGTGACCATCCAACTGTCAAGAGTTTTTATAGGAGTGTTCTCAACTTGAGGTACATCTATGCTACTGGTAAGGATTTCTTGAACCTTTTCCTATTGATCCATTGGAAAATAAATTTCATCATCATTAATCTTGATATCCAGGTAGTCTGGTCCCAAGGATGCCATTTGACAACACCTCTCTGATCTTGTTCTAGGCCTCGATCTTGGTGTGGTAGGATGCCCGCTGGATACTACCTTTTTCTTAGGGGATGTAACTTTACCTGCATTTGGAACCACATGAGATACATTAGATGGGGCATGTTTCAGATTTTTTAAGGTTGATGGGGGGTTCTTAGCTCCTTTCTTTTTCTTTTCTATTAACCAGTTTTCCATGACCCCGAAAAATGGTTCAGGCCCTCAAATTTATATCATCTTCTTCTTTCCTATTCCAATCTATCTCTGGGGGACTTCTTGCTTCTACATTGCTAGCCTCTGAACCTATGGCTTCAAAACTATCCTCTTCTACACCCTTAATATCAAAATTTACTTGAAACATTTTGATATGGGGAATTACAAGTTTGGAGTGATCTTGTTTCCAGATTCCCTCCTCATCACCGAGATCTTCCCATAGGTCCTCAACATGCAAACTAGGTTAAGGATAATTACTTATGCTTAGAACTTGTCTAGCAAAGTCCTTATTGTCAAAACCCTTTCTTAATTCATAAAATTGCAAATGAAAACTCAACAAGGTGCTTCCTATCACTGAAGCATCCATCATATTGTTACAGGCCAAGTTGCTAATTTTGACTGGGAAAATAGAAGGCCATTTTTCTTCTAGAAAGGTATTTTTAATAACCATGAACAATTTCCTACAAACTTCTATTAAAATAAAATAGTCAAAAGAAAACCTTTGGAGCCTGAGAGGTTCATCATCAAAGCCTCCAACCTAGATGTAGGTGAAACATGGGACCTGAATGAATAGGCTTTCGTAGGCTTGAATCAGTTTCTATGCCTCCAATGAAACTCTTTGGTTTGGGACTCCTACCAATTGTTGACACAATCTACCCAGGAAAACATCATGAACCTTCTTGTAATTTTCCAAAATTTTATCTTTTCTTCATAATGAATAGTACTCATAAATTAAAAGATCTTCATTCCAAGGAACCCGTTGAATGGTAGACAAATCTTGTGTGCATGCCAGGTAGTATATCAAATAGGAAGACATAAAGAAATCCTTCTTAATGGCTTGAGCTTGTTTAAGTTGGTCCCTCAGGCAACTAGCAATAATCTTTGCCCAATCAATATGTTTCCCCCCTTCCAAGACTATCTCTATAAAATGAAACATCCACTCCTCATAGAGAAGAACCTATTCTGAACCTTTAATCCAGTGAAGCAACACTATGAAATCATGAATAAGAGGTTTCATGTGATCTTTCGTGAGAATTTTAGGTAACCGAGACTCACCTTTGTAATTGGTTTGAGTCCACTTCCTAGCCACATGACTCCAATTTTTATCTATGTTCTCTTTGTACTGAGCTAGAGATTAGGTGGGAGTAAAACTAATGAGAGATTCTTCTTGGATTTTAAAAATAGCCATAATAGTCTCCCTATTGATTGGCACAAGAGTTTGGCCTTCTGCATTCATAATGCACTTGGATTTAACATCATATCTTTTAATACATTGCTGAACCAATTCTGGGCATATAGCTGATGGTGGAAAATTCATGGCTTGTAATAATCCACTCGACAAGAACTCTAAAATATGATCTTTCACTGCACGGCTTGTGAGGTCAATTGCCATTTTTTCTACAAGTATCCCTAACAGGTCTGTGTCTGAAACAATGGGGGATCAACATTGCATATTATTGACATTCCTAAAGAAATGCATACTGGACCTCATATCTCCCTCAAGAATAAAAACAAAAATGCTCCCCCCCTCTCGAATCAATATATTAAATAGCAATAGGAAATGAGAAAAGCTTTAGGAGCTACCTATTTTATGTAGACTCGAAACAAATTCTTCTCCCACAGCTGAGACTCCTCATAAAAATGATAGGAAAGAAAGACTTACAGAGCTATTTATATTTTGAAAGATTAATGCCCTGAAAAGTTTACTTTAATGAGCATTAGTGGAGAAAATTAATTTCAAATGATGTGAATAGTGATGACTCGGCAATAGGACATCCTTGAAATCTACCATCTTTAATATCATTATTAACCATCCCCCAAATTATATCTCCCGCTTGTGCTAATGATTTCATTAATTGTCACCTAAAACTTTATTCAAGATTTGCTTCATTGTTCCTGTCAAATCAAAACTGCCCCTCTTAAAAACTTAACCATCATTTCACCATTAGCTTATGTCGTGTGTCCCATCAACTATCCTTTCATTTATGACTCTACCTGCAATCTATCATTGAACCTCTTTGAACTACTTTGTACCAGAGTTCAAAGTGGTTCGAAGTGGTTCACCACCAAAGGTGATGTAGGTCGGGGCCCACTTGTAGAAAATAGTCGTTAGAAAAGAAGACAATCATTGACCTGCTTTGAACTACTTTGAACTAGAGTTCAAAGTGGTTTGAAGTGGTTCAGATGAGACATGAGTCTTGAAAAAGGTTCATCCAAGGAGGTTGAAAATGAACTTGACAAACTTGAAGGCTATTTCTTGACAACTTTGAAGGGTATAAACGCTTGAAGGATTACTGCAAGGAAATACTCTCAAGGAAACATGTTGAATGAGCTTCAAAATAATGAACTAGCAAGGGTCTTAGACACTTCAATAATGGTGACTCTAACTATCTCTAACATCAGCTCTAGCTGGGGACTGCATATTGCTCAATGTACAGAGAACTTTGAATAACTGGTTTCATAGAAAAGACTACGTAAAGGGAAAGAAAAATAGAACACTAAGGCACAACAAAAAGGAAAATAGGAAACACTACCTAATATGTACATGGGTATTGACTGAGTAAATCATTAGAGCTTGCATAACTTGAGGTGCTACCCATTATAAGTAAAAGGTAGATTCACACCATCTAGGTAGGATAGTCAGAAAGCATTTGAGCCAAGAGCTTCAAAAATAATAAATGGTCCCTTCCATAAAGAATCAAATTTCCCATGAGACCCTTCGGGTGCTCACCTCTTGTCCCATAGTAGCACTTCATCACCCTCCATAAAGTTACAAGGCCATGCTCATATGTCAAAAATCTACTTCACCTTCAGCTGATGTTTTCTGATATGATCTACCAACTCCTCCCTTTCTTCTTCCAGTCTACTCAAATGCATGACCCATTTCTCCATAGGGTCTTTAAAATAATGATCTTGAATGACTTCTTGGAGCTTAGCTGAGGAGAGTTCCAAAGGAAGAGAGACATGTGCTCCTATCCCATATACCAATTCGAAGGGTGCCATTCCAATTTCTCTTTTCAAAGTGGCTCGATCTGCCCACAAGGCTTTAAAAAGCTTCTTATGTCATTCACGGGGATTATCATCCATCAACTTTTTCATGATAGCCACTAGGTTCTTGTTACTAGATTTGTCTTGACCATTCCCTTGTAGTAAATAGTCAGAGGAATGAGCCAAAGATATGCCATGTTCATAATAAAAAGTTGAGATTTCTTCAGAGGAAAAGTATGGAGCATTGTCTACTACTATCTTAATAGGCACCCCAAACCTGACAAAAATATAATTTAAAAGGAACTCACAGACAACCTGAGAGTTCACTTTCTTGGTGGGGACAACTTCCACCCAGTTAGTAAAATAATCAATGGCCGTGACAATGTAAACATTCCCAACTTGAGATGGTGGGTTCAAAGGTCCCACAAAGTCTATCCCACATTGTTTGAAAGGCTCATCAACAATCATAGGTTTAAGAGGCAAAGCAACAAGATGAGGTCTCCTAGTAAAAAGCTAACATTTTTCACAATTGCAAACATGCTGGTATGCATCCTTGAACATGCCAGGCCAGTAGAAATGATTCTGTAGAATCTTGAATGCGGTTACAATTGAGGAATAGTGACCTCCACAAGCCTCATCATGGAACACCTTCAAAAGTTCTTTCTGCTGCTTAGCATCCACGCATATTAAGAAGGTTCAATCTACACCTCTTTTATATAATGTCCCCTGGGATATCACATATTTTCTTACTTTCAATTTCAAGCTATGCCTCTCTTTGGGGTTTAAATGATCAGGACACTCACCATAAGTAAGGAAATAAGCCATGTCTGAAAACTAGGGATCAGTTAGACTAACCAACAATGCCATGGGTACTTCATCAATTTTCTCAAAGGGCTTACCATCCTTTGCTATTAAATTGCATAGGCCTTTCCCTCTTACGAAATTGGTTGGTTTAATCATTAGATCATACTCTTAAATTTTTGCTATCCAAATTTCTCTATTATTCATACCAATCTCCTTCTGAGTCAAAATACTTTTCACTATAGTCTCAGGGATGAAAATGGTACAATGGGAATGAAGTATATAGTACCTAAACTATTTTACTGCTTTTACTATGGTGAAGGCATGTTTTTCCATTTGGGAGTATTTGAGCTCATGTCTTTTCAGAGGCGTGCTCATAAAGGCTATGGGTGCTTCCTGTCCTTTCTCATCTTTTTGTGTTAATATACCTAATAGAGTATGCTCAGAAGCATAACAATAGATGATAAAGTCCTTTTTGAAATTTGGACTTTTTAGCACAGGTGCTTGAGATATCACATCCTTAATATCACTAAAAGCTTTGTGACCATTTTCATTCCACCTAAAAGGAACTTTCTCACTCATCATGTCAACCATGCACCTAGTAATTTTTGAGAATTCTGGAATGAACGCACGTAGGAAATTCACTTGGCCAAAAATAGACTTCAATCCAGTTCTTCTCAAAGGTAGGATGAGTTGTTGAATCACCTTAACCCTTTTGGGATCAATTCGGACACCATCCTTCAAGACAATATGACCCAGTAATTTTCCTTCCTCCACAAATAATATTGATTTCTTGGGGCTCAAAGAAATGTTGTGGCTTCTACATCTTAAAAGAATTGTCTCAAGATCTTTTAGGTGTTGATCTCTCTTCTCCAAAAATATGGTAAGATCATCTAAATACACCATTATAATTTTATTGTGGAGATCTTTGAAAGAATAATTCATCTCCCTCTGGAAGGTTGCACCTGCATTGATTAGCCCAAATGGCATTCAACTATATGCATAACTTCCCCACAGGGTGATAAACACCATTTTGTGTTGGTCATTTTTTGCTACACTAATTTGGTTGTACCCAGAATAGCCATCTATCATAGACATAACTTCAAATCCTGATACAACTTGAATAACATGCTCCATCAAGGGCAGGGCATAGTTATCTTTTAAACTTACTTGGTTCAGGTTACAAAAATCAACATAGATCCTGATCTCGCCATTTTTCTTCCTCACAGGAACTATATTGGCAATCCAAGTGGAATGATGAATGGGATAGATAATTCTTTCCTTTAGCATCTTTTCAACTTCCTTCAATATGGCTTTAGACACTTTTGTATTATAGTTCCTTATTTTTTTATGAAAAGGGGTAACACCAGGCTTTAAAGGGATTTGATGTTCAAAAAGGCCTCCTCTGAAATTCTTTAGGTCCTCATACCCCCAGGCCAAGACATCTCTATATTATGTAAGTAACTTTTTCAGGTCTTCTTTTTCAGATGAAGTACATGTCTGACCAATTGAAATCCATTTTGGATCATCTTGCTCTCCTATATCAATTTTGTCATATTCTTTGGCATTATGCACATGGGATATCTTCTCTTTAACAGTACTATCATCTTTTCTCTTGAACAAATTTTCTAGAGATACAAGGCCCTTGGGGATTTTATTACCTTTCAATTGAATCACCCCATCACTACCTGTAACATCTTTGTACACTTCTTTGCAATCACTATTTGATCCTTCAACATATAGATCAGAAAAACCTACGACACATTCTATGAAATCCCTGAGCTGAGAATCACTATCAAAGACCTACCAATACTCCACATTATCAAGCACTTTCAGCTTATAGATCATCTCAATTTGATACTTTCAAGTTTTAAAGTCAGGATGTGACAATAATAACGAAGCTGATGCTGCCAGGGCATCTACTCTGGTGTTCTAATTTCTTGGTATAAATTCTATGGAAAAAGCATTGAAAAATTCCAGCTCATCCCATACCAAATTTCTATAATGCTTTAACCTCTCATTCTTAATAGAAAATTGTCCTTTCACCTACTTCACAATTAATTCAGCATCACCTTTTACTATCAACTTTTTGACTCCCCTCAGTTTTGCTTCCTCTAATCCTAGAAGTAAGGCTCCGTACTCTGCAGTATTATTAGTATTTTTGAAATCTAACTTGAAAGAAAGAGGAATATATTCTTTATTAGGAGTAAAAAGGACTACCCCTGCACCTGAGCTTGAATTGGAGCAGCTGCCGTCAAACTCCATCTTCCATATATCGTCTTATTTCTGAGAAGAAGTTTTAGCATCCTTTTCAAGATCGACTAAAATGAGATAATTGCCAAAATGACACTCCTCATACAAAATTTGAGCTTTTGGGTTATCCAAGGGTACCATAGTATATTTATTTTTAGGCTCAGGTTCAAGTTTTACTTTCTTTTTTCCTACTGGGATCATAGCCTCCGACCCGTCCATCTTAATGTCTCCTCCTAAATCCTTGCAAAAATTTCTACTGAGAAGCATACCATAGCTAGCTGGGATATCTGCCACCAGGATAGTCAACTTCAGTTGTTTGTCAGGATAAGTAGCAAGAATGGTTTGGGAATCTTTGACTTGACCAATTCACGGTACTTGTTTCCCATCCATAGAATAGAAATGACCATAGGTTTTAGTCAGGGTGAGACCAAGGGCTCTTACAATAGGGGCAGACATGATGTTATCTGATCTGCCAGAGTCAATAATGCAATTGCAAAGCTTCAGGCCATTTAGCAATAAGGAGATATAAAAGGGATTAGGTTTTCTTTCCTCTAGTTCACCTTCAATTGTATTAACGAAAATTAATGAAAGGACATTCTTCAGGTGTCTGAGGAGTATCTTGGGGCTTAAAGACAAGAGGTTCTTCAACTGTGGTTGTCTCACCTATAAGAGGCTTCTCTAGTTTGGGGTTTGAACTAGACTCCCCTTTAACATATTGGACCAACTTGTCCAGCTCTCTGGGATTCATTTTAAGATATTCTATAGGAGAAATAGAGATTGTGCTTGTTTTATAGAATTCAACAAAGTAAAATGAAGAAGAAGATGAACCACCTCTTGGTAAGATCTTTACTTCAAGCCCCTTTAGGCATGCAGGAGTCTCTCCACTTCCAGTTTCTTTACGCCTAGCATCAGTGTTAGCAGCGATTGAACCTGGAAATTTTTTTTGCATTCTCTGATTTCTCATTAGAATAGCATAGGTAGGATCCTGCAAAGTTGCTAAAACACTTCCACCTCTATCAGAGCCTAGCTCATAACCTAGGTAAAAAGAACTGGATAGGTCAATATCAGGTGAGTCTTTCTCATCTTTCAACTCTTCTATACTGATAGTATCTTTTGTTGCATTGATTTGGAGACACCTTAACCAATCAGGATAAGATTCTCCATCATGATCAGTTGTTAGATGAAAGGAACACATTGTTTCCCTTGGGGCAGATTTGATTTTCAATCTAGGTTGCGAACTCGACAATAGAGCACTTTTCCCTAGGGTTGATTGTATTATCTTCAGCTAACATCTTGGTAAGGGGATTGGTACAGTGAATTGGCCTTATTTTGTTGTCTCTTAAGCATAGCCATATCATTCATCAACCTCTTCATTAGAGGGTCTACTGTTGTAGAGGATGAGGGAGTTCCCGAAGCCTGAACTTCTCTCTTCCACTTTCTAGTTGTTATGAGTGTATCCTCTAGTTGAACAGCCTCTATCTAGGTTGTGGCCAAATCGGCAACTCCATCTTTCAATAGGTGAAAGCTTATATTAGGTAGAACAACATTCAAGAAGAAAATCTTCTTATTCTCATTACTGGGTGCTGAAGCTACTGGAATCCTTTGCAAAATTCTATTAAACTTAGCCACAAACTCGCGCATAGGCTCTTGTATTTCCTTCTTTAGTTGACTAAGTTGGAGCAATAAAGAAATCTCATTATCAGGAGTTTTGAATCTTGTTTCAAAAGTCATTTTCATATCATTCCAATTAGTGATTGAACTATTTGGTAAATGAATGAACCAATCAGTTGTGGTATCCACTAAAGTCCTAACAAAAAGCCTGACCACAACTTCTTTAGTAGGAACACTAATAGACCACAAGCAATGTGGAAGGCACTGAGATGATCATCAGTGGTTACTTTTCCATCTCCATTGAACTTGGGCAAGACCTGATTAGCACCTTTGGGAAAATCTCCAGGAGGGTTAGCTCCTAAGTTTAGTGGGCCAATATTTTGACCCCAAGGTTGATTGGCGGCCATTTTAGGTAACTGGAAATTCAAAGGTTGGATATTAAGAATAGTAGGCACAATAGTACCTAGTGTTACAATAGCTCAGAAAATAGGTGGAACAAATGGGCTAGGTGGAGATGACGAAGGTCTACTAAATGTTCAGGTTTTCTTCTTCTTACGGGTGTTAAGGTCAGGTTCAAAACTAAGATTCCTCAACGCTTCAAAATCTTCATCAAGCAATCCCCTACTCCTATCACCTCTAGTATACCTCTTTTCTACTAGTTTCAAACTCAGGAGTGACCTTAATTTCTTTCTGGGGCTTTTGCAAGTCTATTCACTATAACTACTTCACAAGCAACCGGTATTCCCCTCAGTCACTCAGCTCTTTCTTCTTCTCTTCAAGCACTACCTAAACTTGATGAAACTAATAGTTACTATGTTTAAACCTCCACACTACTGCAGCTAAGCTTAAAATTATGTCTTCTTGTGTGTCTTCAAATCCAAGATTAGGTTGAAGCACAGGAAACACATCATTGCGTAGTAATACCATCTTGTGGCATTATATCAGTTGAGAACCTAGTGTTTTATACTGGACTCTCCCCAGTAGAGTCACCAAAAATTTGTTGGTGAACAGATTTGTCTTCATCTTTTTAAATGAAAATAAATAAAGACTCTACACTTCTGAAGACAAATGATTCATCAACAGTTGGGTAAGCATAAGAAATTGCTTCCCTCTATATTTTTAAGGTACAACTTCCTTGTAGAATATTCAATGAATTGTTAACAAAATGTAAATTCATATACCTTTGACTGAAAAGTGTAGAAGGACCACTCGAATACTCTTGGGTATCGAGGTGATTTATGAAATAGACATGCGATTAAATTTAATTATGAAGAAAATTAAGATCTATTAACTGCTTCTACAACAAACAACCTATAAAATAAATCAAGAAAGATGAGCTAGAAAGAAACCAGAAGTGACTGAATATAAATAACATATGCACAAATTTAAATGTATCAACTTTAAAAGTAATCAATACATTCTAGATTTTGATTCAAAGATCTAAACCATACCATGCATCCATATATTCATATAAGATTGGATCAAAGTCTAATAAAAAATTAATCACCAGCTATTTCAGAACTTTAAAAGACTATGCTAACTATCTACTTCAAAAAGAAACTATCTCTATTCCTATCTATATTTTCCAACCCTTTTACTGTTCAATGCTCCAGCATTAATAGTTTCAGGTTTGAGAGAGCCTCTAGAAAAACTCAACCTCTCGGAGACCAGAAAAAAACTGTTAAAACTAGTTACATAACTAAAAATAGAGTTTCATAACACGTGTCATTTAAAACATAAAGAAAGGGAAATGATGTCTCAAAACTACTAACTCCATCTAGGGCCTTCTAACATGGCAATCTATACGAGCTTATAGGATCGAAACACGTTCACCAATTCTTGGGCTGGTTGGAAATGCAGATTCTTTAGACCTGTCAGCTTTGCCCAAGTCACATTCTTTTCCCACCTTAACTCCCTGATCCTCTCCACCTTCTTAGGAAACTTACCTCTATTCAATAGCAACATAGATTCCACATTTGCAATTTTGGTGAAATCCTAAATTGTAGGCGCTTCATTTTCCTTGAGAGCATTCATGGTGTCTGTAAAGACTTTGACCATGGCATCTACATCTCTGTTACCTTTGTCAATTTGTAGAATACTTGAGGGATTCACTATTTTGATGTCTTTAAGGGCATCTGAATGCATATCTAACACCTCTTTCTTGATTGCTTTGGCTTGAGAGATCACCACCTTGAACATCATATTTTTCAATCTGAAGTTCTATTTTAGGATGAATAGCATACAGGGATCCACTAGCTTCATCAGATTCTCAGCCAAGAACTGAGTCACACCATAAGTTTCTATTTCTTGAACTTGTATGATGATTGCTGCGCATTTCTCTTCCTCCATTTCCTAGCTTGGAACCAGGGTTTGAACCTCACCTAAGAATCCTTCTCCATCTAAACAAGTAGATATAAACTTCCATATGAAAGCACTCCCTTCAATGATAACATTATTTGTCCAAGACTTCACGATCTCCATCAAAACCCTCCTCTATTGCATCTGTTTCACTAACCTTTGGCTTTTCGCTGAATTTAGACCAAAATCTTGTGAAGATTGGGCCAGTGGCAGTACTCCATCATCAACGAGTGAAGAAAGAAATTCAACCATGGTAGAGACCAACAATTTTAACTCGTGTTTCTCCTGTCCATCTTTTTGCAACTTCCCGAGCATGTCACTAACTGAGAATTTAAACAGGTGATCCCTAGAATCCATGTTTAGAACACCAAGTTCCATCTTCATGATTTCAAAGTCTTCAGCCTCTGGTTCCTGAATTCCCTCTTTAGGCTTGAAAGTGGCTATTTCTATAGTCACCTTTCTAGTAGATGGATCGGTAGATAGCCTAGCATCACTCTTCATTCTTTTTTCTTTGGGGGTCCAGGTGGCATATTTAGTGACGATCTTCTTCATAGGAAGCGAAATGGGTTTATAAATTTTTCTCTTATTCACTGACTCAGTTAGCCAGGGAGGAACTAAACTGGTGACCATCTGATTGTCAGGAGTTTTTATAGAGTATTCTCAACCTGAGGTACATCTATGCTACTGGTAAGGATTTCTTGAACCTTTTCCTATTGATCCATTGGAAAAGAAATGCCATCTTCATTAATCTAGATATCCAGGTAGTCCAGTCCCAAGGATGCCATTTGACAACGCCTTTCTGATCTTGTTCTAGGCCTTGATCTTGGTGTGGTAGGATGCCCATTGGAAACCACCTTTTTCTTAGAGGATGTAACTATACCTACATTTGGAAGCACAAGAGATACATTAGATGGGGCATGATTCACATTTTTTAATGCTGATCCTGCACTATGCTTTTCGAGAGTGGGGTTCTTAGCTTCTTTCTTTTTCTTTTCTATTAACCAATTTTTTGTGACCCCAAAAATGGTTCAGGCCCTCAACTTTATATCATCTTCTTCTTTCCTATTCCAATCTATGTTTGGGGGACTTCCTGCTTGTACATTGCTAGCCTCTGAACCTGTGGCTTCAAAACTATCCTCTTCTACACGCTTAATATGAAAATTTAATTGCAACATTTTGATCTAGGGAATTACAAGTCTTGAGTGATCTCATTTCCAGATAGCCTCTTCATCATCAAGATCTTCCCATAGGTCCTCAAGGTGCGTACTAGGTGAAGCATAATTACTTAGGCTTAGAACTTGTCTAGTGAAGCCCTTATTGTCAAAACCCCTTCTTAAATCATAATATTGCAAATGAAAACTCAACAAGTTGCTTCCTATCACCGAAGCATCCATCATATTGTTACAGGCCAAGTTGCGAATTTTGACTAGGAACATAGAAGGCCATTTTTCTTCTGGCAAGGTATATTTAATAACCACAAACAATTGTCTGCAAAGTTCTACCAAAATAAAACAATCAAAAGAAAACCTTGGGAGCCTAAGAGGTTCATCATCAAAGCCTCCAACCCAAATGTAGGTGAAATGTGGGAACTGAATGAATAGGCTTCCATAGGCTTGAATCATTTTATGTGGCTCCAATGAAACTCTTTGGTTTGGGAATCCTACCAATTGTTGACACAATCTACCCAGGAAAACATCATGAACCGTCCTGTAATTTTTTAAAATTTTATCTTTTCTTAATAATGGACAGTACTCATAAATTAAAAGATCTTCATTCCAAGGAACCTGTTGAATGGTAAGCAAATCTTGTGTGCATGCCAGGTAGTATATCAAATAGGAAGACATAAAGAAATCCTTCTTAATGGCCTGAGATTGTTTAATTTGGTCCCTCAAGGAACTAGCAATAATCTCCGCCCAATCAATATGTTGCCCCCCTTCCAAGATTATCTCTATAAAATAAAACATCCACTCCTCATAGACAAGAACCTGTTCTGAACCTTTAATCCAGTGAAGCAACACTATCACATCATGAATAAGAGGTTTCATGTGATCTTTGGTGAGAACTTTAGTTAACCATGACCCACCTTTGTAATTGGTTTGAGTCCACTTCCTATCCACATGACTCTGATTTTTATCTATGTTCTCTCTGTACTGAGCTAGAGATTGGGTGGGAGTAAAACTGACGAGAGATTCTTCTGGGATTTTAAAAACAACCATAATTGTCTCCCTATTGACTAGCACAAGGGTTTGTCCTTCTACATTCATAATGCACTTAGATTTAATATCATATATGTTAATACATTTCTGAACCAATTCTAGGCATACAACTGACGGCGAAAAAGCTTTGGCTTCTAATAATCCACTTGATAGGAATAATAAACTATGATCTTCCGTTGCAAGGCTTGTGAGGTCAATTGCCATTTTTTATATAGGTATCCCTAACAGGTTTGTGTCTGAGACAATGGGGGTTCAACATTGCATATTCTTGACATTCCTGAAGAAATGCATACTGGACCTCATATCTCCCTCAGGAATAAAAACAAAAATGCCTCCCCTCTCGAATCCATATATTAAACAACAATAGGAAATGAGAAAAGCTTTAGGAGCTACCTGTTTTACGTAGACTTGGAACAAATTCTTCTCCCATAGCCGAGACTCCTCAGAAAAATGATAGGAAAGAAAGACTTACAGAGTTGTTTATATTTTGAAAATTAATGCCCTAAAAAGTTGACTTTAATGAGCATTAGTCGGGGACATTAATTTCAAATGATGTGAACAGTGATGACTCAGTAATAGGACATCCTTGAAATCCACCATCTTTAATATCATTATTAACTGTCCCCCAAATGATATCTCCTGCTCGTGCTAACGATTTCATTAATCATCACCCAAAACTTTATTTGAGATTTGCTTCGTTGTTCTTGTCAAATCAAAATTGCCCCTCTTAAAAACTTAACCATCATTTCACTGTTAGCTTATGTCATGTGTCCCATCAACTTTCCTTTCATTTATGACTCTACCTACAATCTATCTTTGAACCTCTTCGAACTATTTTGAACCAGAGTTCAAAGTGGTTCGGAGTGGTTCACCGCCAAAAGGTGATGTAGGCTGAGGTCCACCTATAGAAAATAGTCATTAGAAAAGAAAACAATCATTGAACTACTTTGAACTGCTTTGAACTAAAGTTCAAAGTGGTTTGAAGTGGTTCAGGTGAGACATGAGTCTTGAAAAAGGTTCATCCAAGGAAGGCCAAAATTGGACTTGACAAACTTGAAGGCTATTTATTGACAACTTTGAAGGGCATAAACACTTGAAGGATTACTGGAAGGAAAGACTCTCAAGGAAAAACATTGAATGAGCTTCAAAATAATGAACTAGCAAGGGTCTTAGACACTTCAATAATGGTGACTCTAACTATCTCTAACAACTTGGTAGATTTACAAATCCAGAGACAATGTCTTCCATTTGTTAAAAAGACTTCCATTCCATGATTCTTGTTTGCGTAATAGCACAAATATCGAGACTTGATTTGAATAGCTTTTATTATCTCTCATGTCCACAAATTGTGAATGGAAAGAAATGTAAAAGGAAAGTTATTCAAAATCATACTGTGACATATAAATATCCAAAATATTGTCTGCATATTCCAATATGTGATTTCACCTACATGCTTAATATGGATTTGCAAAATCCATTAGGTGAACTCCACAATGTTACTGCCTTTGAAGGCCCTACAAATGCTTTGTTGGATGTGGATGTAGAATATTTTTAGCTACTTCTTATTGAGCCTGGTGCAGATAAACAACTTTTGGATAATCTGTATGATTCTGAGTTTGTATTTGATTTAAGTATCAAAACAACTTCTTTTGTCGGTAAAGAAACTCAAAGCATAATTGTTCTTGCTTTGAAGCTTTCTTAAGATAGTAGTTTACTTGTAATATTGAACATATATAATCACATGTTTATGTTTATATGTATATTCGACAATAAACTGTGTTATGTTCATAATATTATGTTATTTTACTTTTGGTGAAATATATAAATGTTTTTAGATCTTTTAAAACTATATAGTACTTGTATATTGAATTTGTTTAAATATTTATATTATTTACTTTAATATTAGTATATGTTGACATTTTAAATTATTTTTCTATCTTGTCTAATAATTTGGCATTTACTTTATGTCAATACATAATGGATATATCTTATAAAGAATAAACATTTTCAAATTTACCATGATTCTTTATAGATTACATTTCCTTATCTCAATATTGTTGCTAAGATGAATAGATGCATTGGATATAATCATTGTTAACAAACAGAGTATAGGAAATAAAAAATATAGTTTTTATGTTAGCAGATCCCATGTTTATGAACCATTGAAATTTTAAACATTGAATGAATCATACTATAGGGATGTACCAATAGATGAAAATGCATTAGCATCATTTCCTTTACAATCTACTGATATTTCAAACCTAATTTTTAGTGCAGTGGAAAATAGTCATGCTATTGAAGATAACTCATCCATGTTAGATGAGATAGAAGAAAATGCATTTGATGAGAGTCTAGAATTTAATAGCTCATTTGTTTGCGCAACATTGAAGTAGAATTTGTAGCATCAGATGAAGGAATAATAGATCAATGGGAATCTTTTTCATGATCATATGAAGCATGGCATGTACGTAGAACACATTCAAATGCAGAAGAAGCAAATGATCCTACAAGCCGTACAACAGATCTAGATTCAATGCAAGATAGTATTCTAGATGAATGACAAGTTTTATCACGTTTATATCCAGGCATGGCTATACATTTAAATGGTTTAGATATGCTTGGATATCAAGATTTTGATTCAGGAATAATTGGTTGCCAAATAATATTACTTCTTTACAAAAACCTATAGCTACAAATTTCATTCAATCAAATCAAAAAATCTTTCAACAGAATCCAGTTATGCATCAGAAAACTTATTATAAATTGTCTGTCCAACAATAAAAACCATATGATATGAGTTTTAATCGACCTAAATTATTTGAAAGAATTGATATGAGATTGAAAGAAGCATTTCCAAATAGCAACAATATTCATTTTGGAGGTTGTTCAATTATTCTCTTTGGTGATTTGGGTTAGCTTCCTCTAGATAAAGATATTCCAATGTATGCTTCAAATTCATATGGTGGACAATTATGGCAATCATTCAAAAAAGTAATCACTTTAGAGGCTAACTTTCACCAAATTGGTAACACAGATGTTCAGGTACAATTCCATTCTCTTCTTACAAATCTAAGAAATGCAGAACCAACAATTAAAGATTGGACTCTACTCATCTCATAGACAAGTACTACTCTGAGTAAAGAGGAACAAGAAGATTTTCATTCTAAAGTACACCTTTTTGCAGCTAATGAAATCGTAGCTCTTCATAATAAGCAAATGTTATTATGTTTACATCAACCTGTAGCTCTTTCAATGGCAGAACAACAAAAAGATTTTGAGAGCTCGAATGCAGATGAAGAAGAACTTCAATCTCACATTCTTTTATGTATAGGGTAACAAGTTATGCTATGTACTAATTTATGTGTCGAAACAGGGCTAGTTAATGGTGCTATAGGAGAAATCAAAGCTATTGTATATAACGATGGTGAAAAGCCTCCTCAACTACAATTGATAGTTGTGGATCCATTTATTAACTACATTCATCCAGCTTGGGATTATACTAATGCAAAGAATATTCCTATCAAACCAATTAAAAGAGGTTGTCATCGTCAAATACCTCTGCGAATGTCAAGGGCTTTAAAATACACAAATCACTAGGTTTTTCACTTGTAAAAGAAACAATTGACATTGGAAGCATAGAATGACAAGGATTGACCTTTACAACTCTTTCAAGAGTTCATGAATTTTCAGGACTTCGTATTCATCCAGCTTTCAATTTTGAAAGATATTCATGCATGCAACAAAATGTGAATGTTACAAGTCGAAAAGAAGAAGAAAGACACTTAAACGCGTTAACAGAATATTAACACATTTTTGTATCATTATTGTATAATCTTCATTGTAGTAAAAATATGTATACATGATTCTTAGATTATGTTTAGTCTCTGAAATATCTATAGTATACTTTATTGACATGTCAAGAAGTTTTTATTGAAATTTTAAGCATACATTCAAATGTCTTTAACTCTACGAAGATGATCTAAATCACCAAACAGAATCATTCAATGACCAATACTCTTAATCTCATATCAATTATTTTAAATACTATAGGATCAATCAAAGAAAAAAAAATCGAATGGACAGAAGGTCAATTATGTTTGCACCACTTTTCAACACCTTTATTCTTCCAATGAAAAATAATTTCAATTTGACATTGTTTTATATATAAGGCAACAAATTTTGTTATGAAAAAATTTATGGGTCCATAGATGACTAATGAATTATGTAATACCAGAAATACAACAAACCAAACTTTCAATGAAGATACACCAACTCAAAGAAGTCAACTTATACAACCAAATATAACATGTTATCAAAATATAGTACCCAAATTCAGAAGTTCTATTCAACAAATAGAAAGCCCTACAATAGTCAGAATTTTTTTTTATATTCAAAGTTTAAAATTTACATCATCATAAACATTACATGAATAGACAAGTTTCTAATATCATCTTCACTCAAATTATATGATAACAATTTATAGAAACCCAATGCCCTAAATCTAAAAAATATCCAACCAAAATGAGTTTTCATATAATTCCATCAATCATACACAGAGTAACAATTTTACCAAATAAATCTCGTAGAGAAGCAGATCTAAAATACTGTATTTTGGCTTCATAAATCATCAATAATTCATCAAAGTCAATATTTTGTAAACCAATAGAGGATTCATTTAATGAAAACACTTCTCTGATCTCATCATTTATAGTACTTATAATATCTTCTCATATATATCATTTGCACCTCTTCATACTGGATTATAGTTCCTACCCACTTCTATAATGATATAATCATACATAAAAACACCTGTCACTAACCATGACCTAAACAATGGCACAAATACGAGATATATAGCATTCAATTTCTTTAACAGACATAAATTATCACTGTCCAACCAGTCAGGACAAAAAAAAAACTGACTACTTGTAGACTCTACCCAACTATTAATGTTCATACACAGAACTGGGGTGTACTACATTAAAAATCTGAACATCTGTACTGGTTTGATGATTTGAATCCCATGAATGGTCAACCCATTGGTCCTAATTTAATTCTTTAAGACTGTAAGATTGCACAAGAAAATACCACCATTCTTTAAGATTTAGGGCTTTCTCACTTCCTCTGATTCTATGCAGAAGTACTAGTATGTCAACAATCTTTTTTTTAGATTTGTTCTGTATAGGGTTTTCGATAACTTTGAACTGGTTGCTCTAATGCTATCAAACCATTTATTTGAAATTACACCTTGCCATTGTGACCTCTTCAAGCTAAAATTTGAAGCTGCCAGAGAGAAATTCCATTGTGAATATTATTCTCTTGAAGGTAAAATAGAGAATTTTTGTATTCAATCTTTGCTCAAACTGATGACTACTTCATTGTTTTGTTTCTTTATTTCTCTAGTATGTGGATCAAATATTTGGATGCACTCCATAATAAGTTTATTTTATTGTACTTATGAAAATTCCATTATAAAACATTATTAAATATGTATTTTCTTTCTACTTACAGGGCTATCCTAATTGATAGATTGGTAGCTATTTGCTCTTCAAGATTTATGCACTTCAAACAATGAAATGATAGATACTGGAAATTAATTATTTTTAAGTCATGATTTAATAGACATAAAATATATAAATGGTAAAAGGAATTAATGTTCTTTCCATTTTCAAGAAATATTCTTTGGGCTTGCAGAAATGATCAATATATGTATTCAATATAGGAAATATTAGTAATGATGGTACATAGAACAATGTATGGCTTTAATTTCTTTTTTTTATCAATTAGTGTGTTTTTTGAAGTATTATTAGAACAATAAGTTTTTTGAGAATCATTAATCGATACATTTGTCATGTCCACTAAGAATTCTGTCAGAGATAAATAACTTTCAAAAACAAGTTCAGATTTAGAAGTCAGGAACAAATAAATCTGAAAATCGAAAGCATTGTATTCATTTACAAAATTAACTCATCTGTATAATAATTCTCAGATTTAGTTGTTACCAACTTCTAAATCCGGTTTTCTACTAACTACAACCCTACCGAAAAAAAAATTATATTTCTTATTAAGCGACTACAGAGTATACTCTTAATCGCACAAACATTAAATAGACTTTTATTTCTTCTGGCGACTTCACGCCAGCCACACAATCTAAGATCATGCACCAGCCATTCATTTTGTTGACAAGTCACCGTATGCACTCAATCTCTTAAATAAAGAAGTCGCGACAAGAAATTAAATTTTATTAAGAGTTGCAATGATTTAGAGAATACTCAAGAGTCGCTAAATCTCAAAATGACACACCTCATGTAAACTCAACAAAAACTTGAAAAGTAAAAAATTGTTTTTCGACTAAGAAACTCCTATCAGTCGCTAAGCATCTCAATAAAAAGTAAAGATAAAGACACCTAAGGAAAACAATTAGATTCAGATCTAAGAATAGTCACAAAGTCTCACAATTAAATCAGGTATTGAAAAAAATTACAATGACTATGAGATACACTACAGTCGCTCAGTCTTGACATTTAAAAAAAATAGTATCAAGACACTTAAAGAACGTCATTTAATTAAGGTCTAACCATAGTCATTCAATAGTTATAAAAACTCATAACAAGCTATACAATTCAGTGACTATCTTTTCTTTGTATACTCAATAAGTCTCTGAGATCAAAACTACTTGATGAGTGTCTGGATAAAATCATGAAAACCTAAAATATTGACCAACTGTCATTCAAACCTCAGTTGTTAAGTCACCAAATAAATTTGTACTACTAAATTTATCACTGAATATAACACAGTTTCTTTATTCGCCAGATCGCTATACAAAATAAAAATATGCCAACTCTTTGAGTGACTACTACAATCTATATAATTGCTTCACAACCAAAAAACAAAAAATTCATAATTTCAAGTAAACAATATACTCAAATATATTTTCAATTATAATATTATTTTAAAAAATCATATGTAAAATTACAATAGAAAATTAAAGTATTCATTCCTTTCAAGAAATTTAAATTTAACAATAAATACAATATAAACCACATTTTAAACATATAACTCAGAGAATAAAAGCAAGTTAACATTTTTTAATAAATAGATAAATTAAAATATATTTTAGAATATCGAAAAAAACATATTCTCTATTCAATTAGCTATATTTCAGTGAAAACACTGGATAGCATTTCCACATTTGTAAATATATTTTGATCCTATATAAAAAAGTATTATCCTCAAATGTATTTTCTTTTACAATATCATTCATGAAAAACAAAATGTAAACCAGATAATATAATGATCTAACATAGTTTACTGCAAATATGAACAACCAACCATATATAATTGAAAATCTTTTCTTCCGCTTATTTTAGTTTCCAAAAGCATATGCTTTTGCGTACCTAAATTAAAACATACAAAAAATAGATAAAAATGATGAAAATTAATGTTATGGTTTTTAAAGTTTAATAAAATATAAATATTATAATAATTACCTTACAATCTAATCAGCTTGCAAAATTTTCAACTATCTTTCATCTTTGTCGACGGAAATTGCAACAACGTTTAGGATAGATAATTGGCATCCCTAATTGAAGTTGATTCGCTATAGAAGTTTGATTATTCCAATGTTTTCTTTTTATTTGTACACAGACATAACGTTCATGTTGTGGAAAGACAACTAGAAATATTGATGCATCTTTAATTTGTTTACATAGATTTACCAATTGATTTTCGATATCTTTTTTGTAAATGTCTTTGTCTATTGACATTGGCCATCACACAAATGGAAAAATACCTATCTTTTCAATGTAATTTTTGTTTACAAAACACTTACTGTAGTCAAAACCTTGACCAAGTTCTGCATATTATAGCAATAAATTATGTCCATTAATCAAATATTTAGGAAAAGGAGAGATCATGACAAAATGAACAGTCTCAACATTTTCTCCTATTTCTAAACCGCAAGCTATTAACATAGTGGCCATATCAGCATTTACCTTCCATCGATGAGTAGCATTCTGAAATTCTTCACCCAATGTCCATTCAACTGCTTGGATAACAAACTTAGTCTTGCAGAGTAATAAAGTTTTTAAATATGTATGTTCGACTCTCCCAAAGAAATATATTTGTTGTTTTCTTGTTTGAAAAGTAAATGTAGCTTCCATTGCTAATAGTTCATTTATACTAATCTATGTTATCTACAGTAATGATCTTTGCAATGAATTGATTTTGTTGTTTATCCTTTTATAGAAACGTTAGGTTTAACAAATATATGCCTTTCTATAAGATTTAGAAGATTATTAATTAATGAAATCTTTACTAGATTTGCTACCGATGTGCTTTAATTGTTTCAACTATTCTAGGTTAATTTCATTTCTTATATCGATGACATGTTAAGTGAAATCTAAGACATTTAAGTTATGTCATATGTAAAATACTTAACGATTTAATATCAGATGTGACATGTTGTAAAATTCCAAAAATAATTTAAAATCATTTTAAAACAAAATCTTTATTAGATTTGTTACGGATGTACATTAAATGTTGTCAATGTTGTTAGTTACTTTGATGTATAATATCGATGTCACCAAATGCAAATTCTGACATTCATAGCTTATGTCATATCTCATATAGTTCATTATTTAGAAAGATAATCATAAAATTTTAATATTATTTTAATTTTTCAATTTTGTTTGATTTTAAATGGTTTTTCTTCGCATATCAGATTTCAATGTTAATGACTACTCAATCCGAAATAATTATTTTCACTTTTCGAGAGGTATCTTTTTAAAAAAAATCTGTTAACTATGTTGTATAAACAACTTACCGGAATCCGATTGTCACTAAATCTCCTGAAAATATCAAATTCAAGATTCACATTACCACAAACTGCAACTACATTCATTTAGTAGTTATTGGCATATAAATCCGATGATCAAAAACCTTGCATTCAAACAAATATTTTACATTCTATATGATTTGAAAGAGTATTAATTAACAAAATCCTTCTTAGATCTATCACAGATGTGAATTAAATGTTCTGATTGTTGTCAACTAATACTATTTGTAGTATCGATGTCATCTAATGCAAAATCTACCACTCTTAATTTCTCTGATATATCATACACATATTAATTTAGTAACTTAATTATATCATTGTACAACCGTATATTCTTGCAAATATTATAGTACAATGCTCTTAGTTCACATATCAGATTTACATGTTAATGACCACAAAATCTATAATTTAATATTAATTAAATAAGGATAAAAATATATTATACAAAGTAATGTATATTGACAAATATAATTGTGTTAACTATATTTAATATAAAATAAAAAAAAATATATATATATAATATAAATTTGTCACATTTACATATTTAAATATTATTTATTAATATTATCTATTTAATGTTTAAAGAATTTTTTTAACCTATACTATAATTTTATTTATTATACATAATCATTTATTCACATTTTAATTAAATATGATTTTTTTAACATATCTATATATATGTATAAAGAGTCAATTATCTAATTAAAAAAATGTATCTTATTTTTCTTTCAAGTATCTTAATAATGAAATTGTTATAATAAATAATTAAAGTTTTGACTTATTTATTTTTATTTTTTTGAAAAATTAAGTTTAAAATTTATTTCCATAATAGTATAAGATAATTATATTACGTTAGGTAAATAAGCATAGATTATTAATAAGGGTCTAATGAAGTCATAGGAATACAATATATTTAGCAAAACATATAATATAAGGATGGTTTATTTTAAAAAATAAATAAAAAAATAAAGTACATAAATTGTATATATATTTAATAGAAAATGAATTATATTATATTTTATTATATAGTTTTTTATTATTTTTAATGAATTTTATTTAAAAATTCTAATTTTTATTTAAAATTATAAATATAGTTTTTCTTAATATTCTAAATCTATTATAAATATATTTACATTAATATATAATTATTGGAATTAATATAAATAATAATGATTAGACTTTACTAAATATTATAAAATAATATTACATCATTTATTTTATAGGTGAAATAATACTTATATTTATTAATATAAACAATAATATATGTTATATAAGATTTCACAATTTCTGGTTAAAATATATAATATAATTTAGAGTGTATGCTGAGATGAGTTTTTTTAAACAACATATTATTTTTTAAATAGTAAAATAATACTATGGTTATTTTTTTATCTATTATGTTTCAACATCACATTTAAGGATTGAATCTTATCTTGATCCAACGGTTCTCACAAGACTGCAAGGCATCTTTGTAGCCCTTGCGATCATGCGCAAACCGTTCATTTTGTTGATAGGTCACAGCATGCGCTCAGTCTCTAAAGTTTCTACAGGGCTGACACTCTACAAAAAATCAATAGTTGTCATATGTTCGCAAGAAATCAAATTAGACCCTGCGATCATGCGATAGCCATCGATCTTACCATTTAATTCAAACATTAAAAAAAAAATGAACCGTCATCTCAAAACTATAAAGGTACTTGGTACAATGTTGGATTTACTAGTTACTCACATACAAATCCGATGATTGAAAACCTTGCATTTAATATAAATACTTGACTTTCTATACGATTCGCAAGACTAAAAATTAACAAAATCTTTCTTAAATTTTTCACATATATGCATTAAATGTTCTGACTATTCTCATCTAATTTGATATATAATATCAATCTCCTCTAATGTGAAATCTACCACACTTAATTTCTATGAAATATCATATACTGATTAATAAAGTAACTTAATTATAAGATATTAAATTAACTACAACTTTCCAATTTTTTTTTAATTTAAATATAGATATATAATTATGTTTTCCAACAATCATTCAAATGTTACATCATTGTTCAACTTTCTATTATAACAAATATTATAGAAAATTATTTTACTTCACATATCGGATTTAAATGTTAATGACATCAAAATCCGTTATTAAATAGTGTCGCATTTAGTAATTAGTACCTTCGAAACTTGCTTTCATTTACCCTACGTTGCAATTCTATGTTCTATTTGACCGTTACTTTTCACAAAGTCACTTAAGTTTCTAATTTGTAATTCCTAACATTTCTTTTTACCTAGGCCCCTTTTCATTTTCATAAGTCTGAAGCACATAGATATTATTAAATTTTCCTAAGTCCTTAATACTTCACTCCCTAATGTTTTAGCATCACATGTAAGCTTTGAATCTTATCATCATCCAACAGTTGTCGCAAGACCACAAAGAATCTTGGTAGCCATTGCGATCATGCGCCAGTCATTGATCTTGTTGCCAAGTCACTGCATGCGCTCAATCCCTAAGCTTTTTGCACGACTAACACTCTACACAAAATCAACGGTTCTTGTGTGTTCGCAATAAATCTATTTAGAACTTGTGATCATGCGCTAGCCATTGATCTTACTATTTAATTTGAAGATTTAAAAAATAAAAATGAACTGTCATCTAAAAACTATAAAAGTAGTCAGTACAATGTCAGATTTAGTAGTTACTGGCATACAAATCTGATGATCGAAAACCTTGCATACAAATACTTGACTTTCTACAACTTTATATTATTGCCAATATTATAGTACAATGCTTTTATTTGACATATCGAATTTACAATTTAATTACCTCAAAATCCTTAATGAAATAGTATCGGATTTAGTAATTACTACATTCGAAACCTGCTTTCATTTATTAGTGAAGAAGGCAAACACCTTAAAGGAAAAGTTGGAATTAGCAAATAATTACATATAAATCCGATGACTAACATATAAATCCGCTTTGCTGATTAACAGACTCATTGGAGTCATTTAATATCTCCTTCAATAATAAATCTTCCAGTGACAATGAAATACATTATAGCCGCTAAGTCTCAACAAACAGTACATTAAAATGTTTAGAAAATTGCAGCAATTTAAAGAATACTCCGAAGTCGCTATATTATAAAAAAATGCTTTTACTTGACATATCGGATTTAGATGTTAATGACCTCAAAATCCGTTATTAAATAAAATCTGATTTAGTAATTAATACCTTCGAAAATAGAATTCAACATCAAATTTCAACCCAAACATCAAATGTTGAATGCTAAAAAAAAGTTACAATCATATTTTAATTACAACAAAATAACTTATGATATCAATACAAAATAAGCATCAAATTTCATTTCTTACTCCTATGAAGAAATGAATACAATCGTATCTAGAAAAAGAAGGAAACAAAATAAAACATACAAAAATTTAAACAACATAACATATATTCGGTGTAAAAATTGCATACCGAGTTGCAATTACTAGTAATTATTATATTATAATTAGTTCCACTTGGATGAGTGGCATACTTTGGTGAAGCGACACCACAAAGGTATAACTAAATATTAATCTTCCTTTCTTGATCAATAATAGAGATACACACAATCTGCATCTTAGAGAAGAAGTAGTGCTTGGTGGAGACAATAAGATTTTATTGTTTATGGTTGGAAGGGAAATAATGGAGTTATTTCTCATGGTTCATCAAGCATACTAAAATAAAAAACTTGTCTATATTGACCCAAATGGTGTCTAAACCTTCTAAAATCTCTTTCTTGAAAATTTTGAAACATAATTATCTAGCTATATCTTTTTTATCCTCAATATGAAGATCTTTCACTTAAAACATAGTTGGAACATCAAGGTTAACCTTGTAGACATCATTTGAGGAGACAAAATCCTCACGTATAATGTGATTCATAGCCCGGATTAGAAAACTATGAGTGCAATCCAAAATTAACATCAGTCCCTCTTTCTTGACATTTCTTAAGAATGCCCATTTTCCTATTTTCACCTCTCAGATGAATTGGTGTGTCCATTGCCTCACACTACTATGACTATCATTACTTCTCAAAGCCACTACCTATATCCAATGTTGTTACAAAACTCTTGTATTTCTACTTAGAGAATTGAGAAGGTAATGTGATTAACTAGAAACTTCTATAAAGGGTTCAATGCTAGACCTTAGTGATATATTTTGTCATGCCAAGTGTTGTGTTCTAACCTAATTACCCTTCTCTTTAAAAGGTTTATTCACTACTTTGTTGTAGTTTTAATCATTTAGTAGTATATAAAATTCAAGTATTTTTATGAGATGATTGTGATTTAATGATTCCATATGTATAATATCCTTCTTCTTGTATCTTTTTTAATACTCCAGGCTATGTAATGATTATGTGATTGTGTCATTACTTTTAATTTCTCATATTCTTCTTATTCAGTCATCTACTTTCTTACTGTATATTTTAATAAGGAATTAGTGTCATTTGGTGATAAAATTTCTTAATAATTATGCTCTACATCTATTTTTGCTTCAGCTAATATTTACAAGTTAACATCTAATGCAACTATTGGACAAATGTAATCTTTATGTCCATGCTATTGAGGTATTATCATATTTAAGAGACTTATCTTATAAAATTTATCCAACTCGTAATAGTCTCCTTTGTAATACCATATGCAAATTCAATTACTAAATTATCAGCTTCCTTGTTTCCTTCTCTAGAAATGTGATTTATTGTGATTTATTGTCATGTGATTTCTGTTACTATTCCTCTATTTAAACCTTAATATTATCATGTTCATTATTTAAATCACCATTACCATCCATTACATAACCATTAAAAAAAAAAAAGAATGCTCCAACGTAATTAATTACAAAGCGTGTGTTCTCGACATAACTATTATTTACCTCATCATTAACCCTAAATAGTCATCATTTAAATGAGAGTGGAATGTTCATACAACTTGTAAACCATAATTATATAAATTTTGTAGGATAAACTAAATTGTCCTCCACCCCCCCCCCCAAAAAAAAATATATCAAATTAAGGAATTTCTTTTACACCAAACAACAAGATTTCTCCTCCTTCGGGTATACAATGTTCAAGTGGTTGATAATCATGTTTATCTTTTGGTATGACAACTAGTTGTGTCACTTTTCCTCTGATTGACCATCACTATATAGGTTTGTGTTTTGGTTATTGTAACAAATCTTTTCCACTATATTATTTTCTCTTGTACTCGTCCCTGTTGGAGACAACTATTTTGTAAGCTGGTTGTTTCTATCCAAAACATTTTGATATCAATATAAAATTAGTCCCTCAATCATTGTATGTGTTTGTGTGTGCAAGTGTGGGCTCGCGTGCACGCACATGTGTGTGTGTGTGTGTGTGTGTGTGAGAGAGAGAGAGAGAGAGAGTCCATAAACTTTTACAAATTAAGAAGCATACAACATTCAGTCCAAACAATAGAGACCATTCCTAATTGTAAAAATGAAAATGAAAAAGGGTCTTTTTATAGTCACAATAATAGGTTATCAGTTTTTTGGTCTACACATTGCATATAGTAATATGAAATTAACCCGAACTTCATATAAAGACATTCAATTGTACTACAAATGAGACATACATTGTCTATTCCATATTGTACCTCCTACCAGATTTAAACTTTGAATATTTTTTTTCCAATATTTTTTTTCCAAGAATAAAGATTCTCCACTATTAAACTAAATCATCAGCAAGTGAACTTTGCATTGGTATTAGAGGAACGGAACGACTAACCAATCCATGGCAGCACATAGAAAAAGAAAAATGTTTGCGAATTTTGAAGAATTTTAGGCATTCAAAAATGGAGAAGCGGGTAGTCTTTCACGCTGATCAATGACAATGATGATCCAATGGTGTAGAAAAAGACGTTACATTATTCCCGAGGACGCAGACACTATGGGGTGATGACACAGTTCTCCCGGAGAGTATGGAGAACTTAAAATTCACCCTGTCCCCTCGTTAGCATCAAAGATCACACCGCAGAAAAGGAAAAATCTTTTTTTGTTTTCCTGCAGTTCGACAAACAGGACACAATATATCTAGGGCAAGGAAATAAATATGCATATAAACCAATATCTTCACTGAGAATCAAGCTCTGATCGAAGGTACTGAAGAATATTGAGGAGATGAAGTGAATGTCCTATCAAGGAATATGTCAAAGAGGATATAAAACTCCGGACGATCCAAATGTCGCCTCCTTACAGTGTGTAATTTATAAATAGGTTATAGGGGCCAACTAGTGTTGTTCCCCGACAGAGAAATCCATCTTTTTCACGTCCTGCATGAGCACTGTGAGGTAACAAGGAAATAACAAAGAAATTTCATATTTATTCTGCTGACAACTATACAACCAAAAGGCATTCAAACATTAGGAATATTGTAGCCGATATTTTTGCCAAGTACGAAAGATTGCACGCGAGAATCAAGAAAGTATCTCTTAGATTGCAAGTTCTCACACAAGAAAAGAAGCGATCTTTGTCCAGTGTATGCTGCGAGTGCGCGAAGTCTTAAGAGGAAGCCATCTACTTGAGGATTCATCTTTTGCACAAATTAATAGAAATACAATTCGATAATAGCAAAGATATCTCTAAGAGAGACACAAAATCAAAATAAGAAAACAGTAGTTCAATATTCTAAATAAAATACTTTTAATAAATAATGTCAAAAGAAGAGTAAAAAAAAGAAAAAATTAAATGTGAATTGTTGCATCCAAAGAAACTAATTTTAAGACAACATTTTTGAAAGATTACAAAATTCATAAAGACTATATAGGAGTCTCTCTTTTTTTGATTGATAATACGATGAATCAGAAGAGATAGGGAGTAAGAGTGATGTTGAAGTTACCTGTTATGCTTGCCTACTAAATCTTTTCTACAAGTGCCTACATACTAGCATTTTGAATGTTAAGCTGTTATCTTATTTGGAATTTACTCTATTCTCTTTCATTTATCCTTTACTTAATATAAGTATAATTCCTCTCTTACTTTGTATCAATTTAGCTTTTTGTTGAGAAGTGAGAGGGACAATCATAATGGAAATGGTGATTTCTATTCTCCTTATGCCTCCTATCTCATCTTTGCTATCATTTATGTCTCTATTTAGTATGGTGCCTCTAATCATAAAAAAAAAGCATCTAATGTAATACAATGATATCCATATTCTCCTCATTATCCTTTGTTAATTTTTTTTAATATGTTATATAAAACCATACTTTTCATCCTTATTTTTATTCCGAATTTGACAACCAAGCACCCGTCTTGACCATATTTCTAGCTAATTGGTATATGTTGAAACTTCTATTTTGGTTACTCTTCCTATGTTTAAACCTTAATCTTATCATGTTAATTTTTATTGTCCTTTGATATTATTTCTTCTTTTTGTATATATTTCCCTACATGTTAATTTAAACCAACCTTCCTTCCTTTACCTAATCTCCTTAGTCTTCTTGATTGCCTCAATTAATTCTAATCTGGGTTCATTTAGATACATATAGATCATAATTAAGAGATAGATAAGAGTAGTTTCATTAAGAAATTAAGAATTCTCTGATAACTTAGCCAGACAATACATAAAATAATATTATTTTATATTAAAATAGTCTGAGATCCTTACATTTTCTTCATACACGCTATTAATAGAAAGGAATATTTTCCAAAATCTCTATTATAAAATAACCTCTAAACTTCTATCTTCACAAAAGAAGAATTTTTGTACATGATGCTTTCTACCAAATGAAGGCAACTAAATCAATCAATTAGTGATATGTTGATCACAAAACAAAGAAATATGCAAAAGCCCCAAATTGCCTTAAGAAAAGAGAGGCAGGGAATCCATTATATAGAAAACCCAAAGGGAAGTGATATTATGGGATTCAACCATATTCACCAATAATACAACTACAATCATAAAGAGCTGCAACTATCAACTACAAACATAAATACATACAACCATATAATAAATATCAGACTATGGAGTCAATAAGGACTGCATAGGTAGGCGCCAAATGGGCATTATTGCTGTCATTCTCCCCCATAATGACCATTGGGAAGAACATGAAGTAGATCCCTGAGCTTCTGGAACCTTTTACGAGCTAGAGCCTTTGTGAAGATATGTGCAATCTGATCTTCTATACTGCAGTACACAATTTTGATCAAACCTTGTTGAACCAATTCCCTGATATAATGATGTTGTATCTCAATGTGTTTGGTTCTACTATGACATATTGGATTCTTTGTCATTTGTATAGCACTCTTGTTGTCACAATTCAACAAGGTAGGCTCATCTTGAATTTAGTGTAAGTCTTCTAGTAGTCTTCTCAACCATACAGTTTGACAAGATACCGATGTTGTAGCTTTGTATTCTACCTCTGTTGTAGAAACAGATATTGTTGCTTGTTTCTTGGACTTCCAAGAGAATACTGTAGAACCAAGGCTAAAAGTGTAACCAGAAGTAGACTTCTGATCATCAGCAGACCCTATCTAATCTAAATCTATATAGCCAACCAATCTGCTATCCTCTTAGTGCTAAAATTTGAAACCATAGCTCAATGTCCCTTTAACATATATGAGAATCCTTTTAGCTGCATTCCAATGTGTTTCCTTAGGCTCTGACATGAACCTAGAGACCAAAATCACTGTAAATGTGATATCTAGATGAGTAGTAGTTAGGTAGATCAAGCTTCCAATCAAATTTCTATATAGAGTAGGATTTATTGGATCCGACACATCTAAAGTAGACAATTTAAGTCCAACTTCAATAGGTGTTGAACCTGGTTTGCAACTCTGCATCTCAAATTTTTGTAGGATATCTGAGGCATATTTTTTCTAAGACATAAATATTTCATCTTTATTTTGCCATACTTCTATACCAAGAAAGTAGTGCATTTGTCCTTGACGCAAGGCAGGGAGCAAGAGGGGCCAAAGGATGGCACACCCTAATGATCCAAGCCTGCAACACACATGTGGAAGCAACAAACAACAAGAGTGAGAGAGAGAGAATGCTAGATCCTTTCATATATTATCATCAATTTGAATCATACATGTCGGGCTGTAAGGCCTTCCCGGTTAGGGCCTGATATTAGTATGAATTATAGAAGTCCTTAAACATGCGAGGATCTACTACTAATCTCCAATATAATGTCTACTAACTTCTATCTAAACTGACTCCTAAACTACAACCAAACATCTACATTTATACAAGAAGCGACCAAGATGAGTCAGCCTTCACATCCATAATTAACATAAGTAATGGTCAAATAAGGGACCAAACACTTCCCAATGATGGATTCCAACATTAATTCCATGATCCAATATAAATGCACAAGTCGGTCACAATAGGAAACAAAACTAGACCCATTGGTAAGCAAGATAACTGAGCAGCAAACAGGCAATGTCAAGCACTAGTGAAATAACTGACCGCCCAGGAGAGAACCGACCACACTCAATAACCAAAGGAAACTGACCAAATACCAAGCAACTTGATCAAAGCAGGAACCAAGCAACACAAATAAAAACTCCAAATTATTTTTAGTGACACAGGATTGCCAAGGACCCGAGACACTCCTGCATCAGACACCTGGGGTTATTTTGAAATGATTCTCTGAATCGTTTGGTAGGTCTAGTCCAAGCTGCATCCAACTCAGATTGTGAAATCCAAGAACTATCTTCCATCGATCTATTCTTTCACTTAACCAGATATTCCATGTATTATTTTTCTCTTGTGCTTTTTCCAACTCTTTCCTTCAAAATCTCATCAACTTCATCATTCTGCTTCTTAGGATATTCTGTCAGTACTGTTACTTCTTCATCAGGTTCATGATACTCATACAGATCAACAATGTTGAAAATCAGTGATATGTCCATCTCATCAAGTAACTCAATTTCATATGAATTTCCACTGTCAAGTTTCCTAATAATCTTGCAAGATCCAAACTTCTTCATCTTCAGTTTTCCATATGTTCCAACAGGAAATTGGCCTTTCTTCAAATGAACCATCACTTCTTCACCAACATCAAAATTTTAATGTCTTCTTGATCTATCAGCTCTATCTTTGTATTTTTGATTACTGTCTTCCAGCTTTAGCTTCACATCTTCATGCAATGTCTTCATGTACTCAGCAAACTTTACTCCTTCAACACTTCTCTTATTCTCATTAGCAATGTCTCTCAAATCAGATATTCCTCTCGGTTGTGTGTCATTCATAATGTCAATGTTGTCCTTCCAATACTCCTATTCATTGACTTATTATATGCAAACTCTGCTTGTGCCAACATATAATCCCAATTACTTGGTGTGTCTCCAACTAAACATCTCAAAAGATTTCCCAAACTTCTATTCACAACCTTAGTCTGTTCATCGGTTTGTGGGTGAAATGTAGAACTATATTACAATTCAATGCCAAATTTCTTCCAAAGTGTTTTCCAAAAATAACCAACAAATTTACTGTCTCAGTCAAAGATAATACTCCTTGGTAATCCATCCAATCTGACAATTTCCTTAAAGAAAAGATCTACTACATGTACTGCATCTGATGTCTTTCTATAAGGTATAAAATGTGCCATCTTAGAAAATCTATCCACAGCAAAAAATATTGAATCATTACCTCTTATTGTCTTTGGTAAGCCAAGAACAAAGTCCATACTGATATCAATCCAAGGTTTCTCAAGAATAGCAATCAGTGTATACAATCCAGTATTCTGACTTACTCCTTTTGCAACTTGACAAATTCCACAACTTTCCACAAATTTCTGAACATCTTTATACAACTAAGGCCAATAGTACTTCTCCTTAAGCAAATTCCATGTTTTATCAATACCAAAATGTCCAACCAAACCACTACTATGTTTCTCTTTTATCAAATTAGTTCTCATTACTCCTCTCGGTATACACAACTGAATTTCTTTAAACAACATACCTTCCTGAATGAAATATTCATCCCATTTAGTGTCTTGTTGATCTTGAATAGGTGCTCTGCACTTTCTCCATGGCTCAGAAAAATTAGGGTCATTTTCATACAAACCTCTCATCTCATCAAAACCAAGAACTTCAATTTTCATCTCAGTCATCAAAGATCTTCTTCTCCTCAATGCATCAACAACTTGGTTATGACTCAACTCTTATACTTTATCACAAACATATAACTCTGCAAATACTCAACCCATTTCATATGTCTCTGATTCAACTTATTCTGACTACCCAAATATTGTAAAGGCTTATGATCAGTATACAACACAAATTCACTTGGTATTAAAAAATTTCTCCATTTCCTCAGTGCTTGAACAATAGCATAGAATTCTTGATCATACACAAAATATTTCCTTCTAGCATCATTCAACTTTTCACTAAAGGAAGCAAAAGGTTTACCTTCTTGACTCAACATGTTAGGAATAAGGTGTCTCAACCTTGGATAATTTCTATTCTTATTATTTGTTTTGTAAATGTATTTTTTGCAAATAATGTAATTAAGTGTGAGTGTACATATCTAGTTGGCATGTTGATGTGTCACTCCACTTGATGTGTCGGCATTTTGTGCGTAAGGAGATCATGGCTGAAACGGTCATGATGAATTCCTATGACGCGTAAGAACTATTTAAAGAATGTGCTATGACAGGTGTAAGAGCATCTTATGACTTGGGCCTATTTGGGCACCCAAGAAGAAGTGGTTGGTGTGTGTAAGAGAATATGCAAAAAATATGTTGGTATGACAAATTCTCTTACACTTCTCTTGTGACCGTTATTTTTGGCAGATTCTATGGCAAGCTGTCATAGTCTATTTTAGAAATGGATGCCTATTCTTGGGATTGCATGTAACAACTGTGTACATGTGGCTTTGTGCATGGGTCTTGGTGGTTGTGCCTATAGACTATTGATTTTGAACCTGTTACCTATCTTGAAAGGCTGAAACATTCAAACATTAGACTAATCTAACATGTTCATGAACTAAAAAATAGCATAAGACATGAAAACAAAACCAAAGCCACCTCAAGATTGTTGCTAAAAACAAGTGCTATAGAGAAAATATTTGATTTGCTTCAATTAGAGGGATGTGGGTGTGCTCTCAAATGCATGGAGAGGGATTTATGGTGATGCATAAATGATGAGAAAAGCTTGAAATATGAACTAAGATTAATCCATTAAGCTATTCTAAGATGTGTTAGAAAACATGAAAAACATGAAGAAATCTAACAATTAAGATGTATGCTAAGATGATCTAGCTAAAAATGCTCATGATAACAATGCAATAAATGATAAAAACTAAGCTAATAATTTGCTCTTGGAAGGAGAGGTATTTATAAGATTTCCTAAGGGCTTGGGTTAGGAGGATAGGTTAGAGTTTGGGGTAAGGTTAGGGGTTGAGTCAAGGGGATAAGGATGAAGACTTTCTAGAAGAGTCTAGGCTTTGGATGAGGATGAAGACTTTCTAGAAGAGTCTAGGCTTTCTAAGGATAAATATGGAATTTAGGAGATAAATAAAGATTTATTTATCTCAAAATCTTTAATGAGTTTGAGGCTCATTAGGGGAAGGGTTATCTCCTTGTGACAAGTGTCATAAGGGGATTGGGTTGAAAGATGGGAGGAATGTGCACAATTTGGGAAATGTGCCTAAGGTCAAAGGGTGTAAAAAAGGGGTGAGGGGCTTCTTAAATGCACCATAAATGCATGTAAGAGGGATAAGGAGGCCTAAAATGCCTTCAATGCATGTAAGAGAAGCCTCTAGAAGTTTGTTGACTTTGGGTCAAGCTTAGGAGTTGGCTAACCTTGTTTAGTGAATGTGACAAGGTTAGGGGGAGGATTAGGATTAGGATGGGTGAAGAGGTTGGGTCGAGAAGTTTCTAGAAGAGTCTAGAGTTTTCCTTGGTTTAGGGAGAATGAATAAATGTTTATTCATTCCAAAGGCTTTTGGTTTTGGGAATATTTATTAAAATATATTTAATAAATATGAAAATTAAATATTTAATCTTAATTAAATATTTTGAGTTGAGATTAGGGTTAGAAAGGATGGGATTAGCCTTTAATCAAAATTAAAGAAGGATTAGAAGATTTTGGAAGAGGTTTGTGGTCTTAAGGAAATTGGCCAAGTTTTGGTCAAAAAATAAATAAATTATTTATTTTGGGATTTTTGATGAATTTATTAATTAAATAATTAATAAATAAGGAGAATAATGTTTAAATAAGATTTAAATATTTTTTGGAGGGATTTCTTAATTAAATATTTTTAATTAAGATAAAGGGATTTAATGACATAAAAATAAATTAATTAATTAAATAAATAATTAATTAACAAATGATGATGTCATCAGAAATTTTTCAAAAAATAAAAATACTTTATTTTCTAAAGGATTTTTAGGTGTCTACATTTTGCCCCTCTTTGATGCGATGCCACAAGTGGCATGGCTTCAAAGACAAGAAAATAAGATGCCCAAGGCTAGAATTTAGAGGAATAAGGGATTGTGCCCCCTCGAGAAAATAACACAAGGAATAAACATTGTGGAATTTTCTCGAAAGGAAACAGAGAAGGAACGACTGAGGAAGCAGAGGAGATAAATTACCAAGCTTCCAAGAGAAAAGATGGGTGAATGCAAGATGAGATGGAATGCAAAATGCAGGATGCAGCTATATGAGGATGCAAGATTAATCTATATGATGCAAGATGCAAGGGATTTGGGGAAGCTCGATGCTTTAGATCTTTGAGAGAGCACAACTTAGTTTAATATAGCAATGCTAGAGACCTGCCAAGGATACTGGGATCACCAGGCCTTGTCACCAGTTTTGCATAGGACTGATGCTAAAAAGACACGTAGGGTTGCCCCAGCATCACGCATGAACCCAAGAGGAAGCATGGTGGAAACGATGCTGAAGAAACCACAAACACACAACTGACTCACAGGCAGAAGTAAAAGATCAAAAGACCTTGCCCTATATTATCCTCATTCACAGTGCACCATGATATAAAGGATCGTGGCGACTTTGAGTAGAGAACAACAAGAAGCTGTAAAAGATTAACAAGACCCAAAGGACAAAATCCAAGGCCAAAATGATAACTCCAAAAGTCAACCTTTGCCAAGGAGAGAGATTTGATTTGATTGATGGTGGGAAGATTGGTTTGAACGTGTGGAAGGATACATCAACACGGACCTAGTGTGCTTGGTGGAAGATTAAGTCAGACAGGGAGGATACAACTGAGGGGACCCGTGATTAGGCTTAGGTCAGACAAAATAGAAGCATACATCTATGTGGACCCGATGCTGATGGGGAGAATGTTGTGTTGCTGATTGGCAAATGATGAAGTTCAAAGATGGTCATGATGATCAAGGATAGTCGACAATTGATGTTGCTAAAGTGTGAGGTTGGGTAGGACAAGATTTTTTATCAGATACTGCTGCAGGACTAACAAGGATATGTACAACAAGACAACGACAAGGGATGTCAGACACAAAGGATGGGTCCTAAAGACACATATGTACAAATGAGTTTAGGTGGAGACACGGCTGACGCTATGGTACAAGACTCAGGATTAGGATGTACAAAGAACCTGGGGATGAAGCTGAAGCTCCAAAGATATGCAGGATGATGCCCTAGTTGGGCTGGAAAGCCAAGACAAACTGACGAAAGATGTGTCCTGAAATGACATAGATTTGGGAAGGACATATCCCAACAATGATGATTGGATTGAGATCAAGGCTTGCTACAAGACTAAGGATTTGGATTGGATGGATTGGCTTGATCTTGGATGTTGGATAGCTAGAGGATGTGGAGAGGATTGGAAGATTGCTAGAATACTGCTATGAATGGTTGGATATGGATGAATGGCATTGGATTGCATGAAAGGTAGCCTATAGCTAGATACCAATGATAAGGGAAGATACTAGGTGATGGAAAGATGGAAGAAATGCTTAGGATGAGGATGATGGAACTACTAGGAGATTTGGATGGAGGAAGATTTGGATTTGGATGGAGGAACTGCTTAGGAGACTTGGATGACAGATTTACTTGAGGATTGGATAGAGGAATGCTTGGGGAGATTGGATGGTAGATTTTCTTGAGGATTGAAAGATGGATGCTGGAGGAACTGCTGAGGAATCTGGATAGAGGAATGCTCAAGGATTGGATGGTGGATTTGCTTAAGGATTTGGGAGATGGAAGATTTTGGATAAAAGATAGTCTCCAAGGAATATGTCACCAAGGAATAAGATGCCCCCTTCTTAGGATAGTTCATTTATTCAGAGGCAGTAGGATGGGGTATGATTGGATGGAAGATATGCTGACAAGAGGATGAGGAAAGTAGATGGAAGATAGGATGAATGGATTGGATAGAGGATATGTAGCTGAAAGGTGTGATGGATGCCAAGAAGGTGCCCAAAAGCATGTATACCTGGTAGTCTTTGTTTTGTCATCAAGATCCAAAAAGGAGGATGAAGGAAGCGAGAGACAAATGGGATGGAGGAGATGTTGGATAAGAGGTGATAGAAGGGAATGGCCCCCAACTACAGAAAGGAATTGGGGGGGGAGCCTACGCATGATGCCTGTTTGCCAGGTTTTCACCATGGTACTTGTCCAAGGCACTTGAATTGCCAAGTTTTCACCATAGGATGAATGTTTTTTTCTTTTTCTTTTCTTTTTTTACTTTTCTCTTGATTTTTCAAATTTTTATGGATTTTCTAATTTTTTGTTGACTAGATGCTAACCTTCTGATATTTCTGATGTGTTGCTATATTTCTTCACTGATCTTCTGATTTGTTGCTGCCTTTTCAATTTCTCAGGATGTTGGTACAACTTTATTGGGATGGAGGGATTATACAAAGGCATGGATAAGATGGGGTAGATGGGAGATATGGTGGTAGAAAGTTTTTGGATGGAAAGATGGAAAGTGATCATGATAGGGGGATGTTTTCAGGATCAACATTGGCACATGTTGCAGGGGAGATGGATGAAGCGGATAGGACGTGGAAGATAGAGGTGGATGTGATGGAGGATTTACGCTAGGAGATTTTGAATCTTTGGGACCCAAAATAGATTTAGGAGATGGAGGAGAAGACTGAGTAGCTGGGGGATTAGCAACTTTGGATGCCATTGTAGATGTTTCTTTTAGATGCATTACATCTTTTTGCTTTGGGATCCACATCATTTTTGCTTTAGCTTTGGTGGGCCTTTGTGGCCATTGGGATGCATTGGATTGCTTGAGTGGATTTTCCTTTGGTTGACCATGTTGTTTAGGCTGGACATGGCAATCTTTGAATTTTTGTGGATAGATCCCTTTGTGCCTATTTCATATGGCATCCAAATTTCAAGGAGCATTGGAATGAATATGAGGAGATGTGCAGGATGGTGAAAATATGGATGGAGAGATGGAAGGAGATTGGTAGATAGGATTTGTGGGCATGTGCCTTTGTTGATCTTAACTAGGGATGCTTGGATTTTGGATGAAAGACTGAGTAGGATAAGATGGGGGATGATATTTTGGGATGTAAGGTCCCAAAATGGATTTGGTATGTAGAGGATATGTCTTGGAAGATTTCGGGACATAGGGACCAAAAATGGATTTGGAGGATGAAGGAGGAATGTGATAGGTTGTCTTTGGTTGTAACGATGGAGGAGGAGGAATGGTATTGTATTCTTTGGGAGATGTGATGGTGGGTTTGGAAGGATTCTTGAATTTAGCTTTAGTTGTACCAACCTTTTTGGAGGAAGTGTCTTCTTCTGATGTGTGACCAATGCCACATAACTTTGGATGTTTCTTGTCTTGGATAGGCTCCAGATTTCCTTGTTCATGGATGCCTAGGCCTTTGCCTTGATAATTCCATTTTTTGAGCATTTTATCCAAACAAGGATATTTTATTTTTGACTTGGGGAATATGATAAACATCCAATTTATGGTTCCCTGATGGAAGACATGGAACTTATTGCTTCTGCTTCAAGTGGGTTACCTCTGACAAATGTAAGTGATCCAAGAGGATAGAATGGTGGCAGTGGGATAGTTTGGTTTGGAAGATCCTCAAGAGGAGAGGATAGGATGGTGGGATTTTGACTGGGATTGGGGGATGGTAATAGATCTTCAGTTGGAGAAACTGGGATGATAGGATCTTGGATTGGAGGAATTGGGATTGTAGGATTTTGGATTGGGGGTGATGGAAGCAATAGAACATGTGATGGGGGAAGTGAAGGGATTGGATCTTGATTTTTTTCTGTGAGTATTTCAACATGCTTTTGGACAAGATCTTGACATGGTAGGATTTGTGTGGATAGAATGCTGGGGGATGCATGGATGGAATCTTTAGATGGGGTGGATGGAAGGATGCGATATTCTGTGGCTGTGATGTCTGGAAGAAGGAAGAACTCTTCAAATGGTATGGATGAAAGGATGGAAGATTCTATAGCTGTGATGGTAGGAAGAGGGGTGAATTCATGAGACTCATCAGATATGCTTTGGATAATGCTAGGAGGAGGTGATGTTGGCGGGGATGGGATGGAGACCTCAGATGGAAGGGACTCAATGATGCTAGGAGATGGAAGAGGATCAATGAGTGGGATGTATGGAAGATAGATAATAGATGGGAGTGATGGATGGGCCTCATCAATTATGGTTTCACGTAAAGGTTTGAGATGGCTTGGCTCTTCAACTTTAGGAGTGGGATTTGTTTTTGGCTTCCTTGTGAAACTCCTTGGAGACTTTTGTGGTGAAGAAGGATTGGAATGTGGAGGAGATGGAGAGCTAGGATATTCCTCATATGAAGATGGGGTGGAAGATTGTGAACTTTCTTGAGGGGATGATGGTGTTGAAGAGGTAGAGGTGATGGATCGAGGTATGGGATTAGAAGCAGTTTGAAGGATGTACTTTGCTTGTGGGAGGGGATTTTTGGAAATGTGGTTTGGAATAGAAGATGGTGGATTGAGATAGGATGGAGGATTGGGGAAAAGGATTGGAAGACTTGGTGTTTTCTTTTGAAAGGGTTTTGGAGGATAAGTGGATGGAGGTTTTAGATAAGGGAAGTAGCGTGAAGTGTTTTGAGGGAATGGTGGTGATTGGGATATGACTATAGCAGGAGATGGAGGTATGAAGGATGCATATGGAGGATGTGTAGGTTTAAGATAGGGATAAGGTGTGGATGGATAAGATAATGGATTTGCCTTGGCAAGGACATGAAAGGGAGTGCTAGTGGATAAGCGTGAAGGCATGATAGGATATTTTGGAGGAATGATTGGATGCTGGGGGATGTTTGGAGCAAACTTGCTAAGATTTTCAAAATATGCATCATGATCTACAAGGCTTTCGTCATCTTTGGGATAGGATGGATTGAGGGGAGAGACATAATAACCAAACTCATCATAATAGTTTTGAGACATGCTGACTTGTGGATGAGTTGGATATGAATGAAGGATGAAGATGGATTGGAAGACTAAGACTCAGATTGGAATGACTGACAGGATCATACTAGGATTGGATTTGGCTTAAGATTGGAAGAAGACTGACTCTAGAGGAAGACAGACAAGGGGATGGGGGATGACCAAGATGACTTTGCTAACCTAGGATAGGAGGAAAGGATGACAAGACTAGACTGAATATGACTGGAAGACCATGATTTGAGATTCTAAAAGCATTGGACATTTTCTAGATTTTGGTAGGATTTGGACTGACATGGCTATTTTGAGTATCTTTGAACCAAATTGTAGATTAGTTTGATGTTTTCCAATGGCAAAGGATAGATTTCAAAAAATATTTTTGGAAAAGCAATCTCCACAACGGACAAAGCAACCTTGTGGGATACAAACAGGATAACTGACTCTGATAAAGCTTTGAAAAGTGTATGTTTCAACAATGTTTTCATGAAGTTTTGACTATCAAGCACTTCAAACAGATCTACCTAAGGAAGGTGAGTATCAAAATCGCTTGCCCACAGCTTGGTACCCCCTAAAAGGGAATACAAATGGTGAGTAATCTTGAGGTGATCCGGTAAACCCCTTGGAATCGGTCCTTGCACAAGGATTTTGATACTTTCGGATGTAGATAGGGTAGCCTCTATTTTATCAGGTTTTTAGTAGTTTCGTGGAGTCTCCATACCCGGTTATGCTGACCGCCTGTTACTCACTTAAGAGCCTAGCCAACAACACTAGGGGAGGAATATTTACCTTTCCCCAGACATTTGTATTTGGCACAAAATGCTAGTGGATTAGGAGATATAAGTGAGTACTTTTTGCCTTCACTTTATTTATATACCGGCCGGGGGGGATACCGGTTTGAGGTCATTCTCCGAGGAGGAAGCACTTTTCTCCTTGGACAAGCCTCGCTAAAAGTAGAACAAGTGAACTTGTCCGAGTTCAAATGTTCTACGTTGCTTACTTTAACAAGGATTATACAAAAAATGTAAAGCTCCTAGATGTACATCAAGCAAGTTGTTCTTTTTTTTTCAAATTGATTAAGTGATTGATTAAGTGATGTTTGAAAAAAAACCTTTGAAATTGAAGACACAAGTGCTTAAGGTTTGATTTGTTCTTTCTCCAAAAGATAAATGATTTGAGCGATTGCAAGTTCTTTCCTTTGAGCATTCAAGATTGAGTGAGCGTGTTGATTTAGAACTTTGAAAGTACTTTGTTTTAACCTTAGATCATTCAAGATTGAGTTTGTTTGAACTAAAATACAACAAGGAAGGAATAGGGATGCTTTTCTTTCCAATTTAGATCATTCAAGATTGTGTTTGATTTTCAAAATGAAAATGACACTTTAGGACCTAAGTTCATTCCTTTAGTTTCATTCAAGATTTTGTTTTGACTTTTTTTTTTAGACCCCAAGGCAAAGTTCCTAGATTTAATTTGATGCATGAATTGGAAAAACATTCAAGACTTTGCCACAAAAAGATGTTAGAATTTCTAGGACTGATTTTCAGAACCCATTTTAGATTTTAAGATGCAAATTTGAGATTCTTTCTAAGTACCCAAAGCTTTCAAGTGTTCCTAATTTTTGCATGAATGCATCTAAAACCTTGATGTTGCAAGGATGCAAATGCTTTGATTAATTTTTCTTGTTTATTAGAACAAATTTTGAAAATTTTAGTCCTTAATGCATTCAACAATGATTTGAGGATTCATTTTAAGCACTAAACAAGGTGTGTATGATTTTGCTTCCTTAAACATTTTTTTTTTTAGAAAAATTTTCCATGATCCTGCAAGAAGAAGAAGAAGTAGTAGATAGAATAGAAGAAGAATATAGACAAGAAGAGGAAGAAGAATTCAAAGTGCTTCATCCACCTATAAGCTTGAAAAATCAGAATGTTTGCAAAGAACCCGTGAAGTGGGTCCCACCGGGCGTGCCAGAATGTAGACTATTGATTTTGAACCTGTTACCTATCTTGAAAGGCTGAAACATTCAAACATTAGACTAATCTAACATGTTCATGAACTAAAAAATAGCATAAGACATGAAAACAAAACCAAAGCCACCTCAAGATTGTTGCTAAAAACAAGTGCTATAGAGCAAATGTTTGATTTGCTTCAATTAGAGGGATGTGGGTGTGCTCTCAAATGCATGGAGAGGGATTTATGGTGATGCATAAATGATGAGAAAAGCTTGAAATATGAACTAAGATTAATCCATTAAGCTATTCTAAGATGTGTTAGAAAACATGAAAAACATGAAGAAATCTAACAATTAAGATGTATGCTAAGATGATCTAGCTAAAAATGCTCATGATAACAATGCAATAAATGATAAAAACTAAGCTAATAATTTTCTCTTGGAAGGAGGAGTATTTATAGGATTTCCTAAGGGCTTGGGTTAGGAGGATAGGTTAGAGTTTGGGGTAAGGTTAGGGGTTGAGTCAAGGGATAAGGATGAAGACTTTCTAGAAGAGTCTAGGCTTTGGATGAGGATGAAGACTTTCTAGAAGAGTCTAGGCTTTCTAAGGATAAATATGGAATTTAGGAGATAAATAAAGATTTATTTATCTCAAAAGATTTAATGAGTTTGAGGCTCATTAGGGGAAGGGTTATCTCCTTGTGACAAGTGTCATAAGGGGATTGGGTTGAAAGATGGGAGGAATGTGCACAATTTGGGAAATGTGCCTAAGGTCAAACGGTGTAAAAAAGGGGTGAGGGGCTTCTTAAATGCACCATAAATGCATGTAAGAGGGATAAGGAAGCCTTAAATGCCTTCAATGCATGTAAGAGAAGCCTCTAGAAGTTTGTTGACTTTGGGTCAAGCTTAGGAGTTGGATAACCTTGTTTAGGGAATGTGACAAGGTTAGGGGGAGGATTAAGATTAGGATTAGGGGATTTTAGGATTAGGATGGGTGAAGAGGTTGGGTCGAGAAGTTTCTAGAAGAGTCTAGAGTTTTCCTTGGTTTAGGGAGAATGAATAAATGTTTATTCATTTCAAAGACTTTTGGTTTTGAGAATATTTATTAAAATATATTTAATAAATATGAAAATTAAATATTTAATCTTAATTAAATATTTTGAGTTGAGATTAGGATTAGAAAGGATGGGAAGATTTTGGAAGAGGTTAGTGGTCTTAAGGAAATTGGCCAAGTTTTGGTCAAAAAATAAATTAATTATTTATTTTGGGATTTTTGATCAATTTATTAATTAAATAATTAATAAATAAGGAGAATAATGTTTAAATAAGATTTAAACATTTTTGGGAGGGATTTCATAATTAAATGTTTTTAATTAAGATAAAGGGATTTAATGACATAAAAATAAATAAATTAATTAAATAAATAATTAATTAACAAATGATGATGTCATTAGAGATTTTTCAAAAAATAAAAATACTTTATTTTCTAAAGGATTTTTAGGTGTCTACAGTGCCTATTTTTGGGTCCAGAGGAGTCTATATATATGATGCTGCTCCTATGGGAGAGATATAACAGAAATTTAAGTCTTGTTGGCTTTGTCTCTCATTTCCTGAAAGAACTTGCATTGCAAGTGTATTGTAATCTTTGTGTTGAAGATAATACATTGTGCAGGTTTTGGAGTGCTGGGGTTTTTTACCGAAAGGTTTTCTATAGGGTATATCATTGTGTCATTCTCTATTTTTTTGTATGCATGGTATGTGGTTGCAATATCTTTGTTAAAGTAGTTAACAAATCTAAAATTGTAAGGATTTATAAGAATTTGCACAATACTCTCCTGTAGAGATTAGCGTAGGAAGTTGTTTCTGAACCTGAGTTTCCTTACAAGTGGTATCAGAGCTTGATCAACTTTTGATCCTAGTTGTTGGGTAGGGTTTTTTGAGCTGATCTCAAGTTTGAGTGGGAGTTTTGTTCAAAGCATTCTGAATCTTATTTGCAGATTGAGATGGCAAGTTCATCATATGGAAGAATGGAGGTGGAGAAATTTAATGGCACTAATTTCAAGTTGTGGAAACTCAAGATGGAAGACATGTTGGAAGATCATGACCTATGGGAAGCGACTTCAAGTGCTACAAGACCAGAAACTATAGCTCAAGAAAATTGGGATATCAAAGACCATAAAGCTAAGGGTCTCATGAGACTCTGTTTAACCAATGTAGTCCTTCTGAATGTTCTAGATGAGAAAACTGCAAATAGTTTGTGGGAAAGACTTGCGATCATGTATCAGGCCAAATCTCTGGTGAACAAGTTGTTCCTAAGGAAGAAGTTGTAATCTCTATGAATGGAGGAAGGTGGATCCTTAACGGATCATTTAAATGCATTTAATCTACTAGCTGCACAATTGACATCAGCTGGTGTCAAGTTAGAGGAGGAGGATCATTGCTACACACTTTTGTGTTCTTTACCGGATTCATGGGACCATCTTGTGATGGCTCTCAGAAGCACTTTAGTCACCTTCAAAATAGATGATGTGGTGTGTTCACTGCTATTAGAGGAGATGTAGAGAAAGGCTTATGTTTCAGAAAAAGAAGCCCTTGCTGTTCATGGGAGATCCACTGAAAAAGGGAAGAAAAATGACAATAAGTCTGACAATAAGGGTCGATCCAAATCCCGTGGGAAGTCAAAGACTTCCAATAAGTCCAAGGCAAAATGTTGGAACTGTGATAAATCTGGGCACTTTCATAAAGACTGCAAAGAGTCGAAGAAGAAGAAGAAAGGTTCAGATTCAGCTTCAGAAAGATCTCAAGAAGATGGTGATGCATTCATCACATCTTTGGTAGCCCATGCATCTGATGATGTGTGGTTGGTTGACTCAGGTGCATCTTTTCACATGACCTCTCATTGAAACTAGTTCTCAAAATATGAAGAGTTTGATGGTGGAAAGGTGTACTTGGGTGATGATTCTCACCTAAAGATAGTTGGACGCAGAAGGGTCACTATCAAATTTCCTAATGGATGAGTAAACGGAATCAACAGAGTTATGCACATTTCGGGTTTGGCATGAAACCTATTATCTGTAAGTATGCTGAATGATGTAGGTGTGCAAGTTGTTTTTTCAAAAGAAGGATGCAAGATGATGAGAGGATCGATAGTGCTTGCAAGGGGTACTAGGAGAGGTAACTTATTTCAGCTAGATGCATGTATTCCTCTATGTAATAGTTCTTCATCCTCATCATCTGAACAAGTAGTGAAGAAGTCTATGGCTATTGGTTCCGATGGTAGTGCAAACACTTTGGAAGGTAAGCTTCCTGCAGAAAAGACAATGTTGTAGCATATGAGATTTGGTCACATTGGTGAAAAGGGTCTCAGAACCCTGAAAAATAAAAATCTCATTGAGGGGTTAAATGATTGCAATCTTGAGTTCAACTTCTACGAACACTGTGTCTATGGTAAACAAAATCATGTTCAGTTTTACTCTAGTTCTCACAAATCTTCTGATGTTTTGGATCTTATTCATTCTGATGTATTTGGTCCTGTAAAAGTTCCTTCAATCTCCAAGTCTGTATTTTTTGTATCTTTCATAGATGATTATAGTAGAAGGACATGGATTTATTTCCTTAAAAGTAAGACACAAGTCTTTAGTCGGTTCAAGGAATTTAAAGCTCTTGTAGAGAATTAGACTACTAAGAAGATTAAGTGTGTGAGAATTGACAATGGTGGTGAGTTTTGCTCAGCAGAGTTTGAACAGTTCTGTAAGGAACAAGTTATCGAGAGGCATAAGAAAACTCCTTATACCCCACAACAAAATGGAGTTGTAGAGAGAATGAACAGGAAACTGATGGAGAAGGCTAGGAGTATGCTTAGTGGAGTTGGTTTAGAACAAAGGTTTTGGGCTAAAGCTGTGGCCACTACTTGCTATCTGGTTAATAGATCTCCTACATCAGCCCTTGTTGGTAAGACACCCATGGAGGTGTGGTCTGGTAAGAAGCCTTCAATTAGACATCTTCATGTTTTTGGTTGTGAAGCTTATGCACATGTTCCAAAGGAGAAAAGATCTAAGTTGGAAAACAAAGCCATTAAATGTATTTTCACTAGATATAGTGCTGGTGTGAAAGGATACAAGCTTTGGGATCCTGTGACTAGTAAGGTGTTGTATAGTAGAAATGTTATTTTTAGAGAGCTAACATCTTCTCCTATTGTGCTACAACTAGATGAAAAAGAAAAGGAAAAAGATGTTGTTCAATTGCCTCCTACCCCTGAGAAGACTGAATAGAGAGACCATGTTGGGTCTAATGATGAGGAGAGCTCTAGCAGCTCTGATAGTTCAGAAGAAGAGGAAGAACAACCTCAACCTCATCCCTTGAGGAGATCCATGAGAGAAAGAAAGAAACCAGAAAGGTTTGGTTATTCTATGTTAGATTCCAGTTGTGCCTTTGCTTTTATTACTAACACTGATGAGCCTAGATCTGTGAAAGAGGCTTTGGGCATGGAAGATGCAGGTTCCTGGATTGAGGCTATGGATGATGAGATGGCTTCATTGGAGAAAAAAAAAACTTGGGACCTTGTACCTTTTCCTAAAGGGAGAAAATATGTTTGTTGTAAATGGGTGTTCAAGAAGAAATTCTATGCAAATGGCAGTGTTGAAAGGTATAAAGCTAGATTGGTTGCAAAGGGGTATTCACAGGTAGAGGGAATAGATTATGGTGAAATATTCTCTCCTGTTGCAAAGTTGACATCCATTAGATTTTTGTTATCTCTTGCTGCATCATATGATTTAGAGATAGAACAGATGGATGTGAAGATAGCTTTTCTTCATGGTGATTTGGAGGAAGAGATTTATATGTCACAACCTGAGCACTACATTGTTAAAGGTAAAGAATCCTTAGTTTGTAGATTAAAGAAATCTCTATATGGTTTGAAGCAATCTCCTAGGATGTGGTACCTTAAGTTTGATGCCTTTGTGTTGTCAATTGGATTTGTAAGATCAAAATCAGATCATTGTCTTTATTTCAAAGTTAAAAATGATCGCCTTCTTATTGTTGCATTATATGTTGATGATATGTTGCTATTTGGGAAGGGTAAGGGTATGATTTCTGATTTCAAATCTCAGTTGTCAGCACAGTTTGAGATGAAAGATCTTGGGGTAGCTAGGTACATCTTGGGTATGGAAATTAGTAGAGACAGGTCTAATAGAAAACTTTGGTTGAGTTAGAGTAAGTATGTGAAGTCTGTGTTGGATAGGTTCCGCATGGCAGATTGTAGACCACTATGTGTTCCTATTTCTGTGGGAACAAAGTTATCTGTAGATGATTGTCCAAAATCTCCTAGTGAGGTGGAGGACATGAGTATAGTACCTTATGCTAGTTTAGTTGGTAGTCTTATGTACGCTATGGTCTGTACTATACCAGACATTGCCCAAGTAGTGGGAGTCCTGAGTCAGTTTATGGCTAATCTTGGACAGGTACATTGGGATGTAATTAAGCAAGTATTCAGATATTTGAGGGGTACATCAGGTTACTCCATATGTTATCATGGTAACTCTTCTGGATCTCCGCATTTAGTTTGTATTCATGGGTTTGTGGATTTAGATTGGGCTGGTGATATTGATAGCAGAAGATCCACCAGTGCTTATGTGTTCAGTATGTTTGGTCGTGCCATCAGTTGGATGAGTAAGCGACAACCTATGGTTGCTTTGTCCACTATAGAAGTTGAGTACATGGCTGCTAATCATGCTGGTAAAGAAGCTATTTGGATTAGAAGATTGTGTTCTGATGTTGGTGTTGATGTAGAATAGATTACTATTTGGTGTGACAGTCAGAGCGCTATTTGCCTTGCAAAGAATCTAACTTTTCATGCTAGAACGAAGCACATTGATGTGCAGTTTCACTTTGTGAGAGATATGGTGGAAGATGGAAAGGTAAATTTGGAGAAGGTAGATACTATGAAGAATGTTGCAGATGCATTAAAAAAACCAGTGGGCACTGAGAAGTTCAGATGGTGTTCGGAGTCTATGGGCCTTTTGGCCTATAGTGGTTAAAGTCCCTGTTATGTTCCTGTTGCTCTTACAAGGTGTTCGACAAGTGGGAGAATGTTAGGAATAAGGTGTCTCAACCTTGGATAATTCCTATTCTTATTATTTGTTTTGTAAATGTATTTTTGCAAATAATGTAATTAAGTGTGAGTGTACATGTCTAGTTGACATGTTGATGTGTCACTCCACTAGATGTGTTGGCATCTTGTGCGTAAGGAGATCATGACTGAAATGGTCATGATGGATTCTTATGATGCGTAAGAACTATTTACGGAATGTCCTATGATAGGTGTAAGAGCATCTTATGACTTGGGCCTTTTTGGGCACCCAAGAAGAAGTGGTTGGTGTTTGTAAGAGAATATGCCAAAAATAGGTTGGTATGATAGATTCTCTTACACTTCTCTTGTGACCGTTATTTTTGGCAGATTCTATGACAAGCTGTCATAGTCTATTTTAGGGATGGATGCCTATTCTTGGGATTGCATGTAACAACTGTGTACATGTGGCTTTGTGCATGGGTCTTGGTGGTTGTGCCTATTTTTGGGTCTAGAGGAGTCTATATATATGATGCTACTCCTATGGGAGAGATATAACAAAAATTTAAGTCTTGTTGGCTTTGTCTCTCATTTCCTAAAAGAAATTGCATTGCAAGTGTATTGTAATCTTTGTGTTGAAGATAATACATTGTGCAGGTTTTGGAGTGCTGGGGTTTTTTACCGAAAGGTTTTCCCCAGGGTATATCATTGTGTCATTCTCTATTTTTTTGTATGCATGGTATGTGGTTGCAATATCTTTGTTAAAGTAGTTAACGAATCTGAAATTGTAAGGATTTATAAGAATTTGCATAATACTCTCCTATATAGATTAGCGTAGGAAGCTATTTCCGCACCTGAGTTTCCTTACACAACATAGCTCCAATTGCACTTCCACTTGCATCACATTCTACTTGGAATACTTTACTAAAATCAAGTAATGCAAAAATAGGTAATTCAACAACCTTCTACTTCAGAGTCTCAAAACTTTTATCAGCTCCATGTTTCCACTTGAATTCTCTTTTGTCTCCTCTCATAGTCTTAGTCATAGCATTACAAATTGAACTAAAATTCCTTATGAACTTTCAGTAAAAACTTTCCAAACCATGAAATGATCTTACCTCACTAGCAATCACAAGTGTATGCCAATTCAAAACAGCTTCAACCTTTTTAGGATCCATCTTCAAGCCATCAGCTGAAATAACAAATCCCAAATACACAATTTCTTCTTTCATGAATGAACACTTTTTCAAATTTATCAGCAACTTTTCCTCTTTCAATCTCTGCAAAACTTGTCTAACATGCAACAAATGTTCTTCTCTGGTTTGACTAAATATCAGAATATCATCAAGATATACAATCACAAATTTACCCAAGAATTTCTTCAAAAATTCATTCATCAACCTCATAAAAGTACTCGATGCATTAGTTAAACCAAAAGGCATAACCAACCACTCATACAAACCTTCTTTTGTCTTGAAAAAAGTCTTTCATTCATCACCTTCTCTGATTCTGATCTGATGATACCCACTTTTCAAATCAATCTTTGTGAAATACTTGGCTCTAGTCAAACTGTCCATTATATCATCCATTCTCGGTATGGGAAACCTATACTTCACTATTATCTTATTGATTGCTTTGGAATCAGTACACATTCTCCATTCTTCTTCATTTCCAATACAATAGGTACTGCACAAGGGCTCAAACTTTATCTGATCAAACCTTTCTCCAGTAACTCTTGAATCTATTGGTTCAATTCTCAATTCTCGGTAGGTGTCAACCGATGAGGTGCCTTATTCAGTAAACAAGCTCCAGGGATTAGATCCATACAATGATCAATGCTTCTTTTCTATGGAAAACCATTAGGTACATTATCAGAAATGATATCACTATACTCGGTGATTAACTTATCAATCTCCTCAGGGACATTATCCTCTATTTTCTTACTCGGCTTATTAGGAATCACAGCAAAACATACATCATTCCTCTTCAAAGAATTAACAAATTTTCTTCCTTCCATCAAACAAACTTTCATAGATGTGCAAACATTAGTAACAGGTTCTTCCATCAATGGTAACAAGATTTGATTCTTTCCATCAGCCACAATAGTATACTTATGCAATCCCCCATCATATATAGCATGTCTATCATATTGCCAAGGTCTACCCAACAAAATATGACAACAATCCATAGACATGATATCACACAACACCTTATCATAGTACTTTCCAATCTTCAAATTCACATAACATTGTTCACTTACCGGGAGTGTATGCTCATCTTTGATCCATGAAATCTGATAGGGCTTCAGACGTACCAACCTTTCCAACTACAATTTTGTGACCATCTCTTCTGATGCCAAGTTCTCCAAGCTACCACTGTCAATGATTACCTTCCAAAATTTGTTAGAAACTCTACATCTGGTCATGAACAAACTTTTCCTTACCAAATTTTCCTTCTTACTTTCATTCCATAGTGCTCTCCTTACCATCAAATTATTTTCTTTCTCAGGTTCATTTGGTGACTCTTCTTGTACTAAAGCATTTCTACTACTACCAACCTTCTTACTAGCATGTGTACATTCAAAAGATCTATGTCCTTCCTCTCCATAGTTATAAAAAGTTCCTCAAAAACTTCCTCTTCTATAACCACCTCAGTAGTTACTGCCTCCGCCTCTAGAATTTTCACCTTTCCACTTGTTCTTGCCTTTATCTAGATTTCTCTTTTCTAGTTCAGATCTACCATTTTCACCATTAGATCTACCTCTTCCTCTAGGGAATCTACCACCTTGACCTCTCTATCTTTGCTCACATCTCTTGTTCAATTTCTCCTCAGCCTTCAAATCAAATTGATAAGCCTCTTCAATGTTCTCCAACTTTACCATACTAATTTCCTCTTGGATGGAAACCCTCAAACCATTCAGGTATCTGCCAATTCTTTCCACATCATCTTCATCATGTTCAAATCTGATATCTAATCTATAGAATTCCTTAGTATACTCTTTTACTGAGCTATCTTTCTGTCTCAAACTTTGCATTCACCGAACTAGGTTAATCTTATAATCACAGGGTAAGAACTTTCCTTTCAATTTATTGACCATTTTACTTCATACCTTGATTTTGTCTTTACCTTTCTTTTTTTTGTCGAATTGTAGATGTTCCCACCATAAGGATGCATGACTTTTCAACTTTGTGCTTGTAATCTTCACCTTCTTATCCTCAAAAATGTTTTCATATTCAAAATACTTTTCCATCTCGGTGATCCAATCTACCAATTCATCCGAATCTAGCTTTCCACTATACTCAGGGGGATTGAAATGTGGTGTTGACTTCAAACTTGTCAAAGCCTTCAAAAATATTTCTTCACCTTGATCCATAATGTTGGTTGTTCCCTTTGATCTTCAAAACTTGTAGATTTATACTTTGATGTATAGCTATAATGAAACTTTGACTCTATCACCACTCCAAAGTCTACAAGGAAGAGAGCCAATTAACAAGAATCAAGGAGATCCTCCTACACTTTGAGCCTCAATGCTCAGGTGGGTGTACCCTTGACTCACTTCTTCAAAGGAGTCCTTAAACAACATATAACTATACTGTTTACTATCTGATTGAAAGATTTATCATTTAATTATGTGTGTGTGATTGCTGACGATGGACTGCTTCCAAAGAATGGATCAGTGCCTTATCCCCGGGCAGAGAGTCACTTAACAACCTATATCACCCTAAAACCTTAACTCAAACATATATAGACTCAGAGTAAGTGCTTTTCCCATTACTCCCCTCACTCACATATCAGGACATCAAATCCTTATCTTGCCATGAACTCACTAAACTTACCTTAAAGACTTTAATCCTAACTTTGTTAGGAACTCAAAGATAACCCCAAAATACTCTTTGTTTACCATATGCTAACCCACTTTGTGCAATCAACATATATGACCTCAAGAGCAAAACAAAAACACATACACCAACATGAGATTGGAATCCAAAAATATTCTCACTAAGACTTGTAGAATCAATACATTACCAAATGACAAAATGCACAAAGGAAACAAACCCTGAATCCAAGCTCTCCTTGTTCAAATTTTCACTATCAACAATCTGGGACCAAAACCAAAAGAATTGGAACCCCTGCAAACTCAAAAAGTCTGCAACTTATACCTCCTAGTCATCTTGGAAATTTGCAACAAGCTACGGATGACTAGGGCTAGGGTTTCAACCACCCAACCTGGTAGAAACAATCATGAATTTAATTCATGGGTGGGAAACACATCCAATCCAGGAAAGAGGAAATCCTGAATTGATCCTTAATTATGAAAGTCTTCTTCGCAAGTACAAAGGATCACAAAACCAGGCTCAAGAGGACACCATGCAACATGCCTTGAGCCACACTTGCAACATACATGCTCTACAAATGAGCACTAGACATCCTGGACAACACTGCAAATGGTGAACCCATCGCTTCTCACTAAACAGGATTATTTCTACATTGAATTCCATAAGAATGGTACCCTTTGCTAATGGAAACACTCAAAAATTCAAATTTGAACCTCAATGGTTATTTCTTTGGTGCCTGCAGAGAAACGATGGCCAAAATTCAAACCTTTACCAACTTTAAAACACAACCGTCCAATCAATCTCCCTTCATGGGCTTTATGACTTTCCTTAAAAGTGGTCCCAGTCAAACTTAGCGAATTGGCGACAAAGAACCTTCACCAATTCATGAAACACTTTGCTCCTTCACTAAATAATCTAGTGACTTCCTGACTACCATTCGCCAAATCACCAAACAAACTAGTGAATCACCTTTTCTATGCACGAACGTGTGAACACATTGAATTTTGTCATCACTGCCAAATCTTTATCCACTCTTCCAAACCTCAGACCCCACCTGGGTCCGCTCGATGCCACATGTCATTTTATCATTCACCGCAACTGCTTAGTCACGACTGATAGGACCCACAAACCTTTGGTATCTAATCAAATGACTAGTGCAAGATCTCATGTGTCAAAAAAAGGCCCTAAGAACATACACTAACCATTGATGCTATGACATGTTGGGACCCCTCTGACAGACACACCAGCAACCAAGTCCCACAGATACGTCCAAGAAAGATTCAAAATCAACGGTCATTGCATGATCGCAAGGGGATGGAATATTCCATGTGATCATGCAACAACCACACGATCCTCAAGCAACTAAAAACATGACACCACCTGGGCCCACTGATGCCACTTTCATTAAATCCATTAGCCAATGAGGAACTGCCAACTATGCTTAGGTGTCACCCTAGACCCACAATTTTAAATGTCATGTCACCAAGATAAGATCAATGGCCATTGGATTGAGATGGTGTCAGAGACTGGGCCTAGGAAATAAAGCAAGCTAAAATATAGGAAAAATTAAAGCTCGTGACTTAGGAAATATTTACCGCTAGGCCTAGGAAGAACTTAGGAAAGGGGACCTGACAGAAATATTAATCGCATGGTCAGATAGACTGAAAATAGTCTATGCGATCATGTGACTAGCCGTTTAACATGTGAAGAGGTCATAAAAATTTAAGCACATGGGAAATTGGGGCTTAAGCGAGCCAAAAAGGTAATGTAAAAAAAGAACAGCGCCAAGGAAAGACAAAGGGTTTAGCTGGCAACGGCTAGTTTTTGAATTTTTGCAAGGGTTTAGCCAAAAACATGAAAAATACTTGCAGAGGCTAGGGGAAAGAGAATGTAGCCATGAATTTTTTTTTCAAGTGCTAACAGTGGCTCTTGTTGGGGATGTGTGCCTCTTGCAAGCATGGCAAGGATTCAGAATCACTGTGAGAGCAGACCAACCCACTGGATAAAATTGTAGACATCAAGGAACAAGTAGGGAAAGACAAGAAACTAGACCAAAAACTAAAAGACCAGGGAAAAATAGGTTAGGGGCAAGAAACCTATATACAAAGACCTACAAAATGTACAACCCTAACTACTATTCATGGAAAAAAGAGTACTTCAAATGAAGTACTACTTCAAGAATTGTCCATGAAAAGGCAACTCTTGAATATCACCATTAAAATACTTGATAATGTAAGAATCTTGGCCCCATTTCTCATGAATCAGATATGGCCCTAACCAGATGGGATCAAATTTACCATGCTTCCCCTTATTCTCCAATCTGGCATTCCAAACTATCACCAAATCACCAGGTTCAAACTTCCTGTCAACAGTCCTTTTATCATATAAATTCTTAACCTGCAACTGCAATTTGGCATTCCTTGCAACTGATTCTCTTCTAGTTTCATCCAACCTAATGAGGTCCTCAATTCTCAATTGCATTTCATCATCAATGTCATCATCATATAACTACACAAACTTGTACATCTCCAATAAGTTATTCTGAGGCAATCTAGGATGAATTTTGTATACTATGTCAAATGGTGCACAACTAATTGCCCTCTTCATAGTTACCCTATCAGCCCATAAAGCTAATGGAAACTTTGAATTCCATGCCCTCTTATTTTTCTCAAGGATTCTCTTCAAGATCTTAATCAGACTCTTATTAGTAGATTATGCCTGACCATTTCCTTGTGGATGATAGGGTGAGGAATTAGAAATCTAAATTCCCAAACCTTTGCAAAAGTCCTTATATTCGGCAAACTTGAAGCACATAGCAATATCACTCACTATCCTCTCAGGGCACCCAAACCTTGTAATAATATTATTCATTAGAAAGTTAATTACCACCCTACTAGTTGCATTCCTTGTAGGTATAGCTTCTACCCACTTTGTAAAGTAATCAGTGGCAACTAAGATCCATGAATGTCCTCCTCTTGACTTGTTTGGTATCTCCCCTATGAAATCAATTCCCCATTGTTGGAAAGGAGCCTAAACTTCTATTGGGTTTAATGGTACATTACCTAAAAACTTAAGCTTACCAGAGAACCTTTGACAAGCATCACACCTCCTTACCAACTATTCTACATCCTTGAAGATTTTGGGCCACCAAAATCCTGCTCTCAAGATCTTATGAGCAGTTGTTTTACCCATATAATGTCCACCACAAAATCCCTCATGCATCTCCTTCAACAATACATTATCTTGATTCTCATCTACACATTTCAACAGTATGCAATCCAAATCTTTTCTATACAACTTACATTTCACAATTACATACTTGATGGCCTGTAACTTCAATGTCCTCTTTTGATTATCATTCATACTATCTGGACACCTCATGTTTCTCAAATAGTAAATAATATCCTGATACCAAATACAATCATCCATATCACATGTATAATCAATTTTAGAATGATTTACCTGGTTTGCATCTAGATTGGATTGAGCCATCAGTTTTGCCAATCCTTGACCGATAACCAACTTAGTGATCTGGATCTCAAGATTGAATTCTTGGATCCTATTGATCCATCTGCACCTTCTTCCAGACACCTCTTGCTATGAGAAAATATCCTTCACAGCCACACTTGGCACAAAATCAATCACAACTGCTCCCATCAAGTAACACCTAAAAGCCTTGATTTCTTTCACAAGTGCATAAGACTTTTTCTCATTTATGTCATACTTTAATTCTGTAGCCTGCAAAGATTTACTAAAAAATGCAATAGGCTACGCAAAACCATCCTTATTCTTTTGTAACAAAACTACAACAATAGTATGAAAAGATGAAAAGGAAAAGATATGCATTGGGACATTATAATTAGGTGTCATAAGCACTGGTGCATCTTTGATAGCTTGCTTGATATTCTTGAAGGCCTCATCAGGCTCACCCTCCCAATTGATTACAGATCCTTTCTTCAACATCTTGGAAATAGGTCTAGTAACCTCTGTAAAGTTTGTCACAAACCTCCTTAGAAAATTGACCTGACCAAAGAAGAACTAAATCCCTTTAACATTCTTTGGTCTCTAAATTTTATCAATGGCTGCTACCCTCTCAGTGTCAATTCTCACTCCTTGCTTCCCAACTAAGTGGCCAAGAAAATTACCTTCTGTGACACCGAAAGCACATTTCCTTGGGTTCAAAGAAATCCCAAATTCCAAGGCCCTCACAAATATTTTTTCTAAATGAGCACAATGGTCCTCTTACCTCTTGGAATAGGCATTTAAATCATCCTGATACACAATAAGGAAAGCATTGATAAAATTTGAAAAGGCAACATCCATTGCCCGTTGAAAAGTAGCACCAGCATTTGTGAGACCAAAAGACATTCTCACATAGACATATGTTCCCCAAGGTGTTGTAAAGGCTTTCTTGAATTGTTCTAATTCCTTGACGATGACCTAATTGTAGCCAGAGAAACCATCCATCATTGACATCAATTATGATCTGGTTACTCTCTGCAACATAGCCTCCATATTGGGCAAACAATAATTATCTTTCAATGAGCTGATGTTCAAATTCCTGAAGTCCACACAAAGCTTGACGTCACCATTCTTTTTTCTTATAGGAACAAAGTTTGACACCCAAGAAGAATGCCTTATAGGCTTGATAATGCCAGCATCTCTCAACTTCCTTAATTCTTCTTGCATCTTGGGTGCCAAAGTAGGATTAATAGGCCTTTGTTTTTGTCAGAAAGGTTTAGCGTCTTCTTTCAATGGAATAACATGCTGAAATAAATCCTCTCTATAAACCTTTAGGTCATCATATGACCATGCAAAAACATGCCTAAATTTCCTCAATAATTCAATCAAAGGTCTCCTTACCTTTTGAGATATATCTTTACCAATGTATACTTTCTTAGGTGCCTCATGTGATCCAAGATTTATCTCCTCAAGATCAGCATGATCTTCTCCTTTGATATTCTTTTGAACTCTATCTTGGTTGTCAAAGATAGTCTCCAAAACAACAAGCCCCTTGGTCACCTTGTTAGTTCTAAGCTGAATGACCTCATTGCCTAAGACAACCTCCCTTTCTCCTACTGACTCAACCAAGGCTGAAAAATCAAATTCCTCACCATGATACTGATCCTTGCAATCCAAAAACTTCAAAATATCATTATCATCATAAAAAACTTTCCAATTCTCAACATTATCTGGTATACTAGGCCTAGCCTGAATTTCAACTTTAGAGATAGCAAAGAATGTGACATCATTGGGATTAATTGCAGTATTGGCTAACAATTCAATCACCTTGTTGTTACTCCTATCCCTCCACACAATATTGAAAGCATCAAAATGTTCAATCAAATCCCAAACTACATTCCTATATTGTTTCAACCTTCTATTCTTGGAAGCGTACATTGACCTGACTTGGGACACCACCAACTCAGAATCACCAATAACATTTAGACATTTGATGCCATGCTTTTGTGCCAACCTCAATCCTAACAACAAGGCCTCATATTCTACTATATTGTTGGTACAAAAGAAATTCAATGTGAAAGAGAACTTGTAGGTGTTTCCATTAGGAGAAATAAGTAAAATACCTGCTCTTGCACCATCTTTGCAATTTGCACCATCAAAGTACATTACCCACAAATTACTCTTCACAAAATCAGCACCTACATCAACAGAGATAGGTGAAAAAATATGTTTATTTTCAAATATTGGGATCTCTGCCCTAAAAGCATTAACATCAGTATCCACAAAACATGTAGTTTCATTATCTATGTTTCTCCTAATCATGTGGCATATTCTTGGCTCTCATTCAATCTTGACAAACTGATCATCAATCTTGAAAGTTGCATAGGACAAATCACAATGTAAACTTCCACCCATGGTAGCACTCCACCTTCTAGACAGCAACATCCCATAATGAGGAGGGATATCCACCACTAAAACACTCATTGTTAGCTCTTTCTCTGGATATGCTACCAACCTATATGGCATTCCATTGATAGTCCCAATAACTGTTACCTCCCTTTGATCCATTGCACAACACCTTCCCTGCACTGTATCAACTTTAAGGCCCAACCTCTCCATGATTTTGAAAGGCATGATAGTATTAGAGGCACCACTATCAATCATACAATTTCTTAACTTCATCCCATTCACAAGAACACTTAAGAAGAATGGGTCAATATTTTCAAGGCTGGCATTGACAGAATTGTCCAAATATATTGGAGGAATCTAAGACACAATTTCCTGAGCAGCAACATCCATCAAAGCTTTATCCTGAGATACATTGCATGAAGTATCATTTTTGTGAGTATTACCAACCCATGCAATATTCTTATCTTTATGGTCAGGGATCCTCAACAATTCTGACAATGGAACCTTAACTGTAATTTGTGACAATACAGATAACATGTCAATAGGGGTAGAAGCAAGAATCTCAATCTACACTGCCTTAACATCCTTTTTCTTGTCTAACACATTAGGTGTACTGACCACCCTCATTTTTTCAATCCTAGCCATTGTGTTAATTGGCTTCTCAATCTTACTAGAGACCTTTTCAATTCCAACTCCCCTAGGCTCACAATGCTTACCTTTTACATTCTTGAATTTCACCATGTGATCAACCTTTGATTTGTTCTCATTAGGTTCTCTGGAGTTGGTACTCTTTATAAACATTCTTGTAGCTTTCTCATTTGTATTCCTTGCCACCATGCCTCTAGTTTTCACCTGGGCAATCATTTGTACAGTAATCCTATCCATCTCTTCTCTAGAAGGTCTTCTCAAATTTACTGGCTTGGGAGAAGAGTTCATGTTACATGTTTTCTGATCAATGCATTCACCATCAGAAAAAACCTCTTGATGAAAAAGGGCCTGATTATGTCTCCTCACATTTACATCTACCTCTTCATCCAAATTAGAATCATCTCCATATCCTAGATATGAAGAAACCATGTTGCATCCAACATCATCTTGTTCTTCTTCTTGTTCTATCTCCTCATTGCCACAATCTTGATTTGCAGCCATAGATTGTGCAACCACACAATGCTCTGTAGAATGAGGGGACTAGCATGCAACACACCAAGATATGTTCTCCATGACATTTATTAAAGCCTTATGTAGAGGGTCAGTGACACCTCTGTCATTTTTTCCTCTTGTAGCAGGGATAATAGGCTTGCCATCCTTCCATTGGGTGTTGTAGGGGTAGTTCTGCAGTCTATTCTATTTATTGAAATTGTTATTGAATTAAGGCCTTTCATTGGTAGGAGCACAGATGTTCCTATTTGTAGGTTCCTTCAAATCCTTCAATGCATTAAGAACCTTATCCAATTTATCTTCTTCTTGTCTCCTAGATCCAACATTCTTATCATTTGCTTTCTTATATTTCTTGTCTCGAAACAACTTTGGGTCATCTCTCTTTCCACCCAATTTTCCTGATATTTTCATGTTGTTCTCAATATTGATAGCAACCCTAAAAGCATCCCTAAGAGTTCTTGGTTATTTATCCCTCGATAAATATCCCATCTTCCCATCAAATGCATTGAAGTATGTAGTTAGATAAACACTATCATCTAACCGCATAACTTGGAACAACTTATGCATACCCTTCTGAAATCTCATGTCGAATTTAGCTGCAGACTCATTCTAATTTTTCCTTATGGTGTTGAATTCATTCAACATGAAACTAGCATTAGGCCTATCACCATACTACTCTTTGAAACATTTCTCAAAAGAGTCCCAAGTATCAATACATCTATTAGGAAGCCTCTTAAACCAATCTCTAGCATCCTCCATTAGAGATTGAACAAATAGTTTCATGACTATATCCTCATGCTCTACCTCATAATCATTAAGCATATCAAAAAATAACCTAAGATGCTCTTCACAACTAATAGCTTTATGATGAAGGGTGCTCCCCTTAATACCACAAACACATAACAGAAATAGAGAAACAACAACAATATGCAAGAACATAAAATTGGCTTCTTATTATCTCCACAAATGTGGAATTACAAACTTTCAGAATTACAATATGCAAAGCCACATGGGCATTCCCTTACAATATTCTGTAGGACAAAGCCTCGAATCAATACCCAAATCTACTACCCAGAACTATTCTGAACTGCCTAAGACAATAATACAGCCTTCCTTGTATAGGCAATTATCCACCGCCTGGGAAGGTTCCAGAATTTTAGCCAATAAAGCCGACCAAACTTAGAATTATTTTATTTTACATTTTATTACATCATAGTCGGCTCAAAATGACTTTTGAAACCCGAACAGAAATTTTGAAGAAAATTATTTTTTGCCATTTCAGGTGGCCCAACTTCCGAAGACCATAAGTCATCACCAGTTGACCCGCTCGACTACTATAACCCCATTTCGGAAATGCCACGAAGCGCTCTATAGGCTTGACCCGCGCAAGCGCCCGTCACCCAAATTTTCGACCTCATCCGGGGCCTCTAAAGCCTTCAAAAATGAGTTCAAAGTTTCTGTACCCTGCTGCCAATACCGAAAATCTTCAATATCTTCCAATATACACTTGATCTGGCAATGAAACTTTACTGGCAGACTTATATGACCAAAATGAACCTCCAAGAAAGAAATCAGATCATTCTGAGCACATACAAAAATTACCAAAAATAGTAACTTTCCATAAATAGTAGCTCTGCACAAAATAGCCCTTATTGAATAAAAACATAAATATTTTTGGGTGATGCAAGATTGCTCTTACACCCAGGATGCTCCTGCATCACTTTATTACCAAAAAACTTAGGTACCTTATCTCTAATATCATTTGGAAAAGCATTTGGATAGCCAAGAATTCCATCAAAACTTATTTGCCTATAGCCTTCTAGTTGCATAGGTCTTCTTTGAAAGCTCAAACTAGTGTTAACCCTAGGATCAACATTAGCATCTATATTTATTTGTACATTTGACTGCTACCTAGGATCTGCACCTATCCTAGCAGATGAAGAAGGAAATGAACTAGTAGCATTACTAAGTGGAATAGCAGTAGTCATAGATGGCATACCTAATTCAGTAGCAGATGGGCCAAGAGCATTAGCTGAAGAAGCCCTCAAAAATTGGATCTTCCTTTTCTTTTTTGCAATGGAAGCCTCGACCTCAGCTCTCTCTAGCTCTCTCGCAAGGTCCTCATCTTCTTTTCTCCTTCTCTCCATTTCAGTGTCCTTATTTGAATCAAGTGGTGGGATCCCTGGTATTTTCACTGATTTTATTGCTTGGTCACCCACCATCTTCTACTTTCCTTTCTCATTAATGATAATAGTAGGTCTAGTGATCCTATGCCCATCTTTATCTTTAGGCAAAGGGACATAACTTTTCACTTGTCTAACCATAGGGCCCTCCCTATCAAATTCATGATCCTGATGCAAGCGCTCTTGCTCACTCCTCAAGGCATCAAGATCACCAAAAACATCATGCTGTAGAGTTCTAGGAGTAGAAGAAAGAATTATGTTTCTCTCCTTCATTTTGTTTATTTTTCTAAGAAGAGACTACCTCTCTATCAAAGCATTCACCTTTTCAACCTCTCTCTCCTCCTGTAATCTTTTATGTATGGCATCCTACTTTGCCAACTATAACCTTAGTGCATTCAAGTCATCAGGATCCACCATAATGTCATCAGAACCAGATGACACATCCATATCAAAAAGATTTTGATATGGGAAGTGAACTTGCCTATGTCTCATGGGTTCTCTTCTAAAATGATCTTCATCAAGATCCAGGTCAACCTCTAAACCCATATCTCTATTTTGTTCATTCTAACCTACAGGCAATGGACCTTTGTCCTGAAATGTAGCCTCAGGGGTATCATAGAATCTCTCTTCAGAGTGACCACCATCTGATCTAGAAACTATGTCTTGTGAACCATCCTCACTTGAGGATACATGTGGTACTCTAGCTCTAGCATTTCCTTGTTCTTTCATGGGAGCACTAGTAGAATCACCATTCCTTCTAATCCAGCTCTTCCTTTCTTGTCTAGGTAGCTGCTCCAAAGTGACCTCTAGATTCTTTCTAAGAAAAGACCTAGTATTTCTCCTCTTATCCATGATTTATCAATATGCAACACTGGTTCTAACCTTTGAGTCACCACCCACCTAGATGGGAAATCTTTGAAACACAACAAGAAAACAAGAACACACCTACAAACTTCCTCTCTAGATTCTCACCAGCAGAATCAATGTCTTGTTTATGGCTTAGATCGGCAAGTCTAACTGGTCAATAAGATTTTGAATACTTCAATATGACTGCAACCAGAGACCTAACATATGCATATCTTCATACTCATTCTCCCCACCAGAGTCACCATTTTTGTTGGTTGTTCCCTTTGATCTTCAAAACTTGTAGATTTATACTTTGATGTATAACTATAATGAAACTTTGACTCTATCACCACTCCAAAGTCTACAAGGAAGAGGGCCAATTAACAAGGATCAAGGAGATCCTCCTACACTTTGAACCTCAATACTCAAGTGGGTATACCCTTGACTCACTTCTTCAAACGAGTCCCTAAAAAACATATAACTATACCCTTTACTATCTGATTGAAAGATTTATCATTTAATTGTGTGTGTGTGTGTGTGATTGCTGATGATGGACTACTTCCAAAAAATGGATCAGTGCCTTATCCCAGGGCAGAGAGTCACTTAACAACCTATATCACCCTAAAACCTTAACTCAAACATATATAGACTTAGAGTAAGTGCTTTTCCCATTACTCCCCTCACTCACATATCAGGACATCAAATCTTTATCTTGTCATGAACTCACTGAACTTACCTTAAAGACTTTAATCCTAACTTTGTTAGGAACTCAAAGATATCCCCAAAATACTCTTTGTTTACCATATGCTAACCCACTTTGTGTAATCAACATATATGACCTCAAGAGAAAAACAAAAACACATACACCAACATGAGATTGGAATCCAAAAATATTCTCACTAAGACTTGCAAAATCAATACATTACCAAATGACAAAATGCACAAAGGAAACAAACCCTGAATACAGGCTCTCCTTGTTCAAATTTTCACTATCAATAATTCAGGACCAAAACCAAAAGAATTGGAACCCCTGCAAACTCAAAAAGTCTGCAACTTATACCTCCTAGTCATCTTGGAAATTTGCAACAAGCTATGGATGACTAGGGCTAGGGTTTCAACCACCCAACCTACTAGAAACAATCATGAATTTAATTCAGGGGTGGGAAACACATCCAATCTAAGAAAGAGTAAATCCTGAACTAATCCTTAATTATGAAATTCTTCTTTGCAAGTACAAAGGATCACAAAACCAGGCTCAAAAGGACACCATGCAACACACCTTGAGCCACACTTGCAACATACATGCTCTGCAAATGAGCACTAGACATCCTGGACCACACTGCAAATGGTGAACCCATCGCTTCTCACCAAACAGGGTCATTTCTGCATTGAATTCCATAAGAATGGTACCCTCTATCACTGGAAACACTCAGAAATGCAAATTTGAACCTCAATGATTGTTTATTTGGCACCTGCAGAGAAATGATAGCCAAAATTCAAACCTTTACCAACTTTAAAACTCAGCCGTCCAATCAATCTCCCTTCGCGAGCTTTATGACTTTCCTTAAAAGTGGTCCCAGTCAAACTTAGTGAATTGGTGACAAAGAACCTTCACCAATTCATGAAACAGTTCACTCCTTCACTAAATAATCTAGCAACTTCCCGACTACCATTCGCCAAATTGCCAAACAAACTAGCAAATCACCTTTTTTATGCACGAACATGTGAACGCATTGAATTTTGTCGGCACTGCCAGATCTTTATCCACTCTACCAAACCTCAGACCCCACCTAGGTCCACTCGATGCGACATGTCATTTTATCATTCACCGCAACTGCCCAGTCACAACTGCAGGACCCACAAACCTTTGTCATCTAATCGAATAGCTGGCGCAAGATCGCATGTGTCAGAAAAAGGCCCTAAGAACATACATCAACCGTCGATGCTCTGACACATCAGGACCCCTCTGATAGACACACCAGCAACCAGGTCCCACAGATACATCTAGGAAAGATTCAAAATCAACGATCATCACATGATCTCAAGGGGATGGTGTATACACCTAAAAATGGTCATCTAGACTATTAGCCCCTTTTGCTAAATCATAAATTGCTTATTCTTGATCAAATCCTAGCTCTATCATTTATTTGATTATTTTCTATGGGCTAACCATTTTATACTAAGTTTTTATTTATTTAAAAGGAATATTTCCTCCCCTTTTAATAAATAAAAAGCCCCCACTTTTCCTCTTATCCTAAGTTGCACAAATAAAGCATTATTCTTATTTTATAAAAAAGGGAAAAGCACTTTTTGTCTCATATGGACACAAAAGTCAACTCCTATTTTCTCATTGGAGGATATTTGTGCACATGGATTGCTCCTTTTTTAAGCTCCACCGTTGATTAAATCTTTTTCCTCTTAATCTCCATGGTCCATTCCTTCTCATTTCCTTTAAAAGAAGAGCTCTCTTCTTCATTCTAAATCCCCAACTTTTTATGCTAACTTTATGCTATAGGATTTCTAGGTCACTTTGGAGCTTTTGAAGATTTGGAGAATTCTTAGCATCTACATCTCATTCTTGCATTTTTAGCTTAGCTTCATATTTATGCTTTCTTAGATTAGCTTCATTTCCATGCTCTAGATTAGCTCACATAGATTAATTAGCTTGGGTTGTAACACTTGCATATTTCCTTTCATAGCTTAGCTTGCATTTCCATTTCTAGCATAGCATTGCATTGCATTTTTATTCTTGATTCTTGAGGATATTGGCATTCTTTCCCTTGTCTTCATTGAATCTCCCATTGCATGGTTTACTAGCAAGGTTATAGACTAAATAGCTCTAGCTGAGAGCATTCTTAAAAGCCCTTGCACTCCATGCCTAGGGAGCTATGGATCAATTTGTGAGGGCTCATTCTTGAGTTTCCTCACATTTAATGATTCATAGAAGTCTGACATATTTATAGCACACATTTTTGGCACCCACCGTGGGGCAGAGTAGATAGACTTTGTCCTTTAAATTCTGCATTTTCGTCAATTTTTGTCAATTTTTTGGCAAGTTTAGCTTAATTTTTAGTCTCTATTTTTTTGTCTCAGACTATCGCGTGATACTTTCCAAAAGTATCACGTGATATACCTCTGTATGCATGTGTGATACTTCACCTATCAGAAGTATCACCTGGCTATAGTAGAGTATATCGCCTGGTCTCGGGCGAAGTATCGCCTGGTGTCAGGCAAAATATTGCGCAGACTGATAAGTATCACCCCAGTATAGTGTGAAGTATCACGTGATACTAGTGTTTGTACTTGGCAGTGAGCTATTTTTGAGCTATTTTATCTATCTTGCAAGTTTCAGGTTCTTAGCTATCTTTTTAAAATTTTCTAAAATTTTTAGAGTTTTCAAATCTGTGCCTCTAGAAAACGGGTGCCCATTTTTTTTGAAATTTTGCAAATGGTATCAAAATTTTAAGTGTGATATATCATTGGAAAGGCCTTTTCGAGCCTAATCCAACCATGATGGTTTCATTTTCAGATTTTATCATTTGATCAGTTATTTTTCAGATTATCTGATTTTTCATGTACTAATTATTGTTAGATTTTGGATTTTGATTCTCCTAACTCTTGTTGGTCTAACAAGTTGTGGTTGTAGGTGCTTCTTGCTTGAAATTTGCTAAAATCGCATGTCAAAGAGGGCAACTAATGGTTTTTGCAGGGCTGCCCTAAGCATAAAAACCAAATCAAATGCTTGTTTAATTGCTTTCTTTATTAAGTGCGGCATATACTAGTTGTTTCATTTCATAGGCACTTAATACTTTGTGAAAGGAATCTTGGGGTGGTAGGAGAAGTATGCTCTTCACCTTTAGGTGAATCAAAAAATCTTGACCCATCTTGAGGTTTTGGAAGCAAAGGGGTAATTGGATCTTTTCTTGGTGTGTTTGGGAGAGATTCTTGAGATAGGGGAGTATGCTCTTCACCCTTGTGGTGAACCAAAAACCTTGAACCTCAAGAATTAATCCACTCTTTGTTTAGCTTAGGATCCTTTAGTGGGCCTCCTCTTGAGAAATCAAGAAGAATGACCCAAGTGGGGACAACCTTGTCATCATTTTTCTTGGTAGCGAGTGATTCCAACTCACTATAATCTCAAGGCTATCGAGGACACAAAACCTTGGTAGACATAGTACTTATCTTCGCTTGATGTGAGTAACTTGTGGGATTGTGACCATGAGGAAAGAATTAAGAAAGAATGCTTAAGGTACTCTTGAGGCTGTGAGGTCCTAGTCCTTTATGAAGAGAAAGAGGGGTGCTATGAATGGAAACCCTTACTATGAACCATTAGATAGAGGCCACCCTATTTTAACCGCTTAGCTTCTTGGTGCAAGCATTGATCCAAGTGGACTTACCTAGATCACCCCAAGACACTCACCATATGTGTTCCTTTGGTTGTGTTTTTGACACTTCCATGACAACGCCAATATCTCTTGTGGGCAACCACTTGGTGTGAGGCAAGGGAGCATCAAGTTGTGGGCTATGTTGCTAAGTAATGAGCCTTGTCCTTCTAGGTAGTAATTGCTTGAATTGTCTTCGATTGTGCTATACCAATGTAAACATTCTCAACATTCAAACAAATGGTAGCATTCATAAGGTTCCCTATTTTGATATCACAAGTGCTTGTCTTGGCAAGGTTGCTTTTTCCCTTGTTTCAAGTGTTCTATGACATGTTTGATCCCATACTGTTTGCAAACCTATCTTTTATCTGTTGCTACTGCTTGTCAAACTGAGAAATTGCACTGTTCAATCTACAAATTTGGTGCAAGTGCTTCAAAACTAAGTTTTTCACATTCACTGGTCAAGAGTCATATGATATTGAAGTATCCTTGCATACCCTCAACCAAGAATCCTGAGTTATTCTGCTGTCCTATTACTGTTGCAATCTGGAGTTGCTAAACTTGCATTTTAACCTATCGTAGAATGTCTTTTTCTGTTCTTACTTGAAACTGGTTTGTTACCTACATGCTTAGATTTATTCTAGACTGAAACAAATGAGCTAAAACTATTGGGTTTGAGTTTAACGAATGCTACTCTTGATCACTTGTCACATCACAATTATCTCTCTAGCTACTTGCTTATTGAGCTTCTTGCTCATTGCTTGGCTTTAGTCAATTGATTGCTGTAAGTGCTTGAGCACTTTTGACAAGCCATCTCTCTATTGTTCTACTTTGACAAGTGATCTTTATTAGCTTTTCTTATCTCAAATCTAAGAAACTTTGTCTCATTCTATTAGTCAACCAACATCTCTTTTCATGCCGGTTACAACTCGGTCTCAATTTGAGCAGGAGAGTCATCCTCTGTTCAATTATACACAGTTACCTTCTCCAACTAGACATTCAAAAGCACCCATTAGCAACAACAGTTCTAGTTCTGACCAATCTGAAAATTCTAAGGCTACACCGTGGTATAAAGGAGGTTTCCTCTTTTCCGCATTCAAGACCCCCAAAAATACAGACAGTGTCTCACTCACTTTGACTGAACAAGAAAAGTTTCAACTCTTGCAAGAACACTTTGAGCGTAAGGATAATCAAGCATGCTTAGACAAAGAACACAATCAACAAAGGATGGATGCTACTAGGTGCATGGCTTATAGAGGGACATTTCATGAGCAACTTGAGACTAGTAATCATGAGCATAGACCTCTTTTTAACAATGGCAACAATGACAACAACACGCCACCAAGATCTCCTCCAAGGCCAACTTTTGCTATGCCTTCTTCACCACCTAGACCTCCTCCCTCTCAACATGAGGCAGAGGCTAATGATGAGATTTCTAGTCAGGATCTTATGAGATGTGAACAAGATGTGGATTTCCAATGAATGATGCATAAGCTTTTAGAACGTAATGGCGATCAATATTTTCAATATATGACTTCTAGAGGATACAAGCTTCCTCCCGGCTATGATGTTAGACAAATTGTCCAACAAAGAGTACCAACTGAATTGGAAGTCCTTCAAGAAGAATTACGTCAAACAAATCAATGCCTTACCCAAATGGCATTAGAAAGAGAGCCTCCAAAGGTCTCTTTTGTAGAATCAATTTGTGCTCTTCCTTTTGATAAAGATCTATACATGGTCCCATTTCCTAAGGATATTGAGGTTCCTAAATATGACAAGTATGATGGAAATGGTGACCCTCATGACCATGTGCATCATTTTTATGCTCTTAGTATGGAATTTCTTCATGAAGACACATATCTCCTACACTTATTCCCTCGAAGCTTAAGAGGCCAAGCTTTGGAATGGTTTGCAAAATTGACACCACCGCTTAAGACTTTTGATGAGTTAGCTCAGTGATTTACCTAGCAGTACTCTTACAACATCCAACAACCTATCACTATGATAGATCTTGGTAATCTAAGACAACATCAAGGTGAGCCATTTGCAACTTACTTACAACGTTGGAGGTCATTGTATTCTCAATATCCTCGTCAGCTACCCGAAAGGGAAAAGATTGATATTTTTGTCAACACTCTTGTGCCTGAGTTGTATTATGATCTAAGGAAGCAACTGTTCTCCTCCTTCCATGACATGGTTGAAAGTGCATATCGGATTGAGGATGTAGCTATAAGAAAAGGGGATATTGTTATTAATAAAGATGCTAAAGGCAATGGCAAAGAAAAGAACAAACCTTGGAATAAGAACAAGTATGTTGTTAATGATGGGGTTGTTGATGCTCCTAAAGTTAAAGAGCCCACTTTCAATCTCTCCAACGCTATCTATGCAGCAAAACAACAAGAAGCTAGCAATACTCACAATTCTCCTAAACCTCAATATGCAGATAAGCCTAAGAAGTCATTTTGAAAGTGAGTCTATACCAAGTTGGCAGAACCTTACGATGTGATCCTTAAGACTTTGGTTGACAATGGATATCTTATGCTTCCTGATAAACCTAGTAACTAGGATCCGATAAATAAGCCTAATTGGTGGAGAGAGGATCATTACTGCCATTATCACAGAAACAAGGGACATCCAACAGACAATTGTTTTAGGCTTAAGGATGATATTTAGGATCTTATTGAGAATGGCACAATATCCACTAATGGCTTAACTAAAAATTTTGATCACACAGCTTTCAAAGATCCTCTACCTAAGCATGATAAGGGGGAAACCTCTCAAACACATAAGAAGAATCATGATGCAAAGATCAATTACATGTATCCTTCTAATACGCATGTGATTAACATGGTAGAGCCTGTTGAGAGTGTTCTAATGATGAGGTCTCAAGATGATAATAACACCAATCATGGTAAGCCAAAGTTAGTCTTGCAAACACGTGGTAGTTCATCTTCCCGAAGTGAGACACTGAATGCTGTTACTAGGGGGCAAGCCAAGATTGTCCTTAAAACTGTGCAAGATCCCAAGCAAGCTTTGCCTTCCAAACAAGTGGCTCCTTTAGCCACCCCTAGCTATGATCTTGTCCAACATTTGCAAAAGACACCAGCACAGATATCTATCCTTGAGTTGCTTCGGTTATCCTCTTCACATAGAGAGATTCTTGACGAGGCTCTACGTACAAAACATGTTCCCAATGACATTGATCCGAATCAATTTCAGGCTATGGTCAACCACATTTCATCTCCGTTATCTCTCTCCTTTTCTACAGAAGATGACATATCTATTGCTCACCCTCATAATCTAGCTTTACACATTGAAGTTCTAGTCTACAATACCTGAGTCCACCGAGTCCTGATAGACAATGGTGCAGGGTTAAATATTGTTTCTTTCAATGTCATACAACAATTGGGTTTGTCAGAATTCACTGTGGATTCTAAAAAGAAGATTACTATAAAAGCTTACGATGAAGTGGAAAGATCTTCCAAAGGTCTCGTCACGCTGCCTGTCCGAGTGGGCCCTGTCATGAAAGATATTAGCTTCCAAGTATTGGACATCCCACTCACATATAACATTCTTTTGGGTCATCCTTGGATCCATGACATGTAGGCTGTTCCTTCCACTTATCATCAGTGCGTCAAATTTCCGTACAATGGCACTGAAGTTGTGATTCCTGGAGACCATACTATTGCTATTAATGCTCTTGCTCCTGCTGAAAAATTTGTTCCTCACAATGAACCTTCTATTGATCCTAGTACGTCTCTAGTTGCTACTAAGAAAACACTTAAGATGATGAGCCTTGGTATCGGTGAATATATGCTGGATTCCTTTTCTTCTATACTTGTTTCTCCTAGGTCATATGGGAGACCTTTTGATCACATGAAGCCTTCCACTTCTGCTATGGTGATCTTTGATACTTTTGTTCCTTCATCCATTCCTTTAGAAGCAGACAGAGAAGAACAAGCTATTCAAGAGTGGATCTATAGAGAGGATTCTAGAAATACTCCCATACTCAGTAATTCAGACATAGATACAAATGAGTCACCACTACACACTATGGTTCAAATGGGAGATGATCTTCCCTCTACTTCACTTCTTTGGGGAGAAAAATGTATATCTACTGATGATATGGATGTTGATATGGTTCATTCTTGTAGTAACCATCCCGACATGGTTGATGGCTCTTGTGTGGGGTCTGATGAGTTTGTTCCTCGTATTGCCTTAGTGGGCTACGTTGGTTCTTCTATGACAAGTCTAGATCTAGCTACTTTTGGAGCTTACCCTATAGGCTCAACCTCTCTTATTACCAGAGATGACACCCCTCGCATAAATGCTATTGAACCGGTCACTTCATTTCATCTTGCATCAACACTTGTTACTTCTTCCACTAGCGAACTAGCCCCAAAAAAGATTGAATCAACAATCAAGTATCACAGTCATCATGTCAAAAGAAATGAGCAATGGTCAGATGGTGAAAACCACATTGTGGCAGTATCTGCACCTAAGAAAAGTAAAAATAAAAATCTGCTCAAAAATAATGATTCTCAAATAAAAGATGACAAGTTGATTCTCTACAAAAAAATGGTGCACTACTTCAAGCATGATCTCATATCTATTATACTTCAACCCATTCCTAGAGCTAAGAACAAAGTTGGTAATGCCTTGGTTCCTTCAACATCCATCTTACAAATGAAAAAGCATAAATTTTGCTTCAAGTTCCTGGTGGATGAATTACACCATCATGCTTACAAATCTTACAATCCTACCATCTTTTCATATCTTCCACCTCATATTCCTCTTACAAATCCACCATGCCATTCCTTCCACCATCCCTTACACTTTTCCTTTGTCTCCGGTGACTTGTATAGGAAGGGTCTAGATGGAACTCTCCTTAAGAGTCTAGAAATAGAGGAGTCAGAAAAAGTGCTAGCTAAAATCCATGATGGCATATGTGGATCACATTCTAACGATCCTCTGCTAGCTCAAACATTGCTTAGGGCTGGTTATTATTGGTCAAATTGGTTGAGACCTCCTATTGTCATAGCTACAACATTTGGACTTGGGGCCTATCAGTTCTCTACATCAAAGGAAGTAGATTCTTGATGCCCATTTCTGTCTAGGGCATTATTTGTACATATTTATTGATCCTGAAAAAACTCCAAAAAAATAAAAAATAAAAAAAATAAAAAAATAAAAATAAAAAAAGTGCCTTGGTGAAAACCTAGAAACAGGCGCCTTCGTAGCAAAATACAAAAAAAATTATAAAAAGTCCTGAAAAAATTGCAATAAATCTATCAAGTGGTGAAAACCTAGAAATAGGCGCTACTTGAGACCCTCTGCACCTATGTCTATCAGTCTTGTGTGGCACTCATTCGCTCCACTTCTTGCTTTGCCTCTCCTAGCCTAGAATTGACTCTTGTCTTAGTCTAGGGGGCATACATTGTTTTAAGCTTATCTTGGGTCTCTTTGTGCATCTGGGTTTCTTAGACACCTCACAAACGGTGTTTTTCAACACCACCCCAATTGTGTTTTTCAACACTACCCTTGCGTCGAGTGTTTCTCAACACTTATCAGATGTCCTACCCTACAGTCTAGTATGATGCAATATTTCTCACTAGCAGATGTGATACTCAGATTCTGACTCTATGACCAACACACACGCACTTAAACAATCAACTTGCTTGAGATATGTTGACTTTATTTTTCTTTGTGTACTGTCTATGAAGATTTCTTTGATGAGTGATCTCTCCCTGAGAAGTTTTCGATGATGCATAGCTAGAAGACTGAGGGAATGAGAACATGTTTTATTTCTTTATCTTCTTGTGGGTATCTTTCGTTGTTCCTACCTGTCATTAAGCATTTGTGCTTGTTCCACTTAACATTGGGATCTACAAGGTATTATCCTTGACTGTTTCGCAAGTGCATGCTTATAGTCATCTTGACTTTCTTGTGTCTTGATGCAAGCATAATCTTGCTATATCAAACTTAGGTAATCTCACTACACTAGTCATCTTGACCTACATGTCTTTGATGCCTAGGTGGGATTTCCACATTCCTATCTGATAAAGATCATATTCATATTCACATAGTTATGCTAGTGTGCATTGTATGATCTTCTGATGCTACCAATAATGCTCGATGATGATAATTAGATGTCTATTGGCTTTGTGACCTTGCAAGTAAACCACTTTTCATGTAGCTTGCATTCTTAAGTTCATGTTAGTTTAGTTTTGCATCTTGCATATGGAGAGAGCTTTCCTTTCATCTTTCATGGACTTGTTAAATCAAATGCGCTTACCTTTCACTTCTTCTTGATCATGTCTTTCACTTCTTGTCTTTCATATCACATCATTTTCCTTTCATTTTGGGATCAAAACCGAAATCCAAGTTCACCTTGATCATCCAAGTCATATTTTTCCTTGTTCTATGCAGTTGGCTAACCTTTTGAGGCCTGCTCCTTCCATCTTCACCTTTTCATCTCCATCTCTTTTAAACTTCTAGTCTTTCATTCACTTTCAATCCCAAGTTCAAATTCTTCCCCTCCATGGTGTTTTCAAGTTGAGGGACCGCTTGGTTCATGCCCCGGGTCCCATGTGTGGGGCATATCTTCATTGCTTGATGGTTGTTCTATTCTCTTTCTTCGATTATGATTTCTAGTGATTTGATCATGTTGCTCTTGCTTCTGCATTCCCTCCACCTGGATTTCACTTTCGATCCCGAGGGGGCAGACACATCATATCTTATTAGCTATCTCTTTCCTAAGTGTTCAGTACTGTCGCTACCAGGCTGACCATGTAGGATTTGCTATTTTTCTGCACTTCATTTTTTGGAGTCAGAATGCTATTGCCTTTTTGGCTATCTCTTTCCTTCTTGGCTAATCTATTCTTTGATGTAATGTGTTCCCAGATCGATCACACATTAGTCAAAGAGGGGCAAATGTATACACCTAAAAATGGTCATCTAGACTATTAGCCCCTTTTGCTAAATCATAAATTGCTTATTCTTGATCAAATCCTAGCTCTATCATTTATTTGATTATTTTCTATGGGCTAACTATTTTATCCTAAATTTTTATTTATTTAAAAGGAATATTTCCTCCCCTTTTAATAAATAAAAAGCCCCCACTTTTCCTCTTATCCTAAGTTACACAAATAAAGCATTAATCTTATTTTATAAAAAAGGGAAAAGCACTTTTTGTCTCATATGGACACAAAAGTCAACTCCTATTTTCTCATTGGAGGATATTTGTGCACATGGATTGCTCCTCTTTTAAGCTCCACCATTGATTGAATCTTTTGCCTCTTAATCTCCATGGTCCATTCCTTCTCATTTCCTTTAAAAGAAGAGCTCTCTTCTTCATTCTAGATCCCCAACTTTTTATGCTAACTTTATGCTACGGGATTTCTAGGTCACTTTGGAGCTTTTGAAGATTTGGAGCATTCTTAACATCTACATCTCTTTCTTGCATTTTTAGCTTAGCTTCATATTTATGCTTTCTTAGATTAGCTTCATTTCCATGCTCTAGATTAGCTCACATAGATTAATTAGCTTGGGTTGTAACACTTGCATATTTCCTTTCATAGCTTAGCTTGCATTTCCATTTCTAGCATAGCATTACATTGCATTTTCATTCTTGATTCTTGAGGATATTGGCATTCTTGCCCTTGTCTTCATTGAATCTCCCATTGCATGGTTTACTAGCAAGGTTATAGGCTAAATAGCTCTAGCTAAGGGCATTCTTAAAAGCCCTTACACTCCATGCCTAGGGAGCTATGGATCGATTTGTGAGGGCTCATTCTTGAGTTTCCTCGCATGTAATGATCCATACAAGTGTGACACATTTATAGCACACAGATGGAATATTCAATGCGATCATGCGACAACCACACGATCCTCAGGAAATTGAAAACATGACCCCACCTGGGCCCGCTGATGCTACTTTCATTAAATCCATCGGCCAATGAGGAACCGCCAACTGTGCTTAGGTGTCACCCTGGACCCATAATTTGAAATGTCATGTCACAAAGATAAGATCAATGGTCATTGGATTGAGATGGTGTTAGAGACCGGGCCCAAGAAATAAAGAAAGATGAAACATAGGAAAAATTAAAGCTCATGACTTAGGAAATATTTACCGCTAGGCCTAGGAAGAACTTAGGAAAGGGGACCCTACAGAAATATTAATTGCATGGTCGCATAGACTAAAAATAGTCTATGTGATCATGCAACTAGCCGTTTAACATGTGAAGAGGTCATGAAAATTTAAGCACATGGGAAATTGGGGCTTAAGTGAGCCAAAAAGGTAACGTCAAAAAAGAACAGGGCCAAGGAAAGACAAAGGGTTTAGCTGGCAATGGCTAGTTTTTGAATTTTTGCAAGGGTTTAGCCAAAAACATGAAAAATACTTGCAGAGGCCAGGGGAAAGAGAATGTAGCCATGAAATTTTTTTGCAAGTGCTAACACATAACAGGATCAGGTTTAGCATTCACTTGTTCTTCTTCAATTTTGTCATCACTAACATCCTCAAGATGTCTGTGTCATGCCCTGCAAGGGAATCGTGGAAGAGAACAAAGATTCTCTTTGTTAAAGAAAACCTAAGTAATAATTTATGAAAAATTTTGAACTTTTAAAAGAATTATGTGTACCAAACTTAAACTTAGATTCCTCCCAAGGTTCCCTTTTCATTTAAATGCATGATTCATTCAAATCCATTAAGTTAACTAACAACAAGATTTATTTCTCAAGGAAAACTACATCATATCTTTAAGAAATACAAAACATTTTCATTTCAACTTTCCATTTAAAACCATCAATATTCCTAAGTATTCTTTATGAATAATATAACCTTTAAATCAAATAGAATCATCTAAATCATTTGATACATTTCAATTAATACATTTGTTCTTCAATAGCCTTTTTCACTGAATCAATAATAAGAAACATACTAACATACTTGAAATGTTACAAAATCCTTCAACATAGATCATATACATAAAGTTCACATCTCCCTTTCTCTTTTTTCTAAATCTACCCATTCCAAATACATCATTTTTAATTGCATCAATGATTACATTACATTCATCTTCTCTTGGGAGGTAACAATAATTTTACATCATGAAATATAACTACAAAGTCTTCATTCTTCAAACTGGTACTTAAGCAAGCATGGGTCTTCAAACACTACATCCGCAAAAGATACCTCGATAAAAAGATTTACCACCCAACCACATGGATACCCAAAGGCCCACTTCCCTGTGCAAGGAGATAAACACCAAGGTCCACAAGAAGGAATAGCTAGGCCAAACCTAGGATCGGGTTACCTTTCCCAAATAGCAAATGAAAAGAAGGTCAAAGTATAAATCTTTCCCCAAATAGGTTCTAGGGCTTGGTAGAAACTCTAAGCAACAACCTAAGTGAGTTTCATCGTATAGCCCTCACTCCTTGGGTTGTCCTGGTACTAGCCACTTTGGGCCCCGGCCCCCAAGTAGGCACATGTGGGATCGAATGCCTTTCGTACTGACAAGTGTCATTCGATCATACCTACGCATAGGTACCTTCTCCCACTCCCATCCATAGCCTTTACTAGTGCTAATGGCATGGGCAAAGCTCATTTAATCTTTTTAATGTTTGAACCCATTCCCATAAGTTTAATTAAGTTTTCACTTGTTAAATAACTCTTCAGTCAGTTATCCTGGTTCTAGCCACTTAGGGCCCCGGCCCTGCACTGAGAGCCACTCACTAGCTATCGTTAGGTTTTCTACCCTTAACCCACATATCACAATCACATCATACATGGAGTAAAGGCACATTATAAACAAATTGGGGACTACTACAAGGAATAGAAAATAATAAGATTGATTATGAACGTTTAGGGAAATTAGGAACGTTTAAGGATGTTTAGAATGTCCTGATCCTTTTAGACAACTCTAAACCCTACACTATTTCCTACACACATCCTAACCCTATTAAGGCATCTAAATGCAGTAGATATAACCTCCACTAAACATGTTTAAGGTTTACATAAAAATTCCATATGCTAAAGATAATGTCCCATCAATTTCAACCTAAGTCTGAAATTTGACTAAGTCTGATTTTTATTAAAATCTAAAATTTTAGAAGTTACAACTTAACTCCTACGAAATTGAAACCTATTCCAATGAATCTGAAGGGTACCTAATCCCTTTATACAAGTATAACTTAAAGTATAAGGAATTAAAGTATCGTAAAGTATCGTAAACTTAAATGTTATACTTGTATAAAGCGAATACTATTAAAAATCCACATGTTAGAATTCTAAAACTTAAATAATCAAATATAGTTTTCATTTATAAATCAAATATTTATAAATTACACTACACTATGAAATTCCTATTAAACAATTGCTAAATTTAATAGCAATCTAAATATACTAAATCTAATATTCATTAAAGTCTAAAAACAAATAAAACCACTACCAAAAATTTCAAAAAAATATTTTAGAAGTGACTTATGGGGGGGACCTTGTGGGCCCTGCACCCCATTGACCTAGCGCCCTGTGCACTTCCCCAACTCATAGGTACTGCTACTGCAATACCTGCTGTCGTAGCAGTTAGGTACTGCCATAGTAGTGCCTGCCACTACTATGGTTGGGAACCGTGAGGGGAGTGGGGAAGGTGGTGGCCCCCACTTCCCAAACCCTTTCATTGTTTTTGTTTTATATTAATTTATTTTTTAATATATCATTTTTTTTTAAACATAACTTTGTTTAAGCATCTATAATTATTTATGCATAACTTTATAACTATATAGTTTTGTTTTTATCTCTATGTTTTTTTAAAAAGAAGAGAACTCAAATAACTTTATTGAAGTGCACATAATTTTGATAGATAATAGATATATATTATTTATTTTGACAGCAAATTAAATATAAAATACTACCCATATTCCTTACTAATAAATAAACTAAATACAAATAATCTAATCCTGGATTCATCCTATGCTTAAATGAGCGGTTGTCATTGATTGTTATTATAGCAATTTATATGTTTGTGTAAATAGCTACTAGGATATAGAAATTAATGATAGAGTACAATAATGTATTTACACCTAATAGATTACAATAACATATAAATAGCTCATAGAATATAATAATGTATAAACATTTTGCACATATGGATACAAATAAACACACAGAAGCATTCAAATAGAACAAAACATTCATAATATAAAAGAGAATAATCTCTTAGTATGGATTCCAACCTGGAGTCCTGCGGAGACCGGTTGATGAAGGAAGATCAAATCCTCTCCAACGTTTCTAGCCCTCCCTTGGATCCCTTTTCTTGCAATCTTCCACCCTCTACCCGTAACAATCCAAATGCCAAACTCATAGAATAAGGGACTTCTCTCCTTAAAAATATATATATAAATTTTCTACAATAATAATACTAATCCTCTTCTTGAAATCAACTATTCTCCCAACTCCCATACACAGGAAAGCCTTTCCTGTAAATAGAATGGAGGAGGTGGTTGCACAAGTAATCCAACTGATGCAACCATCTCAACTATCCATTCGTTAAAAGTTAATGGGATGGTTTGCAAAATCATTCCCGTAAAGATGAATAAATTTTAAATAAGACTATAATCTATGTTCCCTAAATTTAAGGGAGTTAAAATAAATAATATAATCTCAAAATTAATTTACTAACTTATTTAACTATGGTAATAGAATTTACCAATCCTATTTACCACTTATAAAAATAACATAAGAATAGTTTCCTTCACACAAATAATTAATTTATTATATAATAATATATATTAATATATGTATACATAGGCATATGTGTGCACCCATATGCTTATGGTACATATACCATAAATAAGACATAGTATTATTAATATTAAATATTAAAATAACATTATTATAAAATATATTATTTATCCATACACTAATCCACATTCTAAAATATATATCAGGTAGCTACTAACATAAGTTAGATTTTTCCACTATTTATTTAAAATATTTTATTATTACTATTGTCATAGTCATTTTGTTATTATAAGTATTATAAAATAATACCATAAAATTATTCATTATTATAGGTATTAAAATCACATGATTTAAATCACATACCGACTCATTCCTAACGAGATATGCAAGTATAATAGTAGCTACTAATAAAGATAAATTTCTAAATCATACCTTCAATGAACAATGATTCACATCAATATACCATGAAGACAAGAACTAGCTACAAGATCCACAATTCCAACAACTACGAGATCACACAATACATCCACACAAGGGACTGACTCAGCACTTCCCGCCTAAGGATAAAAGGATCAAAGGTGAAGTTTCTTCTTATGGAACCTGGTGATATCTCCCTAACAACAACAACGATCAAGGATTTTGAGGGATCGCTCAGACCTGTGAAGCCAGGTGGAGACGATACCCAGTACCTACAATCCTGCATCACCAAGAAGAGATACATATATATACAGATATATGCAAGTAGATGACCAGGATCAATACATCATGTGGACCTCAACTAAGTGAGTAACTATGACTTCATCCTGAGTCATGAAAACACATCAGACACATATCCATGAAACATAAAACATCATGATAATGGTTAGATTCAAATCATTGGGTTAGATCCATAAAACATATAAAAAATCTCATAAACATATAAATGATAACCATAAATGAGCATATCCATCATATCATCATTCACAAAACATAAATGTAAATGTATAGTCCTTACCATCATAATAAAATGTCCAAATGAGCAAAGTCTAAGTATCACCATAGGAGAGGTATTACAGTCTACCTCTTCTTTGGGATGTTTCTATTGCTTCTAATCTTGCAGCAATCTGTCTTAGAACATCTGCCAATCCTAGATCTGCATCTCACCTTCCATGAACCATCTTGAAAACCCTCTGCAATTGTAGGTCAGATCATAATCTACTAACCCACAACAATCAACTAGGGCCTCAAGAGGAACCTACAAACCTAGATCCGTAGACCTAGATAAGGATCTCACCTCGCTCTGATACCACCTGATGCAAGGAAGGGACCAAGAGGGGCCAAAGGATGGTGCACCCTAATGATCCAAGCCTACCACACACATGCGGAAGCAACAAACAATAAGAGTGAGAGAGAGAATGCCAGATCCTTTCATAAGTTATCATCAATTTGAATCATACATGCCGGGATGTAAGGCCTTACCAGTTAGGGCCTGATATTACAATGAATTACAGAAGTCCTCAAACATGTGAGAATTTTCTACCAATCTCCAATCTAATGTCTACTAATTTCTATCTAAACTGACTCCTAAACTACACCCAAACATCTACATTTATACAAGAAGCTACCAAGCTGAGTCGGCCTTCAGATCCATAATTAATGGAAGTAACGGTCAAATCAGGGACCACACACTTCCCAATGATGTATTCCAACATTAATTCTACAATCTAATATAAATGCGCAAGTTGGCCACAACAGGAAACAAAACTAGACTCGTCGGTAAGAAAGATAATCGAGCAGTAGATAGGCAATGTCGAGCGCTAGTGAAATAACCGATTGCCCAGGAGAGAACCAACCACATTCAATAACCAAAGGAAACCGACCAACTACTGACCAAATTGGTCAAAGAAAGAATGGAGAAACACAAACAAAAACTCCAAATTCTTTTTGGTGACATAGGATTGCCAAGGACCCAAGATGCTCCTGCATCAGTCCCAAATCTGTCATTTCAAACTCAGTAATCATGGTTGCTCTAAACTCTACAAATAAAGTTGGATTATTCCCTGTGTAGATAAGATCATCAACATAGAGAACTAAGATAAAGATATCCTTAACCGAGCTTTTGATATAGAGATTTGGATCTGATAGACTTCATGAAAAACCTTTCTGCTGTAAGTATGGGTCTATTCTTGAATACCATTCTCGTGGTGCCTGTTTGAGACCATACAAGGCCTTCTTTAATTTGCAAACATTATGTTCTTTAGAAGGTATTTCAAAACCTTTAGGTTGTGAAACATACACTTCCTCGTTAATATATCCATTCAAGAAAGCACATTTCACATCCATTTGATAAACTATCCAACTCTACCGAGCTGCCAATGCCAAAACCAATTTGATAGTATCCATCTATGCTACAGGTGCAAATGTCTCAGTATAATCAATACCTTCCTGTTGAGTGTACCCTTTGGCTACCAATCTAGCCTTATGCTTATCAATGCTTCCATTAGATTTATACTTTGTTTTGTACACCCATCTTGTATGAATAACTTCCTTGCCAAGAGGTAATTGAACCAAATAACATGTGTCATTCTTTTCAATTTTGTCTATTTCATTGTTCATTGCTTCAATCCACTCTTCTTTTTCTTGAGCTTTTTCAAATGTTTGTGGCTCATTATTTTCCATGATTTGAGTCATCAAAGAAAAATTCACTTTTTCTTGTGACCTTGTTGTCATTTTTTCAAAATTTGAATCCAACATAAGAGTTGATGGATGATTCTTTTATGTCCTTCTTTGATATTTTTGATATTTTCTTTCTCCTATGCTAGATGATTCAAGTACTTCTTCTTCTTCTTCTTCCTCCTCTTCAATCTCGTCAATTACTATCTCTTTTCCTTTTGTTTCATTTTCTTTGGTATATTCTGCTAGTTCATTGAATACCACATCTCTACTTATCACAAGCTTTTTTGCTACTAGATCATACAACCTATATGCTTTATTTTCAGTTCCATAACCAATATAAATGCATTTAAGGCCTTTATCATCTAACTTAGACCTTTTTTCTTTTGGTATGTGTGCATAAGAAACACACCCAAATACTCTCAAGTGATCAACACTTTTCTTAACCCCAGACCATGCTTGTTCAGGAGTCATCCATTTAACTACTTTTGTAGGGCTTCTATTTAGTAGATACACTATTGTGTATGTTAGGAATGAATGATAAATGTTTGGCAGCCATTCTATAGCAGTTGTTGTTGCATTCATGACTATGATTGTCATTGATGTCAACACAGTGATTTACCAAAGACTTGCAGAGAAGCAGACAGAGTTTGGATTAGTACACATGGGTTATTGTAGTTGGAGCTATGCGATGTTGAGGATATACACTTTGATATGTTATATTTATATCGTTAAGAGCACAAATAGTAATTCATTTATTCATGAAAGTTATGAGCACTTTTGTGGAAGCAGTATTTAGGCAATGTTCCTGAGTAGTGGTTTGTGGAAATCGAATGATATCTCCTAATCGGGATGGAATCTGGTTTTGCACAGTTAAATGGAAGTTGAAGAGACATTGATAGTGACATCGAAGCTAACAATTTTGTGTAATTTTGATGTAGCGTGTGGAAACTTTTATGTTGTAATTGTATGCTGACTCATTTGTAATTATTTCAGTGTGGTATAAAGGAAGGAATGTATTTCCTTTTTGTAATACATTGTAGTAGTGGTTGTGTGTGATGATGTATGCATGAAGTGAAGAAAAGAGCTAAGTATGAAAGTGAATTTGTGATGGAAGACATGTGAAGTATAGAGATGTGAAATTGAGATCTGATGTAACAGTGAGTGAGGTTTGGCACAATAAAAAAAGAGGTAACATATTATTCTATTGAATAATAAAAAGATTATTTGGACAGTGTGTTCAGTGATCTTACCCTGAAGCTATTTGGGCAGTGGGTCCTTCTGTCTTCCATAACTCTTAACAGGGTTAGAATCTTTTAACAGGGATTCAAAATCTCCTAATAGGGATTCATATGTACTAAATGTATTTCATAAGACTCCTAATAGATTCTATCCTTTCACAAGGAATATTCATATTAGTGCATCTTTTGTGGGCATCATTCTAACCTGGGTTTACTCTTTGATCAAGAGGTTCCCTAGTCAACATATCTTGTGTCACTGTGTTATTGTGTATGAATATCTTTCTGTGGTTGGCAATTATATTGCGTATATGCTTTAATATTGTTGAAGATGATAAAAGTTACAATTATCTAATAACTAATTCACCCCCCCCCCTCTCAGTTATCTTGGTGGACTTTAATTTCTAACAATTGGTATCAGAGCAATAGGTCCTTGAAAAAGAAGTTTAATAGCTTAAGGAGATCCATGGAAAATTTCAGGAAAGAAAGCCCTAAGTTTGATGTAGTAAATTTTGACAGCTGGAAAGAAAAGATGAAGACACACCTACTATGTTTAGGACCAGCTTATTGGTTGATTACAAAGAATGATAAGACTATCATTGAAGAGGACAATCTTGAAACATGTACTACTGATGAGAGATATCTATTCATGTGTAACATACTTGCAAGAGGCTTTTGACAACCCTTCCAGAGAATGAGTACAGTCAGGTAAAATATGTTAAAAAATATCATGAAATTTGGAATGCTTTACACTCTACTTTTGAAGGTGATGAACATGCAAAAATAGTTAGATTACATAATTGGATATGTGCATTTGAAGATATAAGAATGTTGGAAGATGAATCTATTAGAAGCTATATTGGTAGAATGTCAAAAATTATTACAGGTATAAAATCTTGTGGAGGAACAAAGATAGAGAACTAAGTGATATGGAAAATTCTGAGGACATTGACCCCTACATTTAAGAAGACAACATAGATGATTGAACAAGTTATACCTTGTACTACAAACTTTACAAGAGAGACTCTTCTTGGAAGATTGGAAGCAACATAAATGAACTTGAGATTATTAGGAGACTTACCTAGAATGGAGATAGCATTCAGTGCTCTTAGTGTTCACCCTACTTTGTCAAGAAGCATCAGTGTGAGCGGAGATTATGTTGGTAGTAGCAGATCTAGAAATGAAGAAGACAAGGAGATTGAAGAACGTATTGCCTTGCTTGTGAAAAGAGAACCAGACGGTAAGAAAATATTTAAATGTTGGACTTGTCAAGAATATGGTCATTTTGCATCTAAATGTCCTAAGAGAGTTAAAAAGTACAAAAACAATTTCAAACCCAGAAGATCTAAGGAATGTTATTATGCTAATGATGAAGATCTTGGAGCTAGTATAGAAAGAACTTTAAGTGAAAGTGATACTGTGAATAATGATGACATAGGATTTGTAGCAATTAAAGAAGAGAATCCTAAAACTGATGTTAAGGAAGAAAAATCCTTAGTTTCTCAAGTTTAAAAGAAAGCTGATTGGATTATAGATAGTGATTGTTCACATCATATGACTGGAGACATGAAAAAGTTCATAAAGTTTAATGAATATGATGGATGAATTGTTAGATTTGGAAACAATGCACTTTGTTTGATGAAAGGTGTAGGATCTATTACTCTTGATGGAAAGATTGATACTGATGATGATTATTTTGTGGATGGATTGAAACATAATCTTTTGAGTGTTGGACAATTAGTTGATAAGGGATATCAAGTTTGGTTTACTGAGAAAAATTGTGTGATAAAGGATAAAGATGGAAATCTGATTGGAACTAGATCTAGAACCAGAGGTAATGTATTTCAGTTGAATCCTACTAAGATGACATGTTTGATTACTAAGATTGATGACAGTTGATTATGGTATAGAAGGTTTTTTAATATAAAATTTGATAACATTGTAAAAGTAAGTACTACACTTGCAGTAAGAGATTTGCCTAAAATTATGAACCCTACTAACATGATTTGCAAAGAATGTGTAATGGCTAAATAGAAGAGAAGTTATTTTCCTAGTAAGAAGTTTACATCTACATAAAAGCTAGAGATTATTCATACAGATTTGAGCAGTCCTACCAGGACTAGAGGATTCTATGGAGAAAGGTATTTTATGATTCTTGTTGATGATTTAACAAGAATGATGTGGATTGCATTTCTTAAAGACAAATTTAAAGCATTTGATTAGTTTAAGATTGTTAAAAACAAAGTTGAGAATGTATCTAGAATGAAGATCAAATGTTTGAGATCTGATAGAGGTGGAGAATTTACTTCTACAGAGTTTAACACCTTTTGTGAAGAAAATGGCATTAAGAGACAGTATTCAACCCTTAGAACACCTGAACAAAATGGCATTGCAGAAAGAAGAAAGAGATCAATGACTGAAGTAGCAAGAGCTATATTATTTGAGAATGATTTGGTGAAGATATTATGGAGAGAAGCAGTGAACACAACAGTGTATACAATGAACAGAGTACAAATCAGAGAAAACACAAACAAGACACCTTATGAATTATGGTTTGGACATGCACCCTCAATTAAGTATTTTAGAATTTTTGGAAGCAAATGTTATATAAAGAGAGATGATGATATTGGAAAGTTTGATCCTAGAAGTGATGAAGGTATATTTCTTAGATATTCTTTGAAAAGAACAACCTATAGATGTTACAATAAAAGAACTAAGACTATTGTTGAAAGTGCAAATGTTAAAGTTGATGAAAAGTTCAAAATTCAAGAAAGAATGCTTGATTATGAATCAGATGAAGAAGCTCATCCTAAACCTAACACTAGATCTACATAACTATTTTATGAAATTGACAATGATTTGTTGAATGAAAGCCATAATGAAGTCATTGAAGAGCCTACATTTGAAGTGAGATCTGAGACAGTGACACCTAGCAAGAGTTTGTTAAGAAATCATCCTATTGGACAAATTATTGAAAAAATCAAAAGAGGATTTTTAACTCGAAATAAGGTACAAGAAAAGTTATGTTTGATTTCTAAAATTGAACCTAAGACTAATAATGAAGCTTGCGAAGATGAAAGTTGGACTAATGCTATGAAAGAAAAACTAGATTAGATTGAAAAGAACAAGACATGGGAATTGGTCCCTAGACCTAAAGACAAGAATGTTATTGGAACTAAATGGGTATTTAGAAACAAGATGAATGAACAAGGAGAAGTAGTAAGAAACAAAGAAAGATTGGTATGTAAGGGTTACTCACAGCAAGAAGGAATTGACTATGAAGAAACTTTTGCACCTGTTGGAAGAATTGAAGCAGTAAGAATGTTTTTGGCTTATGCAGCTTACAAGAAATTCAAAGTATATCAGATGGATGTGAAGTCAACATTTCTGAATGGAGAATTGGAAGAAGTCTACATTGAGCAGCCTGAAGGTTTTCATTTGACTCAAGAAGGAGACATGGTATGTAAACTAAATAAATCTTTATATGGACTTAAACAAGCACCTAGAACTTGGTATGCAAGACTAGATAAATATTTGTTAAAATTGGGATTTACAAAAGGAAAAGGTGATAGCAATCTGTACACAAAAGAAATTGAAAATGGTTTGTTGGTTATATTTATTTTTGTTGATGAGATTATCTTCAAAGGAGAAGATGAAGCTAGTGACAAATTTGCTAATGAAATGAAGACTGAATTTGAAATGAGTATGATTGGTGAAATGAAATAATTTTTGGGATTACAGATAACATAAAACAATGATGGTATCTTTATAAGTCAGACAAAGTACCTGAATGAATTGTTGAAAAGATTTGGAATGGAGAATTGTAAACCATTTGGAACACCCATGGTGACTGGACATAAGATATCTAGCACAGATGAGACTCATGCAGTGGAATAGAAGAAATACAGATCTATGATTGGAGGATTGCAATATTTGACTCATACAAGACCTGATATAGCAGATTCAGTTGGAATTGTAGGAAGATTTCAAGCTGAACCAAAAGAATCACATTATGCAGCAGTAAAGAGGATATTGAGATATTTAAGAGCACAATGGACTATGGACTATGGTATGAAAAATCTGATGATTTTACCCTATGTGCATATACAAATGCTGATTTGGGAGGCTGTGTTGATGATAATAAAAGCACCAGTGGTGCAGCATTTTTCCTTGGAGGAAGATTGGTTTCTTGGCTAAGCAAGAAGCATAATTGTATTTCACAAAGCATAGCAGAAGCAAAATATGTAGCAGCAGCAAACAATTGTAACCGGATAAATTGGATGAAGAAAATGATGAAGGATATTGGAATAAAGTTTGTTGAATCTGTTGTCATACATTGTGACAACACCAGCACAGTTAGTATGTCTAAGAATCCTATATTACATTTTAAGACAAAGTATATAGAGATTAAGTATCATGTTGTAAGAGAGAAATTTTTTGAGAAAGAAGTCAGACTTGAGTACATAAGTACAAAGGAGCAGATAGAAAATATATTCACAAAGCCTTTGCCTAAGGATACATTTGAGTATCTGAGAGGTATGATTGGGGTTATGCCCCAGCCTACTCTTGAAAAGTAATGCAGTTGGTTGCATCCATCCAGTGGTATATGAGCCTTATCTTTCTTCTGGACTAGATGTTGGTACTTCCTCTATGGGGGAGTACGTGTATTTGAACTGAGTCATGAGGACTCTAGTGAATGTATTTTCTGAATAGTGTCTTTTGACATTGGAGCTGTTGTTGACATAGTAATGAAATTTTTTTCATTGATGTCAATGGGGGAGAAGTATACATGAAAAACCATCTAAAACATCTGTTGGATAGAACTAAATAGGAAAATGAAGCAAGATTTGATTGATGAAGAGGATTTGAAAAAGCAGTGTTGCAGTATTGGATTTTTGGAACATTGGATGTTTTTTCATCTATGTTGCCATCAATGCCAATGGGGGAGATTGTTAGGAATGAATGCTAAATGTTTAGTAGCCATTCTATAGAAATTGTTGTTGCATTCATGACTATGATTGTCATTGATGTCAACACAGTGATTTGCCGAAGACTTACAGAGAAGTAGACAAAGTTTGGATTAGCGCACGTGGGTTATTGCAGCTAGAGCTATGTGATGTTGAGGATATACTCTTTGATATATTATATGTCTATGGTTAAGAGCATAGATAGTAATTCATTTATTCATGGAAGTTATCAGCACTTTTGTGGAAGCAGTATTCAGACAGTGTTCCTGAGTAGCAGTTTGTGGAAATCGGATGATATCTCCTAATCAGGATGGAATCTAGTTTTGCATATTTAAAGGGAAGTTTAAGACACATTGATAGTGATGTGGATGATAGCACAAACTTTGAGGTCACACGAGTGAAGAATTATTGTATTTGGAAGCTGACAGTTTTGTGTAATTTTGATGTAGCGTGTGGAAACTTTTATGTTGTAATCGTATGCTGACTCATTTGTAATTATTTGAGTGTGGTATAAAGGAAAGAATGTATTTACTTTTTGTAATACATTGCAGTAGTGGTTGTGTGTGATGATGTATGCATGAAGTGAAGAAAAGAGCCAAGTATGAAAGAAAATTTGTGAAGGAAGACATGCAAAGTATAGAGATCTGAAATTGAGATCTAATGTAATAGTGAGTGTGGTTTGGCATAGTCAGAGAAGAGGTAACATATTATTCTATTGAATAATAAAAAGATTATTTGGAGAGTGTGTTCAGTGATCTTACCCTAAAGCTATTTGGGCAGTGGGTCCTTTTGTCTTCCATAACTCTTAACAGGGTTAGAATCTTTTAACAAGGATTCATATGTACTGAATGTATTTCATAAGAATCCTAACAGAGTCCATCCTTTCACAAGGAATATTCATATTAGTGCATCTTTTGTGGGCATCATTCCCATTGGGGTTTACTCTTTGATCAAGAGGTTCCCTAGTCAACATATCTTGTGTCATTGTGTTATTGTGTATGAATATCTTTCTATGGTTGGAAATTATATTGCTTATATGCTTTAATGTTGTTGAAGATGATAAAAGTTATAATTATCTGATAACTGATTCAACCCCCCCACCCCCCCCTCTCAATTATCTTGGTGGACTTTACTTTCTAACAGTGTATAATGCTTTTGCCCAAAAACTTTTATCCAAATTTTTCTCTTTCAACATACTTCTTGCCATTTCAAGAATTGTCCTATTCTTCCTTTCAGCAACTCCATTTTTTTGTGGAGTGCAGGAAGTAGTGAACTCTCTTTTGATTCCATGATTTTTGCAAAAATCAATAAACTGATTTGACTTGTACTCACCTTCATTGTCTGACCTTATCACTTTGATATACTTACCACTTTGTTTTTCAACCAAGTTTTTGAGCTCTACAAACTTTTCAAATACGTCTGATTTTGAAACCAAACAATACACCCAAGTTTTTCTTGAGTAATCATTAATGAAGGTTAGAAAATACTTGGATTTGTTCAAAGAAGGTGTTTCCATAGGACCACACAAATATGTATGGATTATCTCAAGATGTTGTTTAGCTCTACTGGATTTACCAACATAAAATTGTATCCTATGTTGCTTGCCAACAATGCACTTTTCACACACTTCTTTTGTGTCTTCAATTAATGGTAGAGATTCAACCATTTTTAATCTTTTGAGTAAAATTAACCCATTAAAATTGAGGTGACCATATCTCTTGTGCCAAATCTTACTTTCAATCATTTCACTAGACCTTAATGCTTGGTTCTCATGAGTAAAGTGAAGAGGAAACATCCTATCCCCTATCATTTGTTCTCTTGCAACAATTGCATTCTTTTTTAATTTATATCTTATTATGCACTCATTCTTATCAAAACTTACTTGATAATTTTTCTCTAATATTTGTCCAACAAACAACAAATTCTTTTTGAGTGCTAGTGATGGAATATGGATGAACTGACTGAGAGGGGGGGGGGGTGAATCAGTCAACCATAAATCACTTAACAATTATTTCTTTCTAGATCCCTTAGGATATCTTAATGAATATTATTTATTTAGCACTCGATAAATAGATTGCAGTAACTTTGTAGATGCAGAAAGTATTAGTAAATTATCTTTAGATATTTATCAGCACTTGTATGTGATTAAGATAGCAATTAAGAACACAAGAGACACAAGATTTAACGTGGAAACCCAATATGGGAAAAACCACCAATATATCTAGATACTGATTTTCACTTTTCTGAAGTGATGCCCAGTTAGAAGCCAACCCGGTAGAAGGTTACAAAACACACTATTAGGTGTGACCTTGTTAGAGGATTTAATCACCCTGCTAGGAGTGGCCTCGTAAGAGGTCTTGAAAACAATTCAATAGAATTGTCACCTTGTTAGAGGATTTACAATATGGTTGTTAAACCAACTTGGTTAAGAGATTTAGAATTCATTGTTACAATGATAAGAAGGTAACAATGAAAATGACCTGTATAATAATGCAACTACCTTGCTGATTACAAATCTCTCTTCTGCATAAGTCTAATCCTTCCTGATCGAATATATCTCTGCTGCACCTCAAGGATATCTGATCATCCTTCACAAATTCGCACACACCTTTTCTTCTTTTCTTCTATATATCTTCTGTTGTATATTTCTTATTTTCACATTTGACCTTTTATTTATATGATTTTAGATTTGTCAAATCGACATTACTTAGTATAACAGTCGGCTGAATTAAGCAAACTTTATTTGCAAAGATCCTTCAAGGGCCGACGGTCCTCGGTGACCATAACTTTCTACAATATTTCAGAGACCGAGGGAACTCGGTAAACACTGATAATCCTTTTTCCTCAAAAACTGACTGAACTCGGTAGATGCTATCTTTTCTTCAACAACCGACTGAACTCGGTAAACACTATTTTTTCTTTGATAACTGACTGAACTCGGTAAACACTGAATTTTCTTTGACGACCGAATGAACTCGGTAAATGCTATCTTTTCTTTGATAACCGACTGAACTCGGTAAACACTGAATTTTCTTTGATAACCGAGTGGACTCAGTAGACACTAAATTTACTGACAAGCAGACTAAATGAGCTCGGTAGGTACTGAATGTTGCGGACTATGACATTGTGTGACATCAGAGACAATACATAATTTGAGTAGCAATTTCCTTCAGATAATTGTTTCCAACAATCTCCCTATTTGGCATTGATGGCAACACAATATGTCATAGCATAAGAAATTTGAAAGAATTAGATCGGTTCAGATCCAAATCTCCCTCTGTCAGCAAACTTCCTATTTCTTGAAAACTCTTCCTCTGTCTATTGAAAATTTCTTGAAGTAATAGCAAAGACATAGCAAACACTCCCTCTTTGACAACACATGCCAAAGACAATTCACATATTACCGGTGTAAACTACTGTACCTCAAGTACTAATTCATATGCAATGATTCCTTGAATATGCTGCATCGACTGGTTGATTTTCAATCATGTTCTGGTTGATGCATCACTAAAATTATATTTAGTGAGCCTCGAATAGGGGAATGACCCCTAACTTACCTCTTAGATACACAAATGCATCCTTAGGTAATGGTTTGGTGAAAATGTCTGCAATCTGCTCTTTTGTATGAATATATTCTAATCTAAGTTCCTTATCCTGCACCAATTCTCTGACAAAGTGATATTTAATAGCAATGTGCTTGGTTTTGGAATGCATCACTAGATTCTTCGAAATGTTTATTGCACTAGTATTGTCACAAAATATAACAACTGGTTCTTTGATTTCAACCTTCATACCTTGTAATAACTGTTTAAACCAAACAATATTTGAACAATTTACTGTAGCAGCAACATATTCTGCTTCAGCTGTGGATTGAGATGTGTAATTTTGCTTTTTACTGGTCCAAGATACCAGTCTATTTCCAAGAAAAAATGCTCCACCACTTGTACTTTTTCTGTCATCAATGTTTCCTACCCAATCAGCATCAGTAAATACTTTTAAATCTAGATTGCCTCCAAATTTATACCACAAACCATATTCTTCAGTTCCTCTTAAGTACCTTAAGATTCTTTTGATTTCCATCATATGATTTTCCTTAGGTTTTTCTGAGAATCTAGCTACTATACTGACTGCTAAGGCAATATCAGGTCTTGTGTGTACTACATACTACAATTTTCCAATCATAGATTGGTATAAGGTCTAATCTACATCTTTTGAATCATCATTTTTGGTAAGTTTCAGTCCAATACACATGGGTGTACCAACTAATTTTGAATCTTCCATACCAAACTTCTTAAGTATTTCTTTAATGTATTTAGATTGAGTAATGTATATACCATTCTTGCTTTGCTGAATTTGAAGACCAACAAAGAATTTTATTAAACCAAACATAGACATTTCAAATTCTTTGTTCATTTGCTCTGAAAATTCTTTGCACTGATCCTCATTCCCTGTAAATATAGTATCATCTACAAATACTTTTGCCAATACAATTTTGTCATCCGGTCCTTCTTTAATATACAGATTGTTGTTATCATTGGCTCTTTTAAAATTAATCTGAATCAAATAGTTATGGAGTCTTTCATACCATGCTCTAGGAGCTTGTTTCAATCCGTACAATGCTCTGTGTAACCTACAGACCATGTCCTTTTTATCTGGATCAACAAAACCTTTAGGTTGTTCAATGTAGACTTCTTCATCAAGAATTCCATTGAGAAATGCAGATTTTATATCCATCTGATATACCTTAAATCCTTTATGTGCTGCATAGGCAAGTAGAGTTCTTACACCTTCTAATCTTGCAACAGGAGAAAAATTTTCTCCATAATCTATACCTTCTTCTTGAGAATAACCTTTACATACCAATCTAGCTTTGTTTCTAGATACTTGACCATCTTCATTCAGCTTATTCCTAAATACCCATTTTGTTCCAATTACATTCTTATCTTTAGGTCTAGGTACAAAAGTCCATGTTTTGTTCTTTTGTATTTATTCTAATTCTTCATTCATTGCTTCAATCCAACATTCATTTTTCAATGCATCTTTGATATTTCTAGGTTCAAAATCAATAAGCAGACATGTACCTTTTAGCTTGCTTCTTGTCATAGTACCATCTGATTTGTTTCCAATAATTTGATCTAGTGTATGATTCCTTCTGACATATTTGGCTAGTATAGGTTCCTTGCTTTTTGAATGGTTCATGTTGTTGTCTTCTAGAATCTCTTCTTCAGTTTGCTTGGGCTCGGTAGATATTTGCTTGGTAACTTCAGGCTGAGACTCGGTTTGAATTTCTTCCTGTGACTCAGTTTCTTCTTGTGACTCGGTTTGAACTTCTTCCTATGACTCGGTAACTGTGCTCAGCTCGGTAGATATAGTTTCCTCATTGATAGTTGTGTCTACCAATGTTTCAGGTTCAATGTAAATGAATCTTCTGTAGTTTTTAGGTTCCCTTTTGCTTTCTTCTTCAGTCTTTTCTGCAAACTCATCAAATTTTACATGTATACTTTCTATGACTTTGTGAGTAGATAAGTTCAGATATTTGTATGCCTTGCTTTTGCTAGAATATCCTAAGAATATTCCTTCATCACTTTTCACATCAAATTTATTTCTTCTGGATTCTTTTAAGATATAAAATTCTCTACCAAATACTTTCATGTAACTTACATTAGGTTTATAGCCATACCATAGTTCATAAGGAGTTTTGAATGTGTCTTTCTTCAATTGTACTCGGTTCAAGGTATGAACTGCGGTGCTGATAGCTTCCTTCCAGTACTTTATAGCGATGTTCTTTTCTATCATTAGAGTCCTTGCACAATCCATAATAGATTTGTTTCTTCTTTCTGCTATTCCATTCTGCTCAGGAGTTCTAGGAGCTGATACCTGCCTTTTGATTCCTCTTTCAATGCAAAAGTTGTTAAAATCATGGGAGATGAATTCATCACCTCTGTCTGATCTTAAGCATTTCAATCTTTTCCCTATTTCCTTTTCCACTCTTGCTAAGTACCATTTGAACTTTTCAAATGCTTTTGACTTTTCTCTTAAATACATAATAGTCATCATTCTAGAATAATCATCAACGAAAAGAATAAAGAATTTATCTCCAGTATAGCTTTGTATTCCAATAGGTCCACATAAATCAGTATGCACAATTTCCAAAATTTCTATAGACTAATAGTTCTTACTCTTAAAACTAGTTTTACTCATTTTGCCAATTTGACAATTCTTACATAGACCAGTATCAGGTTTCTTCAAAGTAGGAATGCCTCTAACCTTCTTGAATTTGCTTATCTTTATCATGTTATCAAAGTTCACATGACATAACCTTTTGTGCCATAGCCAACTTTCTTCAATTTGAGCAATAAAACATGAATATTCACTGAGATCAAGATAAAATAAGTTACCTTTTGTTTGTTTTCCTGATCCAATGAGTTTTCCTTTTTCATCCAGCAGTCTTGCTTGACCATTCATGAATTCAACCTTGAAACTAGTGTTGATTAGCTGTGCCACACTTAGAAGATTATGTTTTAGTCGTTCAACCCAATAAGCATTATCACATATGAGTTCTTTGGTTAATGAGATTCTTCCTTTTCCTTTTATACAACAAGGTTCATTGTTTCCAAATCTTACATTGCCACTATCACAGTCTTCTAGGTATTCAAATTTTGTCTTGTCACCAGTCATGTGGTGTGAACATCCACTATCTATTATCCATATATCATCTTTGCTTATATGAGAAATAAGTGACATCTTATCTTCATCATCATCAGATTCATCTTTTATAGCAATAAAGACAATTTCTTCTTCACTATCATCAGAATCTTTAGCCATAAAACATGTTTTCTTACCTTTATCCTTGAATGATTTGAAATTCTTTTTACCATAGTACTTGTGACTTCTCTTCTCTTCCTTGACCTGCTTGTTTGGGCACCTAGCTACAATATGTCCAATTTCTTCAGATGAAAAATAGATTAAAGGAGTTTTACCTTTATATTTACCTTTCCCTTTAGAGTACTTCTTTGCAATTAATGCTTCTACAATTTCAAGATCACTATCAAAACTTTCTTCTGATACTTCTTCACTTTCTGACTGAACTTCTTTTATTTTCTTGTTCTTCTTTAGTGAAACCTTGGCCTCAAATGCTGACTCAATATTTTTGGAACTTGAAACATAGTTGTCATAGTTGTCTAATTCAAAGGCTGTCAATCTTCCAACTAAAGCATCCAAAGTTATATTGTGGTTTGTTTCACATCTTCTTTCTTGAATAGCTGATAATCTAATTGCATAGATAGGGAGTAGTGTTCTAAGTACCTTACTTATAACAATTTCATCAGAGATTGTTCCTCGAGAAGCTCTAATTGCACTAACACTTGCTTTGATTCTTTCAACATATTTTGCAATGTTTTCATCTTATCGAACTGTCCTCTTAGGCTTTCTGCTTTGGCTCTTTTCACATTTGCATCACCACCATATATTTTCTTCAGTGCCATCCACATTTCATATGCAGTAGTGCATTCTTTAATATCATCAAATTCTTCATAGCTGAGAGCAGATGCAATGTCTATCATCATGGTGTTATGAGTCTTCTTCTCTGCAATGTCTTCAACAGTTAATGCACCAGTAGGAACTGTGTATTCTTCATCAATGTATTTGCATCCTGAATCACCAATGGAAGCCAAATGAAGTCGCATGAGACCTTGCCATGCTAAAAAGTTATCTCTGTTGAGCTTCGGAATTTCCCTCTTGTAAGACATCCTGATCTTTAGCTTAGGTCCTTGAAACCCTTCCTGCAAGCACCACAAGCTCTTATACCAATTGATGGAATATGGATGAACTGACTGAGAGGGGGGGGGGTGAATCAGTCAACCATAAATCACTTAACAATTATTTCTTTCCAGATCTCTTAGGATATCTTAATGAATATTATCTGTTTAGCACTCGGTAAATAGATTGCAGTAACTTTGTACATGCAGAAAGTATTTGATGCAGGAGCATCCTGGGTGTAAGAGCAATCTTGCATCACCCAAAAATATTTCTGCTTTTATTTTCAGTAAGGGCTATTTTGTGCAGAGCTGCTATTTATGGAAAGTTACTATTTTTGGTAATTTTCGTATGTGCTCAGAATGATCTGATTTCTTTCTTGGAGGTTCATTTTGGTCATATAAGTCTGCCAGTAAAGTTTCATTGCTAGATCAAGTGTATATTGGAAGATATTGAAGATTTTCGGTATTGGCAGCAGGGTACAAAAACTTTGAACTCAGTTTTGAAGGCTTTAGAGGCCCCGGATGAGGTCAAAAATTTGAGTGATGAGCGCTTGCATAGGTCAAGCCTGTAGAGCGCTTCGTGGCATTTCTAAAATGGGGTTATAATAGCCGATCAGGTCAACTGGTGATGACTTATGGTCTTCGGAAGTTGGGCCACCTGAAATGGCGAAAAATAATTTTCTTCAAAATTTCTGTTCGAGTTTCAAAGGTTATCTTGAGCCGACTATGATGTAATGAAATGTAAAATAAAATAATTCTAAGTTTGGTCGGCCTTATTGGCTACATTTCTGGAACCTTCCCAGGCGGTGAAAAATTGCCTATATAAGGAAGGTTGTATTATTGTCTTAGGCAGTTCAGAATAGTTCTGGGTAGTAGATCTGGGTATTGATTCGAGGCTTTGTCCTACAGAATATTGTAAGGGAATGCCCATGTGGCTTTGCATATTGTAATTCTAAAAGTTTGTAATTCCACATTTGTGGAGATAATAAGAAGCCAATTTTCTGTTCTTGCATATTGTTGTGGTTTCTCTGTTTCTGTTATGTGTTTGTGGTATTAAGGGGAGCACCCTTCATCAAGTGGTATCAGAGTAGGTTTTCTTGAGTGTGTAAATAGATCACCGACTGTGAGGCAGTTTGCACCAGGACCGTGGTTAGGGTTTCAGCGTGCATCGCGAAAATGCCTCTACGAAGAGAACATGGCGAAAGAGCTGGTGCAGAGACAAGTGCGAGCATTGCAAGAAGAGATTCACAGAGGAATGAATCTTAATGTCAGAGATGAAAGCGAGGATGAAGCCGAAGAAGAATATCAAGAAGGAAAAGTTGAAATTGTGAACCAGGAGGAAGAAAGACTTTTTCGGGCGATTTCCAAGATTGGGAAAAGACCTAAGATTGAGGTTCCTACATTTTTTGGAAATCTTAACCCAGAAGAATTGATGGACTGGATCAATGAATGTGAAGAATATTTTGAGTATGAAGATGTTGAGGATCCTGATAGGGTCAAATTTGCGAAGGCCAGACTGAAAGGTCATGCGAAGATATGGTGGCAAGAGATTCAATTGGAGCGAAATAGAAGGAGAAAGGAGAAAATCACGAGATGGGATCGGATGGTGGATAAATTGAAGTGACAGTTCATTCCTGTTGATTATGAGCTTGACCTACTGAAGAAAATGCAGAGTTTGAAGCAAGCAGGAAGATCTGTTCAGGAGTATACAGAGGAGTTCTATCGACTTCTCATCAGAATAGGCCATGCAGAAGCTGATAAGGAGAAAGTTGCCCGATACCTTAATGGGTTAAGGCCAAGCATTTAGGAGGAGCTGAATCTGGTTCGAATGAATAGTATTGAAGAGGCATACCAGTTTGCCCTAAAAGTAGACGAAAAGCTGAACAAGAAGTTTGAGAGAAGACAAAATGGAAGAGGTCGCGGTGGATGATCTGGTGGACGGTCATATGGTGGCCGAAATGAAGATCCGAAAAAGAAGGATGAGGCCAGTAGCAGTCAGAATCGGCAAGGAAATAATTTCAATCGCTTCCAAGATCAGAATAATAGAGATCAAAGAGGAAGAGGAAGAGGACAAGGATCTGGAAGACGTGGCTTCCGTGGAACATGTTTTCACTGTGGAGAAGAAGGTCACAGGGCATTTGAATGTCCTCAGCGCCAAGGCAGAATAGATAGGAGAAATGAAGGCCAGGCTAGAGTTGCGCATGTCGATGAAGATGCTAGATCATCAAATTCTGAAGATGTTGAAAGAGGAGAAATGCTAATTAATAGAAGAGTCTTGCTGAGTGGTGAGAATGAACCTGAACAAAGAAGGAGCTTGTTTCGCACTAGATGCAAGTGTGAGGGTAAATGCTGTGATGTGATTATCAATAGTGGAAGCACTGACAATTTGGTGTCAGAAGAGATGGTGACAAAGTTGAAGCTCAAGAGATAGAAACACCCACATCCATATCGGATTGCCTGGGTGCAGGATGACCATAAGGTCATGGTCAGTGAACAGTGCCTGGTAAAGTTCAAGATCGGCGGGTACCAAGATGAGGTACTATGTGATATCATCTCTATGGATGCATGTCATATGTTGTTGGGTAGACCGTGGTAGTTTGACAGATGTGTTGTACATGATGGTCGTGCGAATACCTATTCCCTGACAAAGGATGGAGTGCGACATAAGCTAAAACCATTGAAGGAGACTGAAGAAAAGGTATGTGGTAATGCAAGAATAACATTTGTTGATGGAAGGAAATTCCTAGATGGTATGAGGCATGAGCATGTATCTTTTGCTTTAATTCTAAAAGCTGGTAAAGAAGAAGTAGAGGATGTACCTGTAGAGGTTGCAGATTTGTTGAATGAGTTTCAGGATATTGTATTTGATAATGTACCTGATGGATTACCACCAGTAAGGAAGATCAGTCATCAGATGGATTTGATCCCAGGAGCGAGTTTGCCGAATAAGGCAGCACATAGAATGACACCAGCAGAAAGTGAAGAGTTGAACAGACAAGTACATGAACTGTTACAGAAAGGATTGATCCATGAGAGTCTGAGTCCCTATGCTGTACCAGTGGTATTAGCACCAAAGAAGAATGGAGAGTGGAGGATGTGTACAGATTCCAGAGCAATAAACAAGATCACAATCAAGTATAGGTTTCCATTGCCACGAATGGATGATATTATGGACTGTTTGAGTGGAGTTGTGTATTTCTCAAAGATAGATCTGAAGAGTGGATATCATCAGATTTGGATCAGAGAAGGAGATGAATGGAAGACTGCCTTCAAGACAAAGGAAGGACTGTATGAGTGGTTAGTCATGCCTTTTGGGCTAACCAATGCACCGAGCACTTTCATGCGGCTCATGAACGAGGTTCTAAAAGAATTTCTGGGTAAGTTTGTCATTGTTTACCTAGATGATATTTTGATCTTTAGTAAGACATTGGAGGAGCATATGATGCATATTCGTATGGTATTTGAGAAGCTGAGAGAAGAGAAATTGTTGATTAATTTGAAGAAGTGCAGTTTTGTGAAGAAAGAGTTAGTGTATTTGGGATTTGTAGTTTCAGCAGAAGGTCTAAAAATGGACCCAGAGAAGGTACAGGCTATCCTTGAATGGCCTACTCCAAGGAGTGCTACTAAGGTAAGATCTTTTCATGGTTTGGCTAGCTTTTACAGAAAGTTTATCCAAAATTTTAGCAGTATTTGTGGACCCTTGACTGAAACAATGAGAGGGGATAGAAAAGAGTTTAAGTGGACTAATGGGGCAGAAAAGAGTTTTCAATTATTGAAACAAAAAGTTACAGAACAACCTATTTTAGCACTTCCAGATTTTAATAAGGTGTTTCAAGTAGATTGTGATGCTAGTGGTACTGCAATAGGAGCTGTTATGAGCCAAGAAGGTAAACCTGTTGCGTATTTCAGTGAGAAGTTAAATGATGCCAAGAGGAAGTATTCTATTTATGATCAAGAATTTTATGCTATAGTTCAGGCATTAAAGAAGTGGAGACATTATCTGCTTCCTAAGGAGTTTTTTTTGTATACTGATCATCAAGCTTTGCAATATTTGAATAGTCAAGGAAAGTTGAATCAGAGGCATTTGAAATGGGTTGAGTTTTTGCAGAGTTATACATTTGTTTTGGAACATAGGAGTGGAAAGTCTAATAGGGTTGCAGATGCTCTTAGCAGAAGGCAACTATTGCTGACAGAAATGCAGATTGAAGTGGTTGGGTTCAAGGAACTCAAGAATTTGTATCCAGAGGATCCTGATTTTGGTGAAGCTTGGAAAGCTTGTATAGAACCTGTTACTCTAGACATGATGAAATGGTTGGATTTCATCATCCAGGATGATATGCTATTCAGAGGGAGTCAGTTGTGCATTCCACGAAGTTCTATGAGGGAGAATCTCATCAAGGAGAAGCATAGTGGAGGATTGGCTGGACATTTTGGTCGTGATAAAATCATTGGTTTGGTTAGTGAGAATTATTATTGGTCGCAGTTGTAGCAAGATGTGAAGAAGTTTGTATAGAGTTGCAGAGTATGTCAGATGGCGAAAGGAGTGAAGCAGAATACAGGATTGTATCAGCCATTACCTGTACCAGAGAAGCCTTGGGAGGATATCAGCATGGACTTTGTTCTTGGTTTACCGAGGACTCAGCGGGGGCATGATTCAATTTTTGTGGTGGTTGAAAGATTTTCAAAGATGGCACATTTCATTCCCTACAAGAAGACTAATGATGTTGTTCATGTAGCAGAATTGTTTTTCAGAGAAGTAGTGAGACTTCATGGTTTGCCAAAGACCATAGTTTCAGATCGGGACACTAAGTTTGTTGGATATTTCTGGCATACATTGTGGAAGAAGTTGAAGATAGATTTGAAGTTCAGTTCATCACATCATCCACAGACTGATGGACAGACAGAGGTGGTGAATAGGAGTTTGGGAAATTTGCTGAGATGTTTGGTTGGAGATAAGCCAACGGGATGGGATTTGATTTTACCATAGGCAAAATTTGCATACAATAATTCTGTCAACAAGAGCACTGGTAAATCACCATTCTAGATTGTATATGGAAGTAGTCCAAGAAATGCATCTGAATTAAGGAAGATAGATAAAGGAGAAATAAGTAGTGCTGAAGCTAAGGATTTTGCAGAACACTTGAAGAACATCCATGGGAAGGTGAGGAAGCATATTACCAAGATGAATGCACAGTATAAGGCTAAGGTAGATGTGAAAAGGAGGTATAAGGAATTTCAGGTCAGTGATGAAGTCATGGTTCATTTGCGGAAGGAGCAGTTTCCAGTTGGTACATATAACAAGCTGAAAATGAAGAAGTTTGGACCATGTAAGATACTGAAGAAACATGATTCAGGAAATGCCTATGAGGTAGAATTGCCTACCGAGCTAAATATTTCACCAGTGTTTAACATTTCAGATCTGATAGAGTATCATGAAGGCGGTGTTGAAGATGAGATCACAGCAGCACAGTGGAGTATTCCAGCAACTAGTTCAGACACTAAGGAGATCGAGGATATACTGGATAGTCGTGTTGGCAGAAGCACAAGGAACAGGACATATGAAGAATATCTGGTCAAGTGGAAAGGATGACCTATTGAAGATTCATCATGGCTAACAAGGGTGGAGGTTAACCGTCTTGGTTTTCGTCTGCACACCTGAGTCGTGACAGGGTCACTTCTTAAATTACCCTGGGTGTCTGATGCAGGAGCATCCTGGGTGTAAGAGCAATCTTGCATCACCCAAAAATATTTCTGCTTTTATTTTTAGTAAGGGCTATTTTGTGCAGAGCTGCGATTTATGGAAAGTTACTATTTTTGGTAATTTTTCTATGTGCTCAGAATGATTTGATTTCTTTCTTGGAGGTTCATTTTGGTCATATAAGTCTGCCAGTAAAGTTTCATTGCCAGATCAAGTGTATATTGGAAGATATTGAAGATTTTCGGTATTGGCAGCAGGGTACAGAAACTTTGAACTCAGTTTTGAAGGCTTTAGAGGCCCCAGATGAGGTCAAAAATTTGGGTGATGGGCGCTTGCGCAGGTCAAGCCTATAGAGCGCTTCGTGGCGTTTCTGAAATGGGGTTATAATAGCCGATCGGGTCAACTGGTGATGACTTATGGTCTTCGAAAGTTGGGCCACCTAAAATGGCGAAAAATAATTTTCTTCAAAATTTTTGTTCGGGTTTCAAAGGTTATCTTGAGCCGACTATGATGTAATGAAATGTGAAATAAAATAATTCTAAGTTTGGTCGGCCTTATTGGCTAAATTTCTGGAACCTTCCCAGGCGGTGAAAAATTGCCTATATAAGGAAGGCTGTATTATTGTCTTAGGCAGTTCAGAATAGTTCTGGGTAGTAGATCTGGGTATTGATTCGAGGCTTTGTCCTACAGAATATTGTAAAGGAATGCCCATGTGGCTTTGCATATTGTAATTCTAAAAGTTTGTAATTCCACATTTGTGGAGATAATAAGAAGCCAATTTTCTGTTCTTGCATATTGTTGTGGTTTCTCTGTTTCTGTTATGTGTTTGTGGTATTAAGGGGAGCACCCTTCATCAGTATTAGTAAATTATCTTTAGATATTTATCAGCACTTGTATGTGATTAAGATAGAAATTAAGAACACAAGAGACACAAGATTTAACGTGGAAACCCAATATGGGAAAAACCACCAATGTATCTAGATACTGATTTTCACTTTTTTGAAGTGATGCCCAGTTAGAACCCAACCCGGTAAAAGGTTACAAAACACACTGTTAGGTGTGACCTTGTTAGAGGATTTAATCACCCTGCTAGGAGTGGCCTGGTAAGAGGTCTTGAAAACAATTCAATGGAATTGTCACCTTGTTAGAGGATTTACAATATGGTTATTAAACCAACTCGGTTAAGAGATTTAGAATTCATTGTTACAATGATAAGAAGGTAACAATGAAAATGACCTGTATAATAATGCAACTACCTTGCTGATTACAGATCTCTCTTCTGCATAAGTCTGATCCTTCCTGATTGAATATATCTCTGCTGCACCTCAAGGATATCTGATCATCCTTCACAAATTCGCACACACCTTTTCTGCTTTTCTTCTATATATCTTCTGCTGTATATTTCTTATTTTCACATTTGACCTTTTATTTATATGATTTTAGATTTGTCAAATTGACATTACTTAGTATAACAGTCGGTTGAATTAAGCAAACTTTATTTGCAAAAATCCTTCAAGGGCCGACGGTGCTCGGTGACCATAACTTTCTACAATCTTTCAAAGACCGAGGGAACTCGGTAAACACTGATAATGCTTTTTCCTTGAAAACTGACTGAACTCGGTAGATGCTATTTTTTCTTCGACAACCAACTGAACTCAGTAAACACTATCTTTTCTTTGATAACAGACTGAACTTGGTAAACACTGAATTTTCTTTGACGACCGACTGAACTTGGTAAATGCTATCTTTTCTTCGATAACTGACTGAACTTGGTAAACACTGAATTTTCTTTGATAACGGAGTGGACTCGGTAGGCACTAAATTTACTGACAAGCAGACCGACTGAGCTCGGTAGGTACTGAATGTTGCAGACTATGACATTGTGTGACATCAAAGACAATACATAATTTGAGTAGCAATTTCCTTCAGACAATTATTTCCAACAGCTAGAACCAATAATGTTTCATTGATATGCTTCACATCACCATATTCTATTGTGACTACAATGGTACCCTTACCTTTTCTTCCATGAGTATTATTATCTCCTAGTACTACAGTACTTTGATGTTTTTGATCCAGATTGACAAATAGATTCTCATTAGATGTCATATGTGAAGAACATCCAGAGTCTATATACCACACATTATTTTCACTAACATTTGTATTGAAGCAAGAAATGAACAAATTTTGCTTATCTTCAATAGTGCTATGAACACTTCTCTTTTCTGTTTCACCTTGTTTACTCCAACATTTTGAAGCATAATGTCCAAACTTATTGCAATGAAAGCATTGGAGATTCCTTTTACTATTATCTCCCCCATTACTTCTACCTCTTCCTCTTCCTTCTCCTCTAAAGTTGCTACTTCTTCCTCTGAAATAATTTCCTCTTCCTCTGGAATTGCTAGATTCACCTTTGTATTCATTCTTAATGTTATCTTCATGTTTATTATGAATCTTGAAGAATGTGTTTCTTTTTCCTCTTATATTTTCTTTAGAGGAAAATGCTTGCTCTAAAATTTCTTCATTAATTTTCATTCTTTCTTCAGCAGTTAACAAAATTCCACTTAATTCATCAATTTGCAGGCTTGAGAGATCCTTAGGTATCTCAATTGTAGAGACCGCACCTTCAAATTTTGTAATCAAGCTTCTCAAAATCTTTTCAATGACATGCTTGTCATCTACATCTTCCCCTAGTATTTTCATTTGACTCACTAGGCCTTCTACCTTTGTAAAAAATTCATTAACAGATTCACTAGATGTCATTTTTACATTTTCAAAACAAATTCTCATTATTTGCAATTTAGCAATTTGTGCACCCTGATATGTATTACTTAATATTTTCCATGCTTTCTTAGAATGAAGAGCACCACTTATCCTGGGAAAAATCACTTGAGTGATTGCACCCTGAATTAAGAATAAAGCTTCATTATCTCTCTTTACATTTTCTTTGTATTCCCTTTTTTGTTGGTCGGTTAATGCATTTATATCTGCTATCTCAAGATAGCCATTTTGAACAATTCCCCACAAATCCTTAGATTTGAGTAGAGTTTGCATTCAAGTGCACCAATATGAAAAATTGTTTCCTTCAAAGATGGGAATCAACACATTTGACATTACATTGCCTGCCATATTTGCCATAAAAATGTGCACAATGATCCAAGTTGCTCAGCACAAAGTCTAGGAGAGATTTGCAAATGAATACTCTCCTTGTCCCTTCAAATGGGACACACACACAAAATGATTTTTTTTTTATTATAATATTTTTGAAAAATAAGTGTCAGTTTCAAGTGAAAATGCACTTAGTTAAAAAAAAGGATATATCTCTTACAAATTTTTTTGATAATCCTTTTTAAATAAATTCCAAATCTCCAATATATCACTTTCTTGTTATAATATAAAAGAGATTTGAAAATATCACCATAAAAAAAATCTCTATATAATCTCCTTTTAAATAAACTAGGTTTGAAAAATACTTTATAACATAGATTCAATGCTTTGATAAACTCTGTACCATAAAGAAGTCCAAAAGATTTAAATATTTCTTTTTGCATTCTCTGTAAGCGCATAGCCCTGTGCCAAGCTACAAACACAATCTTATATTAAAAGGTTTAAGATATTTCTTTTTGCTTTCTCCATGAGTGCACGGCCCTGTGCCAAGCTGCAAACACCAAAATAAAATACATACAATAACAGCAAAATAAAACACCATACAAAAGTAACAATAGGAATGGTTGGCTGAGATCTCTTTCAATCTTTAACTTGCTCTTTGATTTCTTCCCTGCAATGAAAGAAAAAAATTCTCAAACTGGCTCTGATACCAAATGAAGGCACCTTAATCAATCAATTAGTGATCTGCTGATCACAAAACAAAGAAATATGCAAAAGCCCCAAATTGCCTTAAGAAAAGAGAGGTAGGGCATCCATTATATAGAAAACCCAAAGGGAGGTGATATTATGGGATTCAACCATATTCACCAATAATGCAACTACAATCATAAAGAGCTGCAACTATCAACTACAAACATAAATACATACAACCATATAATAAATATCCAACTATGGAGTCAATAAGGACTGTACAGGTAGGCTCCAAATGGGAATTATTGCTGTCACAAAAATGGTAATGTTGCTAAATCAATCCTATATCTTGAATATATGAATGTTCTATAAAATAGGGCATGCAAGCCCTAGCCTTTTACTATGTGTAAATCTAAAAAAACCTACTATTTTGACTTTACATGTATATATTTGTAACAACCCAAAATTGGATCCTATGTTTTATAAAGGTTATTGCTTAATCCATTTTACTTTCTTGTCATGTTTGTTAGTCGTATTACCTCCATAAAAAGTTGAATTTGGTCTAGGAGCATCTCTCTATCACTCAGTGAATTCCTTCCTCATTTTTGGGACCATCATTGTCATCACTTAAGTCTACGCCGTCCTTGATCATGCATTTCTTCAACCAGTTCAATTATATTATTCTTCTCATCCTCATTAATTTGAGGAGAAAATCAATATTTCTATAAGTAACCAGGTCCATTGAATTAAAAAGATTCTGATCATCTATCTAAAATGTTAACTTTCTTGGAATTGACATTCTTCTAATTATCAAATAATTATGATACCTCAGTTTGGAAATGGTAAGCTCCTTGGCCACATTGACCAAAATTGTGTCTAAACCTTCTAAAATCTATTTCTTGACGACATAGCTCTCCAACTATATCTATGTTATCCTCAATATGAAGAGCTTTGGCTTAAAAACATAGTTGGGACATCTGTGTTAACCTTATAGTGGTCATGTAAGAAGATAAAATCCTCTCCTATAATGTGCTTAATAGCCCTAATAAAAAAACTATGAGTGCACTCAAAAATTAACATCAGTCTCTCTTTCTTGACGTCACTTAAGAAGGCCATTTTCCTATTTTTGCCTCTTAGATGAATTAGTGTGTCCACCATCTCACACCACTCTGACTATAAATACTTTTCAAATCCACTACCTATATCCAATATTATTAAAACTCTATTGCTTCTATTTAAAGAGTTGCATAGGTAATGTGATTAACGGGAAAGTTCTATAAAGGATTCAATGCTAGATCTTGGTGAGATATTTTGTATCACACCAAGTGTTGTGTTCTAACATAATTACCCCTCTCTTCAAACGTGTTTGTTGCTTTGTTATAGTTTTAATCATTCAACGGTATATTAATTTCCAATATTGCTCTTATATGAGTGTGATTTAATGATTCCATATTTATAATGCCCTTACTACTTGTAGTTTTATTTATTGTCCACGCTTCTTTTAATTTCTCATATCGTTCTTATTTAGTCATCTGCCTTCTTATTGTATATTTTAATAAGGAATTAGTGTTATTTGGAGATTTTTTTTTTGATAATTATGCTCTATACCTATCTTTTCTTTAGTTAATATTTAGAAGTTGACATCTTATGCAACTATTTGGACAAATATAATATTTATGTCAATGCTAATGAGGTTTTACTAGATTTAAGAGACTTACATTAAAAAAATTATCCTAACTCCTAATAGTCTCCTTTCTAATACCATCTACAACTTCATTAGCTAAATTATGAGCTTCCTTGTTGCCTTCTCTATAAATGTGATTTATTGTAATTTATTGTCATGTGATTTCTGTTACTATTCCTCTTGCTAAAGCCTAATCTTATTATGTTAATTAATTAAATCACCATTTCTGTCCATTACATAACCATCAAATATTTATTAAAGATTGCTTCGATGTAATTAATTACAAAACATGCATTCTCAACATAACCATTCTTTACCTCATTATTAACCCTACATAATCATCATGTAAATGAGAGTGCAATATTCATACAACACGTAAATCATAATTATATAACCTTTTTAAGGAAAACTAAATTGTCATCCATCCCCCCCAAAAACTATCATAAATTAAGGAATTTCTTTTACACCAAACATCAAGATTTCTCCGTCTTCGGGCATTCAATATTCAAGTTGTTGATAATCGTGTGTATCTTTTGGTATGGCAGCTAGTTGTGTCACTTTTCGTTTGATTTACCTTTGCTATATAGGTTTTTGTTTAGGATATTGTAACAAATCTTTTCCACTACATTGTTTTCTTTTGCACTAGTCCCTATTAGAAAGATTTCTTTTGTAAGGGGGTTGTTTTTATACAAAATTTTTTGATATTAATATAAACTTAGTCCCTCTATCACAGTATGTGTTTGTGTTCGTGCATTCCTGTGTGTGTGCATTAATGTGTCTGAGAGAGACAGATTGTCTTCATAAAATTTTACAAATTAAGAAGTAAAAAATATTAAGTCCAGCCAATAGAAACCATTCTTAATTACAGAAATGAACAAATTAAGAAGTAAAAAACATTAAGTCCAGCCAATAGAGACCATTCTTAATTATAGAAATGAAAATGGAAATGAGCCTTTTTACAGTCGCAATACTAGGTGATCATCTTTTCGGTCTATATATTGCATATAATAATATGAAATTAACCCAAACTTCATGTGAGAGACCTGCATTTGTACTCCAAATGAGACATACATTGTCTATTTCATATCGTACCTCCTACAAGATTTAAACTTGATATTACAGGAACGGAACGAGTAACCAATCCAAAAATGGAGAAGCGGATAGTCTTTCACGCTGACCAATGAGAATGATGATGCAATGGTGTAGGAAAAGACGTTTCATTATTCCCGAGGATGCAGACGCTATGCGGTGATGACACAGTTCTCCAAAGAGTGTGGAGAAACTCAAAATTAACCCTATCCCCTCGTTAGCATCAAAGATCACACCGCTAAAAAAGAAAAATCTTCTTTTGTTTTCCTGCAGTCCGACAAATAGGAAACAATATATCTAGAGAAAGCAAATAAATATCCATATAAACCAATTTCTTCACTGAGGATCAAGCTCTGATCGAATGTACTAAAGAATATTGAGGAGATGAAATAAATGTCCTATCAAGGAATACGTCAAAGAGGATATAAATCTCCAGATGATCCAAATGTCGCCTCGTTACAGTGCGTCATTTATAAATAGGTTATAGGGTCCAATTAGTGGTGTTCCCCGACACAAAAATCCATCTTATTCACATCCTGCATGAGCTCTGTTAGGCTGCGAGAGACCGTATAGGTAACATGAAAATAACAAAGAAATTTTATATTTATTCTGCTGACATCAGAAAGTCAAGTGTGGAATAATACTTTTAAATGTGAAATCTAATAAGAGAGATGATGCGGAAATTTCTTACAAACGCTTAAACTATTGCAAACTAGATAAACACATGCAAAAAAACAGATTTAAGCAAATAAACTCACAACACCAGATATATGTGAGAAAACCCTTTCGAGAAAAAACCCACCCTCCAAAAACCAGACTCAATTGTATTATCAGCAACAACAACAGTTACAATACAATGTCTTGAGTCAATGGTCATCAAGAGTAAATCGAGGAGAAGAGAATTCGAGAGAATACATAATAAAATGCACTAAGGAGCTACATATTTATAGAGCTCAACACAAGTGGAAAGAGTTCATGATTTCCATAACCATCTCTAATACCAAAAAGGTATGTGGTGTCAACATGTTAAACAAATGATACTTTGCGCATAGAAAGTTCCACCAGAATTCAACCAAAACGGTCACCATTCTATATGCAACACCTACCTGATGCCACTTGTCAATAGTGAACTCCACCATAAATATCAATTATCAAACGTTAATTCTCCATGGCTCTTCCACCGAACTACTAATTGTCATAATCATTACATAGATTCAACATAGAAACTTATGACACTAGCTCCTTAAAAAAATGACTTCCAAAGTGGGTGAAAAAATAAATAAATAATCAAATTAAAATGTTTGGACTCAAAGGTTAGGACACCTTAATCCCAATAACAACTAAACGACCAAAAGGTAATTCAAACATCAAAAATATTGTGGCTGATATTTTGTGCAAGTATTAAAGATTGTGCGCCAGAATTGGCAAAGTATTTGTTACATTTCAAGTAGTCACTCAAGAAAATAAGCAATATTTATCCAGTGTACACTAAAAGTTGACAACCACCATGAGGAACGAGTGTCACCAAGTGCGAGAAGTTTTGAGACGAGGCCATCTAGTTGTAGATTCATCTTTCGCATAAATTAATAGAAATACAATTCTACAATAGTAAAGATATATGTAAGAGAGACACAAAATCGAAATAAGAAAAAGTACTTCAGTATTCTAAATAAAATAGTTTTAATAAATCATTAATATCAAAAAAGTGATCTACAAAAAAAGAAAGAAAGAATTTAAATGTGAATTGTTGCATCCAAAAAAAATAGATCTCAAGACAACCTTTTTGAAGGATAAAGAAAATTGTAAAGAGTATATAGGAGTCATTTTTTTTCATTTGATAATGGGCTAAAGATGGAGAGATAGTAAGTAAGAGTAATGTTGAAGTTACATGTTATGCTTCCCTACTGAACCTTTTTTGCAAGTGCCTGCATACTAGCATTTTGTCTGTTAAATTGTTTTATTATTTAGAATTTACTCTATGCTCTTTCCTTTATCCTTTATTTAATATAAGTATAGTTCCCCTCTTAGTTTGTATCAATTTAGCTTTTTGTTGTTAAGTGATAGGGACCATCATACTTGAAATAGTGATTTCTATTCTTCTCACGCCTTTCATCGTTTCTTTGCTATAACATATGTTTTTTATTTCTCTATTTAGTATGATGCCTCTAATCATTATAAATAAATAACATCCAATGTAATTCGATGGTATCTATATTCTCCTTCTTATCCTTTGTTAATTTTTTAAATCCATTATATACAACCATACTTTTCATCCTTATTATTATTCTGAATTCGACAACCAACTACCTTCTACCTATAGCGACCATATTTCTAGCTACTTGGTATATGTCAAAAATCTTATTTCTGTTACTATTCCTCTATTTAAACCTTAGTTTTATCATCCTATATACTATTTCTTTTTCTTTTTTTTTTTCCTTTTTTATATAACTCCCTACATGTTAATTTAAACGAACCTTCCTTCTTTTACCTAATCCTCCTAACCTTCTTGACTGCCTCAATTCATTCTGATTTGGGTTCATTTAGATACATACCGACCATAATTAACAGACTAAAAAGAGCAATTTCATTAAGAAATTCAGAATTTTTTGATAACATAGCCAGGGAATACATTAAAATATATTATTTCATATTAAAATAATTTGAGATCCTTTATCCACTTCATACATGCTATCCAGACAGAGGACTATTTCCCAAAATCTATGTTAGAAAACAACCCGTAAACTTCTATCTTCACAAAACTAGAAATTTTTTCCACGATGCTTTCTTTCAAAATGCGAATGTTACTATATGAATCCTATATCTAGAATATCTGAATGTTCTACAAAATAGGGCATGCAAGCCCTACTCTTCTACTATGCGTAAATCTAAAAAACTGCTATTTTGACTTTACATGTATATATTTTTAACAACCCAATGTTTGATCCTATGTTTTATGAAGCTTACTGCTTATTTCTTTCTTGTCCTATTTTTCAGTCTTATTACCTCTATAAAAAGTTGAATTTAGTCCAGGAGCACCTCCCTTTATCACTGGTTGAATTCCTTCCTCATTTTCTTGACCATCCTTGTCATCGCCTAATTCTACCCTGTCCTCAATCATATTTTTCTCCAACCGGTTGACTTTTGTTATTCTCCTCATCCTCATTAATTTGAGGAGAAAATATTTCTATAAATAGCTAGTTTCCTTAAATTAAAATGGCTCTGATCATCTATCTCCAATGTCATCTTTCTTGGAATTAGCATTCCCCTAATTATCAAATCATTCTGATGCCTCATCTTTGGAATAGCAAGCTCCTCGTTTATGTTAACCAAAATTGTGTCCAAACCATCTAAAATCTCTTTCCTGAAAATTTACATACCTCTCCAACTTTATCTTTGCTATCCTCAATATGAAGAGTTTTCACTAAAAACATAGTTGGGACATTCGGGTCAACCTTGTAGTGGTCATCTGAATTCTTGACATCACTTAAGAAGGCCATTTGCCTATTTTTGTCTCTAATATGAATTGGTGTGTCCATTGCTTCACACAACTATGACTATCCATACTTCTCAAAGCCACTACATATATCCAATGTTATTGCAAAAATCATCTATTTATATTTAAAGAGTTGTAGAGGTAATGTGATTAACTAGTAAGTTCTATAAAGAGTTCAATGCTAGATCTTGGCGCGATATTTTGTATCATGCCAAGTGTTGTCTTCTAATATAATTACCCCTCTTTAAATGTGTTTAGTACTTTATTGTAGTTTTAATCATTCAACAATATATAAATATCCTGTATTTCTCTAGCATGAGTGTGATTTAATGAGCCCATATGTATAATGCCCTTTCTACTTGTAGCTTTGTTTATTCTTGAGGCTATGTAATGATTATGTGATTATGCCATTACTTTTAATTTCTCATGTTCTTTTTATTGAGTCAACTGCCTTCTTATTGTATATTTCAATAAGGAATTAGGGTCATTCGGTGATAAAAAATTATAAATAATTATGCTCTATACCTATCTTTGCTTTAGCTAATATTCACAAGTTGACATCTTATGTGACTATTTTGATAAATATTATCTTAATGTCCATGCTACTAAGGTATTAGTAGATTTAAGAGACTTTTCCTATAAAATTTATCTGGAACTCCTAATAGCCTCCCTTTTAATACCATTTGCAACTTCATTAGCTAAATTATTATCTTCCTTGTTTCCTTTTCTGTAAATGTGATTTATTATTATGTCTTTAAAAATTTTCAATAGGTCTATTGCCCTTCTGAGCCTTGAGTTTAACTCGTAGTTTGGTATGTGTCTTATAATAATTTCTTTTATTACGATTTTTGAATCTCCTATCTCTAATTTATTAATCCCTAGGTCTGTGCTTAATAGGAGTCATTCAACTAGAACTTTCATTTCTTCCATTTTTTTTTGGTTACTCCAATTGGTTTTGCTAATTTGGCACAAATTATCCCATCCCAATGATGTATGATGTAACCTATCCCTTGTATTCAAGGGTTGCCTCTAGGTGCTTCATAGAAACTCAATTTATGTTCATATGTGATCTAGTTCAAGGACCATTTGTATTGGTCTCCTTTTTTTTACTTTACGTTCATCCTTTTTTGTTTACATTTTACCCCATTGGTTATTTAATACTTCTTTTCCCATATTATTAATTTAATATTATTTTACATGGTTTTATATCCCCCTCCTCCCCCCCATGAATCACTCTAGAATAAGGATTTGTTACCCTTTAATATGTCCCAAGTGATCTTGTCAAGAATGATTTTTCTTCTTTTTATTATAAATTTCCATACTCTAGAACCTTTTGGGGGATGTTGTTCTAAGTATACTGCTCAGATCTAACCAATTCAAATATTTGTTTTGAAGTAATTTGACCCATTTTCTATTTGGATCATTATAGATTTTCTACACCAAATTTTTCCTTAATGCCTTACTTTTCCATTGGATATTTTTAAATCTTGTGCCTCTAGCCTCAATTATCTTGGATATTTTATCCTAGTTTATAAATGCTAATTTTTTTAATCCTTAGTGACCCTTACCAATAAAAGGATCTCACCTTTTTTTCCTAATTTGGCTATATCTCCTTGACGAAGTGGTATATATGATATCTGACATGTAGGGATTGCATATAGAACTACTTTTAACATAGTTTCCCTACTTTCATTTGATTACCTTCTTCCATTCCATGATTCCATTTTTTTCTCCATTATTTTACCTATAAGTTCACACATATTATTTATCATGTTTCCCTTATCTAGTGGTATTCCTAAACATCTAGTCAGAAGGCTTCCATTTTTAAAGCCTAAAATATCAAAAATTGCTACTTCTCTCATATTGGTGTTGAAGTGATGTAGGACCATCCCTAATTCATTACAATCCTACATCAACCATAAATAGCGTATTGTTGTTCTTTTCTATTGTAGATCTAGGTTTAGTTTTTGTATATGTTCGTGAACCTTGTTCTTGAGTTTCCAACAGATTAGCTTTGTTTCCAGCAAGTTATCACTATTGAAGTCTTCATTTATTCAGGAACAATTTCAAACTATAACTACTAGTAAGATTCATCAATTTATCATGGAGAAATTTGTTGAAGTGTGGATCTGATTGCCACATCATTTTATGTTTCTTATTCTTGTGGCTAACTTCATTTTATGCAATCACCTAAGGATTTCGCATGTTGGAGCTGACATGGTTGTGCAACATGTTTGATCCATATTTAAGAAATCAAATCTAATTGGCCAAACATGGATCTTTTGGACTTTCAAATGGTATTTAATTCAATATAAATATCATCCTAAGTAGTCATGGTAATTTTAGAGAACTAGATTTGAAGGCTAAATTTAGGCCTATTTGTCTAAAACTTAATCTTTATATTTTAGGACATGTTCTATAATCATACATGTGCACCAAATCTACATATCGACATGTTTTTGGCCAATTGTAAATGATTATGATAATATAGTAATCATCAAGTTCTATATTTCACTCAATTTCCTTGTGGGGTTTCCATTGTGCTTACTCTTGCTACACAACCTATACTTTTCCTTTTGGAAACCTCCTATCATGACTCCATCAAGTGGTATTACAGAAAGGTTTTTAGATAAATAATTGTGAAGTCCTATCAAAATGTGGTGTTGGGTGGTGCTATAGAAGATTTCTTGCAAGATTTCAAGAAGAAATGCAAGAGGTGGAGAAAGGAGAGATGTAGATCCTGTTGTGATGGACATGTTGCAGTAGCTTGCAACTAGACTAGAAGTTGTTGAAATATTGTAGAGAAAAGTGTTAGCACCTTGAAAAAATTTCATGACTGTAGCTTTTTCCCCCTAGTCTCTGTAGTTGTTTTTAGGTCCCTGGCATGAACCCTAAGCTTAGAAAATTCAAAAACTAGCTGTTGTGTTCAAAAAGCCCTTTCTTTTTCCCCAGCCTTGTTCTAATTTTGTGTTACTTTGTTCAGGTCACTTAAGGGTCCTAATTTGCATGTGCTTAATTGCTATCCCCTTTGTCGCATGACCACATGAACCTTTTTTATGTTACGCGATCTTGCGACTAAAGGTTTTATACCCCCAGCGGCCTTTAATATTTCCTAAGTCTAAGTGGTCACCGAATTAAATTTTTCCTAAAGTCCTCAACGCCTGATTTTTCCCTAAGCCTAAGTCTCAACAATTAATTTCTCCTATGTTCTAGCTTAATATTTCCTAGGCCTGACCTTCTGATACCATCTTGATCCAATAGTTGTCGCTAAAGTGCAATGGTTTTGTCAGAGGCTTGCGATCTTACGATGATTTTTTATTCTCTTTTCAACAGAGCTTCTCAAACAAGTGGGTCTATTGACATGTAGGTACAATTGGCGGCTTCTCATTGGTCCATGTATCAGTTCGGTGGTAGATGTAAGTGGGACCTGGTTTTTAGATGCATCAAAGGGTCCTAACATTGTCAAGAAAATCAATGACGAGCGCATGATCTTATGGGATGTGTCAGAGGCTTAAGATCATGTGTCGACCATCGATTGTACATTTTTCAGAGGGGATAAAGTGCAGCAGGTCGACATGCCAGGTGTGCTAATTTGTTGTAATCTGATTGGTCCATGTAGTATGACTGGACATTTCGTCAGTGGGACCAAGTTTTTTAAGGTTTAGTGGGTTCTGATAGTGACAGAGCATCGACAGTCAGCGTGTAATCTAATGGGTTTTTTCTGACACTTGTGAACTTAAGACAACCATTGATCTATTTCGATGTCAGAGGGTTGTCAGGGAAGGGTAAGATTCTTCATCCGATGGTTGTCTTATGATCTGATGGAATCTTGGAGGTCTATGTGAAGATGAGACAACCGTCGATCTTCTGCAGGCCCAATAAAATTTCCTTAGTCTTTGGGAGGTCCTGATAAAATGTTTTGCAATTCCGACAATTTTTAGTGCTTTTCGCTCATTCATGAAATGAGATGGCGGTATTCTAAAAAGGCTGGTGATTCAGTGAGTGTGTATTCGCCTAATCGCTAAGCTATTTGGCAGATAGATAAAGTTCCACGCGAACTAACGAAAGCCTTTGGTCGCTAGTTCGCTAGATGTAGCTGAGATGAGTTAGGTTTCCTTTGTTCGCTAAGTTGTGGAGTTAAAGGCAGGTTAAGTTTTTCATTGCGCAAATAAGAAATGCCTTGTCGCATGTTCGCTAGGAGTAAACCCAATGATGGTAGTTGAGTTAAGGACATAAAGCCCATGAAATAAAGAGATCTAACGGTTGCGATATAAAGTTGGCCTAGATTTAAATTATGACCGCCGATTCGCTACTGGCGCTTGAAAGTGATCATTGTTTTTCAAATTCAAAATTTTGAGTGTTTCTCAGTGATAGAAAGGACCATAATTGAATGCTTTCATAGCTGGATTTGATTTGTTTGGTGGCACTTGTTGTTGCAGTCTGGTCCAGGGTGTTCCATGATCATCTGCACGGATTTGTACTATGTTTTTATGCTTGAGGCGTGCTACAGGTGGCCGAACAGGTTGACATTTTGGGCATTTTTCTGGTTCTCATTACCTTCTCAATGAGATTTTTCATGATTGAGGATCACTCTGAGATTTTCTTTCTCCTGGTTTCTTGGGTTTCTTCCCCTAGAATAAATTTGTGACCATTTCTAGTTGGTTGGGTGGTTGAAACCCTAACCCTAGTCACTAAAAGCTTGATGCACCCTCTTTGAGGATTCAAAGGTGACTAGTGGTGGTATATATTGTATCTTTTTTTGATTTAGTGAGGGTTCCAAAACTTTCTTTTGGTCCCTGGTTGTTGATGGTATTATACTGAAAGAGGAGCGAGATTTTGGGTCTTTTTCCTATCTTTTTTGTTGCTTTGATTGTATATTGATCCTGAATATGTTAATGAGAATGCTATTGAGTTCCAATCTTGCATTTGTGTATGTCTTCTTGTTTCGGTTCTGAGCTCATATATGTTGGTGTCACAAAGTGTATTAGCATTTGGTAAACAAAGAGTATTGTGAAGTCATCTCTGAGTTCCTAACAAAGTTAGGATTAAAGTCTTTTAGGTGAGTTCAGTGAGTTTATAACCAAGTAAGAATCTAATGTCCATGTGTTTGAGGGAGAGGGGTAATAGGCAAAGCAGTTATCCTAAGCCAAGGAGTGTTTGATTTAAGATTTTTAGTTGATGTATGTAATTGGGTGACTCTTTGCCCTAGGTTAAGGCACTGGTACATCCTCTGGAGGCATTTCATTGTCATCAACCACACACACAAATTAAATGATAAAATCTTTCAATCAGTTAGTAAGGGGTATAGTTGTATATTGTTTTGAGACTCCTTTGGAGAAGTGAGTCAAGGGTACACCCACTTGAGCATTAAGGCTCAAAGTGTAGGAGGATCTCATTGTTGATCCTTGTTAATTGGCCATCTTCCTTGTAAACTTTGGAGTGGTGATAGAGTCAAAGTTATATCAAAGTTATCCATCGAAGTATAAATCTACAAGTTGAAAATCAAAGGGAACTCCCAACAAAATGGTGACTCTGCTGGGGAGAGTCTAGAGATAAAACTATTAATTGCATTCTTGTTTTCCTATTGTATTCAGTTAATGTTTTCCCATCTAGGTGGGTGGTGACTCAAAAGGTTTAGAACCAGTGCTATAAACTATAAAATGGACAAAAGGAGGAATACTAGGTCCTTTGTCAGAAAGAATTCGATGGTCACTCTGGAACAATTGCCTAGACAGGAGAAGAAGAGTTGGATAAGAAGGAATGGTGAGTCTACTAGTGCTCCCATTAGAGAACAAAGAAATACTAGAGGTAGAGAACCACATGTTTCCTCAAGTGAGGAAGGTTCACAAGATAGAGTTTCTAGATTAGATGGTGGTCACTCTGAAGATAGATTTTATGATACCCTAGAGGCTATATTTCAAGACAAGGGTCCATTGCCTGCAGGTCAGGATGAACAAGCCAGAGAGATGGGTTTTGAGATTGATTTAGATATTGATGAGGATAATTTCAGAAGGGAGCCCATGAGACCACAACAAGTCCATTTCCCATATCAAAATCTCACTGATATAGATGTGTCATCAGGTTCTGATGACATTATGATGGACCCGGATGATTTAAATGCACTTAGGTTGTAGTTGGCAGAGCAGGATGCCATACATAAGAGGTTACAAGAGGAGAGAGAAGCAAAAAAGGTGAATGCTCTAATAGAAAGATAGTCTCTCCTTAGAAATATTAATGAAATGAAGGAGAGAAACAAGATGCTTGCTTCTGCTCCTAGGGTGTTGTAGCATGATGTTTTTGGTGATCTTGAAGCTCTAAGAAGTGAGTAGGAACACTTGTTGAAAGACCATGAGTTTGATGAAGAGGGCCCTGTGATCAGACAAGTGCAAAGTTATGCTCTTTTGCCTAAGGGTAAGACTAGACATGAGATCACTAGGCCTGCTGTAGTTATTAATGAAAAAGGAAAGCAGAAGATGGTGGGTGTCCAAATAAGCAAACCAGTGACAATACTAGGGATCCCACCACCAAAATCAAATAGGGAGATAGAGATAGAAAGAAAAAGAAAAGAGTATGAAGCTCTTGCTCAAGAGTTGGAAAGATCTGAAGTTGATGCTGCTATTGCAGAGAAAAAAAAAGAAGATCCAGCTCTTGAGGGCTTCATCAACTAATGTTCATGGCCCTTCTGCTACTGAGCTAGGTATGCCATCTATGAACACTACTGTTCCACTTAGCAATGCTACTACTAGTAATCTAATTCCTAATGTATCTACCAAATCATTTTTTGATCCTAATAGACAGTCAAATGTGCAAGTGGGTGGGAATGTGGATAAAAATAATAATTCTAGTGGGAACACTAGTTTAGGATTTCAAAGAAGACCTATGCAATTGGAAGGCTATAGGCAAATTAGTTTTGATGGGATACCAGGCTACCCGAATGCTTTTCCAAATGATATAAGAGATAAGGTACCTAAGTTTGTTGGTAATAATGCTATTAGTTGTGAGGAGCATCTTAGGCTATTTGTTGATATTCTTAATGATTATGAGGTAGAGCATGAGGATGTAGTCATGAAATTATTTGTTCAATCTCTAATGGAGGATGCTAGAGATTGGTTTAAGAGACTTCCTGATAAATGTATTGATACTTGGGATTCCTTTGAGAGATGTTTTAAAGAGCAGTATGGTGATAGGCCTAATGCTAGTTTCATGCTGAATGAATTCAATACCATAAGGAAAAATTAGAATGAGTCTGCAGCTGAATTCAATATAAGATTTCAAAAGGGTATGCATAAGTTATTCCAAGTTATGCGATTAGATGACAATGTTTGTCTAACTACATACTTCATTGCATTTGATGGAAAGATGGGATACTTGTTAAGGGACAAAGAACCAAGAACTCTTAGAGATGCTTTTAGGATTGCTGTCAATATTGAGAATAATATGAAGATATCACGAAAGTTGGGTGGGAAGAGAGATGATCCAAAGTTGTTCGGAGATAAGAAATACAAAAAAGAAAATGATAGGAATGTTGGAAATAAGAGGCAAGAAGAAGATAAATTGGATAAGGTGCTCAATGTATTGAAGGATTTGAAGGCACCTGCGAATAGGAACATCAGTGCTCCTACCAATGAAAGGCCTCAGTTCAACAATAATTTCAATAACTAGAATAGATTGCAGAACTACCCCTACAACACCCAATGGAAGGATGGCAAGCCTGTTGTCCCCGTTGCAATAGGAAACAATGATAGAGGTGTCCCTGACCCTCTACAAAAAGCTTCAATAAATGTCATGGAGGACATATCTTGGTGTGTTGCATGCCAGTCCCCTCATTCTGTAGAGCATTATGTGGTTGCACATTCTATGGCTACAAATCAAGATTGTGGCAATGGGGAGATAGATCAAGAAGAAGATCAAGATGATGTTGGATGCACCATGGCTAATTCATATCTAGGATATGAAGTTGATTCTAATTTTGATGAAGAAGTAGATGTAAATGTGAAGAGATGCAATTAGGCCCTTTTTCATCAAGAGGTTTTTTCTGATAATGAAGATACTAATAAGAAGACATGGGGTGGCTGCAAGAAGTTGGGTGCCAATTTTTTGCAAAAAGTGGAAGTGTTTTTCCTATTTTTCAAAATTTGTCTGAATTGATCTCAAAATTTGAGGCACTTAGAGATTGAATCTCAGAAAAATTCACTACTAGAAATTGTAGTACTTGGAGTCTACTTTTCAAATATATAATTTATTTTAATACCCACATGGTATAAATTATATTTTGATAGGCATATTTGAAAACCACTTTTTCAAAATGCCTATTTCAGGACCATACCACATCCGTGTATGGCCACCATATTTTGACACAAATAAATAATTTTTTTTAAATCCTTTTTAGGGAAGATACCTAAGACATAGAATATTGATGAGAATATTTTTTCTTATTTTTTTGTTTTATAAATTATTTTTTATTAATTTTTAATTAACAAGAAAGCTTATTTTTCAAACCTCTTGTGTACGGCCACCATAATTTAATATAATTTTTCTTTTTCTCAAAAATTCTTTTTTTTAAATTCAAAAGAATTGAATCTAGATTGATGACATAAAATTTATTTTTAAAAATACTTAAAAATTAAAAAGTTATTAAAGTTTTAGTGAGTCTCATTATTTTACGTTTATGTACCACTATCAACTAATAAATAATGTAAAAATAGTAAAAATAACCATATTATTATGAAATTTATATTTTTAGAATCGTGATAGTGAGATCTTTAATGGGTTTTTGTTTTGTCAAAAAAATCAATCCAGAAGGGCTTCAAAAAATTACGGTAAGCCTTAAAATTTTTATTCCAATGCCTTAGCCAAAATTTTGGAGGCTAAGGCATAGGCTTGGTCTCACCAAACCTATCCCAAACCAAAAACCAAGGCAGAGTGAAAACTCCCGCGTGCATATTTTAAGAAACGGGCACCCGTTATTTAAATTCACAAAACAGGCACCCGTTTCATAAATTTCAAAATATGTGTTTAAAAATAAAATTTAAATGAAAAAAAAAATTTAAAATTTTTTTAGAAACGGGTACCCGTTTTTAAACAAACGGGTGCTCGTTTTCTAGAAACGGGTACCCATTTTTCAAAAAATGGGTGCCCGTTTCTGGAAAACGGGTACCCATTTTTCAAATTTTGGATCGGATGTCCGAGCCTAAAACGGGCACCCATTTTTAAAAAACAAGTGCCCGTTTCAAGCGGCGCAAATTTTCAAGCCGCGGACTTCCGCTGAATTGGCACCCAACTTTTTGCTTCTACCCCATGTAACATGAACTCTTCTTCTAAGCCAGTAAATTTAAGAAGACCTTCTAGAGAAGAGATGGATAGGATTACTATAGAAATGATTGCCCAAGTGCAAACTAGGGGCATGGTCGCAAGGGATACAAATGGAAAAGTTGCAGGAATGTTTATAAAGATTACCAACTCTGGAGAGCCTAATGAGAATAAATCAAAAAGTGATCACATGGTGAAATTCAAGAATGTAAAAGGTAAAAATTGTGAGCCTAAGGGAGTTGGAGTTGAAAGGATTTCTAATGAGATTGAGAAGCCAGTTAACACAATGGCTAAGATTGAAAAAATGAGGGTGGCCAATACACCTAATGTATCAGACAAGCAAAAGGATACTAAGGCAATGAAAATTGAAATTCCTTCTTCTACTCATGTTGATATGTTATCTATATTGTCTCAAATTACAGTTAAGGTTCCATTGTCAGAATTGTTGAGGATCCCTAAACACAAGGATAGAGCTATTGCATGGGTAGATAATGTTCATAATAATGATGTTGCATGCAATGGATTTTAGGATAAAGCTTTGAAAGGTGTTGCTGCTTAGGGAATTGTATCTCAAATTCCTCCTATATATTTGGATAGTTCTGTCAATGCTAGCCTTGAAAACATTGATCCATTCTTTTTAAGTGTCCTTGTGAATGGAATGAAATTAAGAAATTGTATGATTGATAGTGGTGCCTCTAATACTATTATGCCTTTTAAGATTATGGAAAAATTGGGCCTTAAAGTTGACATAGTTCAAGGAAGATGTTGTGCAATGGATCAGAGGGAGGTACCAGTCATTGGGACTATCAATGCAATGCCATATAGGCTAGCAGCATATCCAGAGAAAGAGTTAACAATGAGTGTTTTGATGGTGGACATCCCTCCTCATTATGGGATGCTGCTATCTAGAAGGTGGAGTGCTGCCATGGGTGGAAGTTTACAGTGTGATCTGTCCTATGCCACTTTCAAGATTGATGATCAGTTTGTCAAGATTGAGTGAGAGCCAAGAGTATGCCACATGATTGAGAGAAGTATTGATAATGAAACTACATGTTTTGTGGATACTAATATTAATGCTTTTAGGGCAGAGATCCCTGTACTTGAGAAGGAACCTATTTTGTCACCTATCTCTATTGAGGTAAGTGTTAATTCTATGAAGGATGATTTGTGGGTAATGTACTTTGATGGTGCAAATTGCAAGGATGGAGCAGGAGTAGGTATTTTACTTATTTCTTGTAATGGAAACACCTACAAATTTTCTTTCACATTGAATTTCTTTTGTACCAACAATATAGCAGAATATGAGGCATTGTTGTTAGGACTGAGATTGGCACAAAAACATGGTATTAAGTGTTTGAGTGTTGTTGGTGATTCTAAGTTGGTGGTGTCCCAAGTCAGGTCAGTATATGCTTCCAAGAACAAGAGGTTGAAACAATATAGGAATGCAGTTTGGGATTTGATTAAACATTTTGATGCCTTCAATATTGAGTGGAAGGATAGGAGTAACAATAAAATGGCTGATTTGTTAGCCAATATTGCAATCAATCCCAGTGATATTACTTTTGCTGGTATCTCTAAAGTTGAAATTCATGCTAGGCCTAGTGTACCAGACAATGTTGAGAATTGGCAAGTTTTTGATGATGATAATGATATCTTGAAGTTTATGAGTTGTGAAGATCAGTATCATGGTCAGGAATTTGATTGTTCAGCCTTGGTTGAGTCATTAGAAGGAAGGGAGGTTGTCTTTGGCAATGAGGTCATTCAACTTAGAACTAACAAGGTGCCCAAGGGGCTTGTTGTTTTGGAGACTATCTTTGATAACCAGGATAGAGTTCAAAAGAATATCAAAAGAGAAGATCATGCTGATCTAGAGGAGATAAATCTTGGAACACATGAGGCACCTAAGAAGGTATACATTGGTAGGGACATGTCTCACAATGTAAGAAAATCTTTGATTGAATTATTGAGAAAATTCAAGCATGTTTTTGCATGGCCATATGATGACCTAAAGGTTTATAGAGAAGATTTGTTTCAGCATATTATTCCATTGAAAGAAGATGCTAAACCTTTTCGGCAAAAACAAAGGCCTATAAATCCCACTTTGGCACCCAAGATGCAAGAAGAGTTAATGAAGTTGAGAGATGCTGGCATTATCAAGCCTATAAGGCATTCTTCTTAGGTGTCAAATCTTGTCCCTATTAGAAAAAAGAATGGTGACATCAAGCTTTGTGTGGACTTCAAAAATTTGAACATCAACTCATTAAAGGATAACTATTGTCTACCCAATATGGAAGCTATGTTGCAGAGAGTAACTGGATTTGAATTGATGTCTATGATGGATGGTTTCTCTGGTTACAATCAAGTAATTGTCAAAGAATCAGAGCAGTTTAAGACAACTTTCACTACACCTTGGGGGACATATGTTTATGTGAGAATGCCTTTTGGTCTCACAAATGTTGGTGCTACTTTTTAGAGAGAAATGGATTTTTCTTTTTAAGATTTTATTAATGATTTCCTTGTTGTTGATCAAGATGATTTAACTGCCTATTCCAAAAAGGAAGAAGACCATTGTACTCATTTAGAGAAAATATTTGTAATGGCTTTGGAATATGGCATTTCATTAAATCCAAGGAAATGTGCTTTTGGTATCACTGAGGGTAAGTTGCTTGGCCACTTAGTTGGGAAGCAAGGAGTGAGAATTGACCCTGAGAGGGTAGCAACTATTGATAAAATTCAGAGACCAAAGAATGTTAAAGGGATTCAGTTCTTCTTTGGTCAGGTCAATTTCTTAAGGAGGTTTGTGACAAATTTTGCAGAGGTTACTAGACCTATTTCTAAGATGTTGAAGAAGGGATCTGCAATCAATTGGGAGGGTGAGCCTGATGAGGCTTTCAAAAATATCAAGTAGGCTATCAAAGATGCACTAGTGCTTAAGGCACCTGATTATAATGTCCTAATGCACATCTTTTCCTTTGCATCTTTTCACACTATTGCTGCAGTTTTGTTACAAAAGAATAAGGATGGTTTTGAGTAGCCTATTGCATTTTTTAGTAAATCTTTGTAGGCTACTAAATTGAAGTATGACATAAATGAGAAACAAGCATTTGCACTTGTGAAGGTAGTTAAGGCTTTTAGATGTTACTTGATGGGGGCAGTTGTGATTGCTTTTGTGCCAAGTGTAGCTGTGAAGGATATTTTCTCATAGCAGGAGGTGTCTGGGAGAAGTTGCAGATGGATCAATAGGATCCAAGAATTCAACATTGATATCCAAATTAACAAGTTGGTCAGAGGACAGGGATTGGCAAAACTAATGGCTCAATCCAATCTTGATGCTAATTAGGTAAATCATTCTGAAATTGATTATACACGTGATATGGATGATTGTATCTGGTATTAGGATATTATCTATTACTTGAGAAATATGAAATGTCCAGTAGGAATGAATGATAATCAGAAGAGGACATTAAGATTACAGGCCATCAAGTATGTAATTGTGAAATGTAAATTGTATAGAAAGAATTTAGATTGTATACTTTTGAAATGTGTTGATGATGATCATGCTAACAAGTTGTTGAAAGAAATGCATGAGGGAGTTTGTGGTGGACATTACGTGGGTAAGACAACTACTCATAAAATCTTGAGAGTGGGATTTTGGTGGCCTACAATCTTCAAGGATGCAGAACAGTTGGTAAGGAGGTGTGATGCTTGTCAAAGGTTCTCTGGTAAGCTTAAAGTTTTAGGTAATGTGCCCTTAAAACCAATAGAAGTACAGGCTCCTTTCCAACAATGGGGAATTGATTTCATAGGGGAGATACCAAACAAGTCAAGTGGAGGACACTCATGGATCTTAGTTGCCACTAATTACTTTGCAAAGTGGGTAGAGGCTATACCTACAAGAAATGCAACTAGTAAGGTGGTAACTGATTTTTTGTTGAATAATATTGTTACAAGGTTTGGTTTCCCTGAGAGAATAGTAAGTGATAATGCCATGTGCTTCAGGTCTACTGAATATAAGGACTTTTGCAAAGGTTTGGGAATTCAGATTTCTAATTCTTCACCTTATCATCCACAAGGAAATGGACAAGGAGAATCTACTAATAAGAGTTTGATTAAAATCCTAAAGAGGATTCTTGAAAAGAATAAGAGGGCATGGAATTCAAAACTTCCATTACCTCTATAGGCTGATAGGGTAACTGTGAAGAGGGAAATTGGTTGTGCACCATTTGACCTAGTATATGGAATACATGCAAGAATGCCTCAGAATAACTTATTGGAAATGTAAAAGTTTGTTCAGTTATATAATGATGACATAGATGATGAGATGCAATTGAGAATTGAGGACCTCATTAGGCTGGATGAAACTAGAAGAGAGTCAGTTGCAAGAAATGCCAGATTGCAGTTGCAGGTTAAGAATTTGTATGACACTGAAAGAAGGTTTGAGCCTGGTGATTTGGTGTTGATTTGGAATGCCAGATTGGAGGATAAAGGAAAACATGGTAAATTTGATCCACTCTGGTTAGGGCCATATCTAATTCATGAGAAATGGGGCCAGGATTCATATGTTGTAAAAGAACCAAATGGTGATATTCAGGAATTGCTAGTTCATGGACAATTCTTGAAGAAATACTTCAATTGAAGGTATTCTATTTTCCATGAATAGTAGTTAGGTTTGTATATGTTGTAAATTCTATAAATAAGTTGCTTGCCCTTGTCCTGTTTTGTCTTGGTCTGTGAGGTTTTGGTCTTATTGCTCCTTGTTGTCAATATTTTCTAGTGGGATGGTTTGCTTTAACCAGTGATTCTAAGTCCTTTCTATGCCTACCGGAGGCATACATCCCCAGATAGAGTCACTGTTAGCACCTTGAAAAAATTTCATGGCTCTAGCTTTTTCCCCCTAGTCTCTGCAGTTGTTTTTAGGTCCCTGGCATGAATGCTAAGCTTAGAAAATTCAAAAACTAGCCGTTGTGTTCAAAAATCCCTTTGTTTTGCCCCGGCCTTGTTCTAATTGTGAGTTACTTTATTCAGGTCACTTAAGGGTCCTAATTCGCATGTGCTTAATTGTTATCCCCTTTGTCGCATGATCGCGTGAACCTTTTTTATGTTACGTGATCTTGCGACTAAAGGTTTTATACCCCCGGTGGCCTTTAATACTTCCCAAGTCTAAGTAGTTCGTGAATTAAATTTTTCCTAAAGTCCTCAGCGCCTGATTTTTCCCTAAGCCTAAGTCTCAGAAATTAATTTATCCTATGTTTTGGCTTAATATTTCCTGGGCCCGGCCTTCTGACACCATCTTGATCCAAGAGTTGTCCCTAAAGCACAATGGTTTTGTCAGAGGCTTGTGATCTTACAATGATCTTTGATTCTCCTTTTGGCAGAGCTTCTCAAATAGGTGGGTTCATTGACATGTAGGTACAATTGGTGGCTTCTCATTGGTCCATGTATCAATTTAGTGGCAGATGCCAGTGGGACCTGGTTTTCAGATGTGTTAGAGGGTCCTGACATTGTCAAGAAAATCAACGATAGGTGCATGATCTTATGGGATGTGTCAGAGGCTTAAGATCATGCGCCGACCATCAATTCTACCTTTTTCAGAGGGGATAAAGTGTAGCGGGTCCACATGCTAGGTGTGCTAATTTTTTGTAATCTGATTGGTCCACATAGTATGACTAGACATTTTATCAGTGGGACTGGGTTTTTTGAGGTTTAGTGGGTTCTGATAGTGACAGAGCATCAACGGTCGGCATGTAATTTGATGGGTTTTTTCTGACACTTGTGAACTTAAGACAACTGTTGATCTCTTTCAGTGTCAGAGGGTTGTCAGGGTAGGGTAAGATTCTTCATTCGACGGTTGTCTTATGATCTGATGGAATCTTGGAGGTCTATGTGAAGATGAGACAACCGTCGATCTTCTTCTGCGGGCCCATTAAAATTTCCTCAGTCTTTTGGCAGTCCTGATAAAATGTTTGGTGGTTCTGACAATTTTCAGTGCTTTTCACTCATTCATGAAATGAGATGGTGGTATTCTAAAAAGGCTGGTGATTCAGTGAGTGTGTATTCACGTAATCGCTAAGCTATTTGGTAGATAGATAAAGTTCCTCGCGAACTGACCAAAGCCTTCGGTCGCCAGTTCGCTAGATGTAGTTGAGATGAGTTAGGTTTCCTTTGTTCGCTAAGTCGCGGAGTTAAAGGAAAGTTAAGTTTTTCATTACGTGAATAAGAAATGCCTTGTTGCATGTTCGCTAGGAGTAAACTCAAGGATGGCAGTTGAGTTTAGGACATAAAGCCCGTGAAATAAAGAGATCTAACAATTGCGATATAAAGTTGGCCCAGATTTAAATTATGACCGTTGATTCACTGCTGGCACTTGAAAGTGATCATTGTTTTTCAAATTCAAATTTTTGAGGGTTTCTCAGCGACAGAAAGGACCAGAATTGAATTCTTTCACGACCAAATTTGATTTGTTTGGTGGCGCTTGTTGTTGAAGTGTGGTCCAGGGTGTTCCATGATCATCTGCAGGGGTCTCTACTGTGTTTTTATGCTCGAGGCATGCTGCGGGTGGCCGAACAGGTTGACATTTTGGGCATTTTTATGGTTCTCAGTACCTTCTCAGTGAGATTTTTCATGATTGAGGATCACTCTAAGATTTTCTTTCTCCTGGTTGCCTGGGTTTCTTCCACTAGAATAAATTTGTGACTATTTCTAGTTGGTTGGGTAGTTGAAACCCTAACCCTAGTCACCCAAAGCTTGATGCATCCTCTTTGAGGATTCCAAGGTGACTAGTGGTGGTATATATTGTATCTTTTTTTAATTTAGTGAGGGTTCCAAAACTTTCTTTTGGTCCCTGGTTGTTGATGATATTATACTGAAAGAGGAGCTGGATTTTGGGTCTTTTTCCTATCTTTTTTGTTGCTTTGATTGTATATTGATCCTGAATATGTTAATGAGAATGATATTGAGTTCCAATCTTCCATTTGTGTATGTCTTCTTGTTTTGGTTCTGAGTTCATATATGTTAGTGTCACAAAGTGTATTAGCATATGGTAAACAAAGAGTATTGTGAAGTCATCTCTGAGTTCCTAACAAAGTTAGGATTAAAGTCTTTTAGGTGAGTTCAGTGAGTTTATAACCAAGTAAGAATTTGATGTCCATGTGTTTGAGGGAGAGGGGTAATAGGCAAAGCACTTATCCTAAGCCCAGGAGTGTTTGATTTAAGATCTTCAGTTGATGTATGTAATTGGGTGACTCTTTGCCCTAGGTTAAGGCACTGGTCCATCCTCTAGAGGAATTTCATTATCATAAACCACACACACAAATTAAATGATAAAATCTTTCAATTAGTTAGTAAGGGGTATAGTTGTATATTGTTTTGAGACTCCTTTGGAGAAGTAAGTCAAGTGTACACCTGCTTGAGCATTAAGGCTCAAAGTGTAGGAGGATCTCATTGTTGATCCTTGTTAATTGGCCGTCTTCCTTGTAGACTTTGGAGTGGTGATAGAGTCAAAGTTATATCAATGTTATCCATTGAAGTATAAATCTACAAGTTGAAGATCAAAGGGAACTCCCAACAAAAAGGATGACATATTGAATATGTGAGTTAAGATGAAGAATAGATCCTGGAAGAAAACCAACTGGAACTTGATCAAGGAGAATAGAGATTGTTGAGAGCATTCAAAAGTATGAATAAGAGACCTCATTTAATCCACTATATTACTATTTTAAGTTATATATTGATGAGTTAATTGATCCAAATTACCGATATAGAGAAATAATTTGATTTTGAAGGTATAGGTGAAGATAACAAGGTGAAGTATGATTGAAAAAAATTGAAAGGATATGCATCACTATGGTGGGAACACTTTCTAGAGATTGACAAAGAAGAGGTATAGAGAAGATTAAATTTTTGGAAAAGATGGTAAAAATGATAAAAGATAACTTTTGCAAGTATAATATCAAGTAAATTTTTTGCTGGAAGTTGATGAATTTGAGACCAAAGGGTTCGATTATGAAGGAGTATATTAAATATCTTTATTGGTTGGACATCAGATACTGACATGTTGATGATATTGATGAACAAATTGGAAGGTATCTTAATGATTTATGGATGTATACATACAAGATGAGATTGGTTTGATCAACATGAGCAATGTTGAATAAGCATATGAATACACCTTGAAAGATGAGAAGAAGCTAAAAAATAGACATGAACAAAGATAGAGAGAAAGAGGTGGAAGATTTTAGAGAGGAAGAGGTGATAAATCTCTTTTGGATTAGGAAAAAGGAAAATAAGAACATAAAGATGACACTTCCAACTAAAGTAATGATATAAACTCATACTATAATGGAGGATAGAGTGGTTACTAAAATGTGAGTAAGACGAGAGATGATAGATGAATGTTTAAAGGCACTTATTTCAAGTGTGGAGAAGGTCATAAAGAGATATTCTGAATGCAAACAAGGGTATTCTAAAAGAAGGATAGCAAGTAGCATAAGAAGAACCTTTTTTGAAGAGGAATCTACTAGTTCAATATGAATAAAAGATAATCAAGATAAAGTTAGAGAAACTAGATAATGATAAGGACCCTATGTCAAGATGAATTGGATAAGGATCCACTACAAAGGAAGAATATGTTCCAAACAAGATGTAAAGTGGGAGATAAAGTCTATAAATTTATCATAGATAGCTTGGTAATTTAGATAACCTAGCTTCCAAGAAGATGGTGAGAAAACTAAAGTTGCAAAGGTTGAAACACCCTAAGACATATCAGATAGGATGGATACAATATTATCAAAAAGTACTCGTAAGTGAGCAATGCTTGGTCAAACGAAAAAATGAGAATTATCATAATCAAGTCTTATGTGATATTATGTGTATGCATGTATGTCATGTCCTATTGCATAGACCATGGTAGTATGATAAGAAATCTATACATGATGGTAAGAAGAATGTGTATACTATTGTTGCTAATGGTGTGAAGTAAATATTTTACCCTTACAAGAACCCATTAAGAATGAAGTGTGTGCCAGGGAGAGAATATTTTTGGTAGATCGTGGAGTTTTGTCATCTTTGGTAGTTCTCTTACCCTTTCTATATGGTCAGTTATGCTCTTTTAATAGCTCTCTCAATGTGATATTAGTGAATGAGACATTTTTTTTATCAAGGTCTCTTTTACAAGTTTATTTGGAGTTTTAGTACTAACCTCTTTGTGTTCTGTGTTTGCTGTTTCCCTTGATTTTTTTCATGTCCTTATATGAATAGATGTTTGAGATAAGATCTTCAAGCTTAGTGATGTCTTTTCTCTTTGTAATTCATCATGATCAATCTATTTTCTCTCTTTCTCATGTTTCTTCCTTTATCATGAGCATGAGCATGTCTCCTACTATCACTAAAGTGGGGGCTAAATTTATAGTCCTAAATTGTAAGCACCTAACTTGTGTATAGTTTAGGACCATTTTGTACCTACTTTAGTGTATTTCCTATAGTAGGACCTTATACATGGAGCTTAAAGAATACTTAAATTCAAACATGGGTCCTCCCCTTGACTCAATATTTATTTAACCCTAGGTTGGCCCTAGTTTCTAGGCATGTTTTCCCCAGTTTCTATCTAATCCCATGATTCATCTCCTCACCCATGACCTATTTATTTATTCTTTTTACTTTTGACTTGTTGTGATCTCGAGATGGATTGTCCTTTATTTTTATGCCCCTATCTTTTCTCCCTAGCACTAAGATAAAATATAAAACATTTCTCCTAGGTACAAATCTATTGAAATCATTTCTCATTGTGCCAAAATATTTAACTCTCAATGCTCCATAAAAATGCCAAATTTAACTCAACCCACAGGAGGCGGTTAACCCATGTCATGAGTCCCCAAGGAGGTGTTCATCACCAAGTAAACAATCTCCCCCTTAGCACTGATTAAGCCTTCAACACCCATTGAAAGAAGACTCAAATATATGAACCAAGACTATGATACCAATTGGTGGAATCATTTTTTGTTGCACCTAAAGATCAAACACTCAATGCCTAATACAAAATACTAGATTTAACCTGACCCACATGAGGCAATTAAGCCATTTCATGAGTCCCTAAGGAAATGTTGACCACCAAATCAATAAGATCACCATTGGTGATGTGTTTCTAGGAGATTGGGCCCAAATTTAGCCCATAATCTAATGCCAAGATTTAGGAGGGAAATTAAGACTCGTGGTCAACTTGCTTAGGTTCAACTCCCCAAAATGATGCAAAATGTATATAAATACCGTATCTCACCTCATTTCATACCATGAATCTACTAGAAAGAATCTATTATTGTCAATCAATTAAACATTCAAGAGCCATCAAGTTTGAGCATTCAAGCCTTCATTCCTCTAAAGAAATCAAGGTGTATTCCTCTATTGATCTAGATAATTTCCCCATTCGAAGGAAAGAAAGGAAGTTTTGTATGAAGGAAGGAGATTCTCATTCATCATTTAAGTGTTATCTTCTCTGCAATCATACATTGTGGCGAAGGAAAATACCTATCTCATAAGATTTTATCTTTTCATTATTTCCTTTTTCATTTTTGTGTTGAATCAAAGATATTGCATTGACATATTTTATCACATTCTTAGAAGTATTAGCATTTACAAGGTATGATATGATTTATTACTCAGACCAAGCTTCTCCTACATGACAAAACACTTTTTATTTTATTCTATTTATAAGTTGATTCATTTTAGCCTAGGTTTGATTCCTCAATAGGGGTTTGACAAAGGAAAAGCCCCATTTCAATATTCTTTCCTTATTTTTTTTTGTACAGGAACACGTTATGAAGTTTTTGGATCTTTTCTAGGTAGTACAAGAATAGTTGTAGGTTGCATCAAAGTTTCATCCAAAAGTGTCAGGCATAGATCGACTACTTACTTTTTCCTTGGGTAAAGTTTGACTAGTCAATCTATCCCTGCCATTTTTCACTCATATTTTTAGTGTAGGTTAGTTTGTTCCTTTGATCCCCTTTTCCGTCAGCTTCAGGTGATCAATATCATCTTATAACAGTCTACTTTAATAGGATTTTTAGAGTCTTTTTTATTAGGTCTATTGCATTCCTTAATCATTCTTCACTTTATCATTTTTACATTCAAGGAAGAACAAATTTGATTTCCACTAACAACTTGAATCAAATCTTGAGCCTAGTGGTGATAGTTTTTCTTCCTAATGTGCAAATTGTAAAGTGGGGAGTAATTTACATCATAGCATTGCTTCCTATTTTCCATTGCACAAGAAGAACCAAGTTAATTTATTTGGAATCATTTATTGATTTGTTAGCTAATGAAATTTATCTATAGCCTAAGGATGCCTCATGGTCTTCTCATGCCAAGATGAACTCCTTTCTTTTGTTTGTTGGATTATTTATAGGCAATTTTCATCCAAATGTATAAATTCTAAACAAAAGGATAAATTTGTGCTTTTGTTTCTATATGTTGATTAAATCATCATAAAGAATTCCCCATCAATATTTCAAATAGTAGATATTTTTAAACAACATATTTTCCATGAGTAACATGAATGTGTTACATATTTTCTTTGATCATACAATCCTCATTTTCATTAGATTTTAGTATATTTATTCTATTGTTTCTATTGAGAATCCCTATAAAATTGAAAAAAATTAAATAATTAAAACATAATATTATTTTTTCTAATTTTATGACTATTAGTATTATTAGATAGCTTAATTTGTTTCCTCCTCAAAATCATAAATAACTAGAAAAAATCTCACCATTATTTTCTTCTAAATGATATATTAAATATTATATAATAATAATTATATATTTAAATATAAATTCTTTGTATTCTAAAAAATAATAGTAAATTTTTTTAGCAAAGAGAATTATACCCACTTAACTAACACATTACCAATTTACAAAAGGTTAAAAAACTCTATGAATTCTACCAAAAGATGGCATGCTTTACTATTCTCATTGTTCAATGGTCAACTTTCCACAAATGGTAATCAATGACCTGTAATCTTAGTTTCTTAAGGGTCTATTTCATTGCTAGAATTGTCAAATTCTAGTATTTGTTAATTTTGGAAGTTTTAAATCCGGAAAATAGTTTTTGGAATATGGTTAGAACATTTGGTTCACCTAGAATTCAACTAGAATTCATAATGAGAAGATGGAAATTGTTCTTTGCATGTGGATTTCAAAATATTATAAATTTTACTTTACCCCTAATTCCTATTTAAGTGGAATGAGAATTGATTTTCCAATTCCACCAATTTTGTCTAGTTGTATCGGATGCAAAATTATTGATACGCATGAGAGGTCCTTCACTAGTACCAATATATTCTTTCATGTAGCACTAAAGAACTCATTAGGCCCATATTTCTTGGTCTTACAAGATTTATTAAACATTTATATGAAAATGATATAAAGTTTATATTCCAAATTAAATTATGATAATAATTTTATTTATTTTTTGAAATTGAATTTTTTCCAAAAAAAATTGAACTCAGCTTTAAATCAAGTGCTCGTTAACTAATTCAATTATCATTTTAAATTAAATATTATCTCTATTCTTTACAATTTTTGAGCTTCTTAACCAATTCTTCTGTATATTCTCCCTACTTATGTCTTTGAATTTTTTAACAAATATTCTCTGCATGTTTTTGATAGAGACTAATAAGGTGTACATCGAGCTTGGAAGGGGCCCAACAAGATCATACAATCTAATGGTGAACAAAATATGAGGTGAACGACTAGTTCTTGATCGATATAGATTCGGTCCAATCAATCAGTAATTAATGTCGCTTTGTTAGCGAAATGACTATGGTTTGAGGAAATTTATATATCAAATATCAAAGTACCTCAAGGTTTAAATATTTCTCCTCAGCTTCTCTCCCCCTTGCCTTTCTGTTTTTAGTGATCGAATCAGAATTTTTCATCCACAAAGGACTAACAAAGAAAATAAATGTAGAAAACCAATCTTTATTGATTTATGAGACAAGATCTTGCAAGGGAAGGAAAAACCCACAATCTGTACACAGTAGAGAAGATCTCCCAAACAAAAGACAACGAAGGCTACGCGAATAACGAAGATCATAACATAATGCAGAGAAAGAAATTGAAAATAAGATGAGAATTTCAACGCCTTCGAGCGGCGGTCTCTCTTTGGGCATTGAAGTAGACTGCAGCAACAGGCAATCCGAGTTGGTTTCTCAATGCAAATTGCCTGGTGTTGAAATGGCAACGCGATGGAGGAGGATCAACTGTTCCCTTCCCATTTTGCTCAAACACCGCCAACACATAACGATGGATCCCTACCATCGGCCTTGGATTCTCATAGCCCACTATTTCTCTACCTGTCAGTGAACAAGACTCACATAACTACCATCTTGTGCACATAATCACTGCCCACATAGTCAATTAAATGTAAATCAGATATTAAGGCGAGGCTTTGCTCTAGTGAAATATTTTTGATCTGGAGTTACGAATTAACAAGGTCACAAATTCAGGACCTCATTTTTTTATTACAAAACTGAGGTACAATAGATGTTTGAATCTAGGTAAGGACAATTACAACACTAGCACTTAATTAACATACTAACTGATGAATCTCATCACAGCTTTTTGATAATTATAAATTATTTATGTAAAATTTTAAGAGAAATTTTGAAAACAAATTTTAAAAAGATGAAAAGGAATTTGTGAAAAAAGTAATGGACAAGGGAGTCTATTTTCAGTTTCAGTAGGTGAACAACTAATGGAAATAACTGTCACGAACATAGATTTGGATAAGAACGCCCACATTTGTTCAATTGAAACAAAAGAGAAATAACTAAACAATTACATAATAAGACGTACTATTTTTAGTATAAACAAGCAGAAATCCAAACTAGGTTTTCAAGATGAAGGCGCAAAATAGCCTCTCATAAACTTCAATGCTTTAGATAAGGTTTTCAAAGAGTTCTGAAACAGGAAGCATTGGATGCTCACCACAAGAATTGGAGAGTGTGCCAGGGATATCAGTCACTATCCTGCACATTTTGAAAATGTTACTTTAAAATGTTCATGACAAAATGTTAATCAGCTTATATGTCATAGAAAGTGTGTTGATTTAATAGCAGGCTACAAGATTATGTGTGCATACCAGTGGAGATACTCGCGTCCAACAGGATCGCTAGGACTAGGGGCATCTGGGTCTGTCATGATCTGTGCACAGAATAATAGTTCATTAAACAATGAATCAATGAGAATTCCAAAAGCACTTGATTTAACTTTAAGAGAACAAATCATTCTCACCAAGGTGAAATAAGTCCGGAGGTTGCCGTCAAGAAGATGAACTTGAGGTGGGGATACGAGAGTCGAAGGAAGAAGCTCGAAGCCATTGTTGACCTCTATATTTCTCTCGTACACCACATTCATCTTTATCGTAGGAGTAAACATGTCCAAAACATCTCCAATCACTCCACACAATTTCAATGGTCTTATTGATCTCGACATGATTACTCTCAAACTTTTGCTTTACAATATACACAGCAGAGCAACCAAACAAAGGAACTGATTACACTCGGCTTGGCTATACGGTGTCTCTGTCAGGTACCATCTACTTATATGCCTCGCTACAATAAATGAAAGGCGTCATTCTTAAACCAAAGAATACAGAGCTCTGCTGGCTTCTCAACAATTATTTTTTATTTGTGTCTTTATTTAATCATTAGATTGATTATTATTTTAGTTTCCCTTTAAGTAGGTGAGCTTACAATCATGGAACCTCATTTGCAACAGTAATAGAAAGTCTAAGAATAAGAATACATTAAATTCTAATTGGAAAATCTGCATGATAGATTAGTTCTCTTTTCTATTTTGATCATAGATTGTGGAGTATGATTCAATATACTAATGCCAAAGAATCTGACCCAGTTTTAATACTAACTCTCAAAATTTAATCTCTCTAACTTTGAGTCTATTAAGAAAGAAATGAGATCACAAATACAAAATATCATTCCCATATGAATATATAATAAAAAAATCCAAATGTAACAACAGAAACACAAAACACAGAAATTTGAAACATAAAATGACCGTCATGAATGCTCAAATTTTAACCCTATGTTGAATCAAGGATTATTTTACTTATGAAGTGCAACTGTAACAAAGTAGAGCTTTTTAGTGGGCTCCCGGAAGCATGTGATGTGATTAGATCGCACCAATAAAACAACTACTTTATTCCACCACTCATCCAGTTTTCTGAGTTGAATTCAGAAGTGTAGAGATTGTTGAGTTGGCATTTTCACACATCATTATTATTCCTTTTACAAATGCCTTTATAATTAAATAGTATCTAAAGGTCTTCTGTCTGAGTGAAAGAGAAATCAATTTGATGTTTTATTGTTTTCTCTCCTCTGGCTTTTCTATATCGAGGAAGAGCATATCGATGATTGTTTTAAATGGAGAACAGCATGTTGGCCATCGATAAACAATTACTTGAAAAATAAAAAGTTTCCAAATTATTCTCCACGAAATTTGAATTACAGAATAATCACAAGTGTATGTCAATTTTCATTGTACGTTAAAATTGGTGTTTTTAAAAAAAAATAGTATATTTATTCAATTTTTAATAACATTAAATAATCTCATACTTCCATGTTAGGGTTTTCAAGAAATGAAATGCGTTATTTAAGTATAATTGAGGCACATTATATTATACAATTTGAGTCAATAAAGTGAATAATATTATTAAAATATAATTATAATGTATAAATATATTTAGTTGCGGAGTAAGAACAAATGATCTATATTGATATCATATATAGCATTTAGTTCTCACAGTGTGATGGTAAAAAGTCAAAATAAATAGAAACAAATATAGTTTAATCTTGAACCTCTCAAGTTTAGACTTTAGTCATAACAATATAAATTGTGTCTCATAGAAAAATTCTTTAAAAAAAATGAAGTAGCATCATAAATTGTATCCACATAGAACTTTGTGGTAACCTAGTCCTCACTTTACTGATCTTGGACTCCTATACCCGATCATGCATTATTTGTCTTACCTTGGTTGAAATTTTGACTTCTTGAAATTATGGACTTGAGTTCCTTGTTCCTCTGGGGTGAGCTTGTCTTGATAATGGATGCCCATATTCAAACTATCTAATGACTATCTTCTAGGAGTTGGAAATCTTCTCCCATGTTGGTTTGTTTTGAAATTAAAAACCTGAAATGCTAGGGAGATGTATAAGAGCAATCTCAACCCTACAAATTCCTCCTTATGTGCAGTTGATTGGGTACAAAGACACACATATAGATTTAGATCAACCATAAGAAGACCTTCATATCCTATTTTTTTAGATCCAATAAAGTTGGGAGAAGGTTACCCCACTCACCATCATCCCTCAAATTTTAAGCCAAATTTTTGTAACAAGTTCATTTGTATCTTCTTCCTTTAGATCCACTTTTATTGTTTGCATATCTAATCTCTATATTGTTGTATATGTTGAAAACACTCATTTTACCATATTTCACTGTAGTTTCTATATTCCTCTTTCATAATTGCAATATCATTGTCACTCCTCATATAGGAATGTTTTTGATAAAGAAAAGCAACAAGAGGGTGCTGGCCCGTGGAACAAAGGACTAGGAGCACATTAATAGCACATTAATAGCACTAGTCTGAGAGCAGATAATCAATAGAAAAATATTGTCCAGACTGCCTCTATCAAAGACAAACTTAAAGATCATCTTGGGACAAGCCCCCACAAAAGCTGCAAGCTTTAACCAAAAACAAAAACAAAGGACCAGAGTGAGCCCCTTAAAATTGTCAACAATCACCCGATCACAGGAAGAAAAGAAATTGAAAGAGAGAGACACTTTTATCAACATAAAACTAAAGAAGAAAGCTCAGGCCGCAAATAGCCTGTCCATCTTTCTCTATCAAAAATGAACGTCCAGATGTACACACTAAATAGTGCACTTCTCTAAATCATTGCTTCCAAGAGAATCCATGGATTGGAAACCTTGAGAAATCAATTTAGAGCTCCTTAAGCATGGAGTGCAAGGGTGTTAGGAATGCTCTCAGCTAGAGCTATTAAGCCAATAACCTTGCTAGTAAACCATGCAATGAGAGATTCAAATGAAGACAAGGGCAAGAATGCCAATATCCCCAAGAATCAAATGAAAATGCAAATGCAAATGCAACTATGCTAGAAATGGAAATGCAAGCTATACTATGAAAGGAAATATGCAAGTGTTACAATCCAAGCTAATTAATCTATGTGAGCTAATCTAGAGCATAGAAATGAAGCTAATTTAGGAAAGCATAAATATGAAGCTATGATGCAAGAATGTCTTAAAAAGCTCCTAAGTCTTCAAAAGCTCTAAAGTCTCTAAGAAATCCTGCAGCATAAAGTTAGGATAAAAAGTTGGGGATCTAGAATGAAGAAGAGAGCTCTCATTTTATAAGAAATGAGAAAGAATAGACCATGGAGATTAAGAGGCAAAAGATTTAATCAACGGTGGAGCTTGAAAGAGGAGCAATCCATGTGCACAAGTATCCTCCAATGAGAAAATAAGAGTTGACTTTTGTGTCCATACGAGACAAAAAGTATTTTTTCCCTTTTTATAAAATAGGAATAATGCTTTATTTGTGCAACTTGGGATAAGAGGAAAAGTGGGGGCTTTTTATTTAATAAATGGGGAGGAAATATTCATTTTAAATAAATAAAGACTTAGGATAAGATGGTTAGCCCAAGGCAAATAATCAAAAATGATGAAATAGGATTTGATCAAGGAAATTGATATAATTGATAAAATGCTGATTTTTAAAAATCTTGATTCAGGGATTTGATAAATTGTTGAATGGGGGCCCAAAGTCTAGGCGACCATTTTAGGGTGCATACATTTTCCCCTCTTTGACTAATGTGTGATCGATCTGGGAACACATTACATCAAAGAATAGATTAGCCAAGAAAGTAATAGATAGCGATCTGACTCCAAAGAATGAATTGCAAAGAGATAGAAAATCCTGCATGGTCAGCCTGGTAGTGACAGTACTGAACACTTAAGAAAGAGATGGACAGTATCAGAACTCAAGATGAGAACTAACATGTCAAGCGTAAAGATAGATTGATTAGAGAAAATGGAATGGTCAAGCATATGCTCTGGAGAATAGCCAATAGAATATGATGTGTCTGCCCCCTCAGGATCGAAATCAAAATAAGATAGAAGGAAGGCATAAGCAAGAGCAACATGATCAAATCACTAGAAATCATAATCGAAGATGAAAGATAAGAGAATAACCATCAAGTAGTGAAGATATGCCCCAGTTAAGACCTCAGAGAGAGATGAATGAAATGAATGAAAGAGTAGAAGGGTGAGAGAGATGAAGATGAAGAAATGAAGATGCCCTAGTGAAGATCGAAGGATCAGGCCTCAAATTGTCAACCAACTGCACGAAAGAAGGAGAAAATTTAAAATGCGATTTTGACTATCAAGGTGAACTCAGATTTCAATTTGGATCCTAAAATGAATAGAAAATGATGTGATATGAAAGACACGAAGCAAAAGACATGATCGCGAAGAAGCAAAAGGTGAGCATAGTTGACTGACATGTCCATGAAAGATGAAAGGAGAGCTCTCTCCATATGCAAGAAGAAAAACTACCTATCATGAACTTAAAAATGCAAGCTACTATGAAAAGTGGTTTACTTGCAAGGTCACAACGCCAATAGACATCTAATAATCATCATTGAGCTTTATTAGTAGCATCGTAAGATCATACAATACACACTAGTATGACTATGGGTATATGAATATGATCTATATCAGATTGTAATGTAGAAATCTCACTTAGGAACCAAAGACATGTAGGTCAAGATGACTAGTGCAGTGAGATTACCTAAGTTTAATATGGCAAGATTATACTCGCATTAAGACACAAGAAAAGTCAAGATGGCTAGAAGTATGCACTTGCGTAAACAATCAAGGATAATACCTTGTATATCCTAGTGTCAAGTGGAACAAGCATAAATGCTAATGATAGTTAGGACCAACAAAATATACCCACAAGAAGAAAAAACAATAAAACATGTCCTCATGCCCTTAGTCTTCTAGCTATGCATCATCAAAAACTATCTTTGGGAGAGAACACTCATCAAAGAAATCATCAGAGACAGCACACAAAGAAATAAAGTCAAACAAGTCTCAGCGAGTCGAATGTTTAAGTGTGTGTGTAGGTCATAGAATCAATCTTTGAGTATCACATTTTCTAGTGAGAGATATCATATCATGCTAAACTGTAGGGTAGGATATCTGATAAGTGTTGAGAAACACTTGATGCCAGGGTAGTGTTAAAATACACTGTTTGGGGTGGTGTTGAAAAACACCATTTGCAAGATGTCTGAAAGACCAACACATCCTAAAGGACCAAAGCTAACACAATTATGCCCCCTAGACAAAGACAAAGACCAATTCCAAACCAAGGCAACAAGGTGAAGGCATGATGGACAAAGGCTATGTGTTGAGGATGCATGCTGAGAAACAAGGGTGCGAAGGCCTCAAGTAGCGCATGTTCCCAGGTTTTCACCACTTGGAGATTTTTTTATTTTTTAAATTTTTGGTGTTTTTAAAATATATAATTTTTTTGGAGATACATCAAAGTACCTATTGCTAGGTTTTCACTAAGATGATCATTTTTTCATGACACTTTCAAATTTTTAGAATTTTTGACAATATATCATTTTTTTGGATTTTTTCAAGATCAATAAGGTATATACAAAGAATGCCCCCAGACATAATGGGCATCAAACTCCCAAACAAGATTACATCGTGTACTCCCAATTTCTAGAAAGGTGGAGGACAATAAGGATTAGCAAGTTGGTGGAAGAGATGAAAGACAAAAGAATGAAGGAGAATGAAGGGAAGAAATCCTCAAAGGCAAACTCCTCAAAAGTACCCAAGCTAGGGAAAAATTATCATGTAAAGCACATTTGGACAAGTAATGAAAGACCAGCATAGGATAAGTCACAAAGGCATAATGCAAAAGAAGGAAATGATGCAGTCCAAAGGAGTAGACATGTCAAGAGGCTTCATAGCATCATTTTTTTACTCTTTTTTAATTAGATCAAGACCAAGGGAAAAAGGATAGCGAAAGGCTAGAATGAATGGAGGAAAATAAATATGAAGTATAACCATGAATGGAATGAAAGAAAGATCATCATAAGATAGCTCACAAGATAGCCAAATTTTTGTGCATAGGTCAACATTGTCAAGATCAAAGAGACAAGACGGAATGGATGAAATATGTAGAAGAACTACGCATGATGTCTGATTGCCAGGTTTTCATCACGGTACTTATCCAAGGCACCACAAAGGAGAGGTTTTCACAATAGGATGAATTTATTTCTCTTTACTTTTTCTACCTAGGCGCCTATTTCCAAGTTTCCACCGAGGCACATTTTCAATTTTTTCATTATGCTCCTTGAAGGGATAAACCATGATATGTCAAGGATTCAAAATGATATGCTCAAAGATGTTGATAGGGAAAGGAAGATGGAAGAGAAAAAATGTAGGATAAGGTTTTATGTAAAGCGAGTGAGGTTGGAAGATAAGAGGAATAGGCAAATGAGGAAAAATGATAGAAGGTAGAAGGATAATGAATGGAAGAATTGTGAAAGAGTAGATGGAAAGGAAGGCAAGATCAATGTCAACACACACCTTGAAGTATGGTGAGAGGGTGGAGGAAATGTGAATGAAGAAATATGAGAAGGAATATGGAAAATGTTTAGCAGAGGTTGCGGTTCAGGCGCATGGAATTGAAGATCATTTTTGGAAGAAGATGAAGTGGAAGCTTTTGGAAGCTTGAATGTCAACTTCAATTTTTGTTCAATATTAGATTCTTTCAAGAGAGATTTTAGAATCCATATAGCCTTAGGCTTTTTATTTCATTTTGATGGCTTAGAGAGAATATCTTCAATGATGAATTTTGGAACCCATAATTGTCTTGTAGTTTTCTTCTTAGATATCTCTTTTGACTTTATGCGTCCATGTCGATTAGAGGAGACATGGTGATCTTCTTTTTTTGATGGATTCTTGTATTACTTTTTTTTTCTTGTATTGAACATTCAAGTTTCTTCCAAAAGACTTGGGACTTGTGGAAAAAAGAGGATATGATAGGTTTAGATGGGTGGGTGGATGAAAAGGATTCAATGGTATCAATCTATGTTGATCTTGAGAAAAGATAGGAGATGGAGGGACGTAAGGACCCAAGATGGATGAAGAATTAGGAGAGTTAGGAGGGGAAAGTGAAGGGACATAAGGGCCCAAGATAGAAGGAAGACATGAAGCCTTTTTTATTGGTGGAGGAAGTCCAAGGATGGATGTGGAAGACGCAAAAGGATAATCAACCAATTCATCAGCATTTATATGACAGCCAAGGATATCAGCATCTTTAGAGTGAGCATTAGGATTTTCAATATGATCATGAACATCTTGAATAGGAGCAACTTCTTTGATAGGAATTTTCAAAGCTTGCAAAGAATTAGGAAGAGTAGAAAGTGGAGGTGAACATGGAGTGGTAGAACAAGAAGATTGAAGACTTTGATCTTGACAAGTTGCTTTGGATAGCATAGGTGTATTCTCTAGATTTTCAATAGGCTGAACATTGGAAGTAACAACACTATTTTTAATAACCTTAATGGAAGTATCATCTTTGGAAAGTGCAAGTGTAGTAAGGTTATTTTGATTGTCAATAAGCTCAACAGTGTAGGTAATAGCTTGATCTTTCTTAGGACAAGACTTAAGACATGGTGGAATGAAGGCGGAAGGGTGTAGAGGATCAAAAGAACCAAGAGATGGAGGAGAGACATCATGAAAAGGATTGGATGACATGGAGGGCTCTTGATCTTGATCTTTCTTTATGTTCTTTTCTTTATTTTTAGAGTCCTCTTGACATGGAGCCACTTCTAAGGACAAGGAAGCATGTTGGAATTGCATGGAAGATTTTGGAATAGATGGTGAAGGACTAGCTAAAGTAGGTATTATAGCGCATAAAGGCTTAGGCTTGCTAGGTGTAGCATTATTGGAAGTATTTGTAAGCAAGTGAAGGTTAGCTTGAGTTTCTTTAAGAGATAGCCCTTGAGGATAACTGTAGGGAACTGCATGAAAAGCATTAGAATCTTTTTCAGATGAAGAATTTGTGAAAGATTTGAAAGACTCGAAAGCTTTAAGAAGTGTATGGTTATTAGAGGAAGTAGGGGATGGAAGGGGACCATCACAAGACAAAGGTTCATCATTAACATGATCTTTCTTGATAGTGTAATCTTTATAGATTTCAACATGAGAGTTCTTAGAGGAAGGATTCTCATAGTAGTGACGTTTCATATTAGCGTGATACATTTTATATTCCTCAATAGAAGTGGATGCATCATCTAGGTATTGTTTGCAAAAATCATCAAACTCCCTTTCAAAATTTGAATCATATGGATCACCATCACAATCTATCCAATGTGGTGACCCATTTCTAGTAAGCATGAGCCTACGACTAGGAGGACTCTTAGGAATAGAAGTTTCATAGGTATAACTATATGGTTCATCATCATAGCCATCATAATAGTCATCATAGTCATCAAAGGTGGGTGTGTCACTCTTCATGGGAGAGGTATCACAAGGATTATTATATTGCTCATATTGAGGAGTAAGACTCTTGGGAGAAATAGAAGAGGAATGAGATTGTGAAGAAGAGGAAAGTGAAGACCTAGTGGAGGAAGAAGACTTAGATAATGAGGAATGCAGATAATATCTAGAAGAGTCATGATAAGACTTGGAAGATGAGGAAGAATGAGAAGACTTAAATGATGAAGAATGTTTAGAAGAGGGAGGTTGTGATATGATCATGTGTATGATCCTAGAAAAGGCATCTGATTCAATCAATTTTTCTTTCATTTTTGCCATAAATTTATCACCCATGAGATTTTTGGAGGAATAATACTCTTCCAATTGAGAAATGAGTTCAAGATCATCTATTTTCAAGAGAGGTTCCATAACAAGATAGTTGAAATTCATGGTTCTAGAAGAGGAGGAATCAAGCATGGAAGTGAAAGAAGAAATGAATAGAAGGTAGACTAGATAATAAGAGGAAAATAATCAAGAAGACATGAAGAGTTTAGGAAGAAGCATGAAGAAAGAAGAGAAAGGATGGAAATGGGAGACTAGGAAGACATGGAAGAAGTGGAAGAAAGAAGACTAAGAGTCATTTTTTGAAATTTGATACCATTGAAATTCATTTGGATATTGAGAAACATGTCACAACACCTAAGATTTGAGATCTAGACTGACCAAGGAAGACTGGAAGTGACACAAATCAACTTCAGATTGCAAGCAGCAGTGAGACAGCAAAAGGACTCTATGCAATAGTTTCCACGACTCTATATATATGTGTACACACTCAAATGGTGCACTTTTCTAAGTCATTATATCCAAGGGAATCCATGAATGGGAAACCTTAGAAACTGACCTAGAGCTCTCTATGCATAGAGTTGCAAGATTATTTGAAGTTTGCTCTCAGCTAGAGCTATTAAGCTAATGACCTTGCTAGTCAACCACGCAATGAGAGATTCAAATGAAGACAAGGGAAAGAATGCTAATATCCCCAAGAATCACTATGAAATGAAATGCAAAGCTATACTAGAAATGAAGATGCAAGCTATGGAAGCTAAGCTATGGAAATGAAAGTACAAGCTATGCTATGAAAAGGAAAGTACAAGTATTACCAAGCCTTCCTAGTTAAACTAGATGAGTTACTCTAAAGCTTGAAAGGAAATCTAAACTATGAAAGCATAAACATGAAGCTACTATGCATGAATGAAACTAAGAATGGAATGTAGATGCAAACACCAAGAATACTCCAAATCTTCAAAAGCTCCAAAGTGACCTAGAAAACCTACAACATAACATTAGTATTCAAAAATACATATGAAAATGAGGAAGAACATTTAGGAAGAATCTCTTATTCCATGGTTTACTAGCAAGGTTATTGGCTTAATAGCTCTAGTTGAGAGCATTCTTAACACCCTTGCACTCCATGCTTAGGGAGCTCTAAATTGATTTCTCAAGGTTTCCAATCCATGGATTCTCTTGGAAGCAATGATTTAGAGAAGTGCACTATTTAGTGTATACATTTTTGGCACCCACCATGGGGATTTTTATTTAATAAAAGGGGAGGAAATAAATAAAGACTTAGGATAAGATGGTTAGCCCAAGGCAAATAATCAAAAAATGATGAAATAGGATTTGATCAAGGAAATTGATATAATTGATAAAATGCTAATTTTTGAAAATCTTGATATAGGGATTTGATAAATTGTTGAATGGGGGCCCAAAGTCTAGGCGACTATTTTAGGGTGCATACACTAGAAACTACTACACCTCCAGCCCAGTCTAGGACTATCAAAGATATTCCACCCTGCTGCAAACTCCTTGTCCACCTCAATAGAAGAAGGATCCACCTTAATAGGAGCAGAGAGGAAAAAGATCAAAATAACAAGGTTGAAGCTATAATATCTCCTTCCATTAGTATGACCACAAGAGGTAGCCCAAAAAAATCCACCTCAATAGGAGTCTCCTCCACCAACAAATTCACAAACACAATATCCACCTCAATAGTAGACTAGTCCACCTCCATAGAAGGCTTCCACCACTCCTTCACAAGAAGAGCACCCACACTTAACATCTCTTTTATCCAGAAGTGAGCCACCTCAAAAGGCTGAGCTTCCATCGTAAAAGGAGCTTTCACCTCAATAGGAATCAGAATGGAAGATTGAAGAAGGAGAGTAACCTTCAGTAGCCGCTGAACCCTTAAGTGAAACCCCACCACAAAAGGGGGCTGCACCGCAGAGTGGAGAGGGAGGAAACCCAAAAAACCACAACAACCAAGCATGGGAGGAGCAAAAAAGTAACTAAAACTAGTCCATCTCCCCTCATGAGTAGTGGCAAGGCTCACAACACTTAGAGAAACACAAAAAGAGCTAGCAAAACTCTCCCACACAATAGAGGGGATCAGAAAAACCCAGAGAGTGGCTACCCAAAGAGAGCCCCAAAAGAGGGACCAACATAGCCGCCCACCAAAGATGGGCATTAGAGGGAAAAAAAAAAAAAGCCTCTCCACACAAAAGAAATGGGAGGCAGGACAAGCCTTAAGAAGCAATGTCATAGAGCATCGACAAAGATCTCCTCAAAAATAGAGAGGAGGAAAAATAACCAGATAGGAAAATAGCTATTCCCTTGCACCAAAAGAGTCTGAACCCTAATACCTGACAGGCCCAAAGGCTGAAAGGAAAAACCATCTTCCATTGGAGAGAACCCCAAAAACCTTCCACTATGTGGAAGGAAGAAAAGAGAATGGGATAGATCCTGTGAGAGAGTCTCCACAAAGCCACCAGAAATAGCCCCCTTAAAGAGAAGGACCACACCACCGATGAGGCAAGCACACGACTGACCAAAAGAAATCCTGACCCCAAAAAACCCCCCATGAACATCTCTAGCAGACCTAGAGCCAACAAGACCAGTCTGGTTCCACTCTAGGAAAGCCGCAAACCAGGGGACACCATGCTCCCAAAGAGTTGGGGGAAAACTCCCACCGTAGGAATGATAGCCCCCAAGCGCAAGACCCAGCCAAATCTGAAGCAGGTCATCTTTATCATCCTCAGAATCACACTGCTCCTCTGAGCCAGATACCCTAGAATCAAAATCACATGGCTCCTTCCCTCCATCGTCATCGCTGCCTCCTTCCGCTCCCTCTGCATTTTCCCCTTCTCCATTTTTGCTGCAAACCCTAGCCCCTCCTCCACACACGCCGCTCCTATTCCCACTCATTGCTCTTACTCCTCATATAGGAATGTTAAATCAACTTTGTGCCCAATATCTTTATCCCATTGTATAAATGTTGTCTCAATGTAATAAAAGACAAAACAACATAATATTCCTAGTTTTCATTGATAGACTGATGAAGCCTATTTCTCAAAATTGCATTTTGGTGAAATTAATCTATTTTACAAAAAAATTAATTTTGATTTGCATGTCTAGATCTAATTTGTATGAATCTATTTAACTTGTTATGTAATTGAGGTTTTAGTTAATTTGAAATTTATAATTAAAATTTATTTAAATATAATTGTTAATTGATAAATCTATTTAAAATTTGAGTTGTTTTGATATCTTTTACATATATAACTTTGTGCATATTTTTCTAATCTTCATTCCTACATCTAATATCCTCTTGAGAAGAATTTGAAGACTTATGGATTCCCAAAGTTTAAATTATAAGGTTGTAGAGCTCGAGTCAACTAGCATTTTCCATGGGAACTTAGAACCTCTTTACCTACACTTGACATACATAACATCAAGTAGATAACCATTCCTTACACACTTCTCATGTTGATGTTGACCCCTTAAAATAAGAATCTCTCAACCAATCTAGAAATCTTGCCAATGACTTAGAAAGATTGCACAATGGATGGTCAATAACACTCAAATAGTGATTAAATCCCATTGATTAAAGGGCTAAGGAGAATAATTCAAAGTGATGAACATGGTGTGGACGTGGTGTATGATATTTATCATATTATTAACAATGATATCACACCTATAATTTTTTTCATCAAAGATATTATCTTCTCTAACCCCAAAAAGAACTTAACAATTTCATTCCTATACTAATATCATTATCTAATATTCTTTATTATGTAGCACTTGTCATGACTACATCTACATAAAATATCAATCATGGACATGTTAATTTTAGTGTTAAAATAATCCTTATTAATCAAAATTCTTATATACCTCCTTCCATGATTCTTTTGTGTATTTCCCAACCATATCCTTTACCCACTTACCATAATTTTTTTCTTCCTACTCCAATGGTACATCCATGTCTTACAATATTGAACCTCATTCACAATCAAGCATATCCAATATGGACCTATGCATCAAAACAAATATGAATAACCTAGCTCAAAGAATCTTATTCATACGACTACAATTGGCTTCTATCACTCAATACAAATTCAGCATTGGAACATGTGACATAACTAGCCCACTTTTTTAAGACATTATATGTACCATTATCCCTTAATAGTACAGAAAAATTCAATTGGATACATACAATGGAAAAGGTGATCCATTGACTCTTGTGAAAATATTTGAGTCCTTGTGTAGTGACTTTTCAAATCATCATAGGTTCATTGCTAAAAAATTTTCCCACACATTTAAATATAAGGCATTTCTATGGAATTATTACTTTCCTCCTTATTTGATTGACTCTTTCCAAAAAATGGCTAATGCATTAATACAATAATTTCAAAATAATATTGGTCCTCAAACTTTGACTAAGTTTTCAAATAAGGGGTTAAATAGTAAAGTGAATAATATTATTGGTAGATAAGAAAAATTTCACACTCAAGTAGCTTATCCTATTCCTCATGGTGATGTTTAAAGGGATTCTTTTTCTAACTTGTAAAAAATACATTACATCTATAAGTTACCATTTTTCAAGTTGCCATAATTTGCCAAATTATATGTAGTGCTCTATAATTATCAACTTCAAGTGAGTCAATTTCAATCATAATCATCAATAGCTCTGGTTGATAAGGATGATGTTTTTAAAAACTCATTCCAAAAGTTCCAAAAGCAAATAAAGGATTCTTCAATATTAATAATAATTGTTCAAATCATGTTGAAACGTAAGTTGTAGTCACAACATTAGGTGTGACTCCTTTATAAAAATCTCTAAATCTCATTATTTTACTCTACACTATAGGTCTTTACAAAATATTAATCTTAAGTTGGTCAATTATTTTATTTTGAAACTCCTGCATATCAAACTTATTGATCCTTCAAAACAATTGTCAACTTCTCATGATTCCAAAGCGTATTGCCAAAATCATATGTTGGTTTTCTCCACAAGTGTAGATAGTTTTATGTGTTTCACATCATTACATGTGTAGATTTGATCTTGAATAATGACCTTTTTCTAGATATACTATGGTGGAAGATTTAATAGATTGTTATGGGTATTTCCATTCTATGTTTATATCTAGATTGAGTTAAGTGAATTAGACAATATTTTTTGGTCAATTGGTTAATGTGCTCTAATATCTTGTTACATGTTATGTTTGGTGCTAAGTTTGGAGGATTTTGAATTGTCTGTGCTTCATTATATTTTATGGGATGTTTATTATGATAATATTGGGTTTCCTATATCTCTTAGAGTCGACTACATTGAGTGCAAATGTCCATGGTGGCTAATTTTGTGTAAATAATGCTTATATATACTATGGTTGACCTACTTGTGAATTAGGATAATCAAGTTGATATACTAGTGTGTAGTTGTAAGTATTGGATATTGATTAATTGTGGATTAAATGTAAAGTCAATGTTGTTAGGCCATTTTTCTGTCACAGCAAAAATCTTTTGAAAATGGCCTCTTCTTTGCAAATGTTTTTTGTAAACATGCCCTTAGCCCTATGTTCTCCAATGTTTCACCTTGCTCCAGTCCAAATTACACGTGCTGAATCGCCAAATCCAGAAAGTTATTCAAGTTTTAAAGTCTGCTGGAAACAATTTCAAAATCTACCATAGTGTTGAAAACCCACAGTGTTTTTGAAAATCCATGATGTTTTTGGTACGTTTGAAAACCCTCATTGTTTTTGACCTTGTGCCTTTTTAGCTTTGGTGCGCTTCTCTTTTGGTGCCAAAAGCTTTGTATGTTTTCAGTCTTTCGTGTGTCAAAAACCCTATGTGTTTTTGACCTCACAGTTTCCTGTTTGATGGATGGTGGGCCCAGGTTTTCAAAGGGTTTTGAATGATTGGTTGTCGCATGATCACATGTCAAGAATTTTTGACATGCGACCATATGATCGGTTGACACATGTCCCAGCGGGCCCTTTGGCTAGGGTCTGACAGATGTTTAACGGGTGACAAAGATCGGTGGTTGTCACTATACCACGAGGAAAAGATGCAGGCCTTTTATCTCCGCACTTTAACGAGAGCCGTTGATGTAGTAGGAAGGTGGATACATGTGGTGGGCTTGATATTTCTTAAGTGGAGTAACAATGCAAATGAGATCTATGGTTGCCACATGATCGTGAGGAATATTCCTCCCCTTTGTGATCATGCGACCATCGTCTGATCTTCCCAAAAGGTAAGGCTTTTATCAACAGTGGGTCCTGTGTCAGGTGACTCGATGGTTACAGTGAATGGCATGGTGACATGTGGCATCAGGCAGACCCAGGTGGGGTCTGAGGTTTGGCAGAGTGGATAAAGATCTGGTGGTGTTGACAAAATTCAATGTGTTCACATGTTTGTGCATAAAAAAGGTGATTTGCTAGTTTATTTGGTGAATCAACAAACAGTGGTCACATGATCACTCAGTTTTCTAGCGATGGTGGATAGTGTCTCACGAACTGGTGAAAGTTCTTAGATCTCCAGTTCATGAGATAAAGTGGGGCCGATGTTTTTGGTGACATGGTGCTGACATGGAGGCTTGTCACATGTTCGCATAGCCCAATTTTTGGGCTATGCGATCATGCGACCACTGATGGTATCATGGTTGCGGAGTTATTAAGTGGGGCCACTGGGTTTCTAAAGTGATTAAAGGGCTGACAGATCTTGTGGCCATCGTATCACCATTGAGATAAGGTGCGAGGAAGTTAACTTGGTGGTCTAGCGATAGTCATCGATGCCGTCTAAGGAGAAGTGAAGATCTGAAGCACGTGAAAGTAAGAAGATCAACGACCGCGACTTAAAGCTAGATTAAAGTTTAAATGTGAGCCACTATTTTGAGGTTAAAATAATAAGGTGACTGTTCAAGTTCAAATTCAAATCTCTGAGACATTTCCTGCGACCAGAAAGGACTAAAATTGATGACAGAAAGGGCCAGAGTTGGTAAACTGATTTTCTCCACCGCTCCAGTGTGCTCCAGGGTGTGAGATGATTGTGGAAGAGGAGTGTCTTGCCTTAGGGGAGTAAATGAAATGTACCAAAAGTAGTTGTAGGGTCACTTCCAGTTGGGTTTTGTAGATTTTTGATGATCTTCCTGTTCTTCTCAGAGATTCTTCTCAAGTGCAAAGATCATCCTTGGTCTAATAGGCTGGTGCTGGTTTTCCCTCCAGTGGTTTTTTGAAATTTTGCTCTAGTTGGCCATTGTAACCCTATGCCCTAGCTGTCTGTAGCTTGTTGCAACTTGTTTTGGGTTTACAAGGCAGCTAGTGGTATAAAGTGTCAAAATTTTGACTGTGTAAGGGTTCTAAATTTTGTCAGTTCCAAGAAGGGTCCTTTTTCGGTGGATTTTCTTCTTCTTCTCTACATATAGGGTGTTCTTCCTCCATTGCTAGTTTAGAGAATATAATGCATGTTGCAGCAGATTTGTCTTATGTATGAGGACTCAATTTATTCTTACTGTCACCAAGCTATCTCCATTTGAATTCTGAATGCATTAATCATACATCAAGGGTGTTTGATTTGTCTATTTGAATTGCCTATGTGTTTTCAAGTGGAGTTATCTTCACAGAGGTAACTGGTTCAGGGTTAGTGTTTATGCATGTATGAGCTGAGATATCAAGGATAGGTCATGCTTGTCTTCTAGTGGATAATGGTTAATGTATTGTCTATTCATAGGTCTCTTCTAAGGGGAGGGTCAAAATCCTTTGATGGATAATAACATGCTTGAATGCATAGGTGGGTGTTCAGTTGAGGTTTGGTCATGGTGTGTGATTGATGTAAGTCATCAACACATTGAATATATTGTTTCCTTATTTCATAGCTGTCTCTTGCAGTAGGGTATTTGACTTTATGGCCCATTGGATGAGGCATTGGTCTATGAGAGACTTAGGGTATCTCAGGGGTCCCTTCTACCCATTTTTAAAATCATTTCCATTCAGTCCCACCCTTTCCCTTTCTTGCTATTAGTGTAGGTCTCTGGTTATCAGACTCATTGCATGCAAGCAGGTTATTGCATCAGATTTGGTTTCATTGGGGTATAGGATACCTATAGGAGTTTGGTAACTATTCCACAATAATACATCTGTAGGCCTTTTAGTCATCAAGAAGATTCATGAGTGTGCAGATGAGGCAATACCCACCTGAGTGATGTGGAGCTTAAAGAAAAAGGAGGATGCCCTCAGTCCTCATCAATTGGCACTTTTCCCTGTCAGACTTTGGAGAAAAGACTAATTAGTTTGTCAATCATAGTGTAAACCTGGCACCGTGTGGGAATGAGTTATTAAGCCAACAAAATGGTGACTCTGCTGGGGAAGAAGTAAAAGACAACAAGTTTTTCTGCTTGGCTGGATCATCCTAGAGTTTGGTTAAAAGATCATAGAGTCAGACACAAAAATAAAGCATTTGTTGATATCTTCTCACATAGTTGTGACTAGCGGCTCTGATTTTTCTCTGTTTGATCAGTGTTTCTTCTGATAAATAGTGTGTATACCTAGTGTATTTTTGTGTTGGTTGGAAGAAGAAATAGTGAAACATTTTCCTCTCAAGGAGGTGGTGACTCTACATGACAAGGTTATCTGATGCAGCTGCAAGGTGAGCTCTAGATCTGCCCTTCCTTCCAGTCAACAAGGTCTTCTGCTACAAGACTCCTAGGTACTTCTCAAGTTTTAAATGTTCCTTATAAAGTGATCAAGCACTAAAAGAAGGATAAGGTGTGAGTAGAGGTTAGCATACTTCAAAGTTTTCAATTGCAGTTTGGCAAAATTATATGGAAGTGTTGCATTAAGTTTAATGGATAAGTTGAATACAGAGCTGACTTTCCTTGAGGAGGGAATCCTTAGAGATTGCATAAAATTGGTAAGGTTAAAGGTGGGGTATAAAAATGATCTATCCATATCCTTGTTTTATGATAGATTTTGTGGTGTATATAATGAGCTTCCTGAGGATGTTGAGTTTCTTGAATCTGGGTTCATTGGTTTATTCTTGGAGCTTTGTTTTCATGAGTCAACCAACTGGTTAGATACTTTGTGGGAAGGGTATTATATATGTGTTAGAGATTGGATACTTAGTGATGATAGCCTTGGGCTTGAGGATGCACTTAGGGTCATGTCCTTAAGTGCTAATGTTGAGAGTGATGAAGACAGTGAGGGTGTGGTGTCTTCATATGAGTCAAATGCAACATGGGAAGAGGAAAGTGATGATGGAAGTGAACATTCTTTGGATAGTGAAGATGCTGAAGATGATTCATCCTCAGGGTATGAAGATAAAGAAAAAATTATTAAGTGTGATATTAGTGAGTCTTCATATGGTTCTGATTGTTCTTCATGTGCTGAGGGTCTCCATGAGGTTGAGATGGGTACTGATTTTAAAGTGTTTACTAACACTTTATATGATGAAGATTATGATGACTATCAGCCCATTTTTTGTCATGATGTTCAACAAGATGCATTGCATGGAGTTATCAATCCTCTGTTTGAAGAACATGTGGAGGTCTCAGATTCAATTGAATCAGGATGCCCATTTTCCATCTGTGGGTATCAATTTGACTATTCATTTGAGGTCCAGCCGATTACACCTGTGGGAATGTAAAGACAGGGTCTAGATGAGGCCTTTCAGTAGGTAGAGTATGAGTTCTTTATGTTTCCAATTGATGGCATACATGAATCAGTGGAGAAGAATAGGTTCTTATCTGGTGGTGTTGTTCATGGGTATACTGATTTGTTTCTTCAAAGTGAGCAAGATGGAGAGAGTGCCAAAAAATTTTACATGCACTGTGAAGAAAGCTACTTTGTTCTTCCTGATATGCTAGTTGAACATGTTGACAAGCTTATGGAGACAAATGAAAACAAAATTTTTGGTGTGCCTCATGAAGGAAGAAATGAAAATCAGATTTTCGACAGAGGCAGAAATTAACTCATGTTTGTTGCTATAGGTTTTTGTAAAAAATGTACATTCTGTAAATAATCTTTCCCTTTCCTATTGTGTACTTTTCCCTCCTGTTCCCTACATTTTTTGAGTTCCTTATTTCTATCCAGTGGGTGGTCTGCTCTCCCAGAAATCTTGAATTCTCACATGGGCACAAGTTACCCATCGCCCTCAGACAGAGCCACTGTTACACCATTTTTTTGTCACAGCAAAAATCTTTTGAAAATGGCCTCTTCCCTGCAAATGTTTTTTGTAAACCTGCCCTTAGCCCTATGTTCTCCAATGTTTCACCTTGCTCCAGTCCAAATTGCACGTGCTGAATCACCAAATCCAGAAAGTTATTCAAGTTTTAAAGTCTGCTGGAAACAATTTCAAAATCTGCCACAGTGTCAAAAACCCGCAGTGTTTCTGAAAATCCATGATGTTTTCGGTATGTTTGAAAACCTTCATTATTTTTGACCTTATGCCTTTCTAGCTTTGGTGTGCTTGTCTTTTGGTCCTAAAAAATTTATGTGTTTTCAGTCTTTCGTGTGTCAAAAACCTTGTGTGTTTTTGACCTCACAGTTCCTATTTGCTCGCGTTCCCTCAACTATGCATGTGCGATGGATGGTGGGCCCGAGTTTTCAAAGGGTTTTAAATGATTGGTTGTTGCATAATCACATGTTAGGAATTTATGACATGCGACCATGTGATTGGTTGACACATGTCCTAGCAGGCCCGTCAACTAGGGTCTGACAGATGTTTAATGGGTGACAAAGATCGGTGGTTATCACTATACCGCGAGCAAAAGATGCAGGCCTTTTATCTCCATGATTTAACGAGAGCCATTGATGTGGTAGGAAGGTGGATACATGTGGTGGGGCCAGTATTTCTTAAGTAGAGTAACAATGCAAATGAGATCTACGGTTGCTGCATGATTGTGAGGAATATTCCTCCCCTTTGTGATCATGCGACCACTGTCCGATCTTCCCAAAAGGTAAGGCTTTTCTCAGTGGTGGGTCTTGTGTCAGGTGACTCGACAGTTATAGAGAATGGTGTGGTGACATGTGGCATCAGGTGGATGTAGGTGGGGTCTGAGGTTTGACAAAGTGGATAAAGATCTGGCGGTGCCAACAAAATTCAATGTGTTCGCATGTTCGCACATAAAAAGGGTGATTCGCTAGTTTATTTGGCAATTTAGCAAATAGTGGTCGCATGATCGCTAAGTTTTTTAGCGATGGTGGATAGTGTCTCATGAACTAGAAAAAGTTCTTCGATTGCTAGTTTTCTAGATAAAGTGGGGCCGGTGTTTTCAATTTCATGGCATTGACGTGGAGGCTTGTCACATGTTCGCATAGCCTAGTTTTCGGGCTATGCGATCATGCGACCACTTATGGTATCGCGGTTGTGGAGTTATTAAGTGGAGCCACTGGGTTTCTAAAGTGATTAAGGGGCTGTCAGATCTTGTGGCCATCGTATCACCATTGAGATAATGTGTGAGGAAGTTAACTTGGCGGTCTAGCGATAGCCATCGATGCTGTCTAAGGAGAAGTGAAGATTTGAAGCCCATGAAAGTAAGAAGATCAATGGACACGACTTAAATATGGATTAAAGTTTAAATGTGAGCCGCTGTTTTGAGGGTAAAACCATAAGGTGACCATTCGAGTTCAAATTCAAATCTTTGAGACATTTCTTACGACCAGAAAGGACTAAAATTGATGACAGAAAGGGCCAGAGTTGGTAAACTAATTTTCTCCACCACTCCAGTGTGCTCCAGGGTGTGAGATGATTGCGAATGAGGAGTGTCTTTCCATAGGGGAGTAAATGAAATGTACCAAAAGTAGTTGCAAGGTCACTTCCAGTTTGGTTTTGCAGATTTTTGATGATCTTCTTGTCCTTCTCAGAGATTCTTCTCAAGTGCGAAGATCATCCTTGGTCTAATAGGCTGGTGTCGGTTTTCCCTCCAGTGGTTTTTTGAAATTTTATTCTGGTTGGCCATTGTAACCCTATGCCCTAGCTATCCATAGCTTGTTGCAACCTATTTTGGGTTTCCAAGGGAGCTAGTGGTATAAAGTGTCAAAATTTTGACTGTGTAAGGGTTCTGAATTTTGTCAGTTCCAGGAAGCATCCTTTTCCAGTGGATTTTCTTCTTCTTCTCTGCATATGGGGTGTTCTTCCTCCATTGTTGGTTCAAAGAATATAATGCATGTTGCAGTAGATTTGTCTTATGTATGAGGACTCAATTTATTCTTACTATCACCAAGCTATCTCCATTTGAATTCTGAATGCATTAATCATACATCAAGGGTGTTTGATTTGTCTATTTGCATTGCCTACATATTTGCAAGTGGAGTTATCTTCGTAGAGGTAACTGGTTCAGGGTTATTTTTTATGCATGTATGAGCTGAGATATCAAGGATAGGTCATGCTTGTCTTCCAGTGGATAATGGTTAATGTATTGTCTATTCATAGGTCTCTTCTAAGGGGAGGGTCAAAATCCTTTGATGGATAATAACATGCTTGAATGCATAGGTGGGTGTTCAGTTGAGGTTTGGTCATGGTGTGTGATTGATGTAAGGCATCAACACATTGAATATATTGTTTCCTTATTTGATAGTTGTCTCTTGCAGTAGGGTATTTGACTCTATGGCCCATTGGATGAGGCACTGGTCTATGAGAGACTTAGGGTATCTCAGGGGTCCCTTCTACCCATTTTTAAAATCATTTCCATTCAGTCCCACCCTTTCCCTTTCTTGTTGTTAGTGTAGGTCTCTGGTTATCAGACTCATTGCATGCAAGCAGGTTATTGCATCAGATTTGGTTTCATTGGGGTATAGGATACCTATAGGAGTCTAGTAACTATTCCACAATAATACATTTGTAGGCCTTGCAGTCATCAAGAAGATTCATGAGTGTGAAAATGAGGCAATACCCACCTGAGTGATGTGGAGCTCAAAGCAGGAGGAGGATGCCCTCGGTCCTCATCAATTGGCACTTTTCCCTGTCAGACTTTGGATCAAAGACTAATTAGTTTGTCAATCATAGTGTAAACCTAGCACCATGTGGGAACAAGTTATTAAGCCAACAAATGTGATGTGAATGTATAAGATAAGATGTATGATTATTTGAGATTGTTAAAGTTTGCAGGATTTATTAATAAGGAAATCTTTCATAGATTTTCACCTAATTATTTCTCTTTTTTCTTATAGAAGATAATATATCATTTTTTAATATTGTATGGTATTTTACCTTGTCCTAGGAGCATGCATCTTACTTTTGAAATTCCTTTGTATCTTTCCCTAAGGTTGTGCACCATAGGATATAAGTTCTTTTTAGGAGCAGTCTACTTCTTGGTGTTTGGCCTAAAATGTTGTAATCTATTATTCATATATATTGAGTGTAATTCTTGCCATGATTTTAAACAAATTTGGTTTATAATGTAAAAATTTGGTGTTCATGTGTTTGTGTTTCCATTGTCATATCTTTCATATTTGGTTAGTTAGACTAAGATAATCGATGAGTGTTTATGAAAAAAAGTTTAAGTTTGTTTAAATTTCATTTATCCCCCTCTCAATTGTATGGTGTGTTAAATAATTAGTATAAGAGGTAGTTTTATATTAAAGGAGATTAATTTCTTGAGAAAGATCAAAGATGATACATAAAAATAGTCACAAATTACCCAATTTCAATGAAAAAAATATACAATTTGGAACGCAAAGATGAAATCATATTTGGGCTCTATGTCATTTGGAGTTTTGGATAATGTGAAGGAAGGAGACACTCCTCCACCTAATATTCCTTTTACTATAGATGAAATTAATATGCATGAAACTAATGCAAAGTATTAAAATATGATAATAAATTTGAAATCCTAGGGATGTTTGAGAATAAAAACATTGAATGTCACCTACACTGAACTTGAAAGAGGTTGTAACTACAAATAGATGTATGAATGGAACAATAGATTATAATGAAGTTATGTGGAAAGTAATGAGAAACATGTCTAGATTCTCAAAATCCTTGTTCTATGTCATTCAAAAAAGATAAACTACAAATTCATAATGCTACATTTGCATATGCATGAAATGAAGGATTAGAGATGATGATCATAGAATAAAATATAAATTTATTGATATAAAATTCTTCTTGTATATTATCAATAGAATTCTCAAGCATTGGCCATTATAGCCTTAAAAATTTATAACCAACCTCCTATCAGAATAACTAACTATCTATTTTATTTATCTAACTAAAAATTAACAAACATTAATGTAATACACTAGCATTCCCCCCTTATTACATTAATCCAAACAAAAGTAAATCATTGCAAGGGTTTTTAATGCACATATATCTAATCTCTATGATGTTATCACTAAGTTTTCAAACAAGTTGTTTATGAATTTTTTAAGGCTTTCTTTCTTCTCACCTTCACCTAGGTACTCTCAACCCAACCAACCTTGCCCTACCACACCCAAGACTCTCCCATTTCTTTAAATGATATTCAAAAACTTGATTCAATTTTTTATAACCCTTGATATTGGTTCATCTCATGAGTCAAACTCCCACTACCAAACTATCCTTATTGGGACTATTATAACTAGCCCTTGAAATTGGATATTTCCAACTTTACTTTGAATTCTTCTAAAACACCTGCAAAGTAAAATAGGGACTCAGATACCCTCTTCCCTTTTCTACAATACATCCCAAAACCAGGTGTGGTTTTTTTTAAGGATACATAGATCTAATTGACTATCCCACTAGGATTATGCCTAATTGGCCCACTTTATCAAAGAAACACTATCAACCATACTTCTAAAAGCACTCAAATCATGAAAAACCCTTCATTAGTGGTCTATATCAATATATTTTCACATTTTTGGAGGTTTCATGCTTATTTGATCAATCATTGATCAAACCCTCACATTTAGGGGCCTAAAGCTAGGGATTTCTCAATCTACCACTCCCAATCACTTTCGAACCCCAATAAAAGTTCCTAACACCATCCAATTGACCTAGGTAAATACAATCCAACATAAAATATTTCCCTTATTTAGAAAAAAAACCTCAGACATGTACATGGCACCATGTACCCCACCTTTCATCATCCATTCTTTTCTCAAATGGTTATCACGATGTCACAAAACCTTTTTCCTTGAATTGATGTTCATAACATAGGCTATAATACATTTTTTTTAGGCTCATTCCACAAGAACCGCAAAGGAAATAAATTAGAAGAACCTAGATCTCCATGGAAACCCTCAAAACAATGCAAAACTATCCTCTCAATTTAGTGATAAAGGAAAAATCAAATAAACTATGTAGAAAATGAAAGGAAAGGGATTCAATACCATTTGGAATGAATTTTAAAACATTTATAAAACATTTGTAATGCCAGTCCAATCCACAACAACAAAATCAATGATATGCAGTCAAGGAAAAGTTATAATTTTTAGCTAAATTTACAAGAAACAGTTTATTATTTATTGTGAAACTTGAACATTACATCCCCCCTTCTCCTTCACATGCACTCAAGATATTTTTATAGGCTTGAATGTGCATCGATAAACCCATTCCTAACCCTAGACAAAATACAACTAGAAAAAATGCTATTTGGCTCAACTAGTCATTATGATTCAAATTCAAATTTGTTAACTTTTGACAATTTTCTTTTTAGACTCTCCTATCAACTCAAAAAAAATTCATTAGCCCTTATTACATAAAACATGACTTAAAATAACTAGTTCTATCTCATAATTCCTTATTAATACACTTATTACATATTTTGGTCCTATGAACCTCATTAGATCAATTAGAACATATTGACTCAATTACCCTACCTATTACATCCATGAGACTTAATGGATTTACTACAATATTTTATGCCATGATTGACCTTGATTACATTCACTTGTGCCTTATTGGCATCTTTGGATGTATTGGTCCTTTAGGTTCTAATGTACCATACTCCCCCTATAAAAAATCTCTTGTCCCAAGAGAAAATGATGAATAGGGGCCTTGTCTTCATTCCAGCCATTCTCCTTGTTGGACCTCTACAAATTTATCTTCTTCCATGCTTCTGTTACAATAAAAACTCACCATGGTTTCCTTTTTCCTTCTCCCACCTATGACCTACATCAAACTTGTCCAAAGCACTAGATTTAAAAAATAAATTATTTCTTATTTTCCAACTACAATCATGTCTTGGATGTCCTTTCTCCATGTTAACCTACTTCTTAAGGTTCTTCTGATATCTCCTAATTTAATACATTAGAGGTTCATTGTTTTCCATAATCATCCAACTCAAACAATAGTCTTTTTTCCCAATCAACACTCCAGCCTGTCTACCTCAAGCCTATACTGTCTTACTCCTTCTACTGAGACCTTTGCTATTGTCAAAGTTTGATTACTATCACCAAAGTCAATTTTTCACTTACATGGTTATTGCTCAACCATCTTACTCCAATCCATAGTTCCTCCATTCCTAAGAATATCTACCTTTAACAACTCCTTTCACAATATTAATACGATCCTTGAGTAAAATGATTTATCATCTTGCAAAGGCCTTTGGATAAAGATCATGCCCCATCTTTCCTACTAGTGTATGTATTTTCAAAACCATCATGCAAATTTCTTCTCTTATATTTCCATGGTCTCTCCAAAATAATGTGACAATACTCCATAGGATCAATTTCACATAAGACCTTATTGCTATAGTCCCCAATAGAAAATTCTATATAGGCTTGTTCTTAAATCGGAAGAGATTGACACTAGTACATTTGACCTTATTTTTCTACCAAAATTTTCAACCATCAATTAAAAAGGTTTAGAATGGTCAGATTATAAAAGGAAATTTTTATTTATTTTTAATCCATGCCCGTGTTTGTAAAAAATTGAACCAATACCATGTAGGTCAAAATTTTGACCAACACGAGCATAACTTTAGAAAGAAAAAAGATTTCATATCTCATTTCATTATGAAATCAAGCTTGGAGCATGTGAAGGAGGAGCACCTACGAGGGTTTTAACTATTATCTAGTGTAAAAGGAGGACCACCAGCGAGGGTTTCCACTATTATTTGGTGTAAAAGGAGGACTACCTATGAGGGTTTCCACTGTTATTTGGTGTAAAAGGAGGACCACTTGCGAGGGTTACCACTATTATTTTGGTGTAAAAGGAGGACTGCCTATGAGGGTTGCCTCTATTATTTGGTGTAAAAGGAGGACCTGCCTATAAGGATTTCCTTACTCTACATTTGTCTGGCATTGTTTTATGCTTTTATGCTATTGGTACTTGCTAGTTACCTACTTAGGGCCCATGAGCAATGTGTTAGGGCATCATGTATTGTGTATTTTCTGGCACATTTTTTATCAGTGTATAAGTGTTTAAGATTTTGATCTCTATTTATATACATTGCTTCTATTACATTCATGATGTACTTATTATGTTCTTCACATTACATGAAGGTAAGGCATCATTATTTTGTGTTTATCCTAAATTTTCTACTCATGAACAAACCATGAGTGATTTATTGTTCATCCAAGGCACCATTGTTACTTGTTGGTTACCTACTTAGGGCTTGTGAGAAATGTGCTAGGGCTTCATTTATTGTGTATTTTTTGGCACATTTTTTATCACTATATAAGTGTTTGAGATTTTGATCTTTGTTTATATGAATTGTTTCTATTACATTCATGAGGTACATGGCTATGTTCTTCACATTACATGAAGCTAGGGCATCATTATTTTGTGTTTATCCTAAATTTTTTGATGAACTACAACTGATTTAGAACCTAATTGAAGATCTATAATTAGAGATCACCAAGTTGCTAATATATGATTAAATTAGTAATATGTTGTCATTGATGTCATCTAGTTTGACAACACTTATCTTGTAAGTTACATACCTAAACATCTATAGAAAAGGAGTAAGAGAGATGAAGCACACAAATATCTACATGAGGAAGATGTATATGATAGATGAGGATAAGGAATACATTGGGTAACTTGCTTATGAGTCTATGACCTTATGTTATTGACTTGATTATGTTTCATTGATCTATGATGAGGAAAAGAGCTGAAAGACACAAGGCAGTGTGGTCAGTTGATGAAGCATCACAGTATACACCAAGCACTATAGTGTATACTGAGCACAGTATAAACTGAGCATGTGTTCACCGACACATTTCTTTGTTAACCAAGAAAGAGAAAGGAACTAAATAATTAGTTTAGCTGATCAAGATTGATGAGCTGTAAAGTACCTCATGATAGGAGATGGTGATAAAGTTTTTTTCAAAGATCGATGGCTATCAAAATTAAAGGAAGATCTAAAGGATGGAATCAAAATGTGTTACTGACACATCAACTAAGAAAGGTTTAAGAAACAAAATGGACGAAGGAGAACAAGTAGCAAAATCTAATTAAGGAGAAGAAAATAGTTCACTTGTCTATTTAAGAGACTAGGGTTTCATTATGAAACTCATGCTGGAAGGAGACTATAGAATTATAGCATGAACAAGTTTCATGTATGCATAATCAAACTAGTTAAGGAGAACCAAACTGCAAAGTTTACTGAGTGTCAGAAATCTATTACCAAGGGATAGTAAGTCATTGATTATTGTTGATACAGAATTGATATATTGATCATAGGATTTAAATGAGCATAATATAGATCTAAACATCTGCAATTGAAGTTGTAATGTAATTAGATCACCTACTGTTATAGTTTAACCATTGTATATAGACAAATCTCTAAACAGAGTGGACTAGGAAAGTCTTATATGTATCATTCATAGAATGAACATTGTTATCTTGTCAACCCCATAGTGAATGCTGGTTGGATGATAACTATTGGTCTAAAATCCTCTAACAAGGTCACACCTCATAGTTTTTTTTTAACCTTTAACAGGGTTGGGTCTTCACCGACCTCACTTCAGAAGAGTGAACAATTTTTGGGTTGCCGGTCCCAGGTGGTTTTTCCCTTCATAGGGTTTCCACATTAAATGTTTTGTATTATGTGTTCATTGTGGTGATTGTTTGTTGTCATACTTTACATATTACATGTTGGATTTGATCGGTAATCATTATATGTTATTGATTGGTAATCGGTAAAAGCACAAAAAATATAGTATTTTATGTTACCGAGCTGCAGAAGTTTAAGTAAATTATTTTGGATTATACATTATGAATTGGGACTATGGATAACTGATTCACCCCCCTCTCAGTTATTCTAACAATTGGTATCAGAGTTGTGGTTGCTTGGAACAGAGTTTTAAGGACTTCAGCACAAAGGTCTCAAAATGTTTAAGAGGAAAGTGCCAAACCTAAACAAGGATAACTTCACAATATGGTAAATTCGAATAAAGCTACATGTATTTGGAATTGGGAATTCTTCCCTCACACTAATGGAGAATGGATACCTTTCACCACCTACTATTCCCCTAACCCTTGATCAACTAAGAGATAGGCATGAACATAATGTTACTATGATGGAGATTTTTGTTGCATGTTCAGATGCTGAATTTGAAGACATCAAGGACTGTACTACTGCTAAGAAGATGTGGGATAAACTTTCTCAAGTTTATAGTGGTGATGTGAATGTCAAGAGAGCAAGAGCAAAAAGCTTAAGAGGAAGATTCAATGACATGAAGATGAAAGAAGGTGAAAACATTGTACAGTACACAAACAAAATAAAGGAGGTAGTTCATGCTATTAGAGCATCAGATGGAGTTATTGATGGAGATAGTGTGGTAAGAAAAATTCTAAGGACCTTATTTCCTATCTATGCCATCAGAATATCTGCAATTCATGAAAATAAGTCAGAACCTAACAACACACTTACTCTTGATAATCTGATTGGAAAGCTTACAACATTTGAACTGAATAATTATGATAATAGTGTTGTACCAAATGTTGAATCCTCTTTCATGACTTCTCTAAATATTGGTAATTCTAGTAGTAGAAATAATAAGGATGACATTGATAGCAATACGGATGCAAGGGCAAGGCAGATACAAGCAGAATCAGCAGAATTGAGTCCACTTGAATCCAAAAACAAGCCCTGCTCAGAGTTACACAATAGAAGAAATATAATATCACATGAAATCAATGAATACACAATGGATATGAGACAATCAACAAGTAGAAACAATAGAGAATTTATCTTATTTCTTCAAACATGCTCGGCTGTGAGGCCTTCCGAGTTTCGGCCTTATACAATAAGAATTATGCAATTAGAATAATTACAAGGATATCCTCTTCCATAATAATTCTTCTACTATCCTTATACCATCTAGCACTTCTTTTTTATGCCCTAAAACATCAATCTAGATTCCTTAAATAGCCAGCAAAGCCACAAGTCAGCTAGTCAGGCATTTAATTTACATTATAGGTCCAGTCTGGAAGATTTAAATAAAAAATAATGAAAGAGTGATCACCACTTGATGTACCTTAGGATTTAGGTCCACACATTACCCAATAACCTTCCTTTAAGGGCTCAAGGCCCCATTTTATCATACGGCATGGTGCAAGAAGAAACACTACACGTTTCACTTGAAAACTGGCAGAAAATAGGTCCTCGAGAAAAATGGTCATAAATTTTGACTTATAATGAATTAGGAAATGTGCCTTTTGGGAAAGATATTAATTTATGTCCTATTTAATTCCCTAAGGGTTCATACACTGAATCATCAAGGATCATGGGAACCAAGACTCGTAATCAGCACCAAAACTGTAGGAAAATATAGTTCCAACGGCAAGGAAAATAGTTGTAACTTTGAAATAGTCTATCCAATATTTATGCATCCATAGGAGAAGGATCCCAAATAGTTCCTCAACATCATGTAAGCTTCACATAGAATGAAACAAAAAAATGCAAATATTATAATGCAAACAACAGAAATAGGTACAAAAATTAGGAAATGTTTTTGGTTGACGCAAGATTACTCAAAGACCCAAGATGCTCCTATATCAAACACCTGGGGTGAATAAAGAACTAATTTCCACATTAGGAACTACTCATATTTTGACCTAAATCATAAAGATCAAACTTAGCTTGTGTAATCCATGAACTATATTCAACTAGCTTGTCTTTCCACTGAACTAGATATTCCATGTAGTCTTTTCCTCTTGTAATCTTGTCAACTCTGCTATTCAAAACCTTCTCAATGCTATATTTGTTCTTCTTTGGATAGTATAGATCATCTTCAACCTCATAATTTGATTTAAATTACTCAAATATATTATAAATATTGAATATAGGTGATATATCCATGTCCTCTGGTAATTCCACTTCATAAGCATTTCCACTGTCAAACTTCTTCATTTTCAGCTTGTTGTAGGTACCAAATGGAAATCTATTTTTTTCAAATGAATCATAACCTCATCTCCAACTTCAAAATATGTATATCTCTTCTTGTCTACTCTCTATTTTTATTTTAGATTACTATCCTCCAAATTCTTTTTAACTTCATCATTTAAAGTTCTCATGTATTCTACAAAATCCTCAGCTTCAACACTTCTTATCTTAGTAGGTAAATTTCTCAGCTCTGTGATTCCCTTAGGATGAAATCTAGTAAAAATCTCAAATGGTGTCCTCTTAGTACTTCTATTCATAGAATTATTATATGCAAATTCTTCTTGTGCCAAAAGTAAATCCTAATTAGTAGGTTTATCTCCAACTAAACATCTCAACAAGTCTCCCAAACTTCTATTCACAACTTCAGTCTATCCATCTGTTTGATGGTGAAATGTAGGACTAAACTTTAATTCTATATTCATCTTCTTCCAATGTGTTCTCCAAAAGTAACTAGTAAACTTTGTATCTCTATCTAAAACAATAGATTTAGGCAAACCATGCAATCTTACAACTTCCTTGAAGAATAATACAGCTACATGCAATGCATCAGATGTCTTCTTACAAGGTATGAAATGAGCCATCTTTTAAAATCTATCAACCACTACCAAAATAGAATCATTACCTCTCTGAGTTCTAGGCAATCCAAGAACAAAGTCCATACTCACATCTTCCCAAGGTCTATCAGGTACAGGAAAAGGTGTATACAATCCCAAATTCTGACTAGTTCCTTTTGCTACTTGACAAATTCTGCAACCTCTAACCATTATCTATACATCTCTATAAATCTATGGCCAAAAGTATCTTTCTAAAATCAAATTCACAGTCTTATCAATCCCAAAATGTCCATCAATTCCACCACTATGTTTTTCCTTTATTATGTTCTCTCTCATAGATCCTCTAGGTATGCACAATTGAACTCCTTTACACAACATGTCTTCTTGAATGAAATAATCAGTCCATTTATCACTCACTGTGTATTCCTTACAAGCTCTCCAAGGTTCTGCAAAATCAATGTCAGTCTCATACAAACACTTCAAATCATTAAAACCAAGTACCTCAACTCTCATCTCTATCAGTAAACTTCTTCTTCGACTCAAGGCATCAGCAACCTTATTTGACTGTCCACTTTTATGCTTCAATGAAAAGAAAATATTCTATTCTTTCATCTCTCTTGTAAATTTTTTACCATCAAACAAGCATACTCTAATTGTAGTATAGTGACCTTCATCAAACTTCTCTACTAAAGGCAACAATACTTGTCTCTTTCCCTCCATCCAAATAGTATATTGATTCAATCTACCATCATGCAAAGCTTTCCTATCATATTGCCAAGGTCTACCCAAAAGAATATGAGAACAATCCATAGGCATAATATCACACAAGACTTCATCATGATAATTCCCAATTTTGAATTGAACAAGGAATTGTTCACTTACAAGTAGTTTATGCTCCTTCTGGATCCAACCAATATGATAAGGCTTAGGATGTTTCAATCTCTACAATTGCAACTTGTTAACCAGCTCTTCAGATGCTAAATTATCAGAACTTCCACTATCAATGATTACCTTGCAAGATTTATCAGTGATCTTACATCTGGTTCTAAACAAACTTCTCCTTAGAATAGGTTCCTCATCAGCTTCTTCATTCCACAAGATCCTTCTTAGCATCAGGTTCTCACCATGTTCAAGTTCATTAGACATTTCCTCAACTTCTTCACAAGCCAAATTACTTCTACCATTACATCCAGTCTTCTTTCCAAAGTTAGTACATTCAAAAGCTCTATGTCATTCTTCACCACATTTGTAACAAGTCCCTTTAAACCAAGATTTCTCTTCTCTTTTACCATTATTGTTATTCCTAGAGTAACCAATATAGATACATCTAGACTAATTACCTCTTTTAGCAGTAGGGTCATCTTCCCATCCTTTATCTTGCACTGCATTGTCAGATCCGCTACTTTCTCCATAAGATCTACCTCTACTTCTCTGAAATCTACCACATCTTCCTCTTTGTCTTTGTTCATGTCTCTTTGTCAATCTTTCTCTAGCCTTCAAATAAAATTGGTATGCTTCTTCCACACTATTAATCTTCACATAACTGATCTCATCTTGAATAGATGTCCTCAAGCCATTCAGATATCTAGCCACCTTCTCAACTTCATCATCCACATGTCCAGATCTGATATCCAATTTGTAAAATTCCTCAGTATATTCTTTCAAACTCATGTCATTTTGTCTTAGATTTTACATCTTTCTCATTAGAATCACTTGGTAGTCAGCTGGAAGAAACTTATTCTTCATCTTTCCAAGAATCTTCATCCATATCTTGATCTTTTCTTTTCCTCTCTTTTGTCTCTCAGTTTGCAAATGATCCCACCAAAGAGATGCATGACCTTTCAAATTTTTGACTGCTATCTTAACCTTCTTATTATCAGGATTACCTTCATACTCAAATTATTTATCCATCACAAAGATCCAATACAAAAGTGTATCGGTCTCAAGTCTTCCATCATAGCAAGCAACTTCAACTGCAGGTCTGGAGTTAGCCTTGGACAAAACTCTCAAAATTATTTCCTCATCTTGTTCAACTTTATGTTCAACATTAGGTGTTGCTTCTTCTTCTTCATCACTAACATCTTCAAGATGTGCTCCTCTTCTCAAGGCTGTCTCTATAGCTTCAAGCCTAGTTATAATCTGCCTCAACATATCCATGATAGCATTATCATTTCCTCTACCACGAACCATCTTGACAATCAGGTTCCAGCAAGATCATAACCTTCTACAAGTTATAGGTCAAATCTTAGATCTTCCACCCTACAAACAATCCAATAAGGTTCTCCATGATCCAATCCACAATAAAGAACTCGCTTCGATACCACTTGACGCAAGGGTAGGGCAGATATAAGTAGAATAAGCAGAATTGAGTCCACTTGACTCCACAAACAAGACTTGCTTAGAGTTATACAATGGAAGAAATATAATATCACATGAAATCAATGAATACACAATGGATATGAGACAATCAATTGGTAGAAACAATAGAGAATTTATCTTATTTCTTCAAACATGCCCGGCTATGAGGCCTTCCGGGTTTCGACCATATACAATAAGAATTATACAATTAGAATCATTGTGAGCATATCCTCTTCCATAATAATTCTTCTAATATCCTTATACCATCTAGCACTACCTCTTGATCCCCTTCAACATCAATCTAGATTCCTTATATAGCTAGCAAAGCCACAAGTCAGCCAGTCAGGCATTTAATTTACATTATAGGTCCTGTCTGGAAGATTTAAATCAAAACTAATGAAAGAGTGATCACCACTTGATGCACCTTAGGATTTAGGTCCAAAAATGACCCAATAACCTTCCTTTAAGGGATCAAGGCCCCATTTTATCACATGGCATGATGCAAGAAGAAACACTACATGTTTCACCCGAAAACTGGAAGAAAATAGGTCCCCGAGAAAAATGGTCATAAATTTTGACTCATAATAAATTAGGAAATGTGCCTTTGGTAAAATATATTAATTTAGGTCCTATTTAATTAAATAAATGTGCATAGGCTTAATCATCAAGGATTATGGGCTCCATGACTCGCAATCAGCTCCAAAACTGGAGGAAAATACAGTTCCAACGACAAGGAAAATAGCTGTAGCTTTGAAACAGTCTATCCAATCTTTATGCGTCCATAGGAGAAGGTTCCAAAATAGGTCCTCAACATAATGTAAGCTTCACATAGAATGAAACCAAAAAATGCAAAGATTAAAATTCTAACAACAAAAATAGGTATACAAATAAGGAAATGTTTTTGGTTGATGCAAGATTACTCAAAGACCCAAGATACTCCTGCATCAAATACCGATGATGAGCTTGATGAACTTGAAGCTCTTATGGCCAAGAGGTTTCCTAAAGGAAAAGGAATATATAGAGGAAAATTACCTCTAGCATGATTTAACTATAAATAAGTTGGTCACATTGCTGCTAGATGTCCACACAAGAAAGATGATGACAAAATGAAAGACTGATTTGAAGGAATCTATGGGAGAAGAAAAAATAGGAGCTACCGACACAACAACAAAGACAATAAAGACAATAATGATAGAGGTAAAAAGGTATTTTACATAGCAGAAGAAAATGAATCTGAATCTGACTCAGATGATGATGTAGAAGTTGTATTTGTTGCTATGAAAGATGATTTTGAGGAAGAAGAAAAACATGTAGAAATAACACTAATTTCAAAAGTTAATAAAAATAATACATAGATCATAGACAATGGCTATACACATCACATGACTGGTGATGATGGTAAATTTGATCATCTTGAGCAATACAGTGGAGGATCTATTAAGATGGGTAATGAAACACCTTGTATGGTAAGAGGTAAAGGATCCCTGATGATAAATGATAGAATAAAATGTGAAAATGCTTATTGGGTAGAAGCACTGAACTATAATTTTCTAAGTGTGGCACAACTAAACAATTTAGGTCACCGAGTTGCTTTTGAGAGAAACAAAGTGAAAATATTTGATGATGGAGGAAGACTAGTTGGAACTGGAGCAAAAACAAAAGGTAATCAATTTGATCTTGATAATGATGAGTCTTCTTGCTTGATGATGAAAAATGAAGATGCTTGGTTGTGGCATAAGAGGTTATGCTATGTGAATTTTGATAACATGATTAAGATCAGTAAAAAGAAAAGAGTTAGAGGTCTACCTAACTTGTCAAAGCCTAATCATGTTGTGTGTCATGAATGTTAGAAAGGTAAAATGACTAAATCTAGTTTCGAAAGAAAAGATTATTCAACAAAGAAGATACTTGGGTTGGTTCATACCAACCTATGTGGTCCTATGAGAACTTAGAGTTATTATGGAGATAGATATTTTATTCTTTTTGTTGATGATTATACTAGGTTGATGACCGTCATGTTTTTAAAAGAAAAGTGTGAGGCATTCAAGGTGTTCAAGTGGTATAAAGAAAAAGTAGAAAAAGAGACTGGTAAAGAATTGAAATGCTTAAGATCTGATAGAGGAGGTGAATTTATCTCTGATGAATTTACTAATTTTTGTAATAAGCATGGTATTAAAAGATAGGTCTCTACACCGAGGACAGCTTAGTAGAATGGCATTGTTGAAAAAGGAATAGGTCAGTTATTGATTGTGCTAGGACATTGATGATAGAAAAGAATGTTGCTCAGACATACTAGAGAGAATTTGTCAGCATAGCTATTTATGTTCTGAACCAAGTGCAACTAAAGAAGGAGACTAATAAGACACCCTATGAGTTATGGTTTGGACACAAACCCATTGTAAGTTATTTCAATAGTTTTAGAAGAAAATCTTTTATTCTGAAAGATGAAAGAAATGGAAAGTTTGACTCAAAAGGTGATGAAGGGATATTTCTAGGACACTCTAGTAAAAGTAAAGCATAGAAGTGTCTGAATAGAGTTACTAATAAAATGATTGAAAGTACTAATGTTTGAGTTGATGAGTTTGATGATAAGAATGTAGAGGAAAGAAGAAAGGAACTAGAAGACTACAATAGATTCACTTACATTGAAAAACCTAAGTACCTATCGATGTAGCAGATAGTGACAACTGGTCAGTAGGAAAACAATACTGAAGAATAGGAAAGAAAAATCGATGAGCTGGAAGGACCTACCAAGCAAGCAAATGAACCTGCATAGGATGAACAAGAAAGAAGAGATCATGTACTAGCAAGATTTTTCAGGAGACATCATCCTGAGATGCAAATCATTGGAGACAGACAAGTTCGCATGCAAACAAGGAGTAAAACAAGGCAAGGTACATGTCTAGTTTGTGAATATGAACCGAAGAATATAAAAGTTGGATTAGAAAATGATGAATGGGTTAATGTAATGAAAGAGGAAATAGAAAAGATAGAGAAGAACAAAACTTGGACCTTAGTACCTAGACCTAAAGATAAGAATGTTATCAGTACTAAGTGGATATTCAAAAACAAGCTGAATGAAAATGGAGAGGTAACAAGAAATAAAGCTAGATTGGTATGCAAAGGAAATGCATAGGAGGAAGGAATTGATCATGGTGAAAAATTTGCACCTATTGCTAGATTAGGAGTTAGAATGTTACTTGCATATGCTACACCCAAAAAGTTCAAAGTTTATCAAATGGATGTTAAGTCAGCATTTTCGAATGGAATACTTGAAGAAGTCTACATAGAACAACCAAGCAAGTTCATTGATCGAGACAAGAAAGATATGGTATATAGATTACATAAAGCTCTATATGGTTTGAAGCAAGCACCTAGAGCTTGGTATGAAAGGCTGCATACTTATTTGTTAAGTATTGGATTTGTTAGAACTAGCGAGAACAACAATTTATATATGAAAGGAGATATTGATGATACTATTCTTATTTCTAAAATATTTGTGGATGATATTATTTTTGGGAGTCAAGATCACATATATAAATCCTTTGCTGATGATATGAGAAAAGAGTTTGAAATGTCTATGTTCAGAGAGATTAAGTTCTTTCTAGGACTACAAGTGATTCAGCAGAGTGATGGAATATTCATCACACAATCCAAATATATCAAGGAAATACTAAGAACATTTGGCATGGAAGATGTTAAACCTATTGGAACACCGATGGCTACTAGATGTAAACTGACTAAGGAAGATGAAACTATAGAGGTGAACCAGACACTATACCAATCTATGATTGGTAAGTTAATGTATGTAGTGCATAGTAGACCAGACATAGCACATGTTGTGGGAATCATTGAAAGATTTTCTACAAATCTTAGGGAGTCATGAATGGTTGCTACAAAGAGAATCTTAAGATACCTAAAGAAAATAAAAGATTATGGATTATGGTATCCTAAGGAAGGAAATTTTGAACTCAGAGTGTACACTGATGCTGATTGAGCTGGAAATGTGGATGATAGAAAAAGTACCATCAAAGGAGCATTTTCTTTGGTGAAAGACTTGTTACATGGACAAGTAAGAAGAAGGCTTGCATTTCTTAGTCCACAGCTGAAGCAAATTATGTTGATGCTACTACAAACTGTTCAAATATTGCATATATTAAGCAAGTGTTGGAAGGTATGAACAAGATAATCACTGAGCCAGTGATTATATATTGTGACAACACCAGTGCAATAAACATTTGAAATAATCCAGTGATGCATTCTAAAATAAAGAATATATCTATTAAGTATCACTACTTAAGAGAACAAGTACAGGAGAAGCAAGTGAAGCTAGAATTTGTTACATCTAAAGAACAACTTGTAGACATATTTACAAAGCCTCTACCGAAGGATACATTTGAATACTTGAGGACTAGACTTGGGGTTCATCCCCTGTCTATTGGTTGCTAATTTGATCTGGATGTTGCACCAGCCTAATGTTATCAGAAGATCATTCATGTTGATGCAACATAGTTCACACTTTGGATCATGTCTAAGGTTGTGAAAAGTTTGGAGAACTAGAACAGATTGGCATATCAGTATACAAAGATACAGAGTATGCATCAAATAATAGAGAGTTACATGGCTACTACAGAGCTAAATGTTTATTTATTTCTTTGGCATTTTTATCAAAGGGAGAGATAAACAATATGCACCATTGAGAACATTGAAACATCTATCTAAGGGAGAGACAAACTGAAAGAAAGGGAGAGCACTGAAGATCAGTTACTGAGTACAGAAGAAGGAATCTGAGGGCTAAAAATATCATATCAAAAGAAGGAATGCTGCATTGATAATGCTATTAATTAACGTAGTGATTAAACATATTAAGCTAGGGAGAGCTTGTACAACATTTGTTCATAGAGTTTTAGAATACATGTTTGGTATGTGTATGGTACATTTCATATTACTTGAGTTTCCATCAATGCCAAAGGGAGAGATTGATGAACTACAACTGATTTAGAACCTAATTGAAGATCTGTGATTAGAGATCACCAAGTTGTTGATATATGATTAAATCAGTAATATGTTGTCATTGATGTCAACTAGTTTGACAACACTTATCTTGTAAGTTACATACTTAAACATCTATAGAAAATGAGTAAGAGAGATGAAGAACATAAATATCTACATGAGGAAGATGTATATGGTAGATGAGGATAAGGAATACATTGGGTAACTTTTTGATGAGTCTATGACCTTATGTTATTGACTTGATTATGTTTCATTGATCTATGATGAGGAAAAGAGCTGAAAGACACAAGGAAATGTGGTTAGTTGATGAAGCATCATATTATACACTGAGAAATGTAGTGTATACCGAGCACAGTATAAACTGAGCTTGTGTTCACCGACACATTTCTTTGTTAACCAAGTAAGAGAAAGGAACTAAATGATTAGTTTAGCCAATAAAGATTGATGAGCTGTAAAGTACCATGTGATAGGAGTGTTAGGAATGAATGAAAAGTATTTTGGTAGTCATTCTGTAGCACTTGTTGTTGCATTCATGACTTGGATTGTCATTGATGTCAACACAGTGATATTCTAGATATTAGCAGGAAAGTAGGTACAGTTTTGTTTTGTGCACATGTTGTATTGTAGATTGGATTTTGTGTAGTTTATGGTATGTTCTTTAGTGTGTTATTAACCTATGGTTAACAATGCAAAAATAAATTTATTCATTCATGAGAGTTATGAGCATTTTGGTGAAAGCAGTGTTTAGACAGTGTTTCTGTGAAGTAATTTTTAGAAATCAGAGGATATCTCTTAGCTGGGATGGAATCTAATTTTGTGTATTTAAAGGGATGTTGGAGACTCATTAATGATGATGTGGTTCATAGCAAAAACTTTGAAGATATGTTTGGAGAAAGTTACAGTATCTGGAAGCTGACAGTTTTATGTGAATTCTGTGTGTAGCGTGTAGAATTTATTATTTTGTAATTAAGGACCAACTTATTTGTAATTATTTGAGTTTGGTATAGAAGAAGGAATTTTTTCCTTGTTGTAATATGTACTATGAAGATTGAGATGTGAATATATGCATGAAGTGAAGAAATGAGCTAATTCAGTGATGAAGGAAGACTTGTGAGTACAAAGATCTGAAATTGTGATCTTGTGTAGCAAAGAGTGTGGTTTTGGCACAGTGTGAAGGAGGTAATATATTTCATATTATTCTATTGAATAATTCTAAGATCTTTTGGACAGTGGGTTCAGAGATCTTGCCTTGAAGCTGTTTGGGCAGTGGGTCCTTTTGTCTTCCATAAACTCTTAACTGGGTTAGAATCTTTTAACAGCGATTCAAAATCTCCTAATAGGGATTTATATGTACTAAATGTATTTCATAAGACTCCTAATAGGGTCCATCCTCTAACAAGGAACTTTCATATTAGTGCATCATTTTGTGGGCATCATTCCCACCGGGGTTTAATCTTTTCAAGAGGTTCCCTAGTCAACATATCTTGTGTTATTGTGCAATTTGTATATGGTTATCTTTCTATGGTTGATTAGTACATTGATTATATTGTTTAAAGTAGTTGAATGTTTAAATTATCCAATAACTTATTCACCCCCCCCCCCCCTCTCAGTTATCTTAGGGATCTTTACTTTCTAACAATTGGTATCAGAGCGGCAGGTCCTTGAAAGAAAAGTTTAACAAGTTAAGGAGATCCATGGGAAATTTCAGAAAAGAACACCCTAAGTTTGATGGAGTAAATTTTGATAGCTAGAAAGAAAAGATGAAGACTCATCTATTGTGTTTAGGACCAGGTTATTGGTTGATTACAAAGAATGAGAAGACTATCATTGAGGAAGACAATCTAGAGGCAGGAACTAAAGATGAACTAGGTCTATTTATGTGTAACATACTTCCAAGGAAAGCACTTTTGTCAGCACTACTGGAGAATGAATATAGTTAGGTAAGATGTTTGAAAACATCTCATGCAATTTGGAAAGCTTTACATTCTACTTTTGAAGGTGATGAACATGCAAAGAAGGCTAGATTACATAACTGGATTTGTGCATTTGAAGATATCAGAATGATGGAAGATGAATCTATTAGAAGCTATATTGGTAGGATGTCTGAGATTGTAATAGGAATAAAGTACTGTGGAGGTGATAAGACAAAGAATGAAGTGAAATGGACAATTCTAAGAACTTTGACACTAGTATTCAAGTAGACAACATAGATGATTGAACAAGTGATACCTTGTACATCAAACTTTTCAAGAGAGACTCTTCTTGGAAGATTAGAAACAACAAAGATGAATTTGAGATTATCAGGAGAGCTACCTAGAATGGAAATAGCATTCAGTGCTCTTAACATTAGACCTACAAGAAGTACTAGTGTGAATGGAGATTATGCTAGCAGTAGCAGATCTAAATCTAAGGAAGATAAGAAGATTGAAGAAGGTATTGCATTACTTGTAAAAAGAGAACCAGATGGTAAGAAAATCTTTAAATGTTGGACTTGTCAAGAATATGGTCATTTTGCATCTAAATGTCCTAAAAGAGTTAAGAAGTATAGAAGCAACTTTAAACCTAGGAGAGCTTGAAGTAGGAATTGAAAGACATTTAAGAGACAGTGATAATGATAACTTTAAGGAAATAGGATTTGTAGCAATTAAAGAAGAAAGTTCTGAATCTGATAAAAGGGAGGAAAAAGCATTAGTTTCTCAAGTTGAAAAGAAATCTGATTGGATTATAGACAGTGGTTGTTCACATCATATGACTGGAGATAAAAGAAAGTTTGTTAAGTTAGATAATTATGATGGAGGAATTGTTAGGGTTGGTAACAATGCACCTTGTTTGATTAAGGGTATAGGATCTATTACTCTTGATGGAAAGACTAACACTGATGATGTTTACTTTGTTGATGGATTGAGATATAATCTACTAAGCATTGGACAATTGGCTGATAAGGGTTATCAAGTTTGGTTTACTGAGAAAACTTGTGTGATAAAAGATAAAGATGGAAATCTGATTGGAAAAGGATCCAGAACTAGAGGTAATGTATTTCAATTGAACCCCACTGAGATGACATGTTTGATAACTAGGATTGATGACAGTTGGTTATGGCATAAAAGGTTTTGTCATATAAACTTTGATAATATTGTCACGGTGAGCACTACACTTGCGGTAAGAGATTTACCTAGAATTATGAAACCTACTAACATGATTTGAAAAGAATGTATGATGGAAAAGCAGAAAAGGAGTTCATTTCCCAACAAGAAGTTCACATCGACAGAGAAGCTGGAGATTGTTCATATAGACTTGAGTGGTCCTACTAGGACTAGAGGATTCTATGGAGAAAGGTATTTTATGATTCTTGTTGATGATTTTACAAGGATGATGTGGATTGCATTTTTGAAAGAAAAATTTGAAGCTTTTGATAAATTTAAGATCATGAAAAGTAAAATTGAGAATGAATCTGGAATGAAGATTAAGTGTCTAAGATCTGATAGAGGTGGTGAATTTACATCTAGAGAGTTTAACACCTTTTGTGAAATGAATGGTATGAAGAGACAACTTTCATCCCCTAGAACACCAGAATAAAATGGTATTGCAGAAAGAAGGAACAGGTCAATAACTGAAGCAACAAGAGCTATGTTGTTTGAAAATGATTTGGCTAAGACTTTTTGGAGAGAAGTGAACACAATAGTATATACTATGAATAGAGTGCAAATCAGAGTAGATACAAACAAGACACCTTATGAATTATGGTTTGGACATACACCCTCAGTTAAGTATTTTAGAATTTTTGGAAGTAAATGTTATATAAAGAGAGATGATGATATAAGAAAGTTTGATCCTAGAAGTGATGAAGGAATATTTCTTGGATATTCTTTAAAAAGCAAAGCATATAGATGTTATAACAAAAGAACTAATACTATTGTTGAAAGTGCAAATGTAAAATTTGATGAGAAGTTTAAAATTCAGGAAAGAATGCTTGATTATGAATTTGATGGAGAAGCACAACCTCAACCTAACATTGAAAATGCAGAATTATTTTTTGAAACTAACAGTGATTTGCTAAATGAAAGTCATACTGAAGAAAATAGAGAAGAAAATAAAGAAGAAAACAAAGAAGAAAATAGAGAAGAAAGCAAAGAAGAATCTACAGTTGGAACAAGATCAGTAACTATGACACCTAACAGGTATACTTCAAGACATCATCCTATTGAGAAAGTTATTGGAAGTTTAGATAGAGGAGTTTTGACTCAAAATAAGGTACATTTATGTTTGATTTCTCAATTTGAACCTAAGACTACTAATGAAGCTTGTGAAGATGAACATTGGATTAATGCTATGAAAGAAGAACTAGAGCAGAATGAAAAAAACAAGACATGGGAATTGGTCCCTAGACCTGAAGACAAGAATGCAATTGGAACAAAGTGGGTATTCAGAAACAAGATGAATGAACAAGGAGAAGTGATAAGAAACAAAGAAAGATTGGTATGTAAAGGATATTCACAACAAGAAGGAATTGACTATGAAGAAACTTTTGCACCTGTGGCCAAACTTGAAGCAGTGAGAATGTTTCTAGCATATGCAGCTTACAAGAAATTCAAAGTGTATCAGATGGATGTGAAGTCAGCATTTTTGAATGGTGAATTGGAAGAAGAAGTCTACATTGAGTAGCCTGAAGGTTTTCCTTTGACACAATAAGGAGATATGGTATGTAAGTTAAAGAAAGCTTTATATGGATTAAAACAAGCACTTAGAACCTGGTATGCAAGATTGGATAAGTATTTATTGAAATTAGGATTTATAAAAGGAACAGGAGATAGTAACTTATACACAAAAGAAATTGAGAATGGTTTGTTGGTTATAGTTATATTTTTTGATGATATTATCTTTGGAGGAGAAGATGAAGCTAGTGACAAATTTGCAGATGAAATGAAGATTGAATTTGAGATGAGCATGATTGGAGAAATGAAATATTTTTTGGGATTATAGATAACACAAAGCAAGGAAGGTATATTTGTAAGTCAGACTAAGTATTTGAATGACTTATTAAAAAGATTTGGAATGGAAGATTCTAAACCTATTGGAACACCTATGGTAACTGGACATAAGTTATCTAGCAAAGATGAGACACCAGCGGTTGAGCAGAAAAAGTATAGATCTATGATTGGAGGATTGTAGTACTTGACACATACAAGACTTGATATAGCACATTCAGCTGGGATTGTAGCAAGATTTCAAGTAGAACCTAGAGATTCACATTATGTACCAGTAAAGAGGATACTGAGATATCTGAAAGGAACAATGGATTATGGATTATGGTATGAGAATTCTAATGATTTTACATTATGTGCCTATACTGATGCAAATTAGGGAGGTAGTGTTGATGAAAAGAAAAGCACCAGTGGTGGAGCCTTTTTTCTTGGAGGAAAATTGGTCTCTTGGTTAAGTAAGAAGTAGAATTGTACTTCACAAAGTATGGCAGAAGTAGAATATGTTGCAGCAGCTAACAATTTTAATCAAATTATTTGGATGAAGAAGATGTAGAAGGATATTGGAATAAAGTTTGATAAGCCTATTGTTATACATTGTGATAACACCAGTACAGTGAGTATGTCAAAAAATCCTATTTTACATTCTAAGACTAAACATATTGAGATCAAGTATCATGTTGTAAGAGAGAAAGTTGCAGAAAAAGAAGTAAGATTGGAGTACATAAGCACAAAGGAGCAGATAGCAGATATATTTACAAAGCCTTTACCTAAGGATACATTTGTGTATCTGAGAGGTATGCTTGGGGTTATGCCCCAACCTATTTTTGAGAATTGATGCAAATGATTGCATCCGTCCAGTGGTATATGAGCCCTATCTTTCTTCTAGATTGGATGTTGGAACTTCCTCTATGGGGGAGTTTATGAGCTGAGTCATGAGGACTCTTGTTATTGTATTTTTTTGAAAAGTGTCTTTTGACATTAAGTTGTTGTTGACTTAGTGATGGAATTTCTATCATTGATGTCAATGGGGGAGAGATATACATGAAAAACATTATGGATTGTATGAGAGAGCTGAATAGGAAAATGAAGCAAGATTTAATTTGATATTTTGCAGTGATGTTGCAGTATTGGATTTTTGGAACATTGGATGTTTTTCATCTATGTTGCCATCAATGCCAATGGGGGAGATTGTTAGGAATGACTGAAAAGTATTTTGGTATTCATTCTATAGCAGTTGTTGTTGCATTCATGACTTGGATTCTCATTGATGTCAACATAGTGATATTCTGCATATTAGCAGGAAAGCAGATATAGTTTTGTTTTGCGCACATGTTATATTGTAGATTGGATTTTTCACAACTGATGGTATGTTCTTTGGTGTTTTATTAACCTATGGTTAACAACACAAAAATAAATTCATTCATTCATGAGAGTTATGAGCATTTTGGTGAAAGCAGTGTTTAGAACGTGTTTCTATGAAGTGATTTTTGAAAATCGGAGGATATCTCTTAGCTGGGATGGAATCTAATTTTTCATAGTTAAAGGGATGTTGGATACTCATTAATGATGATGTGGTTCATAGCGCAAACTTTTAAGATATGTTTGGAGAAAGTTACAGTATCTGGAAGCTGACAGTTTTATGTGAATTCTGTGTGTAGCGTGTAGAATTTATTATTTTGTAATTGAGGACCGACTCATTTGTAATTATTTGAGTTTGGTATATAAGAAGGAATGTTTTCCTTGTTTTAATATGTACTATGAAGATTGAGATTTGAATATATGCATGAAGTGAAGAAAAGAGCCAATTCAGTGATGAAGGAAGACTTGTGAGTACAGAGATCTGGAATTGTGATCTTGTGTAGCAGAGAGTGCAGTTTTAGCACAGTGTGAAGGAGGTGATATATTTCATATTATTGTATTGAATAATTCTAAGATCTTTTGGACAGTGGGTTCAGAGATCTTACCTTGAAGCTGTTTGGGCAGTGGGTCCTTTTGTCTTCCATAAACTCTTAACTGGGTTAAAATATTTTAACAGGGATTCAAAATCTCCTAACAAGGATTTATATGTACTAAATGTATTTCATAAGACTCCTAATAGGGTCCATCCTCTAACAAGGAACTTTCATATTAGTGCATCATTTTGTGGGCATCATTCCCACCGGGGTTTACTCTTTTCAAGAGGTTCCCTAGTCAACATATCTTGTGTTATTGTGCAATTGTGTATGGTTATCTTTCTATGGTTGATTAGTAGATTGATTATATTGTTTAAAGTAGTTGAATGGTTAAATTATCTGATAACTGATTCACCCCCCCCTCTCAGTTATCTTGGGGATCTTTACTTTCTAACAAGGAGATGGTGATAAAGTTTGTTACAAAGATCGATGGCTAATAAAATTCAAGGAAAATGTAAAGAATGGAATCAAAATGTGTTACTAACACATCAGTCGAGAAAGGTTTAAGAAACAAAATGGACAAAGGAGAACAAGTGGCAAAATCTAATGGAGGAGAAGAAAATGGTTTAATTGTCTATTTAAGAGACTAGGGTTTTTTTATGAAACTCATACCAGAAGAAGGAGACTACAGAATTATCGCATGAACAAGTTTCATGTATTCTTGACCAAACTAGTTAAGGACAACTGAACTACAGAGTTTACTGAGCATCAGAAAACTATTACTGGGTGATAGTAAGTCATTGATTATTATTGATACAGAATTGATATATTGATCAAAGGATTTAAATGAGTATAATATAGATCTAAGAATCTGCAATTGAAGTTGTATTTTAATCAAATCACCTACTGTTATAGTTTAACCATTGTATATAGACAAATCTCTTAACAGAGTGGACTAGGAAAGTCTTATATGTATCATTCATAGAATGAACATTATTATCCTGTCAACCCCATAGTGAATGCTGGTTGGATAATAATTGTTGGTCTAAAATCCTCTAATAAGGTCACACCTCACAGTGTGTTTGTAACCTTTAATAGGGTTGGGTCTTCACCGACCTCACTTCTGAAGAGTGAACAATTTTTGGGTTGCCAGTCCTAGCTGGTTTTTCCCTTCACAGGGTTTCCACGTTAAATATTTTGTGTTATGTGTTCATTGTGGTGATTTTTTGTTATCATAATTTACATATTACATGTTGGATTTAATCGATAATCATTATATGTTATTGACTAGTAATCGGTAAAAGCATAGATAGTATAGTATTTTATGTTACCTAACTGCAGAAGTTTAAGTAAATTATTTTTGGATTATACATTATGAATTGGGACTGTGGATAACTGATTCACCCCCCTCTTAGTTATTCTAAGATTTTCTACTCATGAACAACCCGTGAGTGATTTATTGTTCATCCAAGGCACCCTTGTTACTGGTTGTTAGGGATCTAAATGGAGTGTTATGGTATTATGATGTATTTACGTTGAAGTCTTGGATAGTTTCTATTAAAGTTTGGAAGTGTTTAATCCCTCAAAATGTGACTATCCCTGTATAGTCAAGGTATGTAACAGTCTGTGAAAATAACCCCACCCCATATAAAAAAACCAAAAAAGATCAATACAATGACAAGTATGTAAAGATAACCTAAACATGCCCTAAATGAAATCAAACTACTTGAGATAGTATGTAAAGATAACTTATACTTAAAGTATCACATCATAAACTGAAACTAAATGGACATATGGACTAAAATTGAGATAGGAAACTAATGCATCAAATCGAGAGACAAATGCTAGACACGTGACAACATGATTTTGATGAGTGCAAAACTCTCTAAGACTAGAAAAAACACTCGACACCTGTATCTTTCTTATTTATCCAAAGATCAAAAACTTTGTACCTCAATGTTTGGAAGCACCAACTTCAAGGAGCACCAAGCCCACTATCGCAATAGTTCAATAATACTAAAAAATATCTAAAAATTTTATGATTGTTTGTAATAACTTCTATCACAAGATGACTAGAGACTGAAAATGATAAATTCAGTATTTCATTGTGACAATATGTATGTTCCTTTTTGTAGAAATTATAATCAGTAAATGAGAATGTTAGAAATAGGGAATACTAAGAGGGGGCGGGTGAATCAGTATTCTACAAACTTTATCTTTTGCCCAATTATGGATATAACAAATTATCTTTATACATGCATAACATAAGAAGCTAAACAACATGCATAACAATAAAGAACTCATAACACATTATTTGTTCTTGAGGAAACCCTAGCCAAGGGAAAACCCTGGTGGGGATGGTACCCATAAAGATCCACTAATCAAAAGTATCCTGTTAAGGATGTTTACCCTGTTAGGAGTCTATTACAAGCATATAGTGTATCAGTCTTGATTAAGGGACTATAGGCCTTGTTAGAAGCCTCAACCCTATTAGGAGTTGTAGTACAAAATGTGATTACCAGATGAGCCCACTACCCAAAAAAGTAATGTACAATATACATTGATTACAAAATAGGTTAAGGTACATAACCATATATTGTTGCATCAATATCACTTCACTGCTCTTTCACTATCGCTATTACATATGCTTCATATACTTCGCATCATATCACTTGTCCTTCTTTCTCAATAATGCTACTACTACTTGCTATTACAATTACAATTACATTTACATTTATACCAATAGCTTTATCCAAGAGTTAACATCTAGGATGTCATCCCTTTATATTGTTAAGTCATTATTTTGATAAACAAAATAATCCCTTAACTCTTTACTAGTTCTGTCTTCATATTTTGTCTTGTCGGCTTCACACTGTCTTCGGTAAAACTATCATAACTTCTTCCGTGCATGCCATACTAACTTACAATCTGATATGGGTGATCAATAGACATCATAGAGTCTATGTTTAGGTGTGCAAGAACTGAACTTACTCTAGTCAATGTTGCAAACAAAATCTCTGTCCAAGTTCACTAGTAAAACACTATCTCACACTTAGACAAATTTGCAATGCGCTCTGTCATACTTGCTCTCTGACTTGAGTGATCTTAATGTGGACCATATGTTTCTATAATGACAACATCTATGTAATCCACTCAGCCAAATTTCCAACAATCTCCCCCTTTGTCATTGGTGGCAACATATGAGAAAATTGGCTAAGTGTACAACTCAAAATCACAAAATTGTTGAAAATTGTGGCTATAGTATAAAATACATACTATCCTTATAACTCCTCAAAAAAATTATTCCCTCTAATATAGTACTCCCCCTAATAGTAATAACCCTTATCATATACTATCAATTTTCTTCTGTATCTTAGGAATGAATGTTGAAGCCTTTGGCTGTCATTCTGTAGCAGTACTTGTTGCATTCATGACTATGATTGTCATTAATGTCAACATAGTGATATTCTGGAGTTTAGCAGAGAAGCAGGCATAGTTTTGTTTTGCGCACATGTTATATTGTAGATTGAGTTATGAATAGTTGATGGTATTTTCTTTGGTGTGTTATTAGCCTATGGTTAAGAGTGCAAAAAGAAATTCATTTATTCATGAAAGTTATAAGCATTTTGGTGGAAGCAATATTCTGGCAGTTTCCTGTATAGCAATTTTTAGTAATCGGAGGATATCTCCTAACCAGGATGGAATCTAATTCTAGGTAGTTAAAGGGAAGTTTGAGACTCATTTTTGGTGATGTGGTTCATAGTGCAAATTTTGAGGTCACACGATTGGAAAGTTATTGTATCTGGAAGCTGACAGTTTTATGTAATTTTGATGTAGTGTGTTGAAATTATTATTTTGCATTTGCATGTCGACTCATTTTTAATTATTTGAGTGTGGTATAAAGGAAGAAATTTTTTCCTTGTTATAAGAGGATTGTAATAGTTGTGATATGAAATTATGAAAGTTGTAATGTGAATGTATGCATGAAGTGAAGAAAAGAGGTAATTCAGTGACGAAGGAAGACTTGCGAAGTACAGAGATTTGGATTTGTGATCTTGTGTAGTAGAGAGTGTGGTTTTGGCATAGTGTGAAGGAGGTAACATATTTCATATTATTCTATTTAATAATCCTAAGATCTCTTGGATAGTGAGTTTAGAGATCTTGCCTTCAAGCTATTTGGGCAGTGGGTCCTTCTGTCTTCCATAACTCCTAACAGGGTTACAATCTTTTAACAAGGATTCAAAATCTCCTAATAGAGATTCATATGCACTAAATGTATTTCATAAGACTCCTAATAAGGTCCATCCTCTAACAAGGAACTTTCATATTAGTACATCAATTTGTGGGCATCATTCCCACCGGGGTTTACTCTTTGATCAAGAGGTTCCCTAGTTAACATATCTTGTGTTATTGTGTCATTGTGTATGATTATCCTTATATGGTTGGTTACTGCATTAATTGCATGGTTTAATGTAGTTGAAGTTGATATTGAAGTTAATGATGATAAATGGTTTAATTATCAGATAACTGATTCACCCCCCCCCCCCCCTGCTCTCAGTTATCTTGGTGGTCTTTACTTTCTAACAATTGGTATTAGAGCAGTAGGTCCTTGAAAGAGAAGTTTAACAACTTAAGGAGATCTATGGTGAATTTTAGGAAAGAAAGCCCTAAGTTTGATGTAGTAAATTTTGACAGCTAGAAAGAAAAGATGAAGACACATCTCTTGTCTTTAGGACCAGGTTATTGGTTGATTACAAAGAATGAAAGGACTATAATTGAAGAAGACAATTTTGAAACAATTTCTAAAGATGAGGTAGATCTATTTATGTGTAACATACTTGCAAGAGAAGCACTTTTATCAGCACTTCCAGAGAATGAATACAGTCAGGTAAAAGGTTTAACTAAATCTCATGATATTTGGAAAGCTTTACATTCTACTTTTGAAGGTGATGAACATGCAAAGAAAGCTAGGTTACATAATTGGATTTGTTCATTTGAAGACATAAGAATGATGGAAGATGAATTTGTTAGAAGCTATATTGGTAGGATGTCAGAAATTGTTGCAGGACTAAAGTCTTGTGGAGGTGAAAAGATAGAGAATGAAGTAATATGGAAGATTTTGAGAACATTGACACTGGTATTCAGGCAGACTACACAAATGATTGAACAAGTGATACCTTGTACACCAAAATTTTCAAGAGAGACTCTTCTTGGAAGATTGGAAGTAGCAAAGATGAATTTGAGATTATTAGGAGAACTACCTAGAGTGGAGACAACATTCAGTGCTCTTAGCATCAGACCTACTTTGTCTAGAAGTACAAGTGTGAATGGAGATTATGCCAGTAGTAGCAAATCCAAATCTGATGAAGATAAGAAGATTGAAGAAGGTATTTCCTTGCTTGTGAAAAGAGAACCAGATGGTAAGAAAATCTTTAAATGTTGGACATGTCAAGAATATGGTCATTTTGCATCTAAGTGTCCTAAGAGAGTTAAGAAGTATAGGAATAATTTTAAGCGTAGAAGATCTAAAGAATGTTATTATGTAAATGATGAAGAAATTGAAGCAATAATTGAAAGACATTTGAGTGATAGTGATAATGATAACTTTGATGACATAGGATTTGTAGCAATTAAGGAAGAAAATTTTGAATCTGACATTAAAGAAGAAAAAGCTTTAGTTTCCCAAGTTGAAAAGAAAGCTGATTGGATTATAGACAGTGGTTGTTCACATCATATGACTGGTGATAAAGAAAAATTCATAAATTTTAGCAATTATGATGGAGTTGTTAGAGTTGGTAACAATGCACCTTGTTTGATTAAAGGCATAGGATCTATTACTCTTGATGGAAAGACTAATACTGATGATGTTTACTTTGTTGATGGATTGAAACATAATCTTTTGAGTGTTGGACAGTTAGTGGATAAAGGATATCAAGTTTGGTTTACTAAGAAAACTTGTGTGATTAAGGATAAAGATGGAAATCTAATTGGAATTGGATCTAGAACCAGAGGTAATGTATTTCAGTTGAACCCTACTAAGATGATATGCTTGATGACTAAGATTGATGATAGTTGGTTTTGTCATATAAACTTTGATAATATTGTGAAAGTGAGTTCTACACTTGCAGTAAGAGACTTACCTAAGATTATGAAGCCTACTAACATGATTTTCAAGGAATGTGTGATGGCTAAGCAGAAAAGGAGCTCATTTCCTAGCAAAACGTTCACATCTACAAAAAAGTTGGAGATTGTTAATACAAACTTGAGCGGTCCTACTAGGACTAGAGGATTATATGGAGAAAGGTATTTTATGATTGCTATTGATGATTTTACAAGAATGATGTGGATTGCATTTTTGAAAGAAAAATCTAAAGCATTTGATAAGTTTAAGGTCATGAAGAATAAAGTTGAGAATGAATCAGGAATGAGAATTAAATGTTTGAGATCCGATAGAGGTGGAGAATTTACATCTAAAGAGTTTAACACTTTTTGTGAAGTGAATGGTATTAAGAGACAGTTATCAACCCCTAGAACACCTAAACAAAATGGTATTGTAGAAAGAAGAAATAGATCAGTAACGGAAGCAGCTAGAGCTATGTTATTTGAAGGTGATTTGGCAAAGACATTTTGGAGAGAAGTAGTGAATACAACAGTATATACAATGAACAGAGTACAAATTAGAGTAGACACATACAAGACACCTTATGAATTATGGTTTGGACATGCACCCTCATTTAAGTATTTTAGAATTTTTGGAAGAAAATATTATATTAAGAGAGATGATGATATAGGAAAGTTTGATCCTAGAAGCGATGAAGGAATTTTTCTTGGATATTCTTTGAAAATAAAAGCATATAGATGTTACAATAAGATAACTAAAACTATTGTTGAAAGTGAAAATGTAAAAGTTGATGAGAAGTTTAAAATTCAGGAAAGAATGCTTGATTATGAATCTGATGAAGGAACTAACCCTTATCCTAACATTGAAACTACTGAACAATTTTTTGAGACTGACAGTGAATTGTTGAATGAAAGTCATGCTGAAGAAAATAGAGAAGAATCTAGAGAAGAATCTACAATTGAAGAAAGATTAGTGACTATGACACCTAACAGGTATATATCAAGACATCATCCTATTGAGCAAGTTATTGGAAGTTTGGACAGAGGAGTTATGACTAGAAAGAAGGTACATTTATGTTTGATTTGTCAAATTGAACCTAAGTTATTAATGAATCTTGTGAAGATGAACATTGGATTAAAGCTATGAAAGAAGAATTGGATCAGATTGAAAAGAACAAGACATGGGAATTGGTCCCTAGACCTAAAGACAAAAATGTGATTGGAAATAAATGGGTATTTAGGAACAAGATGAATGAACAAGGATAAGTAATTAGAAACAAAGCAAGATTGGTATGTAAGGGATACTCATAGCAAGAAGGAATTGACTATGAAGAGACTTTTTCCCCTGTGGCAAGACTTGAAGCGGTAAGAATATTTCTGGCTTATGCAGCATTTAAGAAATTCAAAGTGTATCAGATGGATGTGAAGTCAACATTTCTGAATGGTGAATTAGAGGAAGAACTCTACATTGAGTAGCTTGAAGGTTTTCCTTTGACTCGAGAAGGAGACATGGTATGTAAACTAAAGAAAGCATTGTATGGACTAAAGCAAGCACCTAGAACTTGGTATGCTAGATTAGATAAGTATTTGTTAAAATTGGGATTTACAAAAGGAACAGTTGATAGTAACTTATACACAAAAGAAATTGAGAATGGATTGTTAGTCTTGGTTATTTTTGTTGATGACATTATTTTTGGAGGAGAAGATAAAGCTAGTGACAAATTTGCTAATGAAATGAAGACAAAATTTGAAATGAGTATGATTGGAGAAATGAAATACTTTTTGGATTACAAATAACATAAAACAAAGATGGTATCTTTATAAGTCAGACAAAGTACTTAAATGATTTGTTGAAAAGATTTGGTATGGAGAATTGTAAACCAGTTGGAACACCTATGGTTACAGGACATAAAATATCTAGTAAAGATGAGACACTAGAAGTTGAGCAAAAGAAATACAGATCTATGATTGGTGGATTGCAGTACTTGACACACAATAGACCAGATATACAACATTCAGTTGGGATGGTAGCAAGATTTCAAGCTGAACCTAGAGAGTCACATTATGCAGTAGTAAAAAGGATATTGAGATATCTTAGAGGCACAATGGACTATGGACTGTTGTATGAAAATTCTGATGATTTTACCCTATGTGCATATACTGATGCTAATTGGGGAGGCAACGTTGATGACAAGAAAAGAACCAGTGGTGGAACCCTTTTTCTTGGAGGAAGATTAGTTTCTTGGTTGAGCAAAAAGTAGAATTGTATCTCACAGAGTACAACAGAAGCAGAATATGTAGCAGTAGCAAACAATTGTAATCAAATAATATGGATGAAGCAGATGTTGATGGACATTGGAATCAAGTTTGATGAGCCTATTGTCATATATTGTGACAATAAAAGTACAGTTAGTATATCTAAGAATCTAGTTTTACATTCTAAAACAAAGCATATAGAAATCAAGTATCATGTTGTAAGAGAGAAAGTTGCAAATAAAGAAGTCAGACTGGAATACATAAGCACAAAAGAGCAGATAGTAGATATATTTACTAAGCCTTTGCCTAAGGATACATTTGAGTATCTAAGAGGTATGCTTGGGGTTATGCCCCAACCTAATTTTGAGTAATGATGCAATTGGTTACATCTGTCTAGTGGTTTATGGCCCTATCTATTTTCTAGATTGGATGTTGGTACTTCCTCTATGGGGGAGTATGTGTATCTGAGCTGAGTCATCGAGGACTCTTGTGAATGTATTTTTTGAATAGTGTCTTTTGACATTGAGCTATTGTTTGACATAGTGATATAATTGCTGTCATTGATGTCAATGGGGGAGAGAATCATGAAAAACATTGAGGAAACATTGAGAAACTACATTTGTTGAGAGATTGAATAGGATAACAAAGAAAGATTTGATTGATGATGAGTAGTAGTGTACTTGAGCAGCAGTCATTGGATTTTTGGAACATTGGATGTTTTTCATCTATGTTGCCATCAATGCCAATGGGGGAGATTGTTAGGAATGAATGCTGAAGCCTTTGGCAGTCATTCTATAGCAGTAGTTGTTGCATTCATGACTATGATTGTCATTGATGTCAACACAGTGATATTCTAGAGTTTAGCAAAGAAGTAGGAATAGTTTTGTTTTGTGCACATGTTATATTGTAGATTGAGTTATGCGCAGTTGATGGTATGTTCTTTGGTGTGTTATTAGCCTATGGTTAAGAGTGCAAAAAGAAATTCATTTATTCATGAAAGTTATAAGCATTTTGGTGGAAGCAATATTAGGGCAATATTCCTGTGTAGCAATTCTTGGTAATCAGAGGATATCTCCTAACCAGGATGGAATCTAATTCTGCATAGTTAAAGGGAATTTTGAGACTTATTTTTGGTGATGTGATTCATAGTGCAAACTTTGAGGTCCCATGATTAGAAATTTATTATTTCTGGAAGCTGACAATTTTATGTAATTTTGATGTAGCGTGTTGAAATTATTATTTTGCATTTGCATGCCGACTCATTTGTAATTATTTGAGTGTGGTATAAAGGAAGGAATGTTTTCTTTGTTATAAGAGGATTGTAATAGTTGTTGTAGACTAGGCTTTTGAGGATACCTATTTTTGAAAGCTTTAAGCCAAACAAACATTAGATTTTAACATAGCATGAAATCAATCCAAAATAGAGAAGCTCTAAGCTAAGCCACCTCAGATTGAGCTAAAACAGGTGCACCCAAGCACTGTTTGATTTTCTCTTGCTTAAGGGGATGTGGGTGTGCTCTCTAAGCACTTGGAGCATATTCTAATGCATGCTAAGATGGATTGAGATCCATGAAAACCTCATAAATGGCATAAAATAGGTATAGAACACCTGATTTGCCCCTAAGCCCTCAAGGATCCAAATGATGTTGAAATGAAGATTAAGCTACATGATGTTTATGCTAAGATTGATTTTAGACCAAATAGAAATGTGATATGATATTGTATGCTATGCAAAGCAATGAAAGAAACTATGTTAATCCATTATTGCTAAGCTAAGATGTGTTTTAAGAAAGCTTGAAAATGATGAAAACTAACAATTAGTATTGATTATGCTAAGTCTAGGGCTAAATGAGCATGATAACAATGCATGAAATAAAAGGTGAATGGGTCTTTTGCTCTTGGAAATGAGGAGCATTTATAGGATATCCTAAGGGGGAATGAGTGGCCAGGATCAAAATCCTTAAGAGAGGCCAAGATTCATTCAAAGGGGAGCACATGGATTGTGCTAGTTCAGGGTCACCTCCTTGTGACAAGTGTCACAAGGGCATTGGGTTGAAAGATGGGAGGGATGTGCACCATTTGGGAAATGTGCCTAAGGTCAAAGGGTGTAAGAAAGGGGTGAGGGGCTTCTTAAATGCATGATAAATGCATGTAAGAGGGATAAGGAGGCTTTAAATGCATTTAATGCATGTAAGAGAAGTCTCTAGAAGTTTGTTGACTTTGGGTTAAACTTAGGAGTTGGCTAACCTTGGTTAGGGAATGTGACAGGATTAGGGGGGGGATTAGGATTAGGATTAGGATTAGGACTTTCTAGAAGATTCTAGAATTTCCTTAGGATAAACATGAATTTTAGGAAATAGATAAAGATTTATTTATTTCCATGGTTTAGGTTTGAGAATATTTATTAAAAATAAATTTAACAAATATGAGGATTAAATATTTAATCTTAATTAAATATTTTGAGTTGGGATTAGGGTTAGGAAATGATGGGATTAGCCTTTAATCAAAATTAAAGAAGGATTAGAAGATTCTGGAAGAGGTTAGTGGTCTTATGGAAATTGACTAAGTTTTGGGCAAAAAATAAATAAATTATTTATTTTGGGATTTTTGGTCAATTTATTAATTAAATAATTAATAAATAAGGAGATAATGTTTAAATAAGATTTAAACATTTTTGGGAGGGATTCCTTAATTAAATATTTTTAATTAAGGTAAAGGGATTTAATGACAAAAATAAATTAATTAATTAAATAATTAATTAATTAATAAATGATGATGTTATCAGGGATTTTTCAGAAACTAAAAATACTTTATTTTCTGAAGGATTTTTAGGTGTCTACATTTTGCCCCTCTTTGATGCGATGCCACAAGTGGCATGGCATCAAAGACAAGAAAATAAGATGCCCAAGGCTAGAATTTAGAGGAATGAGGAGTTGTGCCCCCTCGAAAAAATAACGCAAGGAGTAAACATTGTGGAATTTTCTCGAAAGGAAATAGAGAAAGAAGGACCTAGGAAGAAGGGGAGATAAATAACCAAACTTCCAAGAGCAAAGATGGGTGAATGCAAGATGAGATGGAATGCAAAATGTAGGATGCAGCTATATGAGAGATGCAAGATGCAAGATTAATCTAGATGATGCAAGATGCAGGGGATTGGGGGAAGCTCCAAGTGCAAATGTGGAGAGCACAACCTAGTTTAATATAGCAATGCTAGAGACCTACCAAGGATACTGGGATCACGAGGCCTTGTCACCAGCATTGCATAGGACTGATGCTAAAAAGACACGCAGGGTTGCCCCAGCATCACGCATGATCCTGAGATGGAGGCATGGTGGAAACGATGCTGAAGAAACCACAAACACCCAACTGACTCACAGGCAGAAGAAAAAGATCAAAAGACCTTGCCCCAGATTATCCTCATTCATAGCACACCATGATATAAAGGATCGTGGAAACCTTGAGTAGAGAACAACGAGAAGCCATAAAAGATTAACAAGACCCAAAGGACAAAATCCAAGGCAAAAATGATAACTCGAAAAGACAACCTTTGCCAAGGAGAGAGATTTCATTTGATTGATGGCGGGAAGATTGGTCTGAACGTGTGGAAGGATACATCAACATGGACCTGGTGTGCTTGATGGAAGATTAGGTCAGACAGGAAGGATACAACTGAGGGTACTCGTGATTGGGCTTAGGTCAGACAAAGTAGAAGCATACATCTATGCGGACCCTATGCTAATGGGGAGAATGTTGTGTTGCTGATTGGAAAATGATGTGGTTCAAAGATGGTCATGATGATCAAGGATAGTTGACAATTGATGTTGCTGAAGTGTGAGGCTAGATAGGACAAGATTTTTTATCAAATACTACTGTAGGACTGACGAGGATATGTACAACAAGACGTGAGAATATTTACAATGACTATGTACAAAAGCTCAAGATTAGGATATACAAAGAACCTAGGGATGAAGCTGAAGCTTCAAAGATATGCAAGATGATGCCCCAGTTGGGTTGGAAAGCCAAGATGGATTGATGGTGGATGGTGTGTCCGAAAATGACATGGATATGGGAAGGACACATCCCAACGATGATGATTTGATTGAGATCAAGGCTTCCTACAAGACTAGGAACAAGACTAAGGATGTGATGGGATGGGTTGGCTTGATCTTGGATGTTGGATAACTAGAAGATGTGGATAGGATTGGAAGATATTGGAAGATTGCTAGCAATAGTTGGATATGAATGAATGGCATTAGATTGTAATGAGGTTAGCCTATAGCTAGATACCAATGACAAGGGAAGATACCAGGTGATGGAAAGATGGAAGAAATGCTTAGGATGAGGATAATGGAATTGCTAGGAGATTTGGATGGAGGAAGATTTGGATTTGGATGGAAGAACGCTTGAGGATTGGATAGAGGGAGATTTGGGGAAATTGGATGGCAGATTTTCTTGAGGATTGGAAGATGGAATGCTGGAGGAACCACTAAAGGATCTAGATAGAGGAATGCTCAAGGATTGGAAGATGGAATGCTAGAGGAACTGCTAAGGGATCTGGATAGAGGAATGCTTGGGGAGATTGGATGGTGGATTTTCTTAAGGATTGGAAGATGGAATGCTGGAGGAACTACTGAGGGATCTGGATAGAGGAGTGCTCAAGGATTGAAAGATGGAATGCTGGAGGAATCGCTGAGGGATCTGGATAGAGGAATGCTCAAGGATTGGATGGTGGATTTGCTTAAGGATTTGGGAGATGGAAGATTTTGGATGAAAGATAGTCTGCAAGGAATATGTCACCAAGGAATAAGATGCCCTCTGCTTAGGATAGTTCATTCATTTAGAGGTAGTAGGATGGGGTACAATTGGACAGTAGATATGATGATAAGAGGATGAGGAAGGTAGATGGAAGCTAGGATGAATGGATCAGATAGAGGATATGTAGCTGAAAGGTGTGATGGATGCCAAGGATGTGCCCAAAAGTATGTATACCTGGTAGTCTTTGTTTTTTCATCAAGATCCAAAGGAGGATGAAGGAGGTGAGAGACAAATGGGATGGAGGAGATGTTTGGATAAGAGGTGATAGAAGGGAATGGCCCCCAACTGTAGAAAGGATTTGGGGGGAGGCCTATGCATGATGCCTGTTTGCCAGGTTTTCACCATGTTACTTGTCTAAGGTGCTTGAATTGCCAAGTTTTCACCATTGGATGAATGTTTTTCTCTTTTTCTTTTCTTTTTTGATAGTTTTCTCTTGATTTTTTTTCAATTTTATGGATTTTTTTATTTTCTGTTGACTTTGTCCTGATCTTTCACTGATATGCTAATTGATTTTTGACTTGTTGTTGATTCTCTGATTTGGTACTACCTTTTGATTTGATGCTAACTTTCTAATTTTGCTGACCTATTGATTTCTCTGATTTGTCACTGACTTTCTTCACTGATCTTCTGATTTGCTTGGATGTTGGTACAGCTTCGCTAGGATGGATGGATTTATGCAAAAGCATAGATTAAATGTGGTAGATGGGATATATGGTGGTAGAAAGTGTTTGGATGGAAAGATGGAAAGTGATCATGATAGGGGGATGTTGTCAGGATCAACATTGGCACATGTTGCAGGGGAGATGGATGAAGTGGATAGGACATGGAAGATAGAGGTGGAAATGATGGAGGATTTGTGCTAGGAGATCTTGTAACATAGGGATCCAAGATGGATTTAGGAGATGGAGGAGGAAACTGAGTAGCTGGGGGATTAGCAACTTTGGATGCCATTGCAAATGTTTCTTTTAGATGCATTACATCTTTTTGCTTCGGGATCCACATTATTTTTTTTTTAGCTTTGGTGGGCCTTTGTGGCCATTGGGATGCATCAGATTTTTCTTTTTCTTTGTGGGGCCTTTGTGGCCATGTAGTGGATTTTGCTTGTGCTTTGCTAAGCATTTGCGGCCATTGGGTTGCATTGGATTGCTTGATTAGATTTTTCTTTGGTTGACCATGTCGTTTAGACTGGACATGGAAATCCTTAGATCTGTGTGGATATTTCCTTTTATTCATATTGGATATGGCATCCAAATTGTGGGGAGCATCAGAGTGAATATGAGGAGATGTATGGGATGGAGGGAATATGGATGGAGAGATGGAAGGAGATTGGTAGATAGGATATGTGGGAATGTGCCTTTGTTGATCCCGACTAGGGATGCTTGGATTTTGTATGAAAGACTGAGTAGGATAAGATGGGGGATGATATTTTGGGATGTAAGGTCCCAAAATGGATTTGGTATGTAGAGGATATGTGCTGGAAGATTTTGGGACATAGGGACCCAAAATGGATTTGGAGGATGAAGGAGGAATGTGATAGGTTGCCCTCGGCCACAATGATGGAGGAGGAGGAATGTTGTTGTATGCTTTGGAAGATGTGATGGTGGGTTTGGAAGAATGCTTGAATTTAGCTGTAGTTGTACCAACATTTCTGGAGGAAGTGCCTTCTTCTGATGTGTGACCAATACCACATGATTTTGGATGTTTCTTGTCTTGAATGGGCTCTGGATTTCCTTGTTCATGAGCACCTAGGCCTTTGCCTTGATAATTCCATTTCTTGAGCATTTTATCCAAACAAGGATATTTCTGACTTGGGGAATATGATAAACATCTAGTTTCTAGTTCCCTGATGGAAGATATGAAACTAATTTCTTCTACTTCAAGTGGACTACCTTTGACAAATGTAAGTGATCCAAGAGGATAGAGTGCTAGGAGCTAGATAGTTTGGATCAAAAGATCCTCAAGAGGAGAGGATATGATGGTGGGATTTTGACTGGGATTGGGGGATAGTAATGGATCTTCAATTGGAGAAACTAGGATGATAGGATCTTGGATTGGAGGAATTGGGATTGTAGGATTTTGGATTGGGGGTCATGGAAGCAATAGAACATGTGATGGGGGAAGTGAAAAGATTGGATCTTGATTATCTTCAATGGGTATTTCAACAGGCTTTTGGGAAAGATCTTGACATGATAGGATTTGTGTGGATAGGGTGACGGGGGATGTATGGATGGACTCTTCAGAGGGGGTGGATGGAAGGATGGGAGATTCTATAGCTGTCATGGTAGGAAGAAGGGTGAACTCATGAGGCTCATCAGATATGCTTTGGATAATGCTAGGAGGAGGTGATGTTGGTGGGGATTGGATGGATACTTCAGATGGAAGGGACTCAATGACACTAGGAGACAGAAGAAGATCAATGAGTGGGATGTATGGAAGATAGATAATAGATGTGAGCAATGGATGGGCCTCATCAATGATGGCTTCACATGAAGGATTGAAATGGCTTGGCTCTTCAACTCTAGGATTGGGATTTGTTGTTGGCTTCCTTCTGAAACTCCTTGGAGACTTCCAGATTGGAGGAGGTGAGGGATTAGAATGTGTAGAAGATGGGGAGCTTGGATGGTCCTCACATGAAGGTGGGGTGGAAGATTTTGAACTTTCTTGAGGGGATGATGGTACTGAAGAGGTAAAGATGATGGATCGAGGTATGGGATATGAAGCGGTTTGAAGGATGCACTCTGCTTGTGGGAGGGGATTTTTGGAAATGTGGTTTGGAATAGAAGATGGTGGATTGAGATAGGATGGAGGATTGGGGAAAAGGATTGGAAGACTTGGTGTTTGGTTTTTTAAAGGGTTTTGGAGGATAAGTGGATGGAGGTTTTAGAAAAGGGAAGTAGCGTGAAGTGTTTCAAGGGGATGGTGGTGATTGGGATATGACCATAGCAGGAGATGGAGGTATGAAGGATGCATATGGAGGATGTGTAGGTTTAAGATAGGGATAAGTTGTGGATGGATAAGATAATGGATTTGCCTTGCTGAGGACATGAAAGGGAGTGCTAGTCGATAAGCATGAAGGCATGATAGGATATTTTGGAGGAATGATTGGATACTGAGGAATGTTTGGAGCAAACTTGCTAGGATTTTCAAAATACGTATCGTGATCTACAAGGCTTTCATCATCTTTGGGATAGGATGGATTGAGGGGAGAGACATAATAACCAAACTCATCATAATATTTTTGAGACATGTTGACTTGTGGATGAGTCAGAAAGGAATGAAGGATGAAGATGGATGGGAAGACTAAGACTCAGATTGGGATGACTGAAAAGATTAGACTAGGATTGGATTTGGCTTAAGATTGGAAGAAAACTAACTCTAGAGGAAGACAGACAAGGGGATGGGGGATGACCAAGATGACTTTGCTAACCTAAGATAGGAGGAAAGGATGACAAGACTAGATTGAATATGACTAGAAGACCATGATTTGAGATTCTGAAAGCTTTGGACATTTTCTGGATTTTGGCAGGATTTGGACTAACATGGCTTTTCTGAGCATCTTTTAACCAAGTTGTAGATCTATCTGATGTTTTTCCAATGGTAAAGGATAGATTTCAACAAAGATTTTGGAAAAGCAATCTCCATAAGGGACAAAGCAACCTTGTGGGATACAAACAAGATAACTGACTCTGATTCTAAAAAAGCTTTGAAGATTGTATGTTCCAACAATGTTTTCATGGAGTATTGACTTTCAAGCACTTCAAACAGATCTACCTAAGGAAGGTGAGTATCAAAATCACTTTCCCATAGCTTGGTACCCCCTAAATGGTAATACAAATGGTGAGTAATCTTGAGGTGATCCGGTAAACCCCTTGGAATCGGTCCTTGCACAAAGATTTTGATACTTTCAGATGTAGATAGGGTAGCCTCTATTTTATCAAGTTTTTAATAGTTTTGTGGAGTCTCCATACCCAGTTATGCTGACCGCCTATGACTCACTTAAGAGCCTAGCCAACAATGTTGGGGGAGGAATATTTACCTATCCCTAGATATTTGCATTTGGCACAAAACACCCATGGATTAGGAGATATAAGTGAGTACTTTTTGCCTTCACTTTATTTATATACCGGCCGAGGGGGATACCAGTTTGAGGTCATTCTCTGAGGAGGAAGCACTTTTCTCCCTGGACAGGCCTCGCTAAAAGTAGAATAAGTGAACTTGTCTGAGTCCAAATGTTCTACCTTGCTTACTTTAACAAGGATTTTGCAAGAAAAAGAAAGCTCCTAGGTGCACATCAAGCAATTTGTTCTTTTTCCCAAATGGATTAAGTGTGATTTGAACTTTGAAATTAAAGACACAAGTTCTTAAGGTTTGATTTGTTCTTTTTCCAAAAGACTTTCGAGTGTTTGCAGTTGCTTTGACTTGGGCATTCAAGATTGAGATTTGCATGCTGATTTAATAACTTTGAAGTGCTTTGTTTTGATCCTTTAAGGCATTCAAGATTTGATTGTGCGCTTGCTTTGAATTGAAAAAGAGGGAATAGAGATGTTTGTTCTTTTAATGCATTCAAGATTGGGTTAGATTTTCAAATGGACAATGATGCTTTAGGACTTAAGTTCTTTCCCTTAGTTTCATTCAAGACTTGTTTTGACCATTTTCTTTGATTAAGAAGACAAGTTCCTAATTTAGCTTTGATGCATGAAAAAAATAAAGATTTTTGCAAGATTTTGTTAAGGCATTCAAGAGTGCATTGAAGTTTATTTTAAGCCAACCAAATGAAAGTTTGAGGTTCCTAAACATGCAAGAAGGTTCATGAGCCTTAAGGTTTTATCATTTTGGTGATTTCCTTTCCCTCCAAGAAGTACGTGCAAAACATAGAGTTTAGATCCTATAAGAAAAATCAAAGTTCAAAAACTTTAAAAACATCAGATTACCTCTTTCTGGAATAAATGCTCAGTTACAGAGAACAAATGCACAAGAAATAGTTACAGATGCGCAGCAACATAAAAATAGATTTTGCCCAAATGTGCAACAATGTGGCATGTATGCACAGTTACAAATGATTTTGTCCTAATGTGATTTTACAAAATTGCAATTTTGATAGTATACCTGCACAACTCTTTTTGATGTATGCGCAACTAATTCAGATAAAAGTGCCACAAATTTTGATTAATGCGCAGTAAGTGTTACAGATGCGCAATTATATTGACAGATGCGCTATTTTTAATGATGTATGCATAGCTTTTCCAAATTTTATATAAATGCATAGTTTTTAAGGATGTATGCGCAACTTTAACCTGAAACAAAATGTTAAGACCCAAAATTTTTAGAAATAGAAGAGAAAAATGGCCATGAAATGTTGATTTTGATGTAGATAATCAGAACAGGGGTCCCACCGGGCGTGCTAGAATGTAGACTAGGCTTTTGAGGATACCTATTTTTGAAAGCTTCAAGCCAAACAAACATTATATTTTAACCTAGCATGAAATCAATCCAAAACAAAGAAGCTCTAAGCTAAGCCACCTTAGACTGAGCTAAAACAGGTGCACCCAAGCACTGTTTGATTTGCTCTTGCTTAAGGGGATGTGGGTGTGCTCTCTAAGAACTTGGAGCATATTATAATGCATGCTAAGATGGATTGAGATCCATGCAAACCTCATAAATGGCACAAAATAGGTATAGAACACCTGATTTGCCCCTAAGCCCTCAAGGATCCAAATGATGTTGAAATGAAGATTAAGCTACATGATGTTTATGCTAAGATTGATTTTAGACCAAATAGAGATGTGATATGATGTTGTATGCTATGCAAAACAATGAAAGAAACTATGTTAATCCATTATTGCTAAGCTAAGATTTGTTTTAAGAAAGCTTGAAAATGATGAAAACTAACAATTAGTATTGATTATGCTAAGTCTAGGGCTAAATGAGCATGATAACAATGCATGAAATAAAAGGTGAATGGGTCTTTTGCTCTTGGAAATGAGGAGCATTTATAGGATTTCCTAACGGGGAATGAGTGGCAAGGATCAAAATCCTTAAGAGATGCCAAGATTCATTCAAAGGGGAGCACATGGATTGTGCTAGTTTAGGGTCACCTCCTTGTGACAAGTGTCACAAGGGAATTGGGTTGAAAGATGGGAGGGATGTGCACAATTTGGGAAATGTGCCTAAGGTCAAAGGGTGTAAGAAAGGGGTGAGGGGCTTCTTAAATGCATGATAAATGCATGTAAAAGGGATAAGGAGGCTTTAAATGCATTTAATGCATGTAAGAGAAGTCTCTAGAAGTTTGTTGACTTTGGGTTAAGCTGAGGAGTTGCTTAGGAGTTGGCTAACCTTGGTTAGGGAATGTGACAGGATTAGGGGGGGGGATTAGGATTAGGATTAGGATTATGACTTTTTAGAAGAGTCCAGAATTTCTTTAGGATAAACATAGATTTTAGGAAATAGATAAAGATTTATTTATTTCCATGGTTTAGGTTTGAGAATATTTATTAAAAATGAATTTAACAAATATGAGGATTAAATATTTAATCTTAATTAAATATTTTGAGTTGGGATTAGGGTTGGGAAATGATGGGATTAGCCTTTAATCAAAATTAAAGAAGGATTAGAAGATTCTGGAAGAGGTTAGTGGTCTTAAGGAAATTGGCCAAGTTTTGGGCAAAAAATAAATTAATTATTTATTTTTGGATTTTTGGTTAATTTATTAATTAAATAATTAATAAATAAGGAGATAATGTTTAAATAAGATTTAAACATTTTTGGGAGGGATTCCTTAATTAAATATTTTCAATTAAGGTAAAGGGATTTAATGACATAAAAATAAATTAATTAATTAAATAATTAATTAATTAATAAATGATGATGTCATCAGAAATTTTTCAAAAAATAAAAATACTTTATTTTCTAAAGGATTTTTAGGTGTCTACATTTGTGATATGAAATTATGAAAGTTGTAATGTGAATGTATGCATGAAGTGAAGAAAAGAGCTAATTCAGTGATGAAGGAAGACTTGTGAAGTACATAGATCTGGATTTGTAATCTTGTGTAGTAGAGAGTGTGATTTGGCATAGTGTGAAGGAAGTAACATATTTCATATTATTCTATTGAATAATCCTAAGATCTGTTGGACAGTGAGTTTAGAGATCTTGCCTTGAAGCTGTTTGGGTAGTGGGTCCTTCTGTCTTCCATAACTCCTAACAAGGTTAGAATCTTTTAACAGGGATTCAAAATCTCCCAATAGAGATTCATATGTACTGAATGTATTTCATAAGACTCCTGATAGGGCCCACCCTCTAACAAGGAACATTCATATTAGTACATCATTTTATGGGCATCATTCCCATGAGGGTTCACTCTTTGATCAAGAGGTTCCCTAGTTAACATATCTTGTGTTATTGTGTCATTGTGTATGATTATCCTTCTATGGTTGGTTACTACATTAATTATATGGTTTAAAGCTATTGAAGTTGATATTGAAGTTAATGATGATAAATGGTTTAATTATCAGATAACTAATTCACCCCCCCCCCCCCCCCCCCGCTCTTAGTTATCTTAGTGGTCTTTACTTTCTAACACTGTATATCTCTCTGCCTTTGACAACAATGACAAAATAAGGTAGGGAGGGTCACAAAATTGTATCACAAAAGTTATACCTCAATTCATTTATTGCAAAGCTGATAGCCTTGCAACACAATCTGTAAAATCTATCTTCATGGCTTCTATCTCCTTCTCCCATAATTTCTTAATGGAATCTGCCACATTAAGTTGTGCGCTCAGTCCATAAGAAGAAATTTCACATGCTTGGAGGTTTTCAAAGTTAAATTTCTAAAAAGATGTCTTTGTTGAAATACATTCTTCTATCTATTCTTAAATTATGCTCAACTTCATAGAAGCATGCTCTCTCAAAAGATTATATCTTCTCAATTTCCTATCTTTCTCATCTTGTACAACTCTGATTTTATCATAAAGTTTCCTAACTTTCTTCTCAACATCACAGACCTTCACATTGGGACTAGATAGAAGGTTTGTTTCATTCAGAATTTATGCTTCTTGTTAGCACTCTATAAAAAAATTTCATGGTTCTACCCATTTTATTCTGGTCTCTGTAGTAATTTCTAGGTCTCTGGCATAAAATGCTTGTTAAAATTCAAAAATCTAACTATTACCTAAGAAAATCCCTAAGTGCGCCCTATTTCTATTCTATTTTTATGTTACTTTTTGGGCCACTTAAAAACCTTATATCCATATGTGCTTATTAAAAGACCACTTTACCATGTTTGCGGTTAGGTTTTTCATATGTCGGTGGGGTCCCCTTTAATACTTCCTAAGTCACCGAGTTTAATCTTTCCTAAGTTCCCAGTGCCCGGTGCTTTATTTTCTCCTAAGCCCGACTGCTTAATATTTCCTATATTTTGACCTTAAATTTTTCATGGGCTCAGGCTCTCTGACACCATCTCCATCTGATGGTGGGCATATCTTCTCATCAGATGTGTCAGAGGCTTGTGAACTTAAGCCAACTGTTGATTTCATTTATGACATTGCCTTTCTATCCAAGGTGGGTCCACATGCTAGATAAGTTGATTTGGCACTTTCTGATTGGTCCAGGGGTGAATGACTAGATATGATGTCAGTGGGACCTGAGTTCAGGCTTGCCAAAGGGTCCTGACATTGTCAGAAGATCAACGATGGGTGTAAGTTCTCATAGAATGTGTCAGAGCTATGAGATCTTATGCTAGTCGTCGATGTTACTTTATTCTTAGGTGGCAGTATTAAGGTGGGTCTAATTTCCAGATGGTTTCTATGTGCCATGGTGTGCTGAGTTGTTTTCTTTTCATTCATCTATGTGGTGGTGAGTTGGATTATGTCAGTGGGGCTAGGTTCTTTGGAGGTTCAGTGGGTTCTGACAATGTCAGAGCATCGACGATCAGTGTATGTTTTGAAAGGTTTTCATTGACACATGCGAAGATGCGCCAACCATTGATTTCATATCCTATCAGAGGTTTGTCAGAGTGAGGTAAGATTCTTCATCTAACAGTTGTCTTAAGTTCTAAAAGAATCTTAGAAGCCTTTGCAAACTTAAGATAGCCTTTGATCTTCTTGGTGCAGGCCCAGTAAAATTTTCTTAGAGGTTTAGCGGAGTGGATAAAGTTTTTAGCAATGCCAATAAAGTCAAGGGGTTCACTCATTCGCATGGTAAAATGGTGGTTCTCTAAATTGTCTGGTGATTCAACAAAGGAGGGTTGCAAAGTCGCTAAATTATTTAGCGGTGGGATGAAATACTCTGTGAATTGGTGAAAAGCTCTACCGTCGGTTTGCCAAAAGTTAACCCTAGGATATTTGTGCAGGTTAAGTTCATGACTGTGTAGTTGCATGACTAAAAATAACTATTAAGAAGGAAGCCCGCGAAGACATAAGATCTAACGGCCACGAATTAAAGTTAACCTAATTTCAAATTGTGATCGTCTCTTTTTCGCAGAAGCCATAAAGTGACCGTTTGATTTCAAATTCAAATTTCTACAGAGGGTTTGCAATGACAGAAAGTACCATAATTCAATTTTGAGTGGCTAGAGTGGGTGAAAATGATTGTCAACTATTGCAGTGTGGTCTAGGCTACCATGGGTAGTTGCAGAGGAATGTCTTTCCATGAGAAAGTAATTGAGGTAGTACTCAAGATGTGTTGTAGGGGTCATTTTGGCTAAATTTCTTGGGGTTTTGTGATGATTTTGTACTTGGGATTGGTACAGGGCTAGATAGCTGATGAAATTGGACTATTTGAGCTTACCAGTTGCGGCTTGGTCCCTATCGTGTCTGTGTTAACTCCTCAGTGGTGTTAAGTGGTTTTGAATTTTTGAATTGGGAATGATCATTATGCTTGTATTGTTATCCTGGTATAAAAAAAAAATTTATGATCATTCGAGGTCATTGGGAGTTAGGTATTCAAATCTTTTGGTTGTGAGTCCTCTTCTTAGTCTGAATTGTAATGATTTTTTTTAGTATTTGTTGACAGTGGAAAGAAAGTTGTAGGTCTAAGCTATAATTTCCAAGAATGGTTTTCTTGGACTGATTGTATACACTTGAGGATTCTTCATACTTAATGCAGATACATGATTCTTCTCTCTCCTTTGTGTCAACACAGATAGATTTTGAACTTTCTAGTTCATTGCATATTAATTTATGTATGTGTCTTCATTCTTGAGTTTTGAACCAGGATTAGATGAAATAATGCTCTAGATGGGACATAGATTTATCTCTTGTCTATGTAAGGATATTCTATAAGTAGTAAAGGAGATTGTAAATGTGTTTATGGCTTTGAATCTTAGATATACTCTAGTGTGTGTGTGTATAGTTTGTCTAAGAGATTCTGCCCAATGGATGAGGCACTAGCCTAGATGAGTACTTCTTTATTAACATATATTGATTGAGGTTGTTATGATTCAAACACATAAATTAAGAACCATTCCTAAACTTTAAGTCTTTGGTTGTAATGTTCTACCCTATAGTAATGGAGAGTCAATGAATGTGAGGTTAGCATTTAGCACTTTCTTACTATTCAATCTATTATTTGACCCAATCTTTTGTGTGTGAACTATAATTTCCACTGGGTTAGGGGCACCCACCTTGGTTTTGCAGAGCCTAAAGCAGAAGAGGGCAGTCTTGTCCCTACAGTTGGTCCAATTACCCTAAGATCCCTATGCATTTTGGAGCTAACCATTCCTAAAATCTATCTGAGGGTATATTGGTAGCCTAAGAGCATAAGCATCATTTTGAACACCAACAAGATGGTGAATCTACTGGGGAAATGTTACACAAGTTTATTGTAACCAGTGGGTCATCATTAGAAAAAATAGGGTTATTCTTATCCCTTGTCTTATAGTCTCATTTGGATATTTGTTAAGTGGTATTGTAGTATTCCCAATATACTTGGGTGGCAACTCAAACATCTCTGTAGTAGTGCCAGTTAGTGTATTTATTTTATAAAGTGAGTTATAGAGCTACTAGGTCTCAGAGAAAGGAGCATCCTGAAGATATAATGGAGGAAGGTATTCCAAGAACTTCTAGGCCTAGTCAGACAAGGGGAGGGAAGAAAAGAAGAAATGTCTCTCATAATTGGAAGAATAAGAAAGATACAAGTCAAGGAACTCAAATCAAGCCTAGTCAAGAAGAAAATAATTCAGAATATGAAGAAGCTGTTGATTTGGGATTGAACTAGTATGAGGATGAAATTCAAGTGGGAGATGATGAGTCTGAGACTACTCTCCCAGAATCAAAAGAGATCTTTGAAGAGGTCTATGAATTGGAAAGAAGGGTACAAGAACAAATTTCCATCAGGAAATAGAGAGAAAAATATAAAGAAGATAAAGTAAGACAAGCCATGATAAGGGTTGATCAGCTAAAGAGGCAATTGGTAGATTTGGAGGCAATTAACTTTGTCCCAGAGCCTGAAAGAGCAGAGGAATACCCTATTGTGTATAAAACACATTAGATAACTAGGCCTAGAGATAAGGGCAAACAAAAAATTGTTGGAGTGCATATTAGTGAACAGATTCATGTGGAAAACCCATTAGATCAAGGATTGAGATTAGATGCAGACCTTGAGAGGGCTAGAAAGGAGAAAGAAATGTGGGCTAAAGAACTAGAGAAGGAAAAGTTGGAGGCTACTACTGCATAAATGAGGAATAAGATTCATTTTCTCAAGCATACCTCAGGGCCTTCAAATATTGCTACTTCTTTCTTGGGGCAAGGTGGAAATCATGGTAACCTTGTAGCTCAAACAAATGGTATTCTGGGTGCTGCTAAATTTCTTGATGGTTCAAACACAAGGACATCTACATCTCAAGGAATGGATCCACCACATGGATTTCATGTTCATGAAAGGTACAAACAACTTATCTTTCTTGGTATTCATGGATATCCTAATGTTATTCCTAATGAAATTAGAAAGAAACTCCCTAAGTTTACTGGAAACAATGTCATAACATGTGAAGAACATCTAAAATTTTTTATGGATGTAATAGATGACTATAATGTTGAGCCTAATGATGTTGTAATGAATTTATTTGTACAATCTCTGACTGAGGATGCTAGGGATTGGTTTAGAGGATTGCCCCAAGCTAGTATAGGGTCATGGAATGAATTCAAGAATTGTTTCAAGGAGCATTATGGAGATAAAACAAATGAGGGTTTTATCTTGAATGAATTCAATAACATAAAGAAAAATTAGAATGAGGAGGTCCTTGAATTTAACATAAGATTTCAAAAGGCTATGTGTAGGTTCTTGCAGGTTATCAAGTTAGATGATAGGGTATGTCTTGTGACATAATTGAATGCCTTTGATGCAAAGATGGGATACCTCTTAAGGGATAAGAACCATAGAAATCTTGGGGAAGCTTACAAGTTGGCCATCAACATAGAAAGTAATAGAAGAATACCAAGAAAAATAGGAAGAAGAGATGATTGTAGGCCTCAAATGCAAAATAAGAAAGAAATGGGAAGGTCTGCGGACTCTAAACCCAAGGAGGATGACAATCTAAAACAAATTTTGAAGGCTTTAGAAGGACTAAAGCCTGGTGAGAAAGGAAACAATAAGGCTATGGCTATGGAGAGGTCAGTTCCAAACAATTTTAGCAGACAGCCAAGAATGCAAAATTACCCATACAATACTCAATGGAAAGATGGAAAGCCCATTTTTCCTATTAAGAGGGATAGACCTGATGATAGGATTCCTAATCCTTTGCAAAGAAATTAAGTTAACATGAATGATGATATCCCATGGTGTATTGTTTGTCAATCTCCTCATAGTCTAGAGCATTGTGTTATTGCTTTGAATTTACCTGATAACCAAGAACAAGATGAACAATATGATAAAAGTGGTTGTAGAATGACTTCTTCACATGCATGGGATGAGGTTGACTTTACTGATGCTAGGGAGGAAGAATTTGATGATGTTGGATGTGTTGTAGTGAAGTGTGAGGAACATGTTTCCTTAAGGAGACCCTCTAATGAGGAGATTGCACAAATCACTACAGACATGGTCACTCAAGCTAGGAGTAATTACAATCTGAGAAGTAGGATAGTTGGAGGCACAAGTGGTAAACCAGGTAGCATGTTTATCAAGAATTCTAAAAGGAACACACAACAACATGAGGAAAAGGAAAAGGGTTCTCATGTTGTCAGTCAAGTTAAAATAAAAAAGAAGAATGGGCCTACTGCAATACCTAAGGGTAAAGTAAAGCCATCTGAAGTAGTTGTTCCCATACCTGAAAAGGAAGATGAATTTGTAAAAAAGAGTAACTCTGACTTGATTTTCCAAAAGGAGGATAAAGGTATCTCTGAGATTAAGGAAGATATGGGCAACCATTCTTATGTTCCCATTGATATGACTAAATTGCTTTCACAAATAACTGTCAAGGTTCCATTGTTAGAAATGATGAGAATAGAAGAGCACAAGGTCAAGGCCTTGGATTGGGTAAATGGTGCCTCTTCCATAAAGGTCCAAGACATGAACAGAGGTGACAAGCATATGGTTACTTTAGATGACACACCTGACAGTAAAAATGAAGAAATTATCTCTGAGATTCCTCAGAGGTATTTGGATGCAAACATTGTAAATACTGCATTAGGGACAGTTGATCCTTTTTTCTTGTCCCTTATGATAAATGGAAAATTATTGAAGAATTGCATGATTGATTCTAGAGTATCAAACACTATCATTCCTGTAGAGGTCATGAAGTCGCTAGGACTAAAGTTTGATACACCTCATGGAAGATGCCAGGCTATGGACTCAAGAGAAGTGCTAGTTATTGGTACCATTAAGGCTTTGCCTTATAAATTAGCCACATTTCCTGACAAACAATTAACTATGAGTGTTCTTGTAGTCGACATTCCCCCTCAATATGGAATGTTGTTATCTAGAAAGTGGAGTGCCTCCATGGGAGGAAGTATTCAATGTAACTTTTCCTTTGCCACTTTTAGCATTGAAGGTGAAAGTGTGAAAGTTTCAAGGGAAGCTAGAACTCCACATATGATTGAGGAGGATGAAGAGGACAATATGAATTGTTTTGTGGACACTGACATTGATTCTTTCCAAGTTCAAGAGAGAGAGAGATGCAAGAGAAGGTCAGTCCTATCTTTCTAGCTGATGATAAGAGTAACATGGTAGAAGCTAATGTATTATGGACCTTGTATTTTGATGGAGAAAGTTCAAAGGAAGGTGTTGGAGTAGGAGTGCTATTGATATCCCCAAGTGGTAATACTTTTAAGTTTTCTTTCACTCTCTTGTTCCCTTGCACAAATAATGTTGCTGAATATGAGGCTCGACTGATTGGTTTGAGACAAGCATCAAAACATGGGATCAAACATCTTAGGGTGATTGGTGACTCTGAGTTAATAGTTTCTCAGATTAGATCAAAGTATGCATCAAAGAATCAAAGGCTAAAATAATATAGAAATGTTGTTTGGGATGAAATTGAAGGTTTCAGTGCCTTTGGAATTGACTGGGTGGATAGAAGCCAAAACAAGATGGCTGACTTGTTAGCAAACATAGCTTTAAGGCTAGAAGATATTACCTTTGCAGGGATATCCAAAATTGAGTGTAAGTCCATGCCTTCTATCCGAAATAATATTGAGAATTGGCAAGTATTTTCTGAAGATCAAGACATATTAAGATTTTTGCAGCGTGAATCTCATTTTGATGGTCAGGAGATGGATTTCAGCACTTATGTTGACATCAAAGATGGAAAACAAAATGTCCTTGGGAGGGAAGTTTTGCAATTAAGGTCAAATAGAATCCCAAAGGGATTGGTTGCTCTTGAGAGGGCATTTGATAATAAGGAAAGGACTTGTCTTTCTGAATTTGTTGATAAGGTCAATGATTTGGAGGAAGAAAACTTAGGAACAAGTCAAATGCCCAAAAATGTTTACATAGGTAAGTGTTTATCCCCAAGAACTAGGAGGAATCTGATTGATCTTCTCAGAAGATTTAGACATGTGTTTGCATGGTCTTATGATGATTTGAAAGCTTATAGAGAAGATTTATTCTAGCATGAAATACCATTGAAGGAAGGCACCAAACCTTTTAGGCAGAAATTAAGGCCTGTGAACCCTACTTTGGCACTAAAAATGCAACATGAACTTAAAAAGATGATGGATGCAGGAATTATTAAGCCTATCAGACATTCTACTTGGGTGTCAAAATTGGTTCCGGTCAGGAAGAAGAATGGTGACATTAGGTTATGTGTTGATTTAAGGAATTTGAATGTCAATTCTTTGAAGGAAAATTATGGTTTGCCTAATATGGAGAATATGTTGTAGAAGGTTATTGGATCAGATTTAATGTCCATGATGGATGGTTTCTCTAGATATAATCAAGTCATGGTCAAGGAATCAAAAAAATTTAAGACTTCATTCACTACCCCTTGGGGAACATATGTTTATGTTAGAATGCCTTTTGGTCTGACAAGTGTAGGAGCTACATGTTAGAGAGCTATGGATGTGGCCTTTGCAGACTTCATAAACAAGTTCCTAGTGGTATATTAGGATGACCTCATAGCATATTCAGATAAGGAAGATTAACATTGTGAACATCTTGAGAGGATTTTTATCAGGGCTTTGGAGTATGGGATTTCTTTGAATCCAAAGAAGTGTTCTTTAGGTGTTGTGGAAGGCAAGCTCTTAGGACCTATTGTGTCCAAGGATGGAGTAAGAATTGACCCTGAAAGGATTATGGCTACAGATAAGCTCTCACCACCTAGAAATGTTAAAGGAATACAATCTTTCTTTGGGTAGGTGAATTTTCTAAGGAGATTTGTTACAAATTTTAAAGAAATCAGTATCCCTATCTCTAGGATGTTGAAAAAAGAGGCAAAGATTGAATGCAATGAAGAGGTAGATGAATCTTTTAGAAGTATCAAAAAGGCCATCAAGGATGCTCCTATTTTGAGAACACCTGATTATGGTAAGCCCATGTAGATTTTTTCTTTTGCTTCTTGTCATACAATTGCAGTAGTTTTATTGCAAAAGAATTCAGATGGATATGAACAACTTGTTAGCTCTTTTTCATGTAGAATCACCAATTTAGCTATTAAGCTTGACTCTCAGGTTCCCAATTCTAGATTCTTACAGGGAAAAGGCTAATTGATAAGGACCAAGTCCTTCTTCTACTTCAGGCTCCACAGACCCAGGCGGGTGTACCTATCTTTAGACTCACTGCTTCACAATGAAATCCTATAGTGGATTAGGGGTTCTCACAATGATTCACTAATGTCTTTTGCTGCAACTGATGCAGAGCTTAGAAAGCCAATCCATGATATTAAAAAAAGCAAACAATCATTGTAGAAAAATGCCAAAAGTGACAAGGGTATTCACCCTTCTTCTCTTCGAGCTTAAAACTTAGGCAGGTTAACCTATCTGATTCACTTCTACAAGGAATCACCAAAAGCACTTGCACTATTCAATGCAATCGACAAACATTTATGCTTTTAAACATGAAAGGGAAAAGTGATTGGAAAAGATTTTGATTACAAACCTAGTTTAAACCAGTGCCTAATCCTGGGCAAGGAGTCATGAGATGCACATCAACAGGAAACTTCAAATCTTATACAACTAAAAATCAAACAATGCACCTTGTACACCATTCTCTCTTCCCCCTATCTGGACATCAGATCCTTATGAAACATCATATTATCAATAATAATCTTCAAGATATTACACTTTCCTTGAAAGAAACTTGAAATTCATTGCACCATTTACCTTGTAAACAGGTATACAAAGATGCCTTACAAATCAATATACAACAATTTGACAAAGACACAAAGAGACATCAGATAAATACAGGAAAGGATTTCCACTTTCTTTCATTGAATCACCTATATCTATCCATTCAAATCACAACAAACTCAAAATGAGAACTCTAAAATGAAACTCAGAACTTGCATTCATGGAACTCCAACTTGCAGAGCCCTGCTCATGCAAAAAGATTGGAACCCTTCAAAATGAAAAGAATTGAGACTAAGAAGAGAAGGGGGAAACAACAGAAAGCATTACCAACTAACACTTGTCAAACTCTGAACTACTCACTAAATGAATCATGAAGTCTAGAATAACAAACTTGATCTGCTCTATCCCCTTGAAAACACATGAGCAGCGGACATAACAAATCAAATATCTCAAAAATGTCTTCCTGGCCCCCTGAAACATTCAACTACAAATATCTTGAAACCAAGAGGACCTGCACTGAAACTGATCCCAAAAATGGAAGCCTCATCTTCTCACCTTTCCCGCAGTATATAACACTTGATATTCAGGTGAAAAATATAGCCTCCAGCAATTAATCTCACTCTCCCTCTGTGATTGAAATTTTTAGATTTTTTATATAGTCAAAACTATATAAAATATATTTGTAATTTTGATTTTCCAATCTGAACGTGCACACAGAAGAAAATAATAAAATATTATTTGAATACCCCTACCAGGACCCACATGCCACGTGGCAGGCCCAGATTGGTTGGCTTGCCACCTCACCATCTAGTTGGATGCCACATTCAACCTTTGCCACTTGGTACTGTTTGGTTGGCTCGCATATCCACCTGGGAAACTGAACTAAACCAGACTGCCACCTCACAGGAATGCAACATGTCACCTTGTCGCATGATCGCATGGGCCAAAAAAGGCCCTTGCGATCATGCGACCACTTGACACATGTCCACTTCATCCTCATCACACTCCTGCAAAATGACCTTCTGGGTGTGGGCACAAAAACCAAGGCATCACTGAGAGATCGTGTGACAAGAGCCTCTAGCACTTTTTCTTATTTCATCTTGTGTGGGTCATTGCTTATAAACACTATAATTTTTCAATCCGAGATCAATGTGGGACAATTCTGCTAAGGGTTTTAAAGCCTTCTTGACATTTTCCTTCAAAATTTGTGGGGCCCACCATGCATAGAGACCTCCAACCAAGGGGCCCACCAAGAGCCCTTGCCTCTTTACTTATTTTACATTATAAGTGCCTTTGCTTATAAACACAAAAATGAACCCTCACCTAGCCAATGTGGGATAATTGGTCGTGAAGTTTTAATGGGCAGTTTTGATAGTGCCGCACTCAGTCACCCATATCTCGTGAACTGGGAAGAATTTTCAAAATCTCTCTAGTGATAATCTGGAGAACTAGGTTTGCAACAACATATCTGAAAATGAGCTCGATCCAACAGTTCAATAAAAAGTTATGCCCCTCGCAATATGACTGTATTTTTCTTTTCTACAAATCCGTGTTTGTAAAATCCATTGATGGCTATTTCTTATATCACTGTGTATGATTCTCTTTCCATTTGTTTAAGTTTATTGGAATCCTTCATTTCTTCCTCAAAACACATCATATTGGTTTATTTAAAACCAAATATGTCTTGTACAAATGCAGAACCATTGTAGCTTCTTCAGCTTGTAACCATAAATTTCTTTTGCAATGTGCTTGGGATGTCTTGAAAATCCTCCATATGGCTTTGTACTGGCTTCACTGTTTGCTCCCTCTTGTGTTTTAATGCAATTCAATGTCCTCTTCAAATAAATTTGATGGTGGCCAATCTTTTAACTTCAACATCTCAGGCCAGCCATTGTTTTTTTTTAATAACAAATTCAAAATACTTTAAAACCATGAGGCATACTTAGCACCACCTTTTAGAAGATATGTCCAAGACTCTAAAAACATAGCAACCTCGGCATTTCAAAAAATATTGCACACTCGATATGACTGAAATAATGTGCCCCACATAGCTGACTAGTAACACTAACTGGCATCCAAGGATGACATTGAACATTGACTAAAGAAACCTTCAAAGATATGCCATCAGAAATACCAGTTCACCTCCACAATGTGTCTACACTCGCAAAAAGAGTTTTCACCAGAAGGCTTGAGATGAAAGATTTTAACAATCAAACATGGCACCTTGAAAACATTATCTATCTGCACTTGCCAAAATCACACAAGTCAGCTCCGGAACTGGCTTTGAAAACTGACCCATTGAAACTTTTAGGAACCAGAATCATAGGAACTAATTCTCCCTCATACAAGAAACATGAATCCATAACTAGCTTCCTTAGAAAGTCACATGGTGAAATACATTCAATCAACAAAGTCAGCTTACTAATAAAATTTAGGGCAATAAACAGTGAAAATCACATGAATCTGATTCAGAATTGGCCTGGGAAAGTGGTCAGATGGATTGGTAGAGACTTGAAAATCATCAAACACTTCATCTTCCAGGTCTACAGTACATAACCACACTCAATTATGATGGGCTTTATACTAGGAGCAAACTAGAAAACCTCAAAGTAGGTCACTTATGAAACTGGACAGTGCGCATTCAGAGAATTTTCACAAATTGCAAATGGAATGGCACTGGCAAATAGGTCAAACAGGTGCATGGGGGGATAAAAATTAGCAAGATGACTCACTCCCATGCCTATAGTAAGATTCCACAACTGACATGCAATGATCAATCACAAGGAAAAAGACACAGCTCCACAAATAGGGCCTCTAAGAAAAACTGAACAAGTGCACAAGTGCAAAAATAAGGAAACACCTCCGGAAGGGGATGAATAAACGGGGTCAAATCTTATCACAAAGACCTAAAACTTGACACATAAAGAGTATGAAATGTGTACAACAAGACACTAGGCTCAGATTTTCATGACGCTCTCCAGGGTGTATGTTACAAGCTGACAAAGTACCCCTTCCCAGTGACCTTCACACTTAGCAATTTCTGCATTCGCGACCTCCTAGAAATGAAACGACGCCAACCCATTTGAAAATGCCATCTAAGAACTCAAAAAAACTTGATATGATGAATGAAAAGTATGAACATATAGACCTCAAGATTTGACCCCAAATACACCCATACTAGCATCCAATACAAGGCCAAAAAGGAGCACTAACCAAGAATTTTACATGGTACCTCAAAACTGCATTTTGAGTACCAACATTGGCTCTGTCTGGGGATGGCTGAGCATAAGATCAGCACAAGAATACTAGAATCTTCTGGAAGAGCAGACCACCCCAAATACAACTTCATTTCTTTTTATTCCTCCAACTTCTCAAAAACTTACTAAACCGGGTCCAACAAGCTCCTCAAAACTGGTTTCTTATTCCAAAGCAAACTACACTACTGCTAAAAGGAAAGAAACTGTACAAGTATTTACAAAACTTTCAACTGAAATCAATGCTTACCCCGGTTAAATACATGATTTTCATTTCCATCCCACTCAGGCAAGCTGTAAGTATCATTCACATTTGCTTGATTAACAATACTCACATTCTTGATCAGTTCAGCACACAAAACATGGTCAGCAAACTCACCATTATCCGATACGGGAAAGCTATCAGGATGCCATGAGTACTGATCACTGTGTGACATTAAACCGTCGCACTCTTCATTGTCACTGCCATGCTGAAAAGTGAAGCATTCCAACTCAACATTATGGCTGGAAACATCCACATTCTAAACACTAGTTTGCACCACAAAATAGGCTTCTTTTACATCAGTTTGCAAACTAAAAAAAAATGTCTCTAAACAAAAATCAGATTGCAATAAATTAGAGAAATCTTGTTGATCATAACTCCTATTAGCATCTTGTAAACATGGGAAGGCGTTGTCAAATAATGGTTCATCATTTACTTGTAAATCTGAGAATACACATTCAGATTCATCTTTTCCTTTAGCATCATGGCATATGTGAGGATCAATGACATTAGACTCATGAGAATCTGAATCTACAGTAGCACATACATCTTCATACTCATCATACATGATAGTAGAAAATCAATCATAATCATATGTACTCTTAATCTGCATGTCATGAACTTCAAAAATAGGGGAAAGGAACTCAACATATCTCTCACATTTGATGCCCTGATTAATACCCTCTTTATCAAAACATATGTCTGTCAGGCATGAGACTCTAGAATCAAATGTGTGTGCATACCTCTGAAAATCAACATCTAGGAGTTGTGAAATCTTCTCACTACTGAGTAGGCATTGAACCTCTTGTCCATTTTCTTTGATCTCCTACTCAATGCTGAATACATCTTCCTTGTTGGAAACAAGAGACAAGACTTCTTGATTTATCTCTTTTTGTGTAAAAGACTCAGTATCACTTTCATCTGCATCATACTCAAACTCTCGTTGTTCACATGAGTCATTTTCAAGATGAAAAAAGAAGTCATCATCTACAAGCTAAGAATACGAGAACTCTACAAACTCAAAGGAATCATTCCCTGTTACAGATTCTTCCTCATTGTCTTGTTGTTCATAGACTTCATTGTCGACATTATAGTCAACACTACTAGCACAAGTAGACTCAGCATCAACATAACTAAGTTCAAATTCAATATTTTCAATTTCATCTATCCATCTTCTAACACATTTAGTTGTTTCTTCTATACAAGAAGCTAACAAATCGCAGGATTCTGGCACACAAAGCTCTACAAATAATTGTACCTACTCTAATTCTAGGAAATCAATATCCATTACAAGCTTATCAACTGTACTAGAAAACCTTTGATAAAATGAAAATGCTAACTCATTGTTTCTTTCTCCTACCCTTTTTCTCAAAATCAATAGGGCTTCCTCTTGGACTCTTTGCCAACTCGATGCAGTATCCTTTTCTACATTATCATTTCCAAGATGTTGCTCATAAAATTCAAATCTAGAAAATAGATCTTGCTCCATGAATGCTGAAATTTCTATTTTAACCATTTATGTGATCAACACGTCATATTCTGTCACAAATATTTCTATATGATTTTATACAACCATTATCTTCACAAAACTATAGCATAGCATACTCCTGATTTCTTGAAACCAAAATTTCAACCAGAACGTATGACAAACTTTGAAACTAATTTCCCTTTTCTTAGCGCTTTGCTCACCTATCAAGGGACTTTTATTATCATATAAAAACTTGGGATTACCTGGATAAGATTTGCAGCTTCTTCTTTTTTAATTCTGGAGAATCACTCCAACCAACAAAATCACATAATCCCTTTTCAAATTGCTACAAATATAAATACTTCTAGGCTATTCATACACAGAGATCTGAACAAATTTCAGATTCCTTTTCTGATTCTCTTTCATAAAATCGGATTCAAATATTGATTTAGCCAAGCAAGGAAAAAAACGTCTTAAACTTGCCAATCCTAAACATCAAATAACAACTGATAATCACAAATTAAACTGGCACAACACAACCAGGATTCTCCAATTACAAACAGAGCCACCACCCACAACATGTATGGGATTAAATTTCATAAACTGGTCTGTAACAAGTACAATAGATAGTATTACACAAATCTACTATATATTCACGTTATACTCCCCAGCAGAGTCACCATTTTGTTAGCTCTTTTTCATGTAGAATCGCCAATTTAGCTATTAAGCTTGACTCTCAGGTTCCCAATTCTAGATTCTTATAGGGAAAAGGCTAATTCATAAGGACCAAGTCCTTCTTCTACTTCGGGCTCCATAGACCCAGGCGGGTGTACCTATCTTTAGACTCACTGCTTCACAATGAAATCCTATAGTGGATTAGAGGTTCTCACAATGATTCACTAATGTCTTTTGCTGCAACTGATGCAGAGCTTAGAAAGTCAATCCATGATATTAACAAAAGCAAACAATCATTGCAGAAAAATGCCAAAAGTGACAAGGGTATTCACCCTTCTTCTCTTGGAGCTTAAAACTCACGCAGGTTAACCTATCTAATTCACTTCTACAAGGAATCACCAAAAGCACTTGCACTATTCAATGCAATCGACAAACATTTATGCTTTTAAACATGAAAGGGAAAAGTGATTGGAAAAGATTTTGATTACAAACCTAGTTTAAACTAGTGCCTAATCCTGGGCATGGAGTCATGAGATGCACATCAATAGGAAACTTCAAATCTTATACAACTAAAAATCAAACAATGCACCTTGTACACCATTCTCTCTTCCCCCTATCTGGACATCAGATCCTTATGAAACATCATATTATCAACAACAATCTTCAAGATATTACACTTTCCTTGAAAGAAACTTGAAATTCATTGCACCATTTACCTTGTAAACAGGTATACAGAGATGCCTTACAAATCAATATACAACAATTTGACAAAGACACAAAGAGACATCAGACAAATACAGGAAAGGATTTCCACTTTCTTTCATTGAATCACCTATATCTATCCATTCAAATCACAAAAAACTCAAAATGAGAACTCTGAAATGAAACTCAGAACTTGCATTCATGGAACTCAAACTTGCAGAGCCCTGCTCATGCAAAAAGATTGGAACCCTTCAAAATGAAAAGAATCAAGACTAAGAAGAGAAGGGGGAAACACCAGAAAGCATTACCAACTGACACTTGTCAAACTCTGAACTACTCACTGAATGAGTCATGAAGTCTAGAACAACAAACCTGATCTGCTCTATCCCCTTGAAAACACATGAGTCACCAGACATAACAAATCAAATATCTCAAAAATATCTTCATGGCCCCCTGAAATGTTCAACTACAAATATCTTGAAACCGAGACGACCTGCACTGAAACTGATCCCAAAAATGGAAGCCTCATCTTCTCACCTTTCTGACGGTATATAACACTTAATATTCAGGTCAAAAATACAGCCTCTAGTAATTAATCTCACTCTCCCTCTATGATTGAAATTTTTAGATTTTTTATATAGTCAAAACTATATAAAATATATTTGTAATTTTGATTTTCCAATCTGAACGTGCACACAAAAGAAAATAATAAAATATTATTTGAATGCCCCTACCGGGACCCACATGCGACGTGGCAGGCCCGGATTGGCCGGCCTGCCACCTCACCATCTAGTTGGATGCCACATTCGACCTTTGCCACTTGGTGCTGTTTGGTTGGCTCGCATATCCACCTGGGAAACTAAACTGAACCAAACCGCCACCTCACAAGAATGCCACATGTCACCTTGTCGCATGATCGCATGGGCCAGAAATGGCCCTTACGATGATGTGACCACTTGACACGTGTCCACTTCATCCTCGTCACACTCTTTCAAAATGACCTTCTGGGCATCGGCACAGAAACCAAGGCATCTTTGAGAGCTCACGTGAGAAGAGCCTCTAGAACTTTTTCTTATTTCATCTTGTGTGGGTCATTGCTTATAAACACTATAATTTTTCAATCCGGGATCAATGTGGGACAATTCTGCTAAGGGTTTTAAAGCCTTCTTCACATTTTCCTTCAAAATTTGTGGGGCCCATAGTGCATAGAGACCTCCAATGAAGGGGCCCACCAAGAGCCCTTGCCTCTTTACTTATTTTACATTGTAAGTGCCTTTGCTTATAAACACAAAAATGAACCCTCGCCTAGCCAATGTGGGATAATTGGTCGTGAAGTTTTAATGGGCAGTTTTGATAGTGCCGCACTTAGTCACCCATATCTCAGGAACTGGGATGAATTTTCAAAATCGCTTCAGTGATAATCTGGAAAACTAGATTTTCAACAACATATCTGAAAATGAGCTCGATCCAACGGTTCAATAAAAAGTTATGCCCCCTGCAATATGACTGTATTTTTCTTTTCTACAAATCCGTGTTTGTAAAATCCATTGATGGCTATTTCTTATATCACTGTGTATGATTCTCTTTCCATTTGTTTAAGTTTATTGGAATCCTTCATTTCTTCCTCAAAACACATCATATTGGTTTATTTAAAACCAAATATGTCTTGTACAAATGCAGAACCACTGTAGCTTCTTTAGCCTATAACCATAAATTTCTTTTGCAATGTGCTTGGGATGTCTTGAAAATCCTCCATATGGCTTTGTACTAGCTTCACTATTTGCTCCCTCTTGTGTTTTAATGCAATTCAATGTCCTCTTCAAATAAATTTGATGGTGGCCAATCTTTTAACTTCAACATCTCAGGCCAGCCATTTTTTTTTTTTAATAACAAATTCAAAATACTTTAAAACCATGAGGCATACTTAGCACCACCTTTTAGAAGATATGTCCAAGACTCTAAAAACATAGAAACCTCAGCATTTCAAAAAATATTGCACACTAGATATGACTGAAATAATGTGCCCCACATAGCTGACCAGTAACACTAACTGGCATCCAAGGACGACATTGAACATTGACTAAAGAAACCTTCAAAGATACGCCATCAGAAATACCAGTTCACCTCCACAATGTGTCTACACTCGCAAAAAGAGTTTGCACCAGAAGGCTTGAGCTGAAAGATTTTAACAATCAAACATGGCACCTTGAAAACATTATCTATCCGCACTTGCCAAAATCACACAAGTCAACTCCAGAACTGGCTTTGAAAACTGACCCATTGAAAATTTTAGGAACCAGAATCACAAGAACTGATTCTCCCTCATACAAGAAACATGAATCCATAACTAGCTTCCTTAATAAGTCACATGGTGAAATACATTCAATCAACAAAGTCAGCTTACTAATAAAATTCAGGGCAATAAACAGTGAAAATCACAGGAATCTGATTCGGAATTGGCCTGGGAAAGTGGTCAGATGGATTGGTAGAGACTTGAAAATCATGAAACCCTTCATCTTCCAGGTCTACAGTACATAACCACACTCAATTATGATGGGCTTTATACTAGGCACAAACTAGAAAACCTCAAAGTAGGTCACTTATGAAACTGGACAGTGCGCATTTAGAGAATTTTCACAAATTGCAAATGGAATGGCACTGGCAAATAGGTCAAACGGGTGCATGGGGGGATAAAAATTAGCAAGATGACTCACTCCCATGCCTATAGTATGATGCCACAACTGGCATGCAATGATCAATCACAGGGAAAAAGACACAGCTCCACAAATAGGGCCTCCGAGAAAAATTGAACAAGTGCACAAGTGCAAAAATAAGGAAACACCTCCGGAAGGGGATGAATAAACGGGGTCAAATATTATCACAGAGACCTAAAACCTGACACATAAAGAGTATGAAATGTTTAAAACAAGACACTAGGCTCAGATTTTCATGACGCTCTCCAGGGTGCATGTTACAAGCTGACAAAGTACCCCTTCCCAATGACCTTCACACAACAATTTCTGCATTCACGACCTCCTAGAAATGAAACGACGCCAACCCATTTGAAAATATCATCTAAGAACTCAAAACAACTTGATAGGATGAATGAAAAGCAATGAACATATAGACCTCAAGATTTGACCCCAAATACACCCATACTAGCATCCAATACAAGATCAAAAAGGAGCACTAATCAAGAATTTTACATGGTACCTCAAAACTGCATTTTGAGTACCAACACAACCCATATCATTTTTTAGTAAATCCTTAAAGGTAGCAGAATTGAAATATGATATTACTAAGAAATAGGCTTATGCCTTAGTCAAAGCAGTCAAGGCTTTTAGATGTTACCTTATGGGAGCTAGGGTGGTTGCTTATGTTCCTAGTGTTGTAGTTAAGGATATTTTGGTGCAGTAAGAAGTTTCAGGGAGAAGATGTAGATGGATCAATAGGATCCAAGAATTTAATATTGATATCCAGATCACAAAGTTGGTAAGAGGCTTAGGTCTTGCAAAGTTGATGGCACAAAGCAATTTAGTTGCAAATCATGTGAATATGTTAGAAGAGGAACAAAGGCCATACATTTGTGATGTGGATTATTGTGATTGGTACAAAGATGTCATTGGTTACTTGCAAAAATTAGTCCTTCCCCTTGAGATGGATGAAAATAGAAGAAGAACTGTCAAGTTGCAATCTGCAAGGTATGCTATTATACATGGTAAGTTATAGTGGAGAAGCAATGAAGGAGTATTGCTAAAATCCATAGACCATAAGAGGTCTGAGGCTCTGTTAAAGGAAATGCACCAAGGTGTGTGTGAAGGAAATTACATGGAAAAGACCACAACCCACAAGATCCTTAGGTCTGGATTTTGGTGGCCTACAATTTTTAAGGATACCCATCAGTTTGTAAGAAAATGTGATGCATGCCAAAGATTTGCTGGGAATTTGAAATTCAATGGAAATTTGCCACTCAAACCTATTGTAGTTCAAGCTCCTTTCCAGAAGTGGGGTATGGATTTCATTGGTGAATTTCCAAACAAGTCTAGTGGTGGACATTCCTACATATTAGTGGCAACAAACTATTTTACCAAGTGGGTTGAAGCTATCCCTACTAGAAAGGCCACTAGTAGGGTTGTGACTGATTTTGTGATACAGAATATCCTCAATAGATTTGGTTGCCCAGAGACAATTGTGGGTGATAATGCAATGTGTTTTAGATCATAGGAGTTAAGTGATTTTTGTCAGCAATATGGGATACACATTTCATTATCTTCCCCATACCATCCACAAGGAAATGGCCAGGCTGAATCCAGTAATAAAAGTCTTATTAAAATTCTCAAGAGGGTGTTGGATAGAAATAAGAAGGCCTGGGACTCAAAATTATGGTGGGCATTATGGGCTGACAGAGTAACTGTAAAGAAAGCCATAGGTCATGCCCCATTTGACCTAGTTTATGGAATAAGTGCTAGATTGCCTCAGAATAACTTATTACAGATGTATAGGTTTATTCAAGCATATGATGAAGATTTGAATGATGAGATGAGAGTGAGAATGGATGAACTGATCCAATTGGAAGAGGTAAGGAGGGATGCACATGAAAGAAATGAGGCGTTGCAGAGATAATGTAATAACTTATTTGATAGAAGGACTACTCAAAGGAGTTTTGAGATTGATGATCTAGTCTTGATGTGGAATGCAAGGTTGGAAGATAAGGGGAAGCATGGAAAATTTGATCCAATTTCATTCGGCACTTATCTTATTAAAAACAAATGGGGGACAGATTCTTATGTCTTGAAGGACTTAACTAGTGGTACTTTGGAATTGCTTGTTCATGGACAATTTCTAAAGTTTTACTTCTCCTGAAGTATCTTTTCCATGAATAGTAGTTTAGGTTTTCGCCTATTTTTAATTTTTCTGTGTTTTGTTTCTAGGTTAGAATTTTGAGTTGGTCTACTCTCCCAGTGATTTTGAATCCTTGCCATGCCTGCAAGAGGCATGCATCCCCTAATATGAGCCACTGTTAGCACTCTATAAAAAAATTTCTAGGTTCTACCCTTTTTATTCTAGCCTCTACAGTATTTTCTAGGTCTCTGGCATAAAAACCTTGTTAAAATTAAAAAATCTAGCCATTACCTAAGACAAGCCCTAAGTGTGCCCTATTTCTATTCTATTTTTATGTTACTTTCTGGGCCACTTAAAAACTTACATCCGTATGTGCTTATTAAAAGACCACTTTACCATGTTTGTAGTTAGGTTTTTCATATGTTGGCCGGGTCCCCTTTAATACTTCCTAAGTCACCAAGTTTAATCTTTCCTAAGTTCCTAGCGCCCGGTGATTTATTTTCTCCTAAGCCTGACTGCTTAATATTTCCTTTGTTTTGACCTTCAATTTTTCATGGGCCCAGGCTCTCTAACACCATCTCCATCTGACGGTGGGTGTATCTTCTAATGAGATGTGTCAGAGGATTGCAAACTTAAGCCAACCATTGATTTCATTTATGATGTTTCCTTTCTTTCCAAGGTGGGTCCACATGCCAGATAAACTAATTCAACACATTCTGATTGGTCCAGCGGTGAATGACTAGATATGATGTTAGTGGGACCTGAGTTCAGGCTTTCTAGAGGGTCCTGACATTGTCAAAAGATCAACGATGGGTGTAAGTTCTCATAGAATGTGTTAGAGCTATGAGATCTTACACCAGCCCTTGATGTTACTTTATTCTTAGGTGGCAGTATTAAGGTGGGTCCAATTGCTAGATGGTTTCTATGTGCCATGGTGTGCTGAGTTGTTTGCTTTTCATTCATCTGCATGGTGGTGAGTTGGATTATGTTAGTGGGGTTAGGTTTTTTGGAGGTTCAGTGGGTTCTGACAATGTCAGAGCATCAATGGTCAATGTATGTTCTGAAAGGTTTTCTTTGACACATGCAAAGATGCGCCAACTATTGATTTCATATCCTGTCAGAGTTTTATCAGAGTGGGGTAAGATTCTTCATCTGATGATTGTCTTAAGTTCTGAAAGAATCTCAGAAGACTTTGTGAACTTAAGATAGCCGTCGATCTTCTTGGTGTGGGCCCAGTAAAATTTTCTTAGAGGTTTAGCGCAGCGGATAAAGTTTTTAGTAGTGCCGATAAAGTCAAGGGATTCACTCATTCACATGGTAAAATGGTGGTTCTCTAAATTGTCTGGTGATTCAATGAAGGAGGGTTGTGAAGTCGCTAAATTTTTTAGCGGTGGGATGAAATACTCTACGAATTGGTGAAAAGCTCTGCCATAGGTTTGCCAAAAGTTAACCTTGGGATATTTGTGCCGATTAAGTTCATGACCGCATAGTTGTGTGACTAAAGATAACTGTTAAGAAGGAATCCTGTGAAGACATAAGATCTAATGGCCATGACTTAAAGTTAACCTAATTTCAAATTGTGATCGTTGATTTGCCGCAGAAGCCATAAAGTGACCGTTTGATTTCAAATTCAAATTTTTGCAGAGGGTTTGCAATAATAGAAAGTACCAGAATTCAATTTTTGAGCGGCTAGAGTGGGTGAAAATGTTTGTCAACTATTGCAGTGTGGTCCAAGCTGCCATGGGCAGTTGTAGAGGAATGTCTTGCCATGAGAAAGTAATTGAGGTAGTACTCAAGATGTGTTGTAGGGGTCATTTTGGCTGGATTTCTTGGGATTTTGTGATGATTTTGTACTTGGGACTGGTACAGGGCTAGATAGCTATTGAAATTGGACTATTTGAGCTTACCAGCTGTGGCTTGGTCCCTGTTGTGTCTATGTTAACTCCTTAGTGGTGTTAGGTGGTTTTGAATTTTTGAATTGGGAATGATCATTATGCTTGTATTGTTATCTTGGTATAAAAAAAAAATTATGATCATTTGAGGTCATTGAGAGTTAAGTATTCAAATCTTTTGGTTGTGAGTCCTCTTCTCAGTCTGAATTGTAATGATTTTTTTTAGTATTTGTTGACAGTAGATAGAAAGTTGTAGGTCTAAGCTATAATTTGCAAGCATGGTTTGCTTGGATTGATTATCTACACTCGAGGATTCTTCATACTTAATGCAGATACATGATTCTTCTCCCTCCTTCGTGTCAACGTGGATAGATTTTGAACTTTCTAGTTCATTGCCTATTAATTTATGTATGTGTCTTCATTCTTGAGTTCTGATCCAGGATTAGATGAAATAATGCTCTAGATGGGACATAGATTTATCTCTTGTCTATGTAAGGATATTCTATAAGTAGTAAAGGATATTGTAAATGTGTTTATGGCTTTGAATCTCAGATATACTCTGGTGTGTGTGTATAGTTTGTCTAAGAGATTCTGCCCAATGGATGAGGCACTGGCCTAGATGAGTACTTCTTTATTAACATATATTGATTGAGGTTGTTATGATTCAAACACATAAATTAAGAACCATTCCTAAACTTTAAGTCTTTGGTTGTAATGTTCCACCCTATAGTAATGGAGAGTCAATGAATGTGAGGTTAGCATTTAGTACTTTCTTACTATTCAATCTATTGTTTGACCCAGTCTTTGGTGTGTGAAGTATAATTTCCACTGGGTTAGGTGCACCCACCTTGGTTTTGTAGAGACTAAAGTAGAAGAGGGTAGTCTTGTCCCTATAGTTGGTCCAGTTACCTAAGATCCCTATGCATTTTAGAGCTAACCATTCCTAAAATCTATCTGAGGGTATATTGGTAGCCTAAGAGCATAAGTGTCATTTTGAACACCAACACTTCCTTTAAATTTATCTTCTTATCTTCCTCAGCTGTCAATGTCTTTGATTTTGTACACTGTATGTACAAAGATTTTCCTATTTCCAAATGCTTCCTCAAATTCTGACTAATGTTTAAAAGAATTCTAGCCTCATAGGCTGCTTGTGCTTTCACTTTTGCAATATCAGCTAGGTTTGTGAATTCATTATCAAATGTGTTCATTACCTTCTTTGCCTTCTCCATAGGGTCTGGTTCTAAAATTTGTTTAGTCACAATACCTTGTAACTTCTCAGTTAGTTCCTTTAGACACCCTTCAAGACTCTTTACTTTTTTATTCTTACCAATTATTTTGTTCAAGGATGTAATCAGTTCCAACTGATCATCATCATCTACTTCTTTTCCCAAATGCTGAATCATAGATCCAATTTGAGTCTTCTTTCCAATCTCAGGAGTAAGACTGATATTTTCTTTGGTGAGAATGGGAATTTGTTTTTCTATAACTAGTGGTTCCACAACTATGGTCTCTGTAATCTCTTCTTCTTTTGTAGCTTCCTGTTCTTCAAAGACCGAATTGTCAACAATGTTCTCCAAATTCTTGAATACATTTTCATCAGTATCCAAGGTGATTTTTGTACCTTCTACATTCATTGTTTCATCTTCAATATTAATAGTTAGAGAAGAGGGAATGTCCTCTTGTACTTTCTCACCTACGAGCTCTACTACAACTGATGATTCTCCAACATATTCTGCCATAACCTTGATAATTGCCTATTCTATCTCAGAATTTACTTCTTCATACCTGCCTCCCATAATCTAAATTGTTCTCCTTTTGGTTCTCAGATGGGTGCTTAGGGCTTTCATGATTTGATTGAAATGAGCTTCATCTCTTATTTCACAAAGCTTCCTCACAAGCTTTTCTCTAATAGTTGTCTCTTCCTCTGATGCTATCTTCTTCCTATTCAGAAGTTCATTATATAGATCATCATGTATCTATCCTTGAATAGTATCAAACTTCTTTCCAGTTAGGATCATATGCTTCACAAATGCATTCTCTAGATTAAGTCTATCAGTATAATCATAAAGATCATAATATTTGTTCATTCTTGCAAAGTCACCATTTTCAATAATTTGCTCATTAAGCTTTTCAACTTTTGGTTTCCAAGCTTTCTTCTTAGTAGTGACATCATCTTTAACCTCTACAATCTTTCTTGGAATTGGTTGCACTAGAGTTTTATGTCTCTTTCCTAGTCCAGTAGCACTTTCCTTAACTCTTTTGCTAGGTTTGGAGGAAGTGGATCTAGTAGACATCTTTGTTTCTATGTCCTTTTCAGGTACTTCCACTTTCACCTTTACTTGTGGTTCTTCCTATGGCACTGCAATTGATGATAAAGGAGGCATAGACAAAACTTCCTTTTGTCCACTCTCTCTGATTGTTACTACTATCTTCTTTTCTACCAAAAACTCTCTCTCTGTCATTCCTGTATCTTTTAGGATTTTCTTAATGGTGCTCTCAACTCTCTTCTTAGACTACTTCTCTTCAATTATAATCTTTATGGAGTTGAAGTTCTCCTCAAAGGTTCCAAACCTATTACACTGAGTGTCCAACTTACACTTTAGTAGTCTTCTAACATACTCTTCAATCTCTACCTCAGACATTTCATAGCCAAGAGGGTCTATGAACTCTATTCTAGGATCTACTACTTCAATATAGGTAAGGTCAATATCCACCATAAAACATATATCATCTTTCTATTTTTCAACAAGAGACTTAGGGATCCTTGATCTACTAGACACAATATTCTAAAATGTCTTAATAACAAGTATTGCACTCTCATTAACACTATCAATAACATGCCTTTTGTATACTACATTAATCCTTTCCATTGTAGTTTGTCCATCATTCTAGTCATTTCATATGGTGTAAGGAAATCTCTTCAAGAGATGAAAGAACATATATGTGATTAGGGATGAGAACCTAAACTGTGTATACTTAGTTTTCTTGATCTTCTCCAAGTTCTCAAACAATTGAATTCTAAGAATTTCACACATATCAACTGGTACCCTATCAACACACATAAGATAGGCTGCATGTACCATTCCAGCTGCCATGTCATCCTCTCTTGAGTTTGCACAAAACTTAGTAGTTAGGATCTTGCATAAGTATCTGACATCATCTTGTTTGATCTTACTAATCACAATTCCTCTACCATTATAGGATGAGTTTGTGTTGTCAACGACTATTTTCCTCATGTTTTTCTCATTAAAAGAAATAGCTCCATTTTTAGATAATCCAATGACTTCATGAATCAAATCAGCTATAATATCTATCACTCTATCTTCTAGCCAAAAATTTCCATTATGAATTCTACTCAAGATAATCTTAGTGCATTCTTCATTATCAAATTCATACTGTAATCCATATTTGACCATTTCATTATGTTCCAAGTATTCAAAACCTTGTTTCAGTGTCATATCCTGATTGTAAATCTTATGATATTCATCTGTGAAATCACTATCATTTACTATCTCTAGTTTGCATCCAAGATAACTTCTGACAATCTCTAAATGTAAAACTCTATCTGGTACAGATGATAATGCAAACCTAGGGTCTTCTTCCAAGGGTTCTACTAGTTCCCTTTTCAATTTAGGTATATTCTTATATCTAAAATTGTGTATTAAGGAAACATCCATGATTTCTTCAAATTCCTTTACTAATTCAAAGATTTGTCAAGTAAAATACCTCAATTTTGTGATTTTAGGGCTTGCGTAGATTCGACACAAAATTCTTCTCCAAATCCTTGCAAAATGCTTTCTATCACTGCTCTTTGATCTCCTTGACACTTGAATTCTCTTTGATGATCAAATAATACCAATCATAACCTTTTATTAATTCAATCTCACTTAGATCTAACATCGCATTCAATTCTTTTGTCGCTTCTTTCCAAAAAGTTATCTTTGCTAACCTGCAAAACATAAAACTTCTTGCAATCTCGCAAAACATAATATTTTCTTTGTGCTCTTAACCATAGCATTAGAACATCATAAACTACCTTGCATTAACTACACGAGACTCAGTTCATCATATATCTACTTCTATAATAAATCTAAGTTCCTATTCTACTGCAATTTACATGAATTAAGTACTTTGAGATAGGTTAGGTAAAGCTTCATTCTTACCTTTCAATACTTCACCTTCCTGATTACCTTCAATGTTGAATATGTCTCCTTGATCTATGCTTTTGATAAACTTCACTTCATCTAAATTACTACAACATCCTTTCTGACTGTTACTTGCATCTTCATTTCTTCTTGCATGATTCTTGGGGTTAGGGTTAGGATGAAAAACTCTATTGTTCATTATGGAAAACCTTACTATATGTCCAATCTTGTTGCATATCTGACAAACAATTCCATTGTTTCCATATCTTGGTCCAGGTTGATTGATTTGTGATCTACAATTTCTAGCAATGTGTCCAACCTTGTTGCATCTATAACATACTACTCCATTTCTTCTATTCATATCTTTAGTAGGTTTCTTATCTACATTGTTAGTATTCCTAAACATTCTACTACCATCATTATTCTCAATAAATTTAGGTTTCCTACAATCAATAGCTCTATGTCCAAAGCCATGACAATTGTAGCAATAACCATTAAGAGGTTTAAATTGTTTACCTGTGTAATCTCTCTACATATGACCAATAGTATTACAAGCAAAACATCTACCTTTGAATTCTCTTTGCATACCTTTGGGTGATTCCTCTAGCTTTGGTGATTCTTCTTCTTTAGGTGTATCTTCAAATTTGTTGATCTCATCAGGCTTCTTCTCATCCATGCTTTCAGATATCTTCAAATTTGGTACCTTACCTTCATCATTTTCTTTGAAAGTGTTGAATCCAAGACCAGTCTTATCATAGAATGGTTTCTGATAAGATATTTGTTCATCAATCCTCTCACTAGTTGAATATAGCCTTTAAAGTTGTTGTTTGGATTGAGTCAGTTGACCTTTCACAATCTTATTGTATTTTTCAAGTTCATCATATCTACAAATTGACTTTCTCAAGTTTAGCTGTTACATTAGAAAGTTTAGATTTTAGTCCTTCATTTTTCAGTCGTTATACTTTCATTCTCAAATTTCAGATTTGCTTCATTCTTGCCATTTCCATCTTTCAAACAAAGGTTCAAATTTTCTATCTTCAGTTCATGCTTAAGGATTTCTTTTTCTTTTTCCATATTGTCATCACAATCTTCAATAAAAACTTCAGATTCCTTTTCAGATCTTAGATCTTCTAATTTTTTTTTCAATTTCTCAATGAGGTTCTTTGCATCATCATATTTTCTTTTCAAAGTATCCTTTTCAATAGTAAGCAAGTCAATCTGTTCAAGAGCTTCTTCAAGATTCTTCTGTAGTTGATCCATATCCATAGAGATCATACTCAAGCTACTAGGCTTTGTTAGAAATAGGAAATACTGAGAGGGAGGGTGAATCAGTATTTCACAAACTTTTTCTTTTGCCAACTTATGGATATAACAGATTACTTTAGTACATACAAAGATTATCAAGCTGATTAACAAACATAGCAGTAAATAGAAAGAACTCATAACACATGATATGTTCTCAAGGAAACCCTGGCCAAGGGAAAACCCTGGTGGGGATGGTACCGACAAAGATCACTAATCAAAAGTATCCTGTTAGAGTCATGGACCCTGTTAGGAGTCAATTTATAATATCTAGTAGATCTGTCCTGGTTAAAGGACTTTAGGCCTTGTTAGAAGCCTTAACCCTATTAGGAGTTAGATTACAAAACCTGATCACCAGCTAAGATCACTACCCAAACAGGTCATACAAAATGTTTCTGATTGTAATATGGTACTACTTACAACTTCACATAAATAGCCTTTGCTACTATCACAATATACAACTATCACAAGTTATCTTTTCTTTCTTTTTACATATCACATTTTATTTTTTCATTACATTTCAAGTATGCCTAATATATGAGTTATTAGAGCTAATAAATTTACATGGTCAGCTTCCAAAATATTTATCCAAGAGTAAACATCTAGGATGTCATCCCTTCATAATGTTAAGTCATTATTTTTGACAAGCAAAAATAATCCCTTAACTCTTTTGCTAATACTGTCTCCAAAACTATTTTGTCTGCAAAAACTATCTTCGGTAAACTTTGAATAACTTTGTTTGTACTACTCCAAACTTTATGCACACTGAGATGGGGTATCCTCATACTTTTTAGAGGCTTCAGTTAACTTCACAAACACAAATATTGCTCCAGTGGACATCGCCAACTAAATCTTTATCGGGTGCTTTGTCAGGATCACTGTATCCATACTTAGACAATTTCTTCCTTCAAATTGCCATACTTACATTCCATATTCTGTTCTCTCAATAGAGATCATATGTTTCCATAATGACAACATCTATGCATCCACATTAGCCAAATTGCCAACAATCTCCCTCTTTGTCATTGGTGGCAACATATGGGAAAATTGGCTAAGTGTGCAAACTAAACTTCAAAGTATTTACATAAAATTGTGGCCAAAAGTTATACAACACATATACAATATTGTACTCCATAGAATAGCTACCCCTATGAGTATCCTTCCTCAACATATATTCAATTTTCTACTATCTCTCCCCCTTTGACAACAATGACAAAGATAGGGTGTACAAAAATTTATAAAAAAATATATTTTATACCTTGTTATCAGCTATTGCAAAGCTGGTAGGCTTGCAACACAGTCACCAAAATCTATCTTCCATGACTCAAAATATTTCTCCCATAGCTTCCTAATGGATTCAGCAACATTGAGTAGAGTACTCAATCCATATGCTACTGTCTGACAAGCTTGCAAGGAATTGAAGCTAAACTTCTGAAAAGATGTCTTTTTTGAAAGACACTACTCAATTTGGACTTCAAAAATTGAGATCTTGATTGAGATGTGCTCTCTCAAGATGTTAAACCTGAGCATCTTTCTATTCTTCTCCTCTGCTAACATTCTGATTTCATCATTTAACTTCCTTATGTTCTTCTCTACAAAACTTATCTTTACATTTGGGCTTGACAAGGTGTTTATTTCAGCTGTAATTGCATCTATCTTCTCTCTGATCTTCTTATCTTCTTCAGCTATTAGGATTTCTAATTTTGTGCATTGTATATACAAACTCTTTCCAGTCTCAAAATGTTTCCTCAAATTCTTTATGCATACATCCAAACTACCAATATCATTTCAAATATTTACACTTAAATTTTGTTGCATTTCTACTTCAAAGTCTTCCTGAACTTTTATTCTAGCAATATCCTTTAAGTTAGAAAATTTAGAGTCAAAAGAGTTTATTACTATTTTAGCTTTCTCAAGTGGATCCAATTCAGATACCTTAGTGCTGATCACACTCTCAAGTTTCTCTGTCAAAACTCTAACTTTTCCTTCAAGGTCCTTCACCTTCTTATTCTTTCCAATAATTTTATTAAGAGATGTGATGAACTCAAGCTGATCATCATCTTCAACTTCTTTTCCAAGGTCTTCAAAAATTGAACCAATTTGTCTCTTCTTACTATCAGGTGCACTAGGGGTAGTGACCTCTGTCAAAATTTGTTTACCTTTAACTGTCTATTCTACTAGAACTAATTCTAATACTGTCGATGCTTCCACTGCCTCTGTATCCTTTTCTGATTCTGTAATCTGCTCTTGCTCTTCTAAAGCCAAATTGTCAACAATGTTTCCTAGATCATGAAATACTGCATCATCTGACTCTAGTGTCACTTTGGTTCCTTCAATGTCCATTGATTCTTTTCCAATATTGATATGTGAAGAAGATGGAACTTCTTCAATACCAACTTCCTCTACATGCAGTTCCTCTGATTGCTTTTGCTGAGGGTCTGATTCAACATGCTTTTCTACAACTATATCTGCAAGAACTTGCATTACTGCTTGCTCTGTCTCTTTTTGTACTTCCTCCTTTTTGCCTCCCATTATAAGGATTGTTCTTCTCTTAGTTCTCAATAAAGTTCCAAGAGACTTCAAGAATCTCTTCAAATGATCTTCATCCTCAACTTCATAGAACTGTCTGATTACATGTTCTCTCCTCTTTATGTCCTCTTCTTGTGCTCTTTGTTTTCTATTCACAAGTTTGTTATACAAATCTTCTGGGATCTTACCATGAATAGTGCTAAGTTTCTTATCTGTCACAATCATATGTGTAATCATTGCATTTTCAAAATTCAATCTGTCAAATGATCCATATAGATCATAGAATTTATTCAACTTATTGAATTCTCCATGCTTTAATATATTTTCATTAACTCTTTCAATTCTTGGTTTCCAAGTTTTCTTCTTGATTGAAACTACATCATCATCTTTAATTACTGCTACATTTCTAGGTACAGGTGGTACAATTACTTTTTGTCTCTTGTCGGGTCCTGTTGCACTCCCTTTTACTCTTTTGCTAGGAATAGGAGAAAAATATTTATCTCCTTCATCTTTTTAGGTACTTCAACTTTTACCTTTACTACAATAGGATCAACAGGATCTGCACTAGATGCCTCAGGTGAAATTACAAGATTTTCACTTTGCTTCAAGGCTTCTGTAGTCTTCTTAGCTATGTCAAACTTATAACTTGACATACCTGATTCTTTTAGTATTTTCTTCATAGTAGATTCAACTCTCTTACTAGATTTCTTCTTTTCTCTCAAACTTATTGCAGAGTTGAAATTCTCTTCATCGGTTCCAAACCTATTTGCATGACCATCCAACTCACACTTTAACAATCTATTCACATATCCTATGATTTCTGCTTCAGATATTTCATAGCCAAGAGGGTCTATGAATTCCATTCTAGGCTCAACTACTTCAATGTAGGTGAAATCAGTGTCTACCATAAAACAAATGTCATCTTTATGTTTTTCAACTAAGGATTGAGGAATCCTTGATTTGTTCTTAACAATATTCTAAAAAGTCTTCAATACAAGATTCACACTGTCATTAACTTTATCAAAAAGGTGCTTCATGTATATTGATTTTATTCTTTCCATTGTGTTCACATTGTCACTCTAATCAATAGTGTAAGGAAATCTTCTCAAAATATGGAAAAACATATAGGTTATCAGAGATGAAAACCTAAACTGTGTGTACTTAGCCTTCTTAATCTTTTCTAAGTTCTCAAATAACTGAATTTTTAGAATTTCACATAGGTCTACTTGTTTCTTCTCAATACACATAAGATAAGCTACATGAACCATTCCTATAGCCATGTCATCTTCCCTTGAACTACCACATAATTTAGTTGTTAGGATCTTGCAAAGGTACCTAACATCATCTTGCTTAATTTTACTTATCACAATTCCTCTACCATTATAACTAGATCCAATGTTGTCTAAAATAATCTTTCTCATGTTCTTTTCATTCAGTGGAATCTCTCCAACTTTTGATAATCCAGTAACATCATGAATTAGGTTGGCAGTTATATCAATAACTCTATCCTCCATCCAGAATTTCCCATTGTGGATTCTACTTAAAGTGATCTTGGTACATTCCTCATCATTAAATTCATACTTCATGGAATATTTGATAATTTCATTGTTCTCTAGGTGCCCATAAGCTAGTTTAACTGACATGTCTTGATTGTACAATTTCCTATAATCATCACTAAAATCTACATCTCCCAAAGTTTCAAACTTGCAACCTAAATATCCTTTAACATTCTCAATGTGCAATACTCCGTCTGGTACGGATGATAGTGCTAGACTATTATCAATTTCAGTTGGTTCTACTGGTTCTTTCTTTATCTTAGGTCTATTCTTATCCTTAACATTATGAGCCATAGAAATATCCATCTTATCAACTAATTAAAGATCAAAAAATACCTCAACTTTGCAAATCTAGGGTTTCGGTACGATCGTCACTGCAAACTACTTCCAAACTTCTTCAAATAGTCCTCAACTCACTTTTTCTTCTTTCAAATATCTTTTCAATCACTTTGTAATTGTGATAACTCTGATTTTGACCTTATAACGCTTCACATTAACTTGATCTGACATCGCATTCATTCATTTTGCCACTAAAACCTCAAAAAGATGATTCTGCAAACCTGCAACCATAAAACTTTCTGCGACCTCGCAAAACATAATATTTTCTTTTTCACACTTAACCATAGCATTAGTACAACATAATAAACCTATATCTAACTGTGCAAAATGTAACTCATTCAAATTCCTAATCTACTCTAATCCTAAGTCTTAAACTATAGAAACTTACATAATTTAAGTACTTAAAGAAGGGTCAGGTAAAGATTCATCCTTACCATTAGTTACATTACCTTCCTAATTACTTTCAGTGCTGACTATACCTCCTTGATCTATGCTTTTATCAAATTTTACTTCATCTTTATTGCTACAGCAACCTTTCTCTTTGTTTCCTGCATTTTCATTCCTTCTTGCATTGTTCCTAGGGTTAGGGTTATGATGATAACCTCCATTGTTCATTCTACAAAATCTTGCTGAGTGTCCAAACTTGTTGCATATCTGATAAATGATTCCATTGTTTCCAAATCTTTGTCCTTGCTGGTTAATCTATGACCTGCAATTTCTTGCAATATGTCCTACTTTGTTGCATCTAAAACATACTACCACTTTTCTTTGATTCATTTCTTCAATATATTTCTTATCTGCATTGTTAGTATTCCCAATCATTCTATCATAATTATTCAAAATTAATTTAGGTCTTCTACATTTGTTAGCTCTATGTCTAAAACTATGACAATTATAACAATGTCCATTAAAAGGTTTAAATTGCTTACCTGTGCAATCTCTCTTCATGTGCCCAATAGTATTACAAGAAAAACATCTACCTTTGAATTCTCTTTGCATACCTTTAGATGATTCTTCCTATTTTGATTCTTCTTGCTTTGATTCTTCTTTCTCTCTAGGCAGTTCTTCTTTAGGTGGATCTTCCAATGTGTTCTCATCTAGCTTTATTTCCTCCACACTTTCAGATGTCTTTAGATCTGGCTTCTTACTTTCATGGATTGTTCTAAACATACTAAATCCAAATCTAGTCCTATCAAAGAATGCTTCTTCAAAAGAAATTTGTTTTCCAGTCTTATCACTATTTGAATATAGCTTTTCAAGTTGTTCTTTAGTTTGAGTTAATTCACCTTTCACAATTTTATTATACTTTTCAAGTTCCACATATTGCACTTTTACTTTTTCAGATTTGGATGTTTTCTTTTCAAGTCTTGACCTTAGATCTTCATTCTCAATTTTCAATTTTTCATTATCAGATCTCAAATTTCCATCTTTCATACTAAGCTTCAGATTTACTATCTTCAACTCATGCTTAAGGATCTCATTTTCTTTTTCTAATTCATCACAATCTTCAACAAACATATCAGATTTCTTTTCAGATTTCAGATCTTCAATCTTACCTTTTAATTTTTCAATAGCATTCTTTTCATCTTCATATTTTCTTCTTAAGGAGTTTCTTTCATCAGTAAGTGATGCAGGAGCATCCTGGGTGTAAGAGCAATCTTGCATCACCCAAAAATATTTCTATTTTTGTATTCAATAACGGCTATCTTGTGCAGAGTTGCTATTTATGGAAACTTGATATTTTTAGTAAGTTGGTCTTACGATCTCAGAATGTCTGATTTTACATATGGAGGTTCATCTCAGTCATATCAGCCTACCAGCAAAGTTTCATGGCTAGATCAGGTGTAGTTTTGAAGATATTGAAGATTTTCGGTATTCGCAGCAGGGTATAGAAACTTTGAACTTAGTTTTGAAGGCTTTAGAGGCCCCGGATGAGGTCAAAAAATTGGGTGACAAGCACTTTTCGCTAGTCAAGCCTATAGAGCGCTTCGTGGCATTTCTGAAATGGGGTTATAATAGTCAATCGGGTCAACTGGTGATGACTTATGGTCTACGGAAGTCAGGCCACCTGAAATGGCAGAAAATAATTTTTCTTCAAAATTTCTGTTCGGGTTTCAAATGTTATTTTGAGCTGACTTTGATGTAATAAATTGAAAAATAAAATAATTCTAAGTTGGGTCGGCCCTTAGGGCTAAATTTCTAGAACCTTCTCGGGTGGTGGAAATTGCCTATATAAAGAAGGCCCATAGTGTTGTCTAGGGCAGTTCTGGGTAGTAGATCTGGGTATTGATTCAAGAATTTTTCCTACAGAATATTGTAAGGGAATGCCCATGTGGCTTTGCATATTGTAATTTTGAAAGTTTGTAATTCCACATTTGTGGAGATAATAAGAAGCCAATTTTCTATTCTTTCATATTATTGTTGTTGTTTCTCTATTTCTGTTATGCATTTGTGGTACTAAGGGGAGCACCCTTCATCAAGTGGTATCAGAGTAGGTTTTCTTGAGTGTGTAAATAGATCACCAACTGTGAGGTAGTTTGCACCAAGACTGTGGTTAGGGTTTCAGTGCGCATCATGAAAATGCCTCCACGAAGAGAACATGGCAGAAGAGCTGGTACTGTGACACTCGAGGTTAGAGAGCTGCAGAAACAAGTGCGAGCATTGCAAGAAGAGATTCATAGAGGAATAAATCTTAATGTCAGAAATGAAAGTGAGGATGAAGCCAAAGAAGAATATCAAGAAGGAGAAGCTGAAATTGTGAACAAGGAGGAAGAAAGACTTTTTCGGGCGATTTCCAAGATTGGAAAAAGACCTAAGATTGAGGTTCCTACATTTTTTGGAAATCTTAACCCAAAGGAATTGATCAACTAGATCAATGAATGTGAGGAATATTTTGAGTATGAAGATGTTGAGGATCCTGATAGGGTTAAATTTACGAAGGCCAGATTGAAAGGTCATGCGAAGATCTGGTGGCAAGAAATTCAATTGGAGCGAAATAGAAGAGGGAAAGATAAAATCACAAGATGGGATCAGATGGTGGATAAATTCAAGCGACAGTTCATTCCTGTTGATTATGAGCTTGACCTACTAAAGAAAATGAAAAGTTTGAAGCAAGTAGGAAGATCTATTCAGGAGTATACAGAGGAGGTCTATCGACTCCTCATCAGAACTGGCCATGTAGAAGCTGATAAAGAGAAAGTTACCTGATACCTTAATGGGTTAAGGCCAAGCATTTAGGAGGAGTTGAATCTGGTTCGAATGAATAGTATTGAGGAGCCATACCAGTTTTCCCTAAAAGTAGAAAAAAGTTGAACAAGAAGTTTGAGAGAAGACAAAATGGAAGAGGTCATGGTGGAAGATCTGGTGGACGGTCATATGGTGGCCGAAATGAAGATCTGAAAAAGAAGGATGAGGCTAGTAGTAGTCAGAATCAGAGAGGAAATAATTCCAATCATTTTCAGGATCAGATTAATAGAGATCAGAGAGGAAGAGGAAGAGGACAAAGATCTGGAAGAGGAGGCTTCCGTGGAACATGTTTTCACTGTGGAGAAGGTCATAGGGCATTTGAATGTCCTAGGTGCCAAGGCAGAATAGATGGGAGAAATGAAGGCCAAGCCAGAGTTGCACGTGTAGATGAAGATGCTAGATCATCAAATTCTAAAGATGCTGAAAGAAGAGAAACACTAATTAATAGAAGAGTCTTGCTGAGTGGTGAGAATGAACCTGAACAAAGGAGGATCCTATTTCACACTAGATGCAAGTGTGAGGGTAAATGTTGTGATGTAATTATCGATAGTGGAAGCACTGACAATTTGGTATCTGAAGAGATGGTGATAAAGTTGAAGCTCAAGAGATAGAAACACCCACATCCATATCGGATTGCCTGGGTGTAGGATGACCACAAGGTCATGGTCAGTGAACAGTGCCTGGTAAAGTTCAAGATCGATGGGTACCAAGATGAGGTACTATGTGATATTATCTCTATGGATGCATGTCATATGTTGTTGGGTAGACCATGGTAGTTTGACAGATGTGCTATACATGATGGTCATGTGAATACCTATTCCCTGACAAAGGATGGAGTGCGACATAAGCTAAAGCCATTGAAGAAGATTGAAGAAAAGGTATGTGGTAATGCAAGAATAACATTTGTTGAAGGAAGAAAATTCCTAGATGGTATGAGGCATGAGCATGTGTGTTTTTCTTTAAGTCCAAAAGTTGGTAAAGAAGAAGTAGAGGATGTACCTGTAGAGGTTGTAGATTTGTTGAATGAGTTTCAAGATATTGTATCTAATAATGTACCTGATGGATTACCACCGGTAAGGAAGATCAGTCATCAGATAGATTTGATTCCAGGAGCCAGTTTTCCAAACAAGGCAGCACATAGAATGACACCAGCAGAAAGTGAAGAGTTGAACAGACAAGTACATGAGTTATTATAGAAGGGGTTGATTCAAGAGAGTCTGAGTCCCTATGCTATACTATTGGTATTAGCACCAAAGAAGAATGGAGAGTGGAGGATGTGTATAGATTCTAGAGCAATAAACAAGATCACAATCAAGTATAGGTTTCCATTGCCACAAATGGATGATATTATAGATTGTTTGACTGGGGCTGTGTATTTCTCAAAGATAGATCTGAATAGTGGATATCACTAGATTCAGATCAGAGAAGGAGATGAATAGAAGACTGCCTTCAAGAAAAAGGAAGGACTGTATGAGTGGTTAGTCATACCTTTTGGGCTAACCAATGCACCGAGCACTTTCATGCAGCTCATGAACGATGTTTTGAAAGAATTTCTGGGTAAGTTTGTCATTGTTTACCTAGATGATATTTTGATTTTTAGCAAGACATTGGAGGAACATATGATGCATATTCGTATGGTGTTTGAGAAGTTGAGAGATGAAAAATTATTGATTAATTTGAAGAAGTGCAGTTTTGTGAAGAAAGAGTTAGTGTATTTGGGATTAGTAGTTTCAGTAGAAGGTCAAAAAATGGATCCAAAGAAGGTACAGGCTATCCTTGAATGGCCTACTCCAAGGAGTGCTACTGAGGTAAGATCTTTTCATGGTTTGGCTAGCTTTTACAGAAAGTTTATCAGAAATTTTAATAGTATTTGTGGACCCTTGACTGAAACAATGAGAGGGAATAGAAAAGAGTTTAAATGGACTAATGGGGTAGAAAAAAGTTTTCAATTGTTGAAACAAAAAGTTACAGAACAACCTGTTTTAGCACTTACAAATTTTAATAAGGTGTTTCAAGTAGATTGTGATGCTAGTGGTACTGCAATAGGAGCTGTTATGAGCCAAGAAGGTAAACCTGTTGCTTATTTTAGTGAGAAGTTAAATGATGCCAAGAGAAAATATTCTATCCATGATCAGGAATTTTATGCTATAGTTCAAGCATTAAAGAAGTGGAGACATTATTTGCTTCCTAAGGAGTTTGTTTTATATACTGATCATCAAGCATTGCAATATTTGAATAGTCAAGGAAAGTTGAATCAGAGGCATTTGAAATGGGTTGAGTTTTTGCAAAGTTATATATTTGTTTTGAAACACAGGAGTGGAAAGTCTAATAGGGTTGCGGATGCTCTTAGCAAAAGGCAACTATTGCTGAAAGAGATACAGATTGAGGTGGTTGGGTTCAAGGAACTCAAGAATTTGTATCCAAAGGATCCTGATTTTGGTGGAGCTTGGAAAGCTTGTAAAGAACTTGTTACTCTAGATAGGATGAAATGGCTGAATTTTATCATCCAAGATGATATGCTATTCAGAGGGAGTCAGTTGTGCATTCCATGAAGTTCTATGAGGGATAATCTCATCAAGGAGAAGCATAGTGGAGGATTGGCTGGACATTTTGGTCGTGATAAAACCTTTGCTTTAGTTGGTGAGAATTATTATTGGCCACAATTGCAGCAAGATGTGAAGAAGTTTGTACAGAGTTGCAGAGTATGTCAGATGGCAAAAGGAGTGAAGCAAAATATAGGGTTGTATCAGCCATTACCTATACCAGAGAAGCCTTGGGAGGATATCAGTATGGACTTTGTTCTTGGTTTACCGAGGACATAGTGGGGACATGATTCAATTTTTGTAGTAGTTGACAGATTTTTGAAGATGGCAAATTTCATTCCCTACAAGAAGACTAGTGATGTTGTTCATGTAGCAGAATTGTTTTTCAGAGAAGTGGTGAGACTATATGATTTTCCAAAGACCATAGTTTCAGATCGAGATACTAAGTTTGTTGGATATTTTTGGCGGACATTGTGGAAGAATTTGAAGATAGATTTGAAGTTCAGTTCATCACATCATCCACAGACTGATGGACAGACAGAGGTGGTGAATAGAATTTTGGGAAATTTACTGAGATGTTTAGTTGGAGATAAGCCAACAGGATGGGATTTGATTTTACCACAGGCAGAATTTGCATACAATAATTTTGTCAACAGGAGCACTGGTAAATCACCATTCCAGATTGTATATGGAAGTAGTCCAAGAAATGCATCTAAATTGAGAAAGATAGATAAAGGAGAAATAAGTAGTGCTGAAGCTGAGGATTTTGTAGAACATTTGAAGAATAGCCATGAGGAGGTGAGGAAGCATATTACCAAGATGAATGCACAGTATCAGACTAAGGCAGATGAGAAAAGGAGGCATAAGAAATTTCAGGTTGGGGATGAAGTCATGGTTCATTTGCGGAAGGAGCGGTTTCTAGTTGGTACATATAACAAGCTGAAAATGAAGTTTGGACCATGTAAGATACTGAAGAAGCATGATTCAGGAAATGCGTATGAGGTAGGATTGCGTACTGAGTTGAATATTGCACCAGTGTTTAACATTTTAGATTTGACAGAGTATCATGAAGGAGGTGTTGAAGATGAGGTTGCAGCAGCATAGTGGAGTATTCCAGCAACCAGTTCAGATATCAAGGAGATTGAAGACATACTGGACAGTCATGTTGGCAGAAGCACAAGGAGCAAGACATATGAAGAGTATTTGGTCAAATGGAAAGGATGACCTGTAGAAGATTCATCATGGATAACAAAGGAGGAGGTTAACCATCTTGGTTTTCCTCTACACACCTGAGTCGTGACAAGGTCACTTCTCAAATTACCCTGGGTGTCTGATGCAGGAGCATCCTGGGTGTAAGAGCAAACTTGCATCACCCAAAAATATTTCTATTTTTGTATTCAATAAGGGCTATCTTGTGCAGAGTTGCTATTTATGGAAACTTTCTATTTTTAGTAAGTTGGTCTTACAATCTTGGAATGTCTGATTTTACATATGGAGGTTCATCTTAGTCATATCAGCCTACCAGCAAAGTTTCATGGCTAGATCAGGTGTAGTTTTGAAGATATTGAAGATTTTCGGTATTGGCAGCAGGGTACAGAAACTTTGAACTCAGTTTTGAAGGCTTTAGAGGCCCCAGATGAGGTCAAAAAATTGGGTGACAAGCACTTTGTGCTGATCAAGCTTGTAGAACACTTTGTGGTGTTTCTGAAATGGGGTTATAATAGTCAATCGGGTCAACTGGTGATGACTTATGGTCTCCGGAAGTTAGGCCACCTGAAATGGCTGAAAATAATTTTCCTTCAAAATTTTTGTTCAGGTTTCAAAAGTTATTTTGAGCTAACTTTGATGTAATAAATTGAAAAATAAAACAATTCTAAGTTGGGTCGGCCCTTAGGGCTAAATTTCTAGAACCTTCTCAGGCGGTGGAAATTGCCTATATATAAAGAAAGCCCATAGTGTTGTCTAGGGCAATTCTGGGTAGTAGATCTAGGTATTGATTCGAGGAATTTCCCTACAGAATATTGTAAGGGAATGCCCATGTGGCTTTGCATATTGTAATTTTGAAAGTTTGTAATTTCACATTTGTGGAGATAATAAGAAGCCAATTTTCTATTCTTGCATATTATTGTTGTTGTTTCTCTATTTCTGTTATGCATTTATGGTACTAAGGGGAGCACCCTTCATCAGTAAGCATATCAATCTGTTCAAGAGCTTCTTCAAGATTCTTCTGAAGTTGATCCATATCCATAGAGATCTTACTCAAGCTGCTAAGCTTTCCTTGAATGTTCCTTCTCCGATTAACTATGCTCTGATACCAATTGTTAGAAATAGGAAATACTGAGAGGGGGGGTGAATCAGTATTTCACAAACTTTTTCTTTTTCCCACTTATGAATATAACATATTACTTTAGTGCATACAAAGATTATCAAGCTGATTAACAAACATAGTAGTAAATAGAAAGAACTCATAACACATGACATGTTCTCGAGGAAACCCTGGCCAAGGGAAAACCCCAGTGGGGATGGTACCCACAAAGATCACTAATCAAAAGTATCATGTTAGGGATATTGGACCCTGTTAGGAGTCAATTTACAATATATAGTAGATCTATCCTGGTTAAAGGACTTTAGGCCTTGTTAGAAGCCTTAACCCTGTTAGGAGTTAGATTACAAAACCTGATCACCAGCTGAGCTCACTACCCATATAGGTAATACAAAATGTTTTTGATTGTAATATGATACTACTTACAACTTTGCATAAATAGCCCTTACTGCTATCACAATATACAACTATCACAAGTTATCTTTTCTTTCTTTTTACATATCACATTTTTTTTTTTCATTACATTTCAAGTATGCCTAATATATGAGTTATTAGAGCTAATAACTTTACATGGTCAGCTTCCAAAATCTTTATCCAAGAGTAAAAATCTAGGATGTCATCCCTTCATAATGTTAAGTCATTATTTTTGAGAAGCAAAAATAATCCCTTAACTCTTTCGCTAATACTGTCTCCAAAATTGTTCTGTCTGCAAAAACTATCTTCTGTAAACTTCGAATAACTTTTTTCATATTTTTCCAAACTTTATGTGCACTGAGATGGGGTATCCTCACACTCTGTAGAAGCTTCAGTTAACTACACAAACAAAAATATTGCTCCAGTGGACGTCACCAACTAAATCTTTATCTAGTGCTCTGTCAGGATCACTGTATCCATACTTAGATAATTTCTTCCTTCAACTTGCCATACTTGCATTCCAGAATCTGCACTCTCAATAAAGATCATATGTTTCCATAATGACAACATCTATGCATCCACATTAGCCAAATTGCCAACAAGATTTCCTTGAATGATTCTTTTCTGAGTAACTAAGCTCTGATACCAATTGTTAGAAATAGGGAATACTGAGAGAGGGGGTGAATCAGTATTCTACAAACTTTATATTTTTCCCAATTATGGATGTAAAAGATTATCTTTATACATGCATAACATAACATGCTAAACAACATGCATAACAATAAGGAAATCATAACACATTATTTTTTCTCGAGGAAACCCTAGCCAAGGGAAAACCCCGGTGGGGATGGTACCCACAAAGATCCACTAATCAAAAGTACCCTGTTAAGAATGTTGACCCTGTTAGGAGTCTATTACAAGGATATAGTGTATCAATCCTGATTAAGGGACTATAGGCCTTATTAGAAGCCTCAACCTTGTTAGGAGTTGTAGTACAAAATGTGATTACTAGATGAACCCACTACCCAAACAAGTAATGTACAATATACACTGATTAAAACATAGGTTAAGGTACATAACCTTATACTGCTTGCATCAATATCACTTTTCTTCTCTTTCACTATCACTATTACATATGCTTCATATACTTTGCATCATATCACTTGTCGTTCTTTCTCAATAATGCTACTACAACTTGCTATTACAATTACAATTACATTTACATTTATACCAATAGCTTTATCCAATAGTTAACATCTAGGATGTCATCCCTTTATATTGTTAAGTCATTATTTTGATAAACAAAATAATCCCTTAACTCTTTACTAGTTTTGTCTTCATATTCTATCTTGTCAGCTTCACACTATCTTCGGTAAAAATGTCATAACTTCTTCCGTACATGTCGTACTAACTTGTCTCTGATATGGGTGATCAATAGACATCATAGAGTCTATGTTCAAGTGCACAAGCATTGAAATTACTCCAATCAATGTCACAAACAAAAGCTATGTCCAGGTTCACTGGTAAAACACTATCTCACACTTAGACAAATTTGCAATGCGCTCTGTCATACTTGCTCTCTGACTTGTGTGATCTTCATATGGATCATATGTTGCCATAATGACAACATCTATGTAATCAACTCAACTAAATTTCCAACAACCTCCCTCTTTGTCATTGGTGGCAAAATATGAGAAAATTGGCTAAGTATACAACTCAAAATCTCAAAATTGTTCCAAACTATGGCCATAGTATAAAATACATACTATTCTTATAACTCCTCAAAAAAATTATTGCCTCTAATATAGTACTCCCCCTAAGAGTAACAACCTTTATCATATGCTATCAATTTTCTTCTATATATCTCTCCCCCTTTGACAACAATAACAAAATAAGGTAGCGAGGGTCACAAAATTGTATCACAAAAGTTATACCTCAATTCATTTATTACAAAGCTGGTAGGCTTGCAACACAATCTGTAAAATCTATCTTCATGGCTTCTATCTCCTTCTCCCATGATTTCTTAATGGAATCTGCCACATTAAGTTGTGCGCTTAGTCCATAAGAAGCAATTTCACATACTTGGAGGTTTTCAAAGTTAAATTTTTGAAAAGATATCTTTGTTGAAAGACATTCTTCCAACTATTCTTCAATTATGCTCAATTTCATAGAAGCATGCTCTCTCAAAAGAGTATATCTTCTCAATTTCCTATCTTTCTCATCTTGTACAACTCTAATTTCATCATTTAGTTTCCTAACTTTCTTCTCAACATCACAGACCTTCACATTGGGGCTAGAGAGAAGGTTTGTTTCATTCATAATTTATGTAATCAACTCAGCCAAATTGCCAACAGGGAATACAAAATAGTTCTCCCATAGAGACAAATCTATCATGTTGGCATTGAGTATGATTGTCATCAGTGACAACACTTATTTAGACTCTGTGTGCTTATCAAGCAGAATAGTGCTTACCGAGCAGAATAGTGCTTATCAAGTAGAACAGTGCTTACCAAGAAGAACAGTGCTTACCAAGCATAACAGTGCTTACCAAGCAGAACAGTGCTTACCGAGCAGGATAGTGCTTACCGAGCAAGACAGTGTTTATCGAGTGACACTATATCTACCGAGTCTCTAGTATATACCATGTTTGAAACTACAACCAAGTTGTTAGTATGGACTGTGCCTACACTTCTACCGAGTGCATGATGATGCCGAGTAACACAGTCGATGCCGAGTCTCAGAAAGTCACCGAGTTAGTTTGCAGTAACTGAGTCACTATACTTGGGCTGACTCAATAATATTTGTGTTAGCTTGTTTAAGAGCTGACTTTGTAATTATATTGTAATTGTTTTAGATTGATATATAAACAATGTTTTATATCATATCCAAAGAGAAGAAAAATAGCGAAGTATGAAAAAGAGAGAAAGGAAGAGATAAGTGAATTACAAAGGGCTATAGTAGTATAAGAAGTAGCAAAGATCTATCCATCATAGAAGGTGATTAGTACATCAAATAATCTCAATCAGCAAGTACAGTTGCAAGTAAGAGATCTACTATTTCATCATAACAGGTGAATCAGCTTGAAATCCTTTAATCGGATAGACTTAACAGTCTTTGTAAAATCTCTTAACTGAGTGCATACTTCATTGTATGTTTGTAAATCCTCTAACAAGGTGGACCTAGCAGTCCTTATTGCTCCTAATAGGGCAGATCATTAGAAGTGATCATTGTAAGCCTTAACTGACAAACTTTATACTACAGTATTGAAGTTTTGTGGGTATCATCCCCACCCAAATTTTACTTTGTACTTGGAAGGTTTCTGGGTCACCAAATCTCTCTGTTCAAAGTGTTATGAATGTTTTATTCTTTCTATTACTCATGCATGCAATCAGATTATCAATCTAATATTATTAAGATCTAAATTTGTTAAAAGTTTTGAAGTTACTGATTCACCCCTCCCCTCTTAGTAACCTAGATAGTCTTGAATATTTCCAAAAATTGGTATCAGAGTTCCATGGTTCTCAGAATAAAGTTTGATAGCTTGAGAAAAGATTCAGGACAATGGAGATATTTAGACTTAACAAAGTAATTGAGAATGAAAAGCTAGATCTGGAAGTGGCCATAACTCAACTCAAAGAAGCAAGAGAGCATCTTTCCCTTTCCCTAAAAAGAAGGAAGGAACTTGCAAATTAGATCAATGACCACCAGTATGTTGAAGAAAAGATTGAAGACTTTTTCCCTTCAAGTAGCTCAGATGAAGCAAACAATGCAATCAAAGAACTTCTAGAAAAGAGTGGATCTCTGCAAGAAGAAGTGAGAAAATTGAAAAGAGAACAGGAAATTCAGTCAACAAGATTCTGTGAAATCTTGGAACAAAGAAACAAGATGAAAGATGAAATAGATGGAAAGAACAATGAAATCTAGAATCAAACCCTTCAGCTAGAAAACCTTATTCATCAAATCTCCAATGCAAATGAAGAAATCTTGACTCTGAGATCAGAAAATGAAAATATAAGAGAGGAGCTAAGATCTAAAAAGAAAATCAATTTAAGAGTGATGAGTGACCTAGATGCTGAAAGGAAAATCAATAAGAGAATGTTGAAATCTCAAGAAGATATGATTCAGGTGTATGAATGAAACCTTCATAGGCAAAAAGGAAAAGTAGTACTTGGCTACAAAGAGGAAGGTGAATCCTCCAAACAAGGTACTCAAAAGAATCAGAAACCTACTCGTAATCACTGTGGCAAAATTGGTCATACTTCAAACAAATGTTGGAGTAATGGAAAAGAAAAATTCAATGGAAAATGCTACAATTGCAATCGGCTTGGTCATAAAGTAAATGAATGCAAGGAGAAACCAAGATTTGAAGGCAAATGTCACAAATGTAGCAAACAAGGTCATAAGGCATCAGAATGCAGAACTAAAACACACAATCCAGCAGAACAAATTATTAAAGCAATGTTTGGTTGGGATTACAACACTTGGTGTAGATGTCATTACCTATGGAGAATATGGACACATTGGCATGAATTGTGTAAGGCATCACTTGAGAAAAAGGGATTCTACCACAAGATGTTATAATTACACTAAGCTTGGTCACATAGCTAAAAACTACATGAATTTAGGCAAAGTTGAAGATGAAAAAAAAGAAAAAGCAAATAGTATTAGGAAGCAGATAAGACAGCAGTGGATTCCTAAACCTACCAAGCAAACCAATCCAAGTAATGTAGTCACTCATGAAGGGAGTGGCTCTATGAACTCTAACTAGTCTCCAATAAAGCACTGGAACTGTATCTTCATAGACATATTCCAAAATAGTTCCTGAGCTGAAAGGAAGAAAGATCCAAATCAGTATGCAAGATACAGCAAGATCACAAGAAGGTCGATATTAGTTACCACCGAGCAAGGTCAGGAGTAACCTAATTTCATTTGGTTATCGAGTAAGGTCAGAGAAGTATGAATTCGTATGTTCTCTAAGTTGCAGAATCTTCACTAAGCATTTAATGCATAGTGGATGACAGTCTATTGATTTCAATACCCTAATTCCTATGGAGCATTAATGACAAAGTTTTAACAAAAAGCATGAAATTAAGTTCATTCTTCACCGCGAATATCAGCATTTTGGGCAGAGAAATTTCTAGTGCGATCAAGTGATTCGAAGAAAAATTTTAAAGCAGAAATTTTTCTACCATGCTACTATGGCTTCATCCAGCACCAAAGTAAAGAAAGGTTTGAAAATGTTAGCTCATGGAGAATGGAAAGCACTAGATTTCAAACTCATGCCCATGGTTGCAGAAACACTAGATTTGAGTGGAGCTCAGTCTCAAATTCCTCCAAAGGTACTTCTTGTAAATGACATTTGCAGTCATTTTAAAGGTACAATTCAAGAACTTGGAACCCTAGAGATAGATGTTGTTCATGATGAACTATGTGTTGATGGTGATTTCAAACTCAGACATAAACATTTGGAATAAAAGGGTTTAACACATATCACCCACTTGCCTCGGGGTTTCCAGATAAAATGGACAAGATATATTCTGAGCTGAGTACATGAAGGTAAAATTTGGCTTGAGCAACCAGTGGAAATAACAAAGAAGATGATTCACCAAATCACTGGTCTTCCCATGCTTGCCAAGGATAGATCTACAAAAACCCTAGGTCAAGTAGAGCTGGTAAAGAAAACCCTAGCCGAATGGGATGGTAGAGGTATGAAAATTAATAGTATTACTGATGTAGAACTAAAATTTGGCACATATGTAATAGCACACAAGATATACAGTTCAAGTTGGCAGAATAGTGTTCTATGTGAAGTAGTTGACCTAGCCTATAAAATTGTGAAGAACAATCTGCCATTTGACCTAGCAGATCTTTTGTTGAAATAGTTCAACAAGAACATGGAGAGCATCCAAACCTCAAAGAACAATCCATGTAAGTTTGGCTCACTGTTGGTTTGTTTATTTTTCTATGCTCAAAATTTTTTCCCATCAAAAGGCACAGTAAAATGGAGAAAGGATGTACCTATTCTTTATCAGATAAATGAGTATATTGTAGAAATGGGTGAGAATTTTACAAGCATAATGGATAACTATTTTGAATCTTTTAAGGAGAAGATGAATAACAGATTTTGGATTCCACTAAAATTGGTGGAAGATTATAAAGATGATATTTGTTTCATGGTTGATTGTGATAGAGTATACATTCAGGTAGTAAGGCCCAGGATTGTATGGGTGAAACCTCTTCCTTATGAGGTAAACATTGATGAAAAAAAGGATATAATTGAAGCCCTAGTAAATCAACCTGTTGATCCAAAGGCTCCATACTTTGGAACATATGATGAAGCTAAGATAAGAATTGAGCTAAGCATAAAACTTCCATAGGCAGTTAACAAAGGAAAAAAAAGGATGGCCAAGATGCAATCTAGCACACCTCTAATGTTAACCGAGGGCATAGGAGAAGATATTGTAGAAGAAGAAGAAAAGGATGAGAATAAAGAAGAACAAGTTCCTATAAAGAAGAAAGGAAAGGTAACTATCACCAAGGAACCCACTATAGTATTCACAAGGAAAAGATCAAGGGGCAAGGCAGGTAAAATCAATGATGATATGGTACTCAAAAGGCCTCCTCCCTCATTTGAACAAAAGATTAAGGATTTGAGAGAAGGATCTGGAATTGCAAATTTCAAATCTCTCAAATATGAAATTAAATCAAAGGAATAGCAGTAGGAAATAGAAGATGCTATCATTGAGAAAATGGGAAAATGGAAGTACTCACCTAATGATATGGCTTCTCAAATTCCAAGTGTTCTATTGGATAAAGTAAAGATGAGATGGTCCAATGCAAGACAAACTGTCAAGGACATATATGCTCAAACCTTAAGATAGTTAATGCCAAGTTTGAAAGATGATGAAATAAATAAGGCATTGATAGAAAATGAGCACAAGATGACACTTAAATTCAATAGTTGTTTAGTTTTGATCAGAGATATAGAGTTGGGTGTGAAGAGTGAAAATTCTACTTGGAAAAACATCTATCATCTTCACAAACCAAGTACTGAAACTGTGATAATCAAAGATATTGAAGATGACAGTGATGAAGAAGAAGAAGAAGAAATAGTTTAGATTGATAATGTTGTGATAGAGGAAGCAGGGACAAAAGCTACCGAGGAAGCTAAGAAGAATGTCAAGGAAGATGATCCAGTTCAGATAGTTGCAAAGGTAATTGCCTCACTTCCCCACTCTCTAGTAAAAATTGCTACATCTAGCCCGGAGAAAACTTCAAGTGTGATTGTAACAACTCCCTTAGATACATCAAATGTCCAATCATCACTAGCACAGCTCAATGTATCAATGATAGAAGTGGCTACCACTTCATCTACTGAGCTTCAACCTCCTTCCACTGAGTTGCAATCTTCTGTACCTTCTTCAAATTTGAGTTTTTCAGCAGTAAGTACTTCAGATTCTACAATTGTAAATACTTCAATTTTTTATTTATCAAGTATTCCAGTTAGCATCCCATCAGTCAGAAGTTTATCAATTTTCACTACTAGTCCTACTGTGTCTACAATAATTTCTACTACAAAGGCAATAAGTATAAAGACTCAACCGAGTACAAAATTTCTGAGTAAGAGTGTAGTAGAAGTTATAGATCTAGATGAGGAGATACAAATTCCCCAGCTAGATTTTGCAAACCTCACTGCATATCAAATGCAAACAGTTGGTGAACTCCTCCAGAAGAAAGAAAAGAAGAAGAAACTAAAAGAAGAAAGAGATAAGCAATATAAGATCATTGAGGATGCCAATAACATTTTGACAAAAGCTATAGGTGTTAAAGTTGATTCCTCTCAACACATTTTGTTGCAGTTGGTAGAAGCAATTAACAGGTTTAATGATGATTCCTCTGGAATAGACAAGTTGCTTGAAAAGGCTGAGAAGAAGTTTGAAAATGAAGTGCTTGAGCACATTGCTCAACAAATAGCTATCAATCAGGCAAGGTTATCTTCAATTTTGACTAGCATTGAGTCCTATTCCAAGGTAACATCTCTTTTTCTCAAAATCTGTAATGTTGCCGAGTTCTCAAAGAAAATTAAAGACAAAATAAATAAGATTGATGAGGATCTGAAGATCAGTGCACAAAAGTTGCAACTTGAACCTAGTTCAAGCTCTGCACATTAGATGATAGTCAGATTCCTATCTGATAAGCTGTCAGAATTATTGAAGGAAGATGCAAGGATCAGATCAACATTAATAGATATTCAGAACATGATCCTTCCCATCATGGATACAATGCAGAAGCATATTGCATACTCAAAAAAATTGATCCATGACAATCAGTTTTCAATTGCAGATCACATGATTGAACTCTTTGCAGAAGTCCAAGTTGCACTCCATACATGCAAGATTCTACAAGAGAATTGGGATAGAACTCTAGCACTAATTGGAAAGGTGCATTCTGATTTTCTCTCACATTTTGGTATCTCCATGTAAAATATTTGTATATACACCTTTAGCATTATTGTCAAAAATTGGGAGAAAGTATATGAGATATGAAAGGGGGAGAAAATATAAATAGAAAATATGAGTATGAGGTGAAATAAGATATTTGTATATATAATATATAAGGGAGACATGAAATGTATATACAAAACCAGTGTCAACATGATTGTGTATATAAGTTTTGGGCAATAAGTGTTTTGTCACTAATGCAGAAGGGGGAGATTGTTGGCATTAAGTATGATTGTCATCAGTGACAACACTTATTTAGAATCTGCATGCTTACTGAGCAGAATAGTGCTTACCAAGCAGAACAGTGCTTACTGAGAAGAATAGTGCTTACTGAGCAGAACAGTGCTTACTGAGCAGAATAATGCTTACTGAGAAGAATAGTACTTACCAAGCAGAACAGTGCTTATTGAGTAGGATAGTGCTTATTGAGAAAGATAGTGTTTACCGAGTGACACTATATCTACCAAGTCTCTAGTATATACCATGTTCAAAACTAAAACTGAGTGGTTAGTATGGACCGTGCCTCCACTTCTACCGAGTGCATGACGATGCCAAGTAACACAATGGATGTCAAGTATCAGAAAGTCACTGAGTTAGTTTGCAGTAACCGAGTCACTATACTTGGGCCAACTCAGTAATATTTGTGTTAGCTTGTTTAAGAGCTGAATTTGTAATTATGTTGTAATTGTTTTAGATTGATATATAAACAATGTTTTATATCATATCCAAAGAGAGGAAAAATAGCGAAGTATGAAAAAGAGAGAAAGGTAGAGATAAGCAAATTACAAAGGGCTACAATAGTATAAGAAGCAGCAAAGATCTATCCATCACAAAAGGTGATCAGTACATCAGAGAATCTCAATCAGCAAGTATAGTTGCAAGTAAGAGATCTACTGTTTCATCCTAACAGGTGAATCAGCTTGAAATCCTTTAACCGGGTAGACTTAACAGTCTTTCTAAAATATCTTAACCGAGTGCATACTTCATTGTATGTTTTTAAATCCTCTAACAAGGTGGACCTAGCAGTCCTTATTGCTCCTAATAGGGCAGATCATCAGAAGTGATCATTGTAAGCCTTACCTGACAAAATTTATATTGCAGTATTGAAGTTTTGTGGGTATCATCCCCACCCCAGTTTTACTTTCTACTTGGAAGGTTTCTGGGTCACCAAATCTCTGTGTTCAAAGTGTTATGAATTTTTTATTCTTTCTGTTACTCATGCATGCAGTCAGATTATCAATCTAATATTATTAAGATCTGAATCTATTAAAAGTTTTGAAGTTATTGATTCACCCCTCCCCTCTCAGTAACCTAGATAGTCTTGAATATTTCCAACAATGTAAATCTCTGTAAGTAATATATTCTATTCCTCACAATTTTAACACTATTTTCAATATAATATTCAACAATGTTCCTTTTGAAATCTAACTGAATCAATCCTTCATATAGTTTTCAGTCTCTCACTCTTGATATAGATCTATTCACATAGGTGAACATATATATATATATATACTTTGTAAGAGCTGCCTAAAACTATAGTTCTCCTGACACTGTTACTTTCTTATGTCTCTTCACTTGCTAATGTATTTGTTCTAACCAATCTTCCTACTCTAGCCAATCTAACCATTTTTCCTTTATGTCCCTTAGATCTTGCACAAGTTCTTTTTTTTTTTTCTTTTTTTTCTTTTTTTTTCTGAATATGATAACTTAACTCCGAATTTTGATAACACATCCTCATCTGAATTGCTTACCTTAAATAACATGGGAAAATGGAAAATACTCAAAAATTTGCATCGAACAAATTAGTTTAACATACTTTTTTGAATGCCAAGAATTCACCTCACCATTTGTGATTGCTTCAAAATTGTTGAAGCCTTTAGTTGCATTTTGTACTACATTAAAGCGAGCTATGGGAAGACCACCTAAGACTAAGTTAGGAAATGGATGCAAGAATCATAAATGAAAGAAGGATTTGGGACACATATACATTAAATTAATGTTAATTAGGACTTAAACTTAGCATTGTGATTGGCTAAACAAGTCGGTTCTCCCCGCTTGCTATTGTTAATGTACTCATTTATAAATTCATTTTTTCTGTACATGTGATTGGCACATGTTGGGTGAGATAAGATCTGTTACATAGTTTTAACTAGCTTTCTTTAAAAGGCATAAGCTATCCAACCATTTAGAATAGAAAATGTTGCGCAGATTTAAAAGATTATTTTCAACAACTTTTTTAATTTGAAATTTTTAACACTTACATTAGATTTTAATTTCAAAATTTTTGAACTTGCATTAGATTTTAATTTTCCTATTAGATTTTAATCTAATTTGATGAACATTAGCATGTTTTATATGAATGGGGAATGAAAATATTATATTAGAAATTATTTTTCAGTTTAAAAAATAAATTATTTTAACTTCATTTTCTCTTATTTTTGTTTTGTTATTTTTTTTAATTTTAAAAGTTATATTTGACATATGACCTATGTTATCATTGCTAAAAATAGTTTTGGTTTCTTCTATTTGAAAAAGGGTTTGTGTTTTGAGTTAATTGGTTTATGTAAATTTGTTTCTATAACCTATGTGGATAGTTCTTGTTTATATCCCTATTTCATATTGGGCTTCATACATATTGTTGATTTTTCATTAAAATGTTAAACCTCATTTTGAGTTCTCTTGTCTATGATTATATGTCAAACCCTAATTTGAGTAAGGTTTTTTTTTAGAGTATGGTTAAGATACATTTTGTTAGTCTTTGAACTAATTGTAATGTATACCTATGTCAGGTTATTGTTCAATTTGTAAACCAGTGTTGTGTTTATGGAGGGTTTACTTAACAAGTTAACACATTGTGATAATCAAGTTGAATTGGGTAAAGATCCTTTGGACCAAACAAAGAAAATAAAGAAAAAAAACTCACATCAGAAGGATAATGGTAGCAGTTGAATTGTTCTCATGTATTCTAATTAGCACTCATTCTTGTTTAAAAGGATAATGGTAGTAGCAAAACTGTTATCTTGAATTGTAATTAGAACCTATTCTTGTGCTATATTTTAAATATGAAAATGGTACCATTGCATCCATAGGTTTTAATGAAAATTTTAGTAATACAATTGATGCGATTGATGCAATTGAAGTAGTTCTGGGTAAGATTTCTAGTACTTTTTGGTTTAGAGAAAATTGTCTATCATTAGCACCCACATTTGACATCACATGTACTATAATTTGAATTAGAAATGGACTGATAGTGAAAATTTAGAATTATAGAAATACAACTATTAGGAAGTCAAAGAATTATGGGGTTTTGTTTAAGGTCTCCTGATATTTGAACCCAACAAAATTGTCAATCATTAGTGATGTAGTCCTACAAATTTGATATTTAGTCTCTATACTGCTTGGTCTACAAGAAATATTCAAATATTAGACCCACATATGATTCCTTTCTTATACTTCAATTTTAATGTTGATATCCATACAATTGGACTCCCAATTTAATTCCAAGATGGTTGAAATAAAACTAATGCCTCCTTTGATAGCTTAAGAAAACTTACTGATGTAATTCTCTATGATTAATAAAATTGGAGTTCTTGCTTCTATTAATTCATTTTAGATCTGGGTGTTAAAAATAAACCTTATCCATTTTGATTCAAGAAATTCATATTCCATTACATAAATGAATGTAGTTACATGTTAATATGTTCTTCTTTGATATCACAAGAGATCATGTCATGTTGTTAAAGATTGATTTCAGGAAAATAGAATGGTTATATCAACATTATTCCCTTTGGTAATTATGACGATTTTAAAATTATAAAGAAAAACAACCCTGCAACAAAGAACAATGGTACTTTGAATTATAAGTTTCTTAGAACATTCCACATCTTGTTGTTCTATTGCACATAATGGGGTCTATTGCTTCTGAATTAGGGGAAACCAATTTAACTTTTCAAGAGGTTATGGGACACCTAAGAGTGTCTAAATCTATAAGCACAAACACTTGGTTTTTCCAGCTCCCTCAACTTCATTATTACTTGCAAAATATGTGGTGGTAATGCCACAATCTAACTCCTCAATATTTCCATACTCATTTAGTGACATCTATGATCTATCTAACTACTTTGTCTCCTATGGATAGCTACAATTGCATTTTGGGATAGCCATGACATAAAAAATATGTCATCAATGATGATAGCATTCATTACAGTTGCAGGAACTCTTGTAATTGCCCAAATGCTATTTCATACTTCTCTTATATAATACTATATACTTCTACCATTATGCAATTCTTTTAAATGAGAAGTAAGGAATGGAAAATGATGAACTACAACTGATTGAGAACCTGATTGATGAACTACAAGTGATTAGAGATCACTGAGCACTAAAGTATTATGTAAGATAATTGAATCAGTTTTATGTTGTCATTTTAGTCAACTAATTTGATAGTACTTATCATGGTAGTTGAAAATATCTAAATATCTATAAAGAGGAGAGAAAGGATGAAGAACCGAGACATCTACATGGAGGAAGATGGATATGACAGATGAGCATAAGGAATACTCTTGGTAACTTATTGATGAGTCTATGACTTCATATTGTTGACTTGATTATGTTGCATTAATCTATTATGAAGTTAGAAGAAAATTGTTACTAAGTAGTGTAGTTGGTTAAAGAAGCATTCCAATATACACCAAGTAGTGTAGTGTATACCGAGTGATAGTATCAACTGAGATTGTGTTCACTGATGCATTTCTTTGTTAATGAAGTATGAATAAAGGAACTAAATGATTAGTTTACCTGACAAAATTGATGAGCTGGAAAGTACCTCGTAATTAGAGTGGAAAGATAAAGTTTTTTGTGAGATCTATGACTAACAAAATTCAAGCAAGATCTAATTGAAATGTGTTACTGAGTGAAAATATTTTGGGTTACTAGTCCCAGGTGGTTTTTCCCTTTGTAGGGTTTCCACGTTAAGTCTCTTATGTTATGTATTTATGTTGTGATTCTTTGGATATCATACTTTTCATATTACATATTTGATTTGGTCAGTAATTACTTTGAGAAATTAACTAGTAATCGGTAATACAATAGATAGTTTAGTATTTATTATTTACCAAGCTGTAGAACTTAGCTAAATTTGTTTAAAGTGATACATTTTGTATTTGGGACTATGGATAACTGATTCACCCCCCTCTTAGTTATTCTAACAATTGGTATCAGAGCTTTTTGGTTGCTTGGAATAGAGTTTTAAGGACTTCAACATAAAGATCACAAAATGTATAAGAGGGATGTGCCAAAGCTAAAAAAGGACAACTTCACTATATGGAAAAGCTGAATGAAACTGCATATATCTAGAATTGGGAATTCTTTCCTCAATTTATTAGAGAATGGTTACATTGCACCGCCTACTGGACCTTTGACTCTTGATCAATTAAGAGATAGACATGAGCATAATATTACTATGATTGAGATTATTGCTACTCTATCAGATGCCAAATTTGAAGATATCAAAGATTGCCTTACTGCTAAGGATATGTGGGATAAACTTGCTCAAGTTTATAGTGGTGATGCACATGTCAAGAGAGCCAGAGATGAAAGCTTAAGAGGAAGATTCAATGATATGAAGATGAAAGAAGGTGAAAACATTGTGCAGTAGACAAACTGAATAAAGGAAGTTGTTAATGCTATAAGAGGATCTAATGGTGTCATTGATGAAGACACAGTGGTAAGAAAAATTTTAAGGACTCTATTGCCTATTTATGCAATCAAAATTTCTGCAATACATGAAATGAGGTCAACACCTAACAATACTCTCACACTTGATAATTTGATTGTTAAGCTAACAACCTTTGAACTAAACAACTTTGATAATAGTGTTGTACTATCTATTGAATATGCTTTTATGTCTTCTTTGAAGATTGGTAAGTCTAGTAGTAGAAATAAAAATAAGGATGATAGTGATAGCAATACTGATGATGAGCTTGATGAGCTTGAAGCTCTTATGGCTAGGAGATTACCTAAAGGAAAAGGTAGATATAGAGGTAAATTACCTTTAGCATGCTTTAACTATAAAGAAGTTGGTCATATTGCTGCTAGATGTCCAAATAAGAAATAAGATGACATAAACAAAGACCGAAATGGTGAAGGAAGCTATGGGAGAAGAGGCAATAAAAGTTACCAACACTAAAATAGAGACAAACGAGACAAAAATGACAAAGGTAAAAAGGTATGTTACATTTCTAAAGAGAATGAATCTTAATCTGATATAGATGATGATGTAGAAGTAGTATTTGTAGCAATGAAGGATGATTATGAGGAAGAAGAGAGGTATGTAGAGACAACACTGATTTCTAAGGTTAATAAAAATTATACATGGATCATTGATAGTGGTTGTACACATCATATGACTAGTGATGAAGACAAATTTAATTATCTAGAACAATATAATGGAGGATATATAAAGATGGGTAATGATACACCTTGTATGGTTAGAGGAAAAGGATCTTTACTGATAAATGACAAAATAAGATGTGATAATACTTATTGGGTAGAAGGACTAAACTATAACTTGCTAAGTGTGGCACAACTAAACAATTCAAGTCATTGAGTAGCTTTTGAGAGAAAAAAGGTTAAAATATTTGATGATGGAGGAAAGCTTATTGGAATAGGAGCACAAATGAAAGGTAACTTGTTTTATCTTAACAATGATGAGTCTTCCCATTTAATGATGAAAGATGAGGATGCATGGTTATGGCATAAAAGGTTATGTCATGTAAACTTTAATAACATGAGCAAGATAAGTAAGAAGAAAAAGGTTAGAGGTCTACCTAGCCTAGCAAAGCTAGATCATGTAATGTGTCATCAATTTCAGAAAGGTAAGATGACAAAATCTAGTTCTAAAAGAAAAGATTATTCAACAAAGAATATTTTGGAGCTAGTTCACACCGACCTATGTGGTCCCATGAGTACATAGAACTATTATGGAGATAGGTATTTCATTTTGTTTGTTGATGATTACACTCTAGATTGATGACTCTAATGTTCTTAAAGGACAAATCAGAAGCATTTAAGATGTTTAAATGGTATAAAGAAAAAGTAGAGAAAGAAACTGGGAAAGAACTAAAATGCTTGAGATCTGACAGAGGAGGTGAATTTATTTTAGATGAATTTACTAACTATAGTAATGAGCATGGTATTAAAAGATAGGTTTCTGCACGGAGGACACCTCAGCAAAATGGGATTACTAAAAGGAGGAATAGGTCAATTATTGATTGCGTAAGGACACTCATGATAGAAAATAATGTGGCTAAGACATACTAGAGAGAAGTAGTTAGCACAACTATCTATGTGCTAAACTAAGTACAGTTGATGAAGGACACAAATAAAACACCCTACGAGTTGTGGTTTGGTCACAAACCTACTCTAAGTTATTTTAGAATTTAAAGTACTAATGTTAGGGTTGATGAGTTTGATTATAAGTATGTAGAAGAAAGCTTAAAGGAACCAAAAGACTATGATAGATTCACTTACATTAAACAACCAGTGTACCTATCGAAGCCACAGACTGTGATAATCAGTCAGTAGGAAAATGACACTGAGGAATAGGAAAGAGAAACTGACAAGCAGGAAGGACCTACTAAGAAAAAAAATAAAGCTACACAGGATGAACAATAGAGAAGAGATCAACTACTGGCAAGATTTGTTAGAAGACATCATCCTGAGACCCAAATTATTGGAGATCGACAAGCTGGCATGATGACAAGGAGTAAGATGAGACAAGGTACATGCTTAGTTTGTGAATATGAACCAAAAAATGTTAAAGTTACATTGGAGAATGAAGAATGGATAAATGCAATGAATGAAGAGATAGAACACATAGAGAAAAAAAAGACAAGGAACTTAGTACCTAGACCTAAGGATAAGAATGTTATTGGTACTAAATGAATTTTCAGAAACAAGCTGAATGAAAATGGAGAGGTTACAAGGAATAAAGCTAAAATAGTTTGCAAGGGGTATGCACAGGAGGAAGGAATAGATTATGGTGAAACCTTTTCACCTATTGCTAGCCTAGAAGTATTTCAAATGTTACTGGCCTATGCAGCACATAAGAAATTTAAAGTTTACCAAATGGATGTTAAATCTTCTTTTCTGAATGGGATACTTGAAGAAGAAGTCTACATAGAACAACCATAATCATTCATGGATCCAAACAAGAAAGATATGGTATGTATATTACATAAATCTTTATATGGTTTAAAGAAAGCACCAAGAGCCTGGTATGAAAGGCTGCATACTTATTTGTCAAGTATTGGTTTTGTTAGAACTAGTGAGAATAGCAATTTGTATATGAAAGGAAATACTAATGATACTATTTTGATTGCTGAAATATTTGTAGATGATATTATTTTTGGAGGAAAAGATTATATCTATAAATCATTTTTTGATGAGATGAGGAAAGAATTCAAAATGTCTATGTTTGGAGAGATTAAGTTCTTTCTAGGCTTGCAGGTTATTCAACAGAATGATGGTATATTAATCACACAATCCAAGTATATTAAGGAAGTACTGAGAACATTTGGCATGGAAGATGATAAACCAGTTGGAATACTGATGGTCATAGGTAGAAAACTAAGGAAGATGAAACTACAGAGGTGAACTAGACACTATACCGATCAATGATTGGTAAGTTGATGTATGTAGTACATAGTAGACCAGACATTGCACATGTTGTGGGGATAGTTGCTAGATTTTTTGCAAATCCTAGGGAGTCACACATGATTGCAACTAAAAGAATCTTAAGATACTTGAAGAAAATATAGAACTATGGATTATGGTATCCTAAGGAAGGGAAGTTTGAACTAAGAGTCTACACCAATGTAGATTGGGATGGAAATATAGATGACAGAAAGAGTACCACCAAAGGAGCATTTTTCTTTGGTGAAAGACTTGTTACATGGACAAGTAAGAAATAACCTTATATTTAACTACATGTGCATTTTTGGATTCGATTGTGTGTGTTTTTTAACAACCTAATATTATTAACCTTATATTTCTTAGTCCACTTCTGAAGTAAAATATGTTGCTGCTACTAAAAACTATTCAAATATTGCTTACATCAAGCAAGTGTTGGAAGGGATGAACGAGGTAATCACTGAGCCGGTGATTATAGATTATGACAACACTAGTGCAATTAATATTTCTAAGAATCATGTAATGCACTCAAAGACCAAGCATATTTCTATTAAGTATCACTACTTAAGAGAACAAGTAAAAGAGATGCAAGTTAAGCTGGAATATGTTACATCAAAAGAGAAACTCGCTGACATATTTACCAAGCCTCTACCAGAGGAAAAATTTGAATACTTGAGGACTAGACTTGGGGTCCATCCACTATCTACCAATCACTAATGTGATCTGGAGGTTGCATCCACCTAATCTTATCAGAAGATCACTCATGTTGATGCAGCATAGTTCACACTTTGGACTTTGTCTAAGGCTATGAAAGGTTTGAGGAGCTAGAATGGATTTGCATAATAGTATATGGAGATTCATTTGGAACTGGACAACAAAGAGTTACATGGATACTACAAATTTGTATGTTTATGTGTTTCTTTTGCATTGTTGTCAAAGGGAGAGATAAAGAATATGATAACGGAGGAGAACACTAGAACATCTATCTAAGGGAGAGACAATTTGAGGAGATAAACAAAAGGAATCTAAGAGCTTCTAAAGATCATATCTATAGAAGAGAGTCTGCCTTTGCAATGCTATCATGTAACATAGTGATTAAACATATTAAGCTAGGGAGAGCTACTACATTTTCTTACAGAGTTGTAGAATACATGTTTGGTATGTGTATGGTACATTTCATATTGCTTGAGTTGCCATCAATGCCAAAGGGAGAGATTGATGAAATACAACTGATTGAGAACCTAATTGATGTTAGGAATTAATGTAAAGTGTTTTGGAAGTCATTCAATAGCAGTTGTTGTTGCATTCATGACTTGGATTGTCATTGATGTCAACATAGTGATATTCTGGATATTAGTAGGAAAGTAGGTAAAATTTTGTTTTGCGAATATGTTGTATTGAAGATTGGATTTTGCATAGTTGATGGTATGTTCTTTGGTGTGTTATTAACCTATGGTTAATGGCACAAAAATAAATTCATTCATTTGTAAGAGTTATGAGCATTTTGGTGAAAGCAGTGTTTAGACAGTGTTTCTGTGTAGTGTTGTTCAAAAATCAGAGGATATCTCTTAGCTGGGATGGAATCTAATTTTTCCCAATTAAAGGGATGTTGGAGACTCATTAATGATGATGTGGTTCATAGTGCAAAATTTGAGGACATGTTTGGAGAAAGTTACAGTAACTGGAAGCTAACAGTTTTATGTGAATTCTATGTGTAGCATGTAGAATTTATTATTTTGTATTTGAGGACTGACTCATTTATAATTATTTGAGTTTGGTATATAAGAAGGAATTTTTTCCTTATTTTAATGTGTACTATGAAGATTGTAATGTGAATATATGCATGAAGTGAAGAAAAGAGCTAATTTAGTGATGAAGGAAGACTTGTGAGTACAGAGATCTGGAATTGTGATCTTGTGTAGTAGAGAGTGTAGTTTTGGCATAGTGTGAAGGAGGTAATATATTTCATATTATTTTGATGAATAATTATAATATCTTTTGGACAGTGGGTTCAAAGATCTTTCCTTGAAGCTGTTTGGGCAGTGGGTCCTTTTGTCTTCCATAAACTCTTAACCGGGTTAGAATCTTTTAACAGGGATTCATATGTGCTGAATGTATTTCATAACACTCCTAATAGGGTCCATCCTCTAACAAGGAATTTTCATATTAGTGCATCATTTTGTGGGCATCATTCCCACTAGGGTTTACTCTTTTCAAGAGGTTCCCTAGTTAACATATCTTGTGTTATTGTGCAATTGTGTATGATTATCTTTCTATGGTTGATTAGTACATTGATTATATTGTTTAAAGCTGTTGAATGGATAAATTATTTGATAACTAATTCACCCCCCCCCCCTCTTAGTTATCTTGGAGATCTTTACTTTCTAACAATTGGTATCAGAGCAGCAGGTCCTTGAAAGAAAAGTTTAACAGCTTAAGGAGATCCATGGCAAATTTTTGAAAAGAAAGCCCTAAGTTTGATGGGGTAAATTTTGATAGCTGGAAAGAAAAGATGAAGACACATCTATTGTGTTTAGGACCAAGTTATTGGTTGATTACAAAGAATGAGAAGACTATCATTGAGGAAGACAATCTAGAGGCAGGAACTAAAGATGAACTAGATCTATTCATGTGTAACATACTTGCAAGAGAAGCACTTTTTTCAGCACTACCAGAGAATGAATATAGTCAGGTAAGATGTTTGAAAACATCTCATGCAATTTGGAAAGCTTTACATTCTACTTTTGAAGGTGATGAACATGCAAAGAAGGCTAGATTACATAATTGGATTTGTGCATTTGAAGATATTAGAATGATGGAAGATGAATATATTAGAAGCTATATTGGTAGGATGTCTGAGATTGTGAGAGGAATAAAGTCTTGTGGAGGTGATAAGATAGAGAATGAAGTGATATGGAAAATTTTGAGAACTTTGACACCAGTATTCAAGCAGACAACGCAGATGATTGAACAAGTGATACCATGTACATCAAATTTTTCATGAGAGACTCTTCTTGGAAGATTAGAAACAACAGAGATGAACTTGAGATTATCAGGAGAGCTACCTAGAATGGAAACAACATTTAGTGCTCTTAGCATTAGACCTACAAGAAGTACTAGTGTGAATGGAGATTATGCCAGCAGTAGCAGATCTGAGGAATATAAGAAGATTGAAGAAGGTATTGCATTACTTGTAAAAAGAGAACCAGATGGTAAGAAAATCTTTAAATGTTGGACTTGTCAAGAATATGGTCATTTTGCATCTAAATGTCCTAAAAGAGTTAAGAAGTATAGAAGAAACTTTAAACCTAGGAGATCTAAAGAATTTTATTATGCAAATGATGAAGATTTTGAAGCAGGAATTGAAAAATATTTAAGTGATAGTGATAATGATAACTTTGAGGAAATAGGATTTGTAGCAATTAAAGATGAAAGTTCTGAATCTGATAAAAGGGAAGAAAAAGCATTAGTTTCACAAGTTGAAAAGAAATCTAATTGGATTATAGATAGTGGTTGTACACATCATATGACTGGAGATAAAAGAAAGTTTGTTAAGTTAGATAATTATGATGGAGGAATTGTTAGAGTTGGTAACAATGCACCTTGTTTGATTAAGGGTATAGGATCTATTACTCTTGATGGAAAGACTAACACTGATGATGTTTACTTTGTTGATGGATTAAGACATAATCTACTAAGTGTTGGACAATTAGCTGATAAGGGTTATCAAGTTTGGTTTTCTGAGAAAACTTGTGTGATAAAAGATAAAGATGGAAATCTGATTGGAAAAGGATCCAGAACCAGAGGTAATGTATTTCAGTTGAATCCTACTGAGATGACATTTTTGATAACTAGGATTGATGATAGTTAGTTATGGCATAAATGGTTTTGTCATATAAAATTTGATAATATTTTCAAGGTGAGCACTATACATGTGGTAAGAGATTTACCTAGAACTATGAAACCTACTAACATGATTTGCAAAGAATGTATGATGGCAAAGTAGAAAAGGAGTTCGTTTCCCAATAAGAAGTTCACATCGGTAGAGAAGTTGGAGATTGTTCATACAGACTTGAGTGGTCCTACTAGGACTAGAGGATTCTATGGTGAAAGTTATTTTATGATTCTTGTTGATGATTTTACAGGAATGATGTGGATTGCATTTTTGAAAGAAAAATCTGAAGCATTTGATAAGTTTAAGATCATGAAAAGAAAAATTGAAAATGAATCTGGAATGAAAATTAAGTGTCTAAGATCTGATAGAGGTGGTGAATTTACATCTAGAGAGTTTAACACCTTTTGTGAAATGAATGGTATTAAGAGACAAATTTCAGCCCCTAGAACACCAGAACAAAATGGTATTGCAGAAAGAAGAAACAGGTCAGTAACTGAAGCAGCAAGAGCTATGTTGTTTGAAAATGATTTGGCTAAAACTTTTTGGAGAGAAGCAGTGAACATTGCAGTATACACTATGAACAGAGTACAAATCAAAGCAGATACAAACAAGACACCTTATGAATTATGGTTTGGACATACACCCTTAGTTAAGTATTTTAGAATTTTTGGAAGTAAATGTTATATAAAAAGAGATGACAATATAGGAAAGTTTGATCCTAGAAGTGATGAAGGAATATTTCTTGGATATTTTTTAAAAAGAAAAGCATATAGATGTTATAACAAAAGAACTAAGACTATTGTTGAAAGTGCAAATGTAAAATTTGATGAGAAGTTTAAAATTTAGGAAAGAATGCTTGATTATGAATCTGATGGAGAAGCACAACCTCAGCCTAATATTGAAAATGCAGAATTAGTTTTTGAAACTAATAGTGATTTGCTGAATGAAATTCATACTAAAGAAGACAGAGAAGAAAACAAAGAAGAAAACAGAGAAGAAAGAAGAGAAGAAAGAAGAGAAGAATCTACAATCGGAACAAGATTAGTAACTATGATACCTAACAGGTATACTTCAAGACATCACCCTGTTGAGCAAGTTATTGGAAGTTTAGATAGAGGAGTTTTGACTTGGAATAAGGTATATTTATGTTTGATTTCTCAAATTGAACCTAAGACTACTAATGAAGCTTGTGAAGATGAACATTGGATCAATGCTATGAAAGAAGAACTAGAGCAGATTGAAAAAAACAAGACATGGGAATTGGTCCCTAGACCTGAAGACAAGAATGTGATTGGAACAAAGTGGGTATTCAGAAACAAGATGAATGAACAAGGACAAGTGATAGGAAAAAAAGCAAGATTGGTATGTAAAGGATATTCACAACAAGAAGGAATTGACTATGAAGAAACTTTTGCACCTGTGGCCAAACTTGAAGCAGTGAGAATGTTTCTAGCATATGCAACTTACAAGAAATTCAAAGTGTATCAGATGGATGTGAAGTCAGCATTTTTGAATGGTGAATTGGAAGAAGAAGTCTACATTGAGCAGCCTGAAGGTTTTCCTTTGACACAAGAAGGAGATATGGTATGTAAGTTAAAGAAAGCTTTATATGGATTAAAACAAGCACCTAGAACCTGGTATGCAAGATTGGATAAGCATTTATTGAAATTAGAATTTATAAAAGGAACAGAAGATAGTAACTTATACACAAAAGAAATTGAGAATGGTTTGTTGGTTATAGTTATATTTGTTGATGATATTATCTTTGGAGGAGAAGATGAAGCTAGTGACAAATTTGCAGATGAAATGTAGACTGAATTTGAGATGAGCATGATTGGAGAAATGAAATATTTTTTGGTACTACAGATAACACAAAGCAAGGAAGGTATATTTGTAAGTCAGACTAAGTATTTAAATGAATTATTGAAAATATTTGGAATGGAAGATTCTAAACTTGTTGGAACACCTATGGTAACTGAACATATTTTATCTAGCAAAGATGAGACACCAGTAGTTGAGCAAAAAAAGTACAGATCTATGATTGGAGGATTGCAGTACTTGACACATACAAGACCTGATATAGCACATTCAGTGGGGATTGTAGCAAGATTTCAAGAATAACCTAGAGAATCACATTATGCAATAGTAAAGAGGATACTAAGATATCTGAAAGGAACAATGGATTATGGATTATGGTATGAGAATTCTGATGATTTTACTTTATGTGCCTATATTGATGTAGATTGGGGAGGTAGCGTTGATGACAAGAAAAGCACCAATGGTGGAGCCTTTTTTCTTGGAGGTAAATTGGTCTCTTGGCTAAGTAAGAAGTAGAATTGTACTTCACAAAGCACAACAGAAGCAAAATATGTTGCAGCAGCCAATAATTGTAATCAGATTATTTGGATGAAGCAGATGTTGAAAGATGTTGGAATAAAGTTTGATGAGCCTATTGTTATACATTGTGACAACACTAGTATAGTGAGTATGTCAAAAAATCCTATTTTACATTCTAAGACTAAACATATTGAGATCAAGTATCATGTTGTAAGAGAGAAAGTTGCAAAAAAAGAAGTAAGATTAGAGTACATAAGTACAAAGGAGCAGATAGCAGATATATTTACAAAGCCTTTACCTAAGGATACATTTGTGTATCTGAGAGGTATGCTTGGGGTTATGCCCCAACCTATTTTTGAGAATTCATGCAGATGATTGCATCCATCCAGTGGTATATGAGCCCTATCTTTCTTCTAGATTGGATGTTGGAACTTCCTCTATGGGGGAGTTTATGAGCTGAGTCATGAGGACTCTTGTTATTGTATTTTTCTAAAAAGTGTCTTTTGACATTAAGTTGTTGTTGACTTAGTGATATAATTTCTATCATTGATGTCAATGCGGGAGAGATATAGATGAAAAACATTGTGGATTGTATGAGAGAGCTGAATAGGAAAATGAAGCAAGATTTGATTTGATATTTTGTAGTGATGTTGCAGTATTGGATTTTTGGAACATTGGATGTTTTTCATCTATGTTGCCATCAATGCCATTGGGGGAGATTGTTAGGAATGAATGAAAAGTGTTTTGGAAGTCATTTTGTAGCAGTTGTTGTTGCATTCATGACTTGGATTGTCATTGATGTCAACATAGTGATATTCTGAATATTAGCAGGAAAGTAGGTACAATTTTGTTTTGTGCACATGTTGTATTGTAGATTGGCTATTGCATAGTTTATGGTATGTTCTTTGGTGTGTTATTAACCTATGGTTAACAATGCATAAATAAATTCATTCATTTGTAAGAGTTATGAGCATTTTGGTGAAAGTAGTGTTTAGAAGTGTTTATGTGTAGCGATGTTCAGAAATCAGAGGATATCTCTTAGCTGGGATGGAATCTAATTTTGTGAAATTAAAGGGATGTTGGAGACTCATTAATGATGACATGGTTCATAATTCAAACTTCAAGGACATGTTTGGAGAAAGTTACAGTAACTGGAAGCTGACAGTTTTATGTGAATTCTGTGTGTAGCATGTAGAATTTATTATTTTGTATTTGAGGACTGACTCATTTGTAATTATTTGAGTTTGGTATATAAGAAGGAATGTTTTCCTTATTGTAATGTTTACTATGAAGATTGTAATGTGAATATATGAATGAAGTGAAGAAAAGAGCTAATTCAGTGATGAAGGAAGACTTGTGAGTACAAAGATCTGGAATTGTGATCTTGTGTAGAAAAGAGTGCAGGATTGGCATAGTGTGAAGGAGGTAATATATTTCATATTATTATATTGAATAATTCTAAGATCTTTTGGATAGTGGGTTCATAGATCTTGCCTTGAAGCTGTTTGGGCAATGGGTCCTTCTATCTTCCATAAACTCTTAACTGGGTTAGAATCTTTTAACAGGGATTCAAAATCTCGTAACAGGGATTCATATGTACTGAATGTATTTCATAAGACTCCTAATAGGGGCCATCCTCTAACAAGGAAATTTTATATTAGTGCATCATTTTGTGGGCATCATTCCCACCGGGGTTTACTCTTTTCAAGAGGTTCCCTAGTTAACATATCTTGTGTTATTGTGCAATTGTGTATAATTATCTTTCTATGGTTGATCAGTACATTGATTATATTGTTTAAAGCTATTGAATGGATAAATTATTTGATAACTGATTCACCCCCCCCATCTTAGTTATCTTGGGGATCTTTACTTTCTAACAATTGATGTACTACAAATGATTAGAGATCGTCGAGCACTAAATTATTATGTAAGATAATTGAATCATTTTTATGTTGTCATTGATGTCAACTAATTTGACAGTACTTATCATGGTAGTTGTAAATATGTAAACATATGTAAAAGGAGAGAAAGGATAAAGAACTAAGACATCTACATGGAGGAAGATGGATATGATAGATGAGGATAAGGAATACTCTTGGTAACTTATTGATGAGTCTATGACTTCATATCGTTGACTTGATTATTTTGTATTAATCTATTATGAAGTTTGAAGCAAATTATTACAAAGCAATTTGGTCAGTCAAAGAAGCATTCTAGTATACACTGAGTAGTGTAGTGTATACCGAGTGATAGTATCAACCGAGCTTGGGTTCACCAATGCATTTCTTTGTTAACCAAGTATGGACAAAGGAACTAAATTATTAGTTTAGCCGACAAAATTGATGAGCTAGAAAGTACCTGATAATCAGAGTGGAAAGATAAAGTTTGTTGTGAGATCTATGACTAGAAAAATTCAAGGAAGATCTAATGGACATAATTGAAATGTGTTATTGACACAACTAACAAGGAAGGTTTTAGTGGAAAAATCAACGAAGGTGATTAAGCGGAAAAATCTGATGGATGAAAAGAAAATAGTTTACTTGTCTATTTAAGAGACAAGGGTTTCATAGTGAAACTTATGCCAAAAGAAGGAGACTATAGAGATATCACGTGAACATTGCTTCATGCTTTCTTCATCAAACTAGTTAAAGGAGAACCGAACTATAGAGATTATCAAGTGTCAGGGAGAGCTATTACCTAAGGAGTAAGTCATTGAATATTGTTGAAAAAAAATTGATATATTGATCAGAGGATTTGAATGAGCATAATATAGATCTGAACATCTACAATAGAATTTGTATTGTAATCAGATCACCTACTATTACAGTTTAACCATTCTAAATAGATAAATCTCTTAACTGAGTGGACTTGAAAATCTTTTAATGTCATTCATAGAATGTACATTTATTATCCTGTCAAACCCATAGTGAATGTTGGTTAGATGATAACTGTTAGTGTTAAATCCTCTAACAAGGTCACACCTTACAATGTGTTTTGTAACCTTTAACAGGGTTGGCTCTTCACCAAGCTCACTTCAGAAGAGTAAAAATATTTTGGATTACCGATCCTTGTTGGTTTTTCCCTTTGCAAGTTTTCCATGTTAAATATCTTAAGTTATGTGTTTATGTTGTGATTGTTTGGATATCATACTTTTCATATTACATATTTGATTTGGTCGGTAATTACTTTGAGCAATTAACTAGTAATCAGTAATATCACAGATAGTTTAGTATTTATTATTTACCGAGCTATAGAACTTAGCTGAATTTGTTTAAAGTGATACATTTTTTATTTGGGATAGTTGATAACTGATTCACCCCCCTCTCAATTATTCTAATAGAAAAATAAGGGATTAAACTATCTTAGTGGAAAATATGGTGATAGCTTAGGCATTCAATACATGTCACCTTTGAAATTGTGTGTAATGATTTTGCATAATAAAAATTTATATAGTTTTCATTGAAGATTCATACTTATTCCTTTTTTATACTTTCTTGGGCTATCTGCACTTTGATATAGCTCTCAGCCTATACCATTCACATTTTACTTTTTTGTCAAGCACATTTGATCTATTGAGCTTGTCAACCACTGGGTATGCTCTTAGGTCTCAAGTTATACATTTGATGTAGCACTATTAGGAATGAATGCTAAAGTGTTTGGCAGCCATTCTGTAGTAGTTGTTGTTGCATTCATGACTATGATTGTCATTGATGTCAACACAATGATTTACCAAAGACTTGCAGAGAAGCAGACCGAGTTTAGATTAGTGCATGTGGGTTATTGTAGTTGGAGCTATGTGATGTTGAGGTTATACTCTTTGATATTTCATATGTCTATGGTGTTAGCTCTTTTTCATGTAGAATCACCAATATAGTTTTCAAACTTGACTCTCGGGTTCTCAACTCCGGATTCTCATAGGGAAAAGGCTAATTGATAAGGACCACGTCCTTCTTCTACTTCGGGCTCCATAGACCCAGGCAGGTGTACCTATCATCAGACTCAATGCTCCACAATGATATTAATAGAAGTAAAAATTCATTGCAGAAAAATGGCAAGTGTGATAAGGATAAACTCCTTCTTCTTTTCGACCTTTGAACTCAGGCAGGTTAACCCCTTTTAGATCTACTTCTGGAAAGGATCACAAGAATAGTTTATATCCTTGATAGAAACTTTATCTTCTTAGTCGTTCAAACATACATGAAAGTAAATTATTATTTGAATTTTGTTGAGGGTGAGATCTCTACAAATAGAGGATAGACCAGTTCCTTATCTTTAGGTATAAAGTCAAACAGTGAAACATATAATTATAGAAATCTTCTAAATGAAACACAAACAAATCCTAGATGAAGTGCCTTACAATTCATCCTCTCTTAAACATGTTTGATCATCAAATTCTTTCCAAATTCCTAAGCTCTCATAAATTAACCTAAAGACATTACCCTTTCATTGAAAGGAGCTAGAGATTAAAACCACAGATACCTTGTAAACGGTATATCAAAACTACCTTATAGATTCAATACACAAAAGCCACATAATTCAAACAAGAAGACAATTGAAATCATGCAAGGGAATTCTATTGTATTCCAATAAAATCTCACTCTATCAATACATTTCAAAATCTGATAAAATATTCTAAGATTTCAACAATGGCGTCAAGCCTCTACAGTATATTTTTCAACCTACTTTGAAATGAACAAGGACTTACTACTTATACCAATCAGCCATCTTGGAATCCTCAAAAGGATTCAACAAGCTTCAGATGGCTGTTAAAAGATCTTGCACTAAAAACAAGATTACAAATAGAGAAATTTGTTTGCAACAACAGATTACAAATATCTATTTCCAAAAATCCCGCAGGTGGCATCTTTGTCTAAAGATATTCTAGAGCAGTTGCTAAATTTGTTGCATGAATGATGACCGCCATCCGGCTAATTTACATCATTCTTTGTTTGAAACTTTCTCTCCCTCATTTTCTGGATCAGATGCCATATGCAACTCTATTTGGCCAGGTGTCACATTCCTATCTATGATAACTTGTTTAACATTTTCGTCCCTTTATACCTTGACTTTCAAAAGTTTGGAATACTAACACCTGCTACTTCTTCACCTAATTGCTCTTTCTTCTGAATCTCCTGATAGATATGTGGATTCCCAAGTCATGTAGGTTTCTTCACTTGGCCAATGAAAGGCAAGGACCTCATCTTTCTTTGGAGACAACTTTTCCCACTCAGAAAGCAACTGATGAACCTCTATTCTCACATTAGTAAAGTGTAACCTAGCATCCTAAAGGATTTCAATAAAGTGTACAAATGGGGTATTATCATCTGTACCTAGAATTTCATTTATTTTAGTCAGTACTCATCTATCTATTTTCTCCATCCATTGACCTTTATCCTTGATTACCCCATCTACCTTAATAAGACTAGGGAAAATTTGGAAATCATCCTAGAAATATCTTGTCCTTAAGATTTCTAACCTTCTTCTTATACTCTCCCTGTTTACCTCAAAGTCAAAAAGATCCTTGATAACCCTGTAAGTACTTGCAAGCTCAATATTTACAACACACTGATCCTTATTTTGATCAAACCATGACCTCAGAGTATCTTTCCTTGCAGTCCATCTTTCCAAAATTTTGTCCACAGTTGCCACCTCTTTCTGAAAAGTTACTAAGACATCTACCAATTGTTTTGCAGATTTGTATATTTCTTTAGGTCTCACCTTTGCAACAAAATGTGACACAACACCTTTTATCTTATCAGCTAACTTATTCTTTTCCTTTTGATCAATATCTTCTTCATCTATGGAAGGACGAGAAGGGGAAGGGGGAAGTTCAATAATGGGGCTTGATGAGGAAGGCCCTGTAGAGGAGGAAGCTATCTGAATTTTCTCTGATAATTGTATTGGGCCCTGTTCTCCCAATTTCTTTCTTAAATTTGCAATCAGAATATTTCTCTCAAGAATCCCCTGTTTCATCTCACCATAAACCTTCAAGACTGTTTCCAGTTTTGCAGTGAGCTCATCCTTCTCTTTAGCTTCCTTTTTTGCCACCTTTGCTGTTAATTGTACCGTGGCCATTACCATACCTAATGCCTCCACCAAAGATGTATCAATAACTATTCTCACAATTAAACTCCTTGAGAGGTCATCTTTGACAATTTGCTTTCCTTTATCACTTTCATTCTTCCTCAAAGACCACATAACCAATTATTGATGATTATCACTAAAAGTGACTCCTTTAATAGCTTGTTTTGCTTCTTCTAGAGTCTTATGGAGAGGAGTGGTTTGTTTTCTGACTGCATCAAACATTACTGCATCAGCTATATCCCATTCTGGGAGGATCAGTACTCCTGACATCTTTACCATATCTCTTCCCTGTTCTGGAGTGATTTGTTTGAGCTTTGCAGACATCTCTATTTTCACTTCTTCCTCTATAACTTGTAAATCCTTCTCTAGATTCTCTTCATGTCTCTTCTCACAAATTTCTTGAAATTATTTGATGTTTAATTTCCAAAGAAACTACATAAAGGCCCTAGTTTTAACAAAAGTGTCATCAACCAAAAATTCTTCACAAGCTTGCTTGATTACAAGGTCCAATTCAGTACCTGCAAACTCCCCTGCTATTAGATCCAAATTAGGTTCTTTTGGTAACTCTGGCACTCCCTCATTTACTTCTTCATAAGTCATAAAGATCTGACCTAGAGCATCTACTTGCTGTACTTGTTCTACAATCTCTTGGTCGTCAAAAATTCTTATAGGAGACTATGATGGGGAGTACTCCTTTTCCACATGAGCAGGTCACTCTTCCAACCTTTTCCTTTTTGATGGGGGTGGAGAATCAATTACATCTTTAGAAGTCTGAGGAGGAGAATCAGGGATCTCCACAATCTCCTTTTGTTTTCCAACCTGTTGTGATGTGGATGGGATATCCCTTTTATCCATCTGCTTTTGCTGGCTCTGTTATGGTATCACCACATTGTAACCAGTCTTCTTTTGTACCATATATCTCCTCGGGGGTAACCCTTTTGCAAACACAAGCTTGCTCAATAATTGTCTAGCCTTTTCTGGATCATCCTTCATAACCTTTTCCTTTTTCTCATTTAAAGTCTAAAAAAATCTCCTAAAAATAATTCATGAGGGTGTCTATTTTCTTCCCCATTGGAGTTATGCTTTTCAGGGGATCCCATCCTGAATCAAATCGCCAGATAAAATCTAGTGTCTTCTTGTATATCAACCATTTTTCTTTCATAACCTCTTGTTCCTATATCTTTTCTACATTCCTGATGATATCTTCAGGGAAATTAAAAATATGTTTGATCATGGCACACTTGGCTCTCTTTTTAAACATTTCATTATAGAAACCTTCTAGATCTACTATTCTAGAAATTCCAGTAGCCATATGGTATGGAGCCAGAATTTTATCCATGTAGACCCATCCACCCTTGGTAATTATTAATTGATGGGAAATGGTAACATTTGGGAATAAAGTTCCCTTGCCTTTCCCAGTGAGGGAACACTCCTCAATATCTCCTAATTGCCTCAAGAACTCTACAATTCCAATCCTAAGGGGTACTTAATAGGGCAATATAAAAGGGGTCCCCCTGAAACAATACAACCTGATAACATTTGATACATTGTAGAAAATAACATCTCCCCAATTATGTATGATGTTCAGGTTCTTAGAAAACTAGTTTGGCCTAACAAGCTGTGCTAACATTGTTGGGATTCTTGGGTTATCTAAAACAAACAGCTTCCTGAGTCTAGCTGCAAAATGTTTATCAAAATTGATGAAACTGTGATCCTTCTTATCCCAGGTCATTATGAGGCTCCATAGTTGGACTGGCATGTCTTCACCATCCTTCTTTCTCACCAATTCTATTTCTTGTTCAAAATAGCTTGCTCCTTTGAATAGAAACATGTACATTATGAAAGAGTACCACCAAAAAGGTCTGTCACCTTCATTCTTTTGAATCTTTACTAATCCATTATGGATTAATTCAGAAATGAAAGGAGCAAAATCAAAAGTGATAGACACATGTGCATGTAAAATTTGGATCATCATGCACATCAAGTGTATTGGCATCCTTTCACTAACATCCTCTCCAAAAACCTGACATAATGACCAATATGCACCCCTAGCTCTGAGATCAAAATATTCTATTTTAAAAGGCTCCGGAGTGTTCTGCCCCACAACAAACATTTTTCCAATTTTGGTGCAAAAATCCTTCAACAACTTGCCTCTATAATAGTTCCTTTGTGCATTGTATACTTGCCTTAGTTCTTCAAAGTTAATGCTTTCCAAACTTTCTGAGGGTTCACTTAACCCGAACACCTTCCTAATTTCTTCAGCCAAAACTTTAAACAATAACACTCCATTTGCATACCTAATTTCTTTAGTGATTGGATCATAATTTTTTGCAACTTGGGTCATCAAATCTATATCTAAAAAGACACCAGGCACGACAAGTTTTCCTAAGTTAGACTACCATATATTGCTTGCAGGGTAAGGGGCATTTCTCTGACTAAAACCTACTTTGAACAATTCCAGTCCTATGGTATCAGAGTTACCTCTTGCGTTGATAGTACCAATCTTGGCCTCTCTAATAAAACTTGCTGTGTCATATAAACCTTCTGCTATTTTTACCCTAGGGTCTTTGGGAATCAAACTCTTATTTTTGACCGGGGTAGTGGAAGAGCCGGGAAGTAACTGCAATAAATCTTCATGCAAACCTCTTTCACTATACTCTATTTTACTTCACAATTCTTTCCTTGTGGCCATTTTAAGGTTTATCTTTAAAATAAACCTTTGCAAGATAGACAAAATACAAAACTATGATTCTTTTAATAAGGAAGAAAATCGTACAAGAATTTCACCAACCTTTTCTTCTCAGAAACCTCCTAGGAATAGCAGCCAAACCTTAGAAATCTTCACGCCTTAGTCTCTACAAATTTTTGATCTCTTTGTGCTCTTGAAAGTGCACAAAATTTTGATATATGAGCCACTAGAGTAGTCTTGTCAACAATTAATTCAGCATGATTGAAACAATTACTCCTCCAGAAGAGTGAACTATCACTTCTTCAACAGGAGGCCTCACTTCACACCATTTTATCTTCAGTTTGAATGAGAACCATCGATCCTCATTAGTAGATGATCCAATGGCTTATCAGATGATCACATAGCATAAAAAACACTCACGTGAACATGCGACTAATCATCACATTACCTTTCTATTTTTGGCGGTCTCTTGTAATTTTCCTCCGTTAACATAAAATGCTATTCACATGATCACATAGCTTAAAAGAAGCTTATGCGAACATGCAAAAACCCATTACCACTCATCATCACTGTCTTCTTTTAAGCTACCGGTCCCACCTCACCTTTGCCAATAAAGAAATTCCACGTTTGCAACACCTGGCAGAATGTCAAGTACTTTCTTTCTTTTTGAGCACCGGTGTCTTCTGAAGCTAACCAATGAGAAAACATCATTTATGCACATCTATCAAATGTTTCACTAGAGAATCGCACTTGATTCAATGCAAGATCAATGGCCTGTCGCATAATCACATAGCTTGGAAGATCCCATGTGATTATACGACAGTCATCCATTCTTCCCTTTACTATTTTAAACCCTCGTAGATTCTTCTATTACCGGCCCTACTATTCTTGACAAATAGAAGGCCACCACTTGTGAGATACTTGTCAGTGGTCCCACCTTGTTTCTGCATCAGGCTTTTGTTATAAGATCAATGGTTATTTCACATGTTCACATGGCTTGGAAATATTCCATGCGAACACGTGACCACCGTTAGATCTTTGAAGATTCACGGTTGGATGAACTTGAAACATAAGAAATGTTATTTATTGTACCAGGTTTCTAGACTTAGGAAGAAATATAACCCCCATGTAAAAATAAATGCATGTGCTCTTTAATGGACCTAAGTGACTTAAAAAGTAATGCTCGGAAAGAAATAAAGTAAATGACTTAGGATTTATTTTGAAAATGGAAAACATTTTGGGGTTTTTGACATGAATTCGAAAGTCTTCAAGGACAATACCTAGGGTAAGGAATTTTGAAATAGGGTTATGACAATTTTTGAAGACATTCTGGCACTTGTACCTAGGACAACTTCACAGACTAGAGGACTAAAACATCATTTGGACAAAAACCTCAGAAATTTAAGAATACTCCCAATAGTGGCTCTATCTAAGGATGCTTGATTGCAAAATCATAGCAAGAACTTACAAATCTCTGGGAGGTAGACCACAAAACCTAAACCTAAAATAGGAAACAAACACACAACAGAAACAAACACACCTATACATATATACAAGCCTACTGTGCATGGAAAAAGAATTAACTGAAGAAAATTTTCAGAAATTGTCCATGCACTAGCAATTCCTTCTTTTCACCATCCAAATGTTGCAAGAAATATGAATCCTTACCATGGGTTTGATGAACAATATAAGGTCCCATCCATAAGGACTCAAATTTTTTGTGTTTCCCTTTATCTTCATCCCTAGCATTCCATTGGAGAACCATATCACCAGGCTGAAACTTTCTCACAGTTGCTCTCTTATCGAAAAGATATTTCATCTTCTGCTGCAACTTCATATTTTCCTTTTGTCCCTCCCTTCTAATCTCATCTAATTCAATCAGCTGAACCATTCTCTCCTGTAGTGGATCATTGATTTCCATGTCCTCTTCTTGCATAAACTTATAGATCGGAAGGAAGTTATTTACTGGCAATCTTGATTTAGCACCATATACCATTTCAAAAGGTGACTTACCAGTAGCCCTCTTCTCAGAAATCCTATCAGCCCAGAGTGCTAACTTTAATTTTACATGCCAGCTTCTCTTGTTCTTTTCCAGGGTTTTCTTTAGAATCTGCAAAATACTCTTGTTGCTAGATTCAGCTTGTCCATTGACTTGTGGATGATAAGGGGATGAGTAAGTCAATACTATGCCCATTTCTAAACAAAAATCAGTGATCTCTTGTGACCTGAAGCTCATAGCATTGTCAACAACCAATTTAACAGGAACACCAAATCTAGTAATTATGTTGTTCATCAGAAACTTGATCACAACAGCACTGGTTTCCCTTTTGGTTGGGATGGCTTCAATCCATTTGGTGAAATAATCAGTAGCCACCAAAATGTGACTATGTCCCCCACTAGACTTCTCAAAGAATTCTCCAATAAAATCCATACCCCACATTGCAAAAGGAGCTTCTGCAACCATAGGGTTCAATAATAATGCACCTGAAAACTTTAATTTTTTAGAGAACCTTTGACAAGGTTCACATTTCCTTACGTAAGAATGAGTGTCTTTGAACAACACAGGCCAATAGTATCCTGCTCTTAAGATTTTATGAGCAGTTGATCGAGCTGAATGATGTCCTCCACACATTCCAGAGTGCATTTCCTTTAACATTTTCTCTGATTGATGCTTATCCAGACAAAAGAGTAAAATACCATCATTATCCTTCCAGTACAAATCACCTTGGATCAAACATATCTATGAGCTTGCAATCTCAAACTCCTTCTTTGGTTATCATTTAAATTAGGTGGACATTTAGCATTTTTAATAAAATAAATAACATCCTTGTACTAGGGTTGCATTTCAATACTGGTAATCATATCAATGTTAGCAGCAACATTATTTACCTAAACAAGGTCCATGTTTTCCTTAGTCATTAACTTAGCAAGTCCCAATCCTCTCACCAATTTTGTAATATGAATTTCCAGGTCAAACTCTTGAATCCTGTTTATCCATTTACACCTCTTTCCTGTGACTTCACTCTATGTTAAAATATCCTTCACTACAGCATGAGGCACATAAGCACTAACCTTGGCACAGACCAGATATGGTCTGAAAGCTTTGATTGCCTTCACAAGTTCATAGGCTTGCTTTTCCATTAGTTCATAATTTAATTCAGCAGATTGTAATGACTTGCTGAAAAAGGCTATAGGATGCTCATACCCTTCTTGATCCTTTTGCAAAAGGATAGCTGCAATAGTATGAAAAGATGCAAAGGAAAATAGAGAAAATGGTTTTAAGTAATCAGGGGATACCAAAACTGGGGCCTCCTAAATTGCTTGCTTGATTTTTGCAAAAGCTTGCTGGGCTTCAAGGTTCCAATCAAACTTCACATCCTTCTTTAGGAACTTCACTATGGGCTTGACCAATTCTACAAAGTTAGCAATAAATCTTCTTACAAAACTAATCTGTCCCAAAAATGACTGGACACCTTTTATGTTCTTTGGTGGAGGGACCTTTTGAATCACTTCTACTCTTTCAAGATCAATCCTGACTCCTTCTTTTGACACTATGTGTCCAAGTAACTTCCCCTCTATCACAAAAAATTGACACTTTTTGGGATTCAAGGACACACCAAACTCTAAGGCCTTAAGAATGACCTTCTCCAAATGGGAACAGTGATCCTCAGCTCTCTTGGAATAAGCAGTGAGATCATTTTGATAAACAACCATTAAAACATTTATCAATTTCTCAAATGCAACATCTATGGCTCTCTGAAATGTTGCTCCAGCATTTTTTAGACCAAAAGGCATGCGAACATATACACATGTTCCCCATGGGGTTGTAAAGGCTATCTTAAATTGTTCTGATTCTTTGACTAGCACTTGATTATACCCAGAGAAACCATCCATCATTGACAAGAGTTCACATCCAGTCACCCTATACAGCATAGCCTCCATATTGGGCAATCCATAGTTATCCTTAAGTGAAGCTACATTCAGGTTCCTAAAATCAACACGGAGTCTAATATCATCATTCTTTTTCCTTACTGGCACAAGATTCAAGACCCAAGTTGAGTGCCTAATTGGTTCAATAATACCAGCATCTCTCAGTTTTGTCAACTCAACTTGCATCTTGGTAGCCAATAAAGGGTTAATGGGTCTCTGCTTTTGTCTAAAAGGCCCGGTTTCCTCTTTTAGAGGAATTTCATGCTGAAACAGGTCATCCCTATAGGCTTTGAGATCATCATAGGACCAAGCAAATACATGCTTGTACTTTTTCAAAAGTCTTATCAAATTTCCTCTGATCTCTTTACTCAGTTTCTTGCCAATGTATACCATTTGTGGGGAGTTTTCTAAACCCACATTTATTTCCTCTAAGTCCTCCATTTTAGTGTTAGACTTCTGAGACAAAAAACCATCATTTATTTTGAACATTCCTTCCAATTCTACTAACCCTTTAGGTATGTGGTTGGATGGCAACTGGACTATCTCATTCCCCATGATGCATTCTTTTCCCTCAAAACACTATTGTATCTCATTGAGATCTATTTTCTGACCATCATATTGATCAAGGCCTTGAAGGAACCTAAGGATATATAAGTCATCCTCAAAAACTTTCCAATTATATACATTGTCAGGAACTGTAGGCCTAGATTTGACTTCTAACATAGATACACCAGTGAGGGTTATATCTTCACTCTTAAGGGAAACATTTGCAAGAAAATCTTCCATGATATTATTGGATCTTTCTACCCAAAGCAGATTGAAAGCATCAAAAAACTCTAGCCTATCCCAAATAGCATGTTTATACAATTTCAACTTCTCATCTTTAGAAGCATACTGAGATCTCACTTGGGTTATAATCAGCTGGGAATCACCATGAACCTTTAAAGATTTAATACCATGTTTTATGGCCACATCTAGCCCTAGTATCAAAGGCTCATACTCAGCAGTGTTATTTGTACACTCAAAAGTTAACAAGAATGAGTATTTAAATGTAATACCTGATGGGGAAATGAACACCACACCAGCTCCTAATCCTTCCTTAGAGAATCCACCATCAAAGAACATTTTCCAAAGCCCATCTTGCTGCAAAATCAACTCATCCATGATTGGGTCTGTGTTTTTTAACTGAGGTACTATTTCTTCAATCACAAAATTGCTCATGTCAATATCTACAAAAAAATTTAAATCCTTTGGAGCAACCACTTCAATCATGACTGAAGAACGGGGCTCCTTGTACAACTTTACCTTAGTTCCATTTATTGGGATGGTAGCATATGATAAATCTAGTTGCAATTTTCCACCCACTGCTGCAGCCCATTATCTTGATAATAACATGCCATAGTGAGGTTTTGTATCAACAACAACCACATCCATTTTATATGTGGCTTCTAGGAATGCAACAATTTTCACCTCAATTCCAATCAGGCTCCCTACAATAGGTACTGCCCTATTTTCCATGGCATTAGACCTTCCTCTGGATGTATCAACTTGCAACCCTAACTCCTTCATCACTTGGTAAGGCATTACAGTTGTAGCAGCACCAAAGTCAATCATACAATGTTTTAGCAAAAAATTATTTACAAGCAAAGTGACATAGAAAGGATTAATAGAAGAGGGTTCCTGTGTCACAATTGTCCCAACACATACATCAGAGATGTCATCAATTGCAATTGGCTTGTCTAGGGATTTCCCTTCATCTAGTAAAATAGGAGTAGTTCTCTGCTCACTTATGAGAGCCGGGGCTGCTGCTTTGAGCTCTTCTATTTTCAACATTTCAAGCAGAGGAATGGAAACCTTCATTTGGGAAAAAGCATGTCTCATATCAAAAGTAGGGGAACCAGTACCAAAATTATGGTGATCCTTTGACTTGCCAAATTTCTTTTTCACCTTGTCGGCAATAACTTCTTGTTTCCCTTTCTTTTCAGCTTCAAACCCTTCATCTTTACTATTCACAATATTGGGCTTTGGGGAGTCCTTATTCTGAGGATTACTTTTGACAAACACTGATCTAGGGACTCCCTGATCATTACCTACCTTTATGTTCCTCAAATTGTATGAGGATTTTTCTTGTGTAATAGCAACCACAATTAAACTTTTAATTTCTTCTTCACTGGGCTTTCTCCATTGTCTTTCATCTGACCTAGATTCTACCATGTGAGTCTTATAGTCATCATTATCAAACTCTTCCTAATCAGACTGAGTAAATATTTATTGTTCATAATCAGAGAAAATCTTCCTCTTATGATCAACATCAGGGAAAATAAATTCATCATCTCAAAACTCAAGATCCTCCATTAGTTTAGTAGTAAACATGTTAATAGCAGGCTTTTCAGATCCTTCATAATCTCCTACATATGAGTCACTAGCCTCTTCTCCCAGAGCCTAAGCAACAACACACTGGAACAGTGAGTGGGGCATACTACAGGCCACACACCAAGGGGTACTTTCCACATTATGTGCTATATTTTTCTTCAAAGGATCTGGTGTATCCCTTCCCTTTTGGGGTTCATTGTTATCAGGAACAGGCCTCCCATCTTTCCAGTTTGTTTTGTAAGGCATATCTCTTAGATTAGGGGCTTTTTCCTACCTTTGATAAGGAGGTCTCACATCTTGAAAGTTTCTACCACCTTTATCAAACCTTGCTGGGAAATCTTTATTGTTACTAGGCCCTCTGTCCATTCTATCCTCTTCTTTGGATGGCCTTGCAGGTTGTGGCCTGGTTTCTTTCCATAATCTACCTTCATCCCTTTTATACATTTGGCCAGATGCCTTTCAGTTACTTTCAATATTTATAGCCAACTTAAAAGCATCTCTAAGGCTACATCTTACCATCCATAGAATTGAAATAAGTTGTCATGTAGACTGCATCATCTAGCCTCAATACTTGGAATAGTTTATACATAGCCTTTTAGAATCGGCTATTAAACTTTGACATGCTCTCATTGTAATGTTTCTTGATATTATTGAACTCATTGAGCATGTAGCTAGAGTTCACATGTTCTGCATATTGCTCTTTAAAACATCTGACAAATTCTTCCAAAGATGCAATACTATTCTCAGGTAACCCCCTATACCAATCCTTGGCATCCTCAATCAATGATTGAACAAAGAGCTTCATTATGACATCTTCATGTTCAATTTCATAATCATTGACTTTATCTGTAAAAAACTTCAGATGGTCTTCATAGGTAATAACATTACTTCCAGTAAATAATGGGATCTTCTTTCTGATTTCATTGGGGATAGCATTAGGTTGGCCATGAATACCATCAAAATACAAAGGCCTATATCTATCCAAATGAACTCGTCATCTTTGGATAGTTGGTTGATTCAGAGGGGTAGTTGCAACATTTTGACAGGGTATAGTTCCCACTATACCACTAGCTATAATGGGAGCTTGATTGGGAACTGGTCTAGGTAAAGTTTGTCTAGGGTGAAAGGCTTGAGCACTTGGAAGTGAAGTATTGGGCTGACTGAAAGGAGTTATTCCTATGGTGATAGGGATAGAGGTACTAGCGGATGTGTTCATGTTAGCATGTAGGAAGACAATCTTCCTCTTCATTTCATCAGCAGCAGCCTCCAACTCAATTTTCTCCAGTTGAATAGCCAATTCTTCCTTTGCTTTTCTAGCCTTCTCCAAGTCTATACTTGTGTGAGAATGTACATTAGGAGGAACTACAATTTTCTTGGGCTCATTAATATGTATACCCACCAATTTCTATTTTCCCTTATCAGGGATTTCTTTGGGAACAGTTATAATCTCCTTATTCCTCTGGATTTCAGAGGGATTCAATTGCCTTAAGACATGGCTTGTTCCTTCAAATTCACCTTGCTTAAGTTTATCATCCTAGGCCTACTTTCTCAAATCTTCCATGTCACCAAATAAGTCCCTATTTAAACCTTGAACATCTTGGTGTAAATCACTAACTTGGGTCTCATTTTTCTTAGTTCTCTTGAGAAGTTCCTGCCTCTCTATGAGTAAATCATAGATTTGTTGTTCTCTTGCTTTCAACCTATTGGCAATCTCGGCCAGTTGTTCACTCTCCTTTTTTCTTAAAGCAACCACCTCTTCTCTCAACTTCTCAGAATCATAGGAGGTGGCCTCAGTAGCAGAGGTTTCTTCTAGTTGTTCCATAATTTCTCTTGCAGGGAAGTAACCTACTTCTGTGACCTCTGTGATTACTTCTTTCTGCATGTGCACACCTGGTGTAACCCTCTTGACATGTTCAGGATCATCAGAAGAGGATGAAGACTCATGAGGGAGTGGGACATAAGATCTTTCTCGAGAAGGGCCTTGAGAACTAGTGGTATACTGACCTCTCCTAGACCATTGTTTCCTACTTGGTGTATGGAGCTCATCACCCATATTCTCTTCAGGGTGATCCTTGTAATAAGACCTAGTGTACCTTGCTCGACTCATGGTATAGCATGACAATATTATCAAAGCTTACAATAATTAGCAACTGGTAGCACTAAGTTTAGAGTCGCCACCCACTTTTACACGGGAATGAAATTATTCTATACTAGTCTACAAATTCATAATAGACAAGATTTGGACTAACCTATTGCACGCTATTCAGAAGGTGTTCCCCAGTAGAGTCACCAATTTGTTAGCTCTTTTTCATGTAGAATCACCAATATAGTTTTCAAACTTGACTCTCGGATTCTCAACTCTGGATTCTCACAGGGAAAAGGCTAATTGATAAGGACCACATCCTTCTTCTACTTCAGGCTCCACAGACCTAGGCAAGTGTACCTATCTTCAAACTCAATGCTCCATAATGATATTAATAGAAGTAAAAATTCATTGCAGAAAAATGGCAAGTGTGATAAGGATAAACTCCTTCTTCTTTTTGAGCTTTGAACTCAAGCAGGTTAACCCCTTTTAAATCTACTTCTTGAAAGGATCACAACAATAGTTTATATCCTTGATACAAACTTTATCTTCTCAGTCATTCAAACATACATGAAAGTAAATTATTATTTGAATTTTGTTGAGGGTGAGATCTCTGCAAACCGAGGATAGACCAGTGCCTTATCTTCAGGTATAGAGTCAAACAGTGAAACATATACTTACAAAAATCTTCTAAATGAAACACAAACAAATCCTAGATGAAGTGCCTTACAATTCATCCTCTCTTAAACACGTTTGATCATCAAATTCTTTCCAAATTCCTAAGCTCTCAAAAATTAACCTAAAGACATTACCCTTTCATTGAAAGGAACTAGAGATTAAAATCACAAATACCTTGTAAATGGTATATCAAAACTACCTTATAGATTTAATACACAAAAGCCACATAATTCAAAAAAGAAGACAATTGAAATAATACAAGGGAATTCTATTGTATTCCAATAAAATCTCACTGTATCAATACATTTCAAAATCTAATAAAATATTCTAAGATTTCAACAATGGCATCAAGCCTCTACAGTATATTTTTCAACCTCCTTTGAAATGAACAATGACTTACTACTTATACCAATCAGCCATCTTGGAATCCTCAAAAGGATGCAACAAGCTTCAGATGGCTGTTAAAAGATCTTGCACTAAAAACAAGATTACAAATAGAGAAAGTTGTTTGCAACAATAGATTAAAAATATCTATTTCCAACAATCCCATAGGTGGCATCTTTGTCTAAAGATATTCTAGAGCAGTTACTAAATTTGTTGCATGAATGATGACCACCATCCGACTAATTTACATCATTCTTTGTTTGAAACTTGCTCTCCCTCATTTTCTGGATCAGATGCCATATGCAACTCTATTTGGCCAGGTGTCACATTCCTATCTATGATAACTTGTTTAGCATTTTTGTCAATTTTTACCTTAACTTTCAAAAGTTTGGAATACTAACACCTGCCGCTTCTTCACCTGATTGCCCTTTCTTTTGAATCTCCTGATTAATATGTGGATTCCCAAGTCATGTAGGTTTCTTCACTTGGCCAATGAAAGGCAAGGACCTCATCTTTCTTTGGGGACAACTTTTCCCACTCAGCAACCAACTGATGAACCTCTATTCTCACATTAGCAAATTGTAACCTAGCATCTTGAAGGAGTTCAATAAAGTGTACAAATGGGGTATTATCATTTGTACCTAGAATGTCATTTATTTTAGTCAATACTCATCTATCTATTTGCTCCATCCATTGACCTTTATCCTTGATTACCCCATCTGCCTTAATAAGACCAGGGAAAATTTGGAAATCATCCTGGAAATATCTTGTCCTTAAGATTTCTGACCTTCTTCTTATACTCTCCTTGTTTACCTCAAAGTCAAAAAGATCCTTGATAACCCTGTAAGTACTTGCAAGCTCAATATTGACAACACACTGATCCTTATTTTGATCAAACCATGACCTTAGAGTATCTTTCCTTGCAGTCCATCTTTCCAAAATTTTGTCCACAGTTGCCACCTCTTTTTGAAAAGTCACTAAGACATCTGCCAATTTTTTTGTAGATTTGTATATTTCTTTAGGTCTCACCTTTGCAACAAAATGTGACACAACACCTTTTATCTTATTAGCTAACTTATTCTTTACCTTTTGATCAATATCTTCTTCATCTATGGAAGGAGGAGAAGCGGAAGGGGGAAGTTCAATAATGGGGCTTGCTAAGGAAGGCCCTGTAGAGGAGGAAGCTATCTAAATTTTCTCTGATAATTGTATTGGGCCCTGTTCTCCCAATTTCTTTCTTAAATCTACTATCAAAATATCTCTCTCAAGAATCCCTTGTTTCATCTCACCATAAACCTTCAAGACTATTTCCAATTTTGCAGTGAGCTCATCCTTCTCTTTAGCTTCCTTTTCTGCCACCTTTACTGTTAATTGTGCCATGGCCATTACCATACCTGATGCCTCCACCAAAGATGTATCAGTAACTCTTCTCACAATTAAACTCCCTGAGAGGTCATCTTTGACAATTTGCTTTCCTTTATCACTTTCATTCTTCCTCAAAGACCACATAACCAATGCTTGATGATTATCACTGAAAGTGACTCCTTTAACAGCTTGTTCTACTTCTTCTAGAGTCCTATGGAGAGGAGTGGTTTGTTTTCTGACTGCATCAAACACTACTGCATTAGTTATATCCCATTCTGGGAGGATCAATACTCCTGACATCTTTACCATATCTCTTCCCTATTCTGGAGTGATTTGTTTGAACTTTTCAGTCATCTCTATTTTCACTTCTTCCTCTATAACTTGTAAATCCTTCTCTGGATTCTCTTCATGTCTCTTCTCACAGATTTCTTGAAATTGTTTGATGTTTAATTTCCAAAGAAACTGCATAAAGGCCCTAGTTTTAACAAAAGTGTCGTCAACCAAAAATTCTTCACAAGCTTTCTTGATTACAAGGTCCAATTCAGTACCTGCTAACTCCCCTATTGTTAGATCCAACTTCGGTTCTTCTGGTAACTCTGGCACTCCCTCATTTACTTCTTCATAAGTCATAAAGATCTGACCTAGAGCATCTACTTGCTGTACTTGTTCTGCAATCTCTTGGTCATAAAAAATTCTTATAGGAGACTATGATGGGGAGTACTCCTTTTCCACATGAGCAGGTCTCTCTTCCAACCTTTGCCTTTTTGATGGGGGTGGAGAATCAATTACATCTTCAGAAGTCTAAGGAGGAGAATCAAGGATCTCCACAATCTCCTTTTGTTTTCCAAACTGTTGTGATGTGGATGGGATATCTCTTTTATCCATCTGCTTTTGCTGGCTCTGTTCTAGTATCACCACATTGTAACCAGTCTTCTTTTGTACAATAGATCTCCCTAGGGGTAACCCTTTTGCAAACATAGGCTTGCTCAACAATTGTCTAGCCTTTTCTGGATCATCCTTCATAACCTTTTCCTTTTTCTCATTTAAAGTCTGAAAAATATGTTAAAAACAATTCATGAGAATGTCTATTTTTTTCCCCATTGGAGTTATGCTTTTTAGGGGATCCCATCCTGAATCAAATTGCTAGATAAAATATAGTGTCTTCTTGTATACCAACCATTTTTCTTTCATAACCTCTTGTTCCTGTATCTTTGCTACATTCCTGATGATATCTTCAGGGAAAGTAAAAATATGGTTGATCATGGCACACTTGGCTCTTTTTTTGAACATTTCATTATAGAAACCTTCTAGATCTGCTATTCTAGCAACTGCAGTAGCCATATGGTATGGAGCCAAAATTTTATCCATGTAGACCCATCCACCCTTGGTAATTATGAATTGATGGGCAATGGTAACATTTGGGAATAAAGTTCCGTTTCCTTTCCCAGTGAGGGCACACTCCTTAATATCTCCTAATTTCCTCAAGAACTCTACAATTCCAATCCTAAGGGGTACTTGATAGGGCAATATAAGAGGGGTCCCCCTGAAACCATACAACCTAATAACAGTTGATACATTGTAGAAAATAACATCTCCCCAATTGTGTACGATGTTCAAGTTCTTAGCAAACTAGTTTGGCCTAACAAGCTATGCTAACATTGTTGGGATTCTTGGGTTATCTAAAACAAACAACTTCCTGAGTCTAGCTGTAAAACATTTATCAAAATTGATGAAACTGTGATCCTTCTTATCCCAGGTCATTGTGAGGCTCCATAGTTGGACTGGCATTTCTTCACCATCCTTCTTTCTCACCAATTCCATTTCTTGTTCAAAATAGCTTGCTCCTTTGAATAGAAACATGTACATTATGAAAGAGTACCAGAAAAAAGGTCTATCACCTTCATTCTTTTGAATCTTTACTAATCCATTATGGATTAATTCAGCAATGAAAGGAGAAAAATCAAAAGTGATAGAAACATGTGCATGTAAAATTTGGATCATCATGCACATCAAGTGTATTGGCATCCTTTCACTAACATCCTCTCCAAAAACCTAACATAATGACCAATATGCACCCCTAGCTCTGAGATCAAAATATTCTATTTTAAAAGGCTCCGGAGTGTTCTGCCCCACAACAACCATTTTTCCAATTTTGGTGTAGAAATCCTTCAACAACTTGCCTCTATAATAGTTCCTTTGTGCATTGTATACTTGCCTTAGTTCTTCAAAGTTAATGCTTTCCAAACTTTCTGAGGGTTCACTTAACCCAAACACCTTCCTGATTTCTTCAGCCGAAACTTTAAACAATAACACTCCCTTTGCATACCTAATTTCTTTAGTGATTGGATCATAATTTTTTGTAACCTGGGTCATCAAATCTATATCTAAAAAGACACCAGGCACAACAAGTTTTCCTAAGTTAGACTACCATATATTGCTTGCAAGGTGAGGGGCATTTCTCTGAGTAAAACCTACTTTGAAAAATTCCAGTCCTGTGGTATCAGAGTCACCTCTTGCATTGATAGTACCAATCTTGGCCTCTCTAATAAAACTTTCTGTGTCATATAAACCTTCTGCTATTTTTACCCTAGGGTCTTTGGGAATCAAACTCTTATTTTTCACCAGGGTAGTGGAAGAGCCAGGAAGTAACTGCAATAAATCTTCATGTAAACCTCTTTCACTATACTCTATTTTACCCGACAATTCTTTCCTTGTGGCCATTTTAAGGTTTATCTTTAAAAGAAACCTTTGCAAGATAGACAAAATAGAGAACTGTGATTCTTTTAATAAGGAAGAAAATCACACAAGAATTTCACCAACCTTTTCTTCTCAGAAATCACCCGGGAATAGCAGCGAAACCTCAAAAATCTTCATGCCTTAGTCTCTACAAATTTTTGATCTCTTTGTGCTCTTGAAAGTGCACGAAATTTTGATATATGAGCCACTAGAGTAGTCCTGTCAACAATTAATTTAGCACGATTGAAACAATTACTCCTCTGAAAGAGTGAACTATCACTTCTTCAATGAGAAGCCTCACTTTGCACCATTTTATCTTTAGTTTGAATGAGAACCATCGATCCTCATTAGCAGATGATCCAACAGCTTATCACATGATTGCATAGCATAAAAAACACTCACGCGAACATGTGACTAACCGTCACATTACCTTTCTATTTTTGGCGGTCTCTTGTAACTTTCCTCTGTTAACATAAAATGCTATTCACATGATCGCATAGCTTAAAAGAAGCTTATGCAAACATTTGAAAACTTGTTACCACTCACTGTCACTGTCTTCTTTTAAGCCACCGGTCCCACCTCGCCTTTGCCAATAAAGAAATTCCATGTTTGCAACACCTGGCAGAATGTCAGGTACTTTCTTTCTTTTCGAGCACCGATGTTTGCTGAAGCTAACCAATGAGAAAACATCATTTATGCACATCTGTCAAAGGTTTCACCAGAGAATCACACTTGATTCAACGCAAGATCAATGGCCTGTCACATAATCGCATAGCTTGGAAGATCCCATGTGATTATATGATAGCCGTCCGATCTTCCCTTTACCATTTTAAACCCTCAGAGATTATTCTATTACTGGCCCTACTGTTCTTGACAAATAGAAGGCCGCCACTTGTGAGATACTTGTCAGTGGTCCCACCTTGTTTCCGCATCAGGCTTTTGTTATAAGATCAACAGTTATTTCGCATGTTCGCATGGCTTGGAAATATTCCATGTGAACACGCGACCGCTGTTAGATCTTCTTTGAAGATTCATGGTTGGATGAACTTGAAACATAAGAAATGTTATTTATTGTACCGAGTTTGTAGACTTAGGAAGAAATATAACCCCCGCGTAAAAATAAATGCATGTGCTCTTTAATGGACATAAGTGACTTAAAAAGTAACACTCGAAAAGAAATGAAGTAAATGACTTAGGATTTATTTTGAAAATGGAAAACATTTTGGGGTTTTTGAAATGAATTAGAAAGTCTTCAAGGACAATACCTAGGGTAAGGAATTTTGAAATAGGGTTATGACAATTTTTGAAGACATTCTGACACTTGTACCTAGGACAACTTCACAGACCAAAGGACTAAAACAATGTTTGGACAAAAACCTCAAAAATTTAAGAATACTCCCAACATATGGTTAAGAGCATAGATAGTAATTCATTGATTCATGGAAGTTATGATTATTTTGGTGGAAGCAATGTTCAAGTAGTGTTCTTGAGTAGCAGTTTGTGGAAATAGGATGATATCTCCTAATCGGGATGCAATCTAGTTTTGCACAGTTAAAGGGAAGTTGGAGACACATTCATAGTGATGTGGATGATAGCACAGACTTTGAGGTCACACAAGTGAAGATTTATTGTATTTCGAAGCTGATAGTTTTATGTAATTTTGGTGTAGCATGTGGAAACTTTTATTTTGTAATTGTATGCCAACTCATTTGTAATTATTTGAGTGTGGTATAAAGGAAGGAATTTATTTCCTTGTTGATGTGGAATATTAATTTAGTAGCATGATGTTGTGATGTGAAAGTGTGTAATGGAAGCAAAAGTTGTGATGTTATAAGCATGAAGTGAAGAAAATAGCTAATGTGTGAAGGAAGACATGCAAAGTACAAAGATCTAAAATTGAGATCTGATGTAATAGTGAGTGTGGTTTAGAATAGTTAGAGAAGAGGTAACATATTATTCTATTGAGTAATTTAAAAATTATTTGGACAGTGTGTTTAGTGATCTTACCCTGAAGCTGTTTGGGCAGTGGGTCCTTCTATCTTCTATAACTCTTAACCAGGTTAGAATCTTTTAACAGGGATTCAAAATCTCCTAACAAGGATTTATATGTACTGAATGTATTTCATAGGACTCCTAACAAAGTCCATCCTCTCACAAGGAATATTCATATTAGTACATCTTTTGTGGGCATCATTCCCACCGAGGTTTACTCTTTGATCAAGAGGTTCGCTAGTCAACATATCTTGTGTCATTGTGTTATTGTGTATGAATATCTTTCTATGGTTGTTAATTATATTTCTTATATGGTTTAATGTTGTTGAAGATGATAAAATTTATAATTATCCAATAACTGATTCAAACCCCCCCCTCTCAGTTATCTTTGTGGACCTTACTTTCCAACAATTGGTATTAGAGCAGTAGGTCCTTGAAAGAAAAGTTTAATAGCTTAAGGAGATCCATGGTGAATTTCAAGAAAGAAAGGCCTAAGTTTGATGGAGTAAATTTTGACAGCTGGAAAGGAAATATGAATACACACCTATTATGTTTAGGACCAGGTTATTGGTTGATTACAAAGAATAATAAGACTATCATTGAAGAAGACAATCTTGAAACATGTACTTTGGAAGAGAGAGATCTATTCATGTGTAACATACTTTCAAGACAAGCACTTTTGATAGCACTACTGAAGAATGAGTATAGTCAGGTAAAATATTTGAATAAATATCATAAAATTTGGAATGCTTTACACTCTACTTTTGAAGGTGATGAACATGCAAAAAGAGTTAGATTACATAATTGGATATGGGCATTTGAAGATATAAGAATGTTGGAAGATGAATCTGTTAGAAGTTATATTGGTAGAATGTCAGAGATCATTTCAGGTATAAAATATTATTGAGGAACAAAGATAGAGAATGAAGTGATATGGAAAATTCTGAGGACATTGACTCTTGTATTTAAGTAGACAACACAAATGATGGAACAAGTGATACCTTGTACAACAAACTTTACAATAGAGACTCTTCTTGGAAGATTGGAAGCAACAGAAATGAACCTAAGATTATCAAGAGACTTACCTAGAATGGAGACAACATTTAGTGCTCTTAGTGTTTGCCCTACTTTGTCAAGAAGCATTAGTGTGAGTGAAGATTATGCTGGCAGCACAAGATCTAGAAATGAAGAAGACAAGAAGATTGAAGAAGGTATTGCCTTGCTTGTGAAAAGAGAACTAGATGGTAAGAAATTTTTTAAATGTTGGACCTATCAAGAATATGGTCATTTTGCATCTAAATGTCCTAAGACAGTTAACAAGTAAAGAAGCAATTTCAAACCTAGAAGATCTAAGGAATGTTATTATGCTAATGATGAAGATCTTGAAGCTAGTATAGAAAGAACCTTAAGTGAAAGTGATACTGAAAATAATCATGACATAGGATTTGTAGCAATTAAAGAAGAAAATCATGAATCTAATGTTAAGGAAGAAAAAGCCTTAGTTTCTCAAGTTGAAAAGAAAGCCGATTGGATTATAGATAGTGGTTGTTCACATCATATGACTAGAGACACAAAAAAGTTCATAAAGTTGAATGAATTTGATGGTGGAGTAGTTAGAGTTGGAAACAATGCACCTTATTTGATTAAAGGTATAGGATATTTTACTCTTGATGGAAAGACTAATATTGATGGTGTTTATTTTGTGGATGGATTGAAACATAATCTTTTGAGTGTTGGACATTTAGTTGATAAGGGATATCAAGTTTGGTTTATTGAGAAAACTTGTCTGATAAAGGATAAAGATGGAAATTTGATTGGAACTGGATCTAGAACCAGAGGTAATGTATTTCAGTTGAATCCTACTAAGATGACATGTTTGATTACTAAAATTGATGACAGTTGGTTATGGCGTAGAAATTTTTGTCATATAAACTTTGATAGCATTGTGAAAATAAGTACTACACTTGTAGTCAAAGATTTACCTAGAATTATGAAGCCTACTAACATAATTTCCAAAGAAGGTGTAATGGCTAAATAGAAGAGAAGTTCTTTTCCTAGTAAGAAGCTTACATCTACAGAGAAGCTGGAGATTGTTCATACAGATTTGAGCAGTCCTACCAGGACTAGAGGATTTTATGGAGAAAGGTATTTTATGATTTTTGTTGATGATTTTACAAGAATGATGTGGATTGCATTTCTTAAAGAAAAATCTGAAGGATTTGATAAGTTTAAGATTGTTAAGAATAAAGTTGAGAATGAATCTAGAATGAGGATTAAGTGTTTAAGGTCTGATAGAGGTGGAGAATTTACTTCTAGAGAGTTTAACAACCTTTGTGAAGAAAATGGCATTAAAAGATAGTATTTAGCCCCTTGAACACCTGAACAAAATGGCATTGCAGAAAGAAGGAATAGATTAGTGACTAAAGCAGCAAGAGCTATGTTGTTTGAAAATAATTTGGCAAAGATATTCTGGAGAGAAGTAGTGAACACAACAGTGTATACAATGAACAGAGTACAAATCAGAGTAGACAGAGACAAGACACCTTCTGAATTATGATTTGGACATGCACCCTCAGTTAAGTATTTTAGAATTTTTGGAAGCAAATGTTATATAAAGAGAGATGATGATATAGGAAATTTTGATCCTAGAAGTGATGAAGGTATATTTCTTGGATATTATTTGAAAAGAAAAACATATAGATGTTTTAATAAAAGAACTAAGACTCTTGTTGAGAGTGAAAATGTTAAAGTTGATGAAAAGTTCAAAATTCAGGAAAGAATGCTTGATTATGAATCTAATGAAGAAGCTCATCCTAAGCCTAATACTAGAACTACTGAATTGTTTTATGAAAATGACAATGATTTGTTGAATGAAAGCCATAGTGAAGTTATTAAAGAACCTACATCTGAAGAGAGATCTGAGATAGTGACACCTAGCAAGAGTTTGTTAAGGAATCATCCTTTTGAACAGATTATTAGGAGTGTCAAAAGAGGAGTTCTTACTCGGAATAAGGCACAAGAACAGTTATGTTTGATTTCTCAAATTGAACCTAAGACTACTAATGAATCTTGTGAAGATGAAAGTTTGACTAATGCTATGAAAGAAGAACTAGATCAGATTGAAAAGAATAAGACATGGGAATTGGTCCCTAGAGCTAAAGACAAAAATGTTATTGGAACTAAATGAGTATTCAGAAATAAGATGAATTAACAAGGAGAAGTAGTAAGAAACAAAGCAAGATTGGTATGTAAGGGTTACTCACAACAAGAAGGAATTGACTATGAAGAGACTTTTTCACCTGTTGCAAGAATTGAAGCAGTAAGAATGTTTTTGGCATATGCAGCTTACAAGAAATTCAAAGTGTATCAGATGGATGTGAAGTCAACATTTCTGAATGGAGAATTGGAAGAAGAAGTCTACATTGAGTAGCCTAAAGGTTTTCCTTTAACTCAAGAAGGAGACATGGTATGTAAATTAAAGAAAACTTTATATGGACTTAAATAAGCACCTAGAACTTGGTATGCAAGACTAGATAAGTATTTGTTAAAATTGGGATCTATAAAAGGTACAACCGATAGAAATCTGTACACAAAAGAAATTGAAAATGGTTTTTTAGTTATAGTTATTTTTGTTGATGACATTATCTTTGGAGGAGAAGATGAAGCTAGTGACAAATTTGCTGATGAAATGAAATACTTTTTGGGATTATAGATAACACAAAATAGTGATGGTATCTTTGTAAGTTAGAAAAAGTACCTAAATGACTTGTTGAAAACATTTGGAATGGAGGATTGTAAACCATTTGGAACACCTATGGTGATCGGACATAAGTTATCTAGCACAGATGAGACTCCTGCAATAGAACAGAAGAAATACAAATCTATGATTGGAGGATTATAGTATTTGACTCATACAAGACCTGATATAGCACATTAAGTTGGAATTGTAGCAAGATTTCAAATTGAACCTAGAGAATAACATTATGCAGCAGTAAAGAGGATACTGAGATATTTAAGAGGCACAATGGATATGGATTATGGTATGAAAATTCTGATGATTTTACCCTATGTAAATATACAGATGTTGATTGGGGAGGCAGTGTTGATGATAAGAAAAGCACCAGTGGAGGAGCATTTTTCCTTAGAGGAAGATTAGTTTCTTGGTTAAGCAAGAAGTAGAATTGTATCTCACAAAGCACAGTAGAAGTAGAATATGTTGTAGCAACAAAAAATTGTAACTAGATAATTTGGATGAAGAAGATGCTGAAGGATATTGGAATAAAATTTGTTGAACCTATTTTTATACATTGTGATAACACCAGTAGAGTTTGTTAGAAATTAAAGATCCCCAAGATAATTAAGAGGGGGGGGGGTGAATCAGTTATCTGATAATTTATCCATTCAATAGCTTTAAACAATATAATCAATGTATTGATCAACCATAGAAAGATAATCATACAGAATTGCACAATAATACAAGATATGTTGACTAGGGAACCTCTTGAAAAGAGTAAACCCCGGTGGGAATGATGCCCACAAAATGATGCACTAAAATGAAAGTTCCTTGTTAGAGAATGGACCCTGTTAGGAGTCTTATGAAATACATTTAGTACATATAAATCCCTGTTAGGATATTTTGAATCCCTATTAAAAGATTCTAACCCGGTTAAGAGTTTATGGAAGACAAAAGGACCCACTGCCCAAACAGCTTCAAGGTAAGATCTCTGAACCCACTGTCCAAAAGATCTTAGAATTATTCAATAGAATAATATGAAATATATTACCTCCTTCACACTTTTCCAAAACCACACTCTCTGCTACACAAGATCACAATTCCAGATCTCTGTACTCACAAGTCTTCCTTCATCACTGAATTAGCTATTTTCTTAACTTCATGCATATATTCGCATCTTACTCTTCATAGTACACATTACAATAAGGAAAAAATTCCTTCTTATATACCAAACTCAAATAATTACAAATGAGCCAGTCCTCAATTACAAAATAATAAATTCTACACGCTACACACATAATTCACATAAAACTGTCGGCTTCCAGTTACTGTAACTTTCTCCAAACATATCCTTGAAGTTTGCGCTATGGACCACATCATCATTAATGAGTCTCCAACATCCCTTTAACTATGCAAAATCAGATTCCATCCCAGCTAAGAGATATCCTCCAATTTCTGAACATCGCTACACAGAAACACTGTCTAAACACTGCTTTCACCAAAATGCTCATAACTCTTACAAATGAATGAATTTATTTTTGCGCTATTAACCATAGGCTAATAAAACACCAAAGAACATACCATCAATTGCACAAAATCCAATCTACAATACAACATGTGCGCAAAAAAAAATTGTACCTACTTTCCTGCTAATATCCAGAATATCACTGTGTTGACATTAATGACAATCCAAGTCATGAATGCCACAACTACTACAGAATGACTGCCAAAACACTTTTCATTCATTCCTAACAGAGTTAGTATGTCTAAGAATCTTTTATTACATTCTAAGACAAAGTATATAGAGATTAAGTATCATGTTGTACGAGAGAAAGTTGCTGAAAAAGAAGTCAGACTTGAGTACATAAGTACAAAGGAGCAGATAACAGATATATTCACAAAGCCTTTGCCAAAGGATACATTTGAGTATCTAAGAGGTATTCTTGGATTTATGCCCCAACCTATTTTTGAGAAGTGATGCAGTTGGTTGCATCCATCCAGTGGTATATGATCCTTATCTTTCTTCTGGACTAGATGTTGGTACTTCCTCTATGGGGGAGTATGTGTATCTAAGCTAAGTCATGAGGACTCTAGTAAATATATTTTCTAAAAAGTGTCTTTTGACATTGATTTTTTGTTGACTTAGTGAAGGAATTTCTACCATTGATGTCAATGGGGGAGAAGTATGCATGAAAAACAATATGAGAGAACTGACCAGGATAACGAAGTAAGATTTGATTGATGAAGATGATTTAAAGAAGTAGTGTTGCAGTATTGGATTTTTGGAACATTAGATGTTTTTCATCTATGTTTCCATCAATGCCAATGGGGGAGATAGTTAATAATGAATACTAAAGTTTTTGGCAGCCATTCTATAGTAGTTTTTGTTGCATTCACGACTATGATTGTCATTGATGTAAATACAGTGATTTATCGAAGACCTGCAGAGAAGTAGATAGAATTTGGATTAGCGCACATGGGTTATTGTAGTTAGAGCTATGAGATGTTGAGGTTATAATATTTAATATGTCATATGTCTATGGTTAAGAGCACAGATAGTAATTCATTGATTCATGGAAATTATGATCATTTTGGTGGAAGCAGTGTTCAGGTAGTGTTCCTGAGTAGCGGTTTGTGGAAATCGGATGATATCTCCTAATCAGGATGGAATCTAGTTTTGCATAGTTAAAATAAATTTGGAGACACATTTATAGTGACATGGATGATAGCATAGACTTCGAGGTCACACAAGTGAAGATTTATTGTATTTGGAAGCCAACAGTTTTATGTAATTTTGGTGTAGCATGTGGAAACTTTTATTTTGTAATTGTATGCCGACTCATTTTTAATTATTTGAGTGTGGTATAAAGGAAGGAATGTATTTACTTGTTGATGTGGAATTTTAATTTAGTAGCATGATTTTGTGATGTGAAAGTGTGTAATGACAGCAAAAGTTGTGATGTTGTAAGCATGAAGTGAAGAAACAAGCTAATGTGTGAAGGAAGACATGCAAAGTACAAAGATCTCAAATTGAGATCTGATGTAATAGTGAGTGTGGTTTGGCATAGTCAAAGAAGAGGTAATATATTATTCTATTGAGTAATGCAAAGATTATTTGGACAGTGTGTTCAGTGATCTTACCCTAAAGCTATTTGGGTAGTGGGTTCTTCTGTCTTCTATAACTCTTAACCAGGTTAGAATCTTTTAACAGGGATTCAAAATCTCCTAACAGGGATTCATATGAACTAAATGTAATTCATAAGACTCCTAACATATTCCATCCTCTCACAAGGAATATTCATATTAGTAAATCTTTTGTGGGCATCATTCCCACCAAGGTTTACTCTTTGATCGAGAGGTTCCCTAGTCAACATATCTTGTGTCATTGTGTATGAATATCTTTCTATGGTTGATAATTATATTGCTTATATGGTTTAATGTTTTTGAAGATGATAAAAGTTATAATTATCTAATAACTGATTCACTCCCCCCCCCCTCTTAGTTATCTTGGTGGACTTTACTTTCTAACAAGCACTTGTATAGAGAAAAGGGAAGTTTATACATATGTAAGGTTTCTAAAAACCAATAATTTTTCAAGAACTTTGACAATATATCCCATAATCATGTACTCTCGACAAGGCACTATCTCCTCAACTATTACTCATCAAGTGAAATGAGTAGTTTCTTATTTTGATTTTCATAATATTTTGAGAAATTTCCAATGGTTCCCATGATGTTTGAAAACTTGTAGGGAAAATGAAAGTATGGAATCACCTCCACTACAATGCCAAATTCTGATGTGTTATTATCTTCAATTGCAAGTTTCTTTTGCAAAAATATATTGTATATCTTTACAGACTAGACAATGTGACTGTAGAACTCTAGAATATATTCTCTATAATCTCTAATTACAAATTGAAGTGTAAATTGAAGTAAAGTCTTCCTTAGATAAAATTCCAACCCTTGTCTACTAATTACAATACTTACCTTTATAGTTCATGTGACTTCCCTAGGGATCTGTTAGAACTAAAATAAATTTTTTATATGCTAGTTGGCCAACTATGCCTAGTCATCCAAATAGGAGACATGTATTTTGGGAGGTAAAGACTCATATAAATGAAAGATGAAACTCTTCATCCAATGAAAAAAAAATTCAACACAAACATCTATGAATTATATCCAGATAGTAATGGACTATATATAGGTAGCAATGAATTAGATGTAATTCCTTCAACTTCACATTCTTGATTTACTTCAGCATCAAGAATAATATCCACAGATTTAGTAGTCTAGTGAGGAGATTTGTATAACTCCCAAAATAATAATAACTCCCAAAATACTTATCCTTTTGCATATTTTGTGGTCTAGTGAGCATGATTTGTGTGTGTATTTGTAACTCTTGTATAATCTTATAATATTTTTTTTTTTATTAAATACAAGATACTACTAATGTTTGTATGTTTACATTTTGTATATTTATAGCCTATGAAGAAATTCCACACCTAGAAATATGAACCTGGAACAAAATAACGAGACAATTTCTAGATTGTGGTCTCATTTCCAAAGAAAAGATGTTGATAAATGTAATTGTCCTTGCAAAAAGTGTAAGGGCTTAAAGAATCAAAGAATTCTAATCAAAACAACCCAGAGTCATTGTAGGCAACATGGTCACATTGAAGGGGGTTACATTTTTTGTCGATTGGTGAATTTGGATGTCCAATTAGAGGAACACGAAGGTGTGGATATCCCAGTTGACAATAACACTCCCATGGAAGAAGATGATCCTATGGCAGAGAACATAATTGAAGATGATGGTATTGGTGTAGCTGATAATGTGCCAGAGGACATGATTGAAGAAGATGGTATTGGTGTAGTTGATCAAGATGATCATGATGATGGTACTAGTGCATTTGATAATGATGATGAAGATGGTACTGATATAGCTATACTTGAGAAGGCATACAAGCCCCTGTACTAAGGCTCCCAAACAACTCTTCTCTCCGCTATAGTGTTGTTGGTGAACTTGAAGGTTATGAATGGTTTATCCAATGTAGCAATGTCATGTATGTTAAGGTATGCCATTTTTATCATCTTCAATGTTAGCATACCATTACAATTCATTATAGTAACAATTCATATTTATTGTTGTAGGTTGATAGGTGAATTTTTGTTACCACCATCAAACATTCTACCTCGTTTGTACCGAGAATTGTCTACCATTATTAATCAAATTGGAATGAAGTATCAGACAATACATGCATGTCCCAATGATCACATTCTATATCATAAACAACATGAATTTGCAACAGAATACCCTGATTGTCATATTAGTAGATATCGGTAAGATCAAATAACAAAAAAGGTTCCTCACAAGAATCTTTGGTACATTCCCATTATTCCACGTCTTCAATGATTATTCAGGTGCACTAGCTTGGCACAATTTATGGATTACCATGTACGCAATAGAAGTCAAGATGACATTATATGAATTCATGTGGAAGGTTCTACATTTAAAGACATAGAAACAACATGGCCACACTTTAAAGAAGAACCTCGTAATCTCAAGATTTCAGTGGCAGTGGATGGTGTCAATCCATTTGGAGATATGAGATCTATTTACTTAGTGTGGCCTATTTTTGTTATTAACAATAACATACCACCTTGGATGTCCATAAAGAGGGAGCACATAATTTTTTCAATGATTTTACCAGGTATTTTTTCATTTAATAGTTATGTAAATTAATTTATAAACACTGCATCAAGATGGTCATAATAATTATGTAATGTTTTTGTTCATTCAACTAGGTAAGTGCCAAGTTAAAGATATGAACATGTATATTGAGCCCCTTATTGATGATTTGTTGATTTTATGGAATGTGGTCACTATGTATGACATCTCTAGACCAATATGACAAAGAAAATTTCAATTCCATGCAATTCTTGTATGGACAATACATGATGCCCTTGGGCAAACTCATTTTTACGGTATGTTATATATCCATGTTAAGGTCATGTATTTTTTGTATGTTATATTGCTTACACATTATTGATGTATGTTTAAGTTGTGCATGATAATTGTACATGATCCAATTATACAATATATTTTAGGTCTTTAGACAAAGGGTAAATTTGCATGTCCAATTTGTGGTCCGAAGATGAAATCTCATCACTTGGGAAGTTTAGGAAAGAAGGTGTTCGATGAGTTTAGGCACTTTCTCCACAATAATCATAAGTATCGAACTATCAAAAAACATCTCTTTAATGGGAAAGAAGAGACAACATCAAGGCCAAGAAGAATGACACCTCGTCTATGGAAGTTGAAATATAATAGACTAAATCACTGAGGTAATTTCATTCCATCTGATGATTTTTGTTTGAAATTTATATTTTGATATTGTCTTTTATTTACTAATGATGTTATTGATACTCATGAAGGTCTTCAAGGCATCAATGACCAACTTCCTAGATGAATAAAAAGTTATCCTAGTCAATTTAGTAGGTTGCTATTGTTATAAGTTGAACATGGACCTCTAATTCAGCTATAAACACAACATAGTCATTGCTTGATCATCAAATCATGAAATTGAGTATGAATTACCCATTCACACAATTTTATTGATTCAACCTGTTGCCTTCTAACTAGCTGGGGTGTTTGAATTAGTCTCAGAATGAGAGCCAATAACCATAAGACTGAGCTAATACAAAGGATTTTCAAAGCTTGAAAGGTAAACAAAACTAAAATTTATCTAGAATGAGAAGTGCAATTAATCTAATAGCTTGAAGGAAATATGAAGATGCAAGTTAATATAAATAACTTTGATAGAAATATGAGATTAATCTAATAGCAATAATCAAACTATATTAAATGAGAGTGCAATATTATACTAAAATGATAAATTAAACTAATTATGCAATGAAAAAGCTTGGAAATATGAAGATAAATGAGACTAAAATTCTCTATAGTATGGATGCTCTCACAATTGCCTCCCCTTTGAATGAAGGAGAAGGTTCATTAAATAGACAAGCCTGGAGAAGGAATGAAGAGTTTCTTGAAAATGAACGGTTGACTCTTCATTCCCAATTGAGACAAATATTGAAAGATTTATTTAATTAAGGGAATGAATTATTGCCACATATGGGTGACCTTTCGAGTAATTTGAATTATTAAATTCAAATAAAGAGGTGTCCATTTAAATAACTAAATAAGAATAATTCATTTTACGTATATTAGCTAAAGGGGGAGGATTTTTAATTTAATTTAAAGCACTTAGGACTTTACAATTAAATTAATTTATCATAAGGATTATTTAGCTAATAAAGTCGAATACTTAGGAATTAATTATAGTGTGAGATTAATGCAAATTAGGGTTTCTGCAATTGACATCAAGTTAAAATAAAGTTAGGTAGGAGAGAGAAAATTTTGTAGTAGAATAGGACTTTAATGATGAAATTGAAGAAAATGCACCAAAATTGATTGAAATTATTAGGTGCCAATTTTGGGGTATTACATTTGCCCCTCTTTGAATTGATGTGTGAGCAGCGTGTTGATTCAAAGAATAGTCTGATGTGACAAATGAGGTTTCAAAATTATCCCCAAAATGGAGCTTAACCCTCGGAAGTCAAGGTTAGGATGCCAAGACACTGAAAAAGATCAAATTACAGAACCACATTCAGAATGAAGCACAATTCTCCGAAGTCAAAGTTAGATTGTGAAGTCAATGGTCTAAAAGAGAAGTTGAGAAGAGACTGGAATTAGGGTTAGATTTCCCCAATGCCCATTGATCGAATGATGACAAATGTAGATTTAGGACTAATCTCCAGAATCAGGGTTAGATTTGTTAGAAAGTAAAGTCTACCAAGATAACTAAGAGGGGGGAGGGGTAAATTAGTTATCTGATAATTATAAATTTTATCAACTTCAACAACATTAAACCATGTAAGCAATATAATTACCAACCATAGAAAGATATTCATACACAATAACACAAGGACACAAGATATGTTGACTAGGGAACCTCTTGATCAAAGAGTACCCCAGTGGGAATGATGCCCAAAAAGATTCACTAATATGAATATTCCTTGTGAAAGGATGGACTCTATTAGGAGTCTTATGAAATACATTCAGTACATATGAATCCCTATTAAGAGATTTTGAATCCCTGTTAAAAGATTCTAACCCTGTTAAGAGTTATGGAAGATAGAAGGACCCATTGCCCAAATAGCTTCAGGGTAAGATCACTGAACACACTGTCCAACTGATCTTTGTATTACTCAACAGAATAATAGAAAATATGTTACCTCCTTCCTTACTATTCCAAACCACACTCTCTACTACACCAGATCTCAATTTCAGATCTTTGTACCTCGCATGTCTTCCTTCATAAATTCACTTTCACAATTAGCTCTTTTCTTCACTTCATGTGTACATCAACACATCCAACCATATTAAAACAAGGAAAAACATTCCTTCCTTTATACCACACTCAATTAATTACAAATGAGTCAGCATACAATTACAAAATAAAAATTTTCACACACTACATCAGAATTAAACAAAACTGTCAGCTTCCAAATACAAAAATTCTTCACTTGTGTGACCTCAAAGTTTTCACTATCATCCACATTAGTATCCATGTGTTTTCAACTTCCCTTCAACTACACAAAACTAGATTCCTTCTTGATTACGAGATATCATCTGATTTCCACAAACCGCTACTCAAGAACACTGCCTGAATATTGCTTCCACCAAAATGCTCATAACTTCCATGAATAAGTGAATTAATATATGTTCTCTTAACCATAAACATATAACATATCAAAGAGTATATCCTCAACATCGCATAGCTCCAACTACAATATCCCACATGCGCTAATCCAAACATTGTCTACTTCTCTTCAAGTCTCCAGTAAATCACTGTGTTGACATCAATTACAATCATAGTCATGAATGCAACAACAACTATTATAGAATGGCTGCCAATCATTTATCATTCATTCTTAACAATCTCCTCCATTTGCATTGATGGAAACATAGATGAAAAAACATCCAATGTTCCAAAAATCTAATATTGCAACACTGGTGCCTCAAGAAAATATTTCAAGTCCTCTTCATCAATCAAATCTTGCTTCGCTTTCCTGTTTAGATAGTATAAATAGTTTTTTTTTTCATGTACACTTCTCCCCTATTGACATCAATGAAAACAATCTCATCATTATGTCAACAAAAACTACAATGTCAAAAGACACTATTCAGAAAATACATTCACTAGAGTCCTCATGACTCAACTCAGATACACATACTCCCCCATAGAGGAAGTACCAACATCTAGTCCAGAAGAAAAATAAGGCTTATATACCACTGGATGGATGCAATCAACTACATCACTTCTCAATAGTAGGCTGGGGCATAACCCCAAGCATAACTCTCAAATACTCAAATGTATCCTTAGGCAAAGGCTTTGTAAATATGTCTTCTATCTACTCCTTTGTACTTATGTACTCAAGTCTAACTTCTTTCTCAGCAACTTTCTCTATTACAATATGATACTTAATCTCTATATGTTTTTTCTTAGAATGTAATACAGGGTTCTAAGACATACTAACTATGTTGGTGTTGTCACAATGTATGACAATAGGTTCAACAAATTTTATTCCAATATCATTCAGCATTTGCTTCATCCAAATTATCTGGTTATAATTTTTTTCTGCTGCTACATATTATGCTTTTGATGTGCTTTGTGAGATACAATTTTGCTTCTTTCTTAGCTAAGAAACCAATCTTCCTCCAAGGAAAAATGCTCTACCACTGGTGCTCTTTTTATCATCAACACTACCTCCCTAATCAGTATCTGTATATGTACATAGGGTAAAATCATCAGATTTTTCATACCACAATCCATAGTCCATTGTGCCTCTTAAATATCTCAGTATCCTCTTTACCACTGCATAATGTGATTGTCCAGGTTCAGCTTGAAATCTTGCTACAATTCCAACTGAATGTGCTATATCAGGTCTTTTATGAGTCAAGTAATGCAATCCTCCAATCATAGATCTGTATTTATTTTGTTCAATTGTAGGTGTTTCATCTGTGCTAGATAATTTATGTCCAGTTACCATAGGTGTTCCAATTGGTTTACAGTTCTCCATTACAAATCTTTTCAACAAGTCATTTAGGTACTTTGTCTGACTTACAAAGATACCATCATTGTTCTATGTTATCTATAATCCCAAAAAGTATTTCATTTCAACAATCATACTCATTTCAAATTCAGTCTTCATTTCATTAGCAAATTTGTCACTGGCTTCATCTTCTCCTCCAAAAATAATGTCATCAGAAAAATAACTATAATCAAAAAACCATTTTCAATTTCTTTTGTGTACAGATTGCTATCAGTTGTTCCTTTTGTAAATCCTAATTTTAACAAATTCTTGTCTAATCTTGCATACCAAGTTCTAGGTGCTTGCTTTAGTCCATATAAAGCTTTCTTTGATTTACATACCATGTCTCCTTCTCGAGTCAAAGGAAAACCTTTAGGCTGCTCAATGTAGACTTCTTCTTCCAATTCTCCATTCAAAAATGTTGACTTCACATCCATTTGATATACTTTGAATTTCTTATAAGCTACATAAGCCAAAAAAATTCTTACTGCTTCAATTCTTGCTACAGGAGCAAAGATTTCTTCATAGTCAATTTCTTCTTGCTCTGAGCATCCCTTACATACCAATCTTTCTTTGTTTCTTGCTACTTCTCCTTGTTCATTCATCTTGTTTTTGAATACCCATTTAGTTCCAATAACATTCTTGTCTTTAGGTCTAGGGACCAATTCCCATGTCTTGTTCTTTTCAATCTGATCTAATTCTTCTTTCATAGAATTAGTCCAAGTTTCATCTTCACAAGCTTCACTAGTAGTTTTAGGTTCAATTTGAGAAATCAAACATAACTGTTCTTGTACCTTATTCTGAGTTAGAACTCCTCTTATGATGGTTTTGATAATTTTCTCAATAGGATGATTTCTTGATAAACTCTTGTTAGGTGTCACTGTCTCAGATCTCACTTCAGGTGTAGGTTCTTCAATGACTTCATTGTGGCTTTCATTCAAAAAATCACTATCAGTCTCATAAAATAATTTAGTAGATCCATTTTTAGGTTTAGGATGAGCTTCTTCATCTGATTCATAATCAAGCATTCTTTCCTAAATTTTGAACTTTTCATCAGCTTTAACATTTGCGCATTCAACAATAGTCTTCATTCTTTTATTGTAACATCTATAGGATTTTCTTTTCAAAGAATATCCAAGACATATACCTTCATCACTTCTAGGATCAAACTTTCCAATATCATCATCTCTCTTTATATAACATTTTCTTCCAAAAATTCTAAAATACTTAACTGAAGGTGCATGTCCAAACCATAATTCATAAGGTGTCTTGTCTATGTCTACTCTGATTTGTACTTTGTTCATTGTATATACTATTGTGTTCACTACTTTTCTCCAGAATATCTTCACCAAATCATTCTCAAATAACATAGCTCTTGCTTCTTCAGTCACTAATCTATTTCTTCTTTCTACAATACCATTTTGTTTAGGTGTCCTAGGGGCTGAAAACTGTCTCTTAATGCCATTTTCTTCACAAAAGGTGTTAAACTCTCTAGAAGTAAATTCCCCACCTCTATCAGATCTCAAACATTTAATCTTCATTCTAGATTCATTTTCAAATTTATTCTTAATGATCTTAAACTTATCAAATGCTTCATACTTTTCTTTAAGAAATGCAATCCACATCATTCTTGTAAAATCATCAATAAGAATCATAAAATACCTTTCTGCATAGAATCCTCTAGTCCTGGTAGGACCACTCAAATTTGTATGAACAATCTCCAACTTTTCTACAGATGTAAACTTCTTACTAGGAAAACAACTTCTCTTCTATTTAGCCATCACACATTCTTTGCAAATCATGTTAGTAGGCTTCATAATTTTAGGCAAATCCCTTACTGTAAGTGTAGTACTTACTTTCACAATCTTGTCAAAGTTTATATGACAAAACCTTCTATGCCATAACCAACTTTCATCAATTTTAGTAATCAAACATGTCATCTCAGTGGGATTCAACTGAAATACATTACCTCTGGTTCTAAATCCATTTCCAATCTAATTTCCATCTTTATCCTTTATCACAAAAGTTTTCTCAGTAAACCAAACTTGATATCCCTTATCAACTAACTATTCAACACTCAAAAGATTATGTTTTAATCCATCCAAAAAATAAACATCATCAGTATTAGTCTTTCCATCAAGAGTAATAGATCCTATACCTTTAATCAAGCAAGGTCCATTGGTTCCAACTCTAACAAATCCTCCATCCTAATCGTTAAACTTTATGAAATTTTTCATGTCTCTAGTCATATGATGTGAACAACCACTCTCTATAATCCAATCAACTTTCTTTTCAACTTGAGAAACTAAGGCTTTTTCTTCCTTAACATTAGTTTTAGGATTCTCTTCTTTAATTGCTACAAATCCTATGTCATCATTATTCTCAGTATCACTTTCACTTAGAGTTCTTTCTACACTAGTTTCAAGATCTTCATCATTAGCATAATAACATTCCTTAGATCTTCTAGGTTTAAAATTGTTTCTATACTTTTTTAACTCTCTTAGGGAACTTAGATGCAAAATGACCATATTCTTGATAAGTCCAACATTCAAAAATTTTCTTACCATCTGGTTCTCTCTTCACAAGCAAGGAAATACCTTCTTCAATCTTCTTGTCTTCTTCATTTCTAGATTTGTCATTGCCAGCATAATCACCACTCACATTGATGCTTCTTGAAAAAGTAGGGTGAACACTAAGAGCACTGAATGTTGTCTCCATTCTAGGCAAGTCTCCTGATAACCTCCGGTTCATCTCTCATGCTTCCAATCTTCCAAGAAGAGTCTATCTTGTAAAGTTTGTAGTACAAGGTATAACTTGTACAATCATCTATGTTGTTTGCTTAAATATAGGAGTCAATGTCCTCAGAATTTTCCATATCACTTCATTCTCTATCTTTGTTCCTCCACAAGATTTTATGCTTGTGATAATTTCTGACATTCTACCAATATAGCTTCTAACAGATTCATCTTCCAACATTCTTATATCTTCAAATGCACATATCCAATTATGTAATCTAACTCTTTTTGCATGTTCATCACCTTCAAAAGTAGAGTGTAAACCTTTCCAAATTTCATAAGGTTTTTTCAAACATTTTAGCTGACTATACTCATTCTCTGAAAGGGCTATCAAAAGTGCTTCTCTTGCAAGTATGTTACACATGAATAGATCTCTCTCATTGATAGTACATGTTTCAAGATTTTCCTCTTCAATGATAGTCTTATCATTCTTTGTAATCAACCAATAACCTAGTCCTAAACATAGTAGGTGTATCTTCATCTTTTCTTTCCAGCTGTCAAAATTTACTCCATCAAACTTAGGGCTTTCTTTTCTGAAATTCACCATGGATCTCCTTAAGTTGTTAAACTTATTTTTCAAGGACCTACTGCTCTGATACCAATTGTTAGAAATTAAAGTCCACCAAGATAATTAAGAGGGGGGTGGTGAATTAGTTATTAGATAATTATAACTTTTATCAACTTCAACAACATTAAACCATGTAAGCAATATAATTACCAGCCATAGAAAGATATTCATACACAATAACACAATGACACAAGATATGTTGACTAGGGAACCTCTTGATCAAAGAGTAAACCCCAGTGGGAATGATGCCCACAAAAGATGCACTAATATGAATATTCCTTGTGAAAGGATGGAATCTATTAGGAGTCTTATGAAATACATTCAGTATATATGAATCCCTATTAGGAGATTTTGAATCCCTGTTAAAAGATTCTAACCTTGATAAGAGTTATGGAAGACAAAATGACCCACTACCCAAATAGCTTCAGGGTAAGATCAATAAACACATTGTCCAACTAATCTTTGTATTAATCAATAGAATATTAGCAAATATGTTACCTCCTTCCTTACTGTGCCAAACTACACTCTCTGCTACACCAAATCTCAATTTTAGATCTTTGTACCTTGCATGTCTTCCTTCACAAATTCACTTTCACAATTAGCTCTTTCTTCACTTCATGTGTACATCAACACATCCAACCATATTAAAACAAGGAAAAACATTCCTTCCTTTATACCACACTCAATTAATTACAAATGAGTCGGCATACAATTAAAAAACAAAAGTTTCCACACGCTACATCAAAATTACACAAAATTGTTAGCTTCCAACTACAATAATTCTTCACTCATTGGACCTTGAAGTTTGCACTATCATCCACATCACTATCAATGTGTCTTAAAATTCCCTTCAACTATGCAAAACTAGATTCCAGGCCGATTAGGAGATATCATCCAATTTCCACAAACTGCTACTCAGGAACACTGCTTGAATACTGCTTCCACCAAAATGCTCATAACTTCCATGAATAAGTGGATTATTGTCTGTGCTCTTAACTATAAACATATAACATATCAAAGTGTATATCCTTAACATCACATAGCTCCAATTGTAATATCCCACATGCACTAATCCAAACACTACCTACTTCTCTGCAAGTCTCCAATAACTCACTGTATTGACATCAATGACAATCATAGTCATGAATGCAACAACAACTACTATAGAATGGCTGCCAAACATTTAGCATTAATTCCTATCAATATTACCCCAATACGAAGCTTAGCCCTCTGAGACCCAGGTTAGATTGTCCAGATAATAGTCCAAAAGAGATTTTGAGAGCCATCTCCAGGACAAAGCTTGACTTTCATGAATTAGGGTTAGTGATGTAGGAGCATCCTGGGTGTAAGAGCAATCTTGCATCACCCAAAAATATTTTTGTTTTTGTATTCAATAAGGGCTATCTTGTGTAGAGCTGCTATTTATGGAAACTTTCTATTTTTAGTAAGTTGGTCTTATGATCTTTGAATGTTCTAATTTTACATGTGGAGGTCACATCAGCCTGCCAGCAAAGTTTCACGACTAGATCAGGTCTAGTTTTGAAGATATTGAAGATTTTTGGTATTGGTAGTAGGGTACAAAAACTTTGAACTCAGTTTTGAAGGCTTTAGAGGCTCTGGATGAGGTCAAAAATTTAGGTGATGGGCATTTGCATTGGTCAAGCCTGTAGAGTGCTTCATGGCATTTCCAAAATGGGGTTATAATAGTCAATCGAGTCAATTGGTGATGACTTATGGTCTCTCTGGAAGTTGGGCCACTTGAAATGGCGAAAAATAATTTTCCTTCAAAATTTTTATTCGGGTTTCAAAGTTATTTTGAGCTGAATTTGATGTAATAAATTGAAAAATAAAATAATTCTAAGTTTGGTCGGCCCTTAGGGCTAAATTTCTAGAACCTTCTTGGGTGGTGGAAAATGCCTATATAAAGAAGGTTCATAGTGTTGTTTAGGGCAATTCTAGGTAGTAGATCTGGGTATTGATTCGAGGCTTTGTCCTATAGAATATTGTAAGGGAATGCCCATGTGGCTTTGCATATTGTAATTCTAAAAGTTTGTAATTCCACATTTGTGGAGATAATAAGAAGCCAATTTTTTGTTCTTGCATTTTGTTGTTGTTGTTGTTTCTCTATTTCTGTTATGTGTTTGCGGTATTAAGGGGAGCAACCTTCATCAGTTAGATTGCCCTAATACCTAATGAGATTTCAAGAACCATCTCCAGAATGAAGCTTGATTCCCATGGATCCGAGTTAGATTGGCCAGATACCTAAAAGATAGATGACCAGATAACTAGATGTGAGGCATGAAGATGCCCCTAGTGAAGAGATGCCCCAAGTGGTGAGGACTTTGATTTAGATCAGATTGAAATGAGACTGGTTTGACAAGAGTCAAATGATGCAATCATCCTGCCACCTCGGGAGAGAAATCGAAAGATGACATATCAGAAGGATGATTGACAATAAGAGGTTGCAAAGTAGAAACAATCAGACTATATTCAAGAAGCTGTAGAAGCAATTTGAAGTGATCGGGAGGTCTTGCTGACCAAGTTTAACCATGGTTGACCAAATTTGACTAGAGTTGACTTTGATGAAAACATTGAAGATCTTGAGAAAAAGATGAGGAGATGAGGATCTGGCAGGAAGATGATGCCAAAAGACTGACTGCACAAGCATTTGATCCCAAAGGGTCCCAAAATTTAAAACATGATTTGAGCTATCTAGAGATGTCAAATTTTGATTTTGATCCTGAAAAGGATTCAGAGCAGTCGATTTAGCTAAGGGTGCAATTCTTGGGCAAAAGAGAGAACTTTGAAAATTAGGTCAAAAAGCTATATAAGGCCCGAAGGGGTCATTTTCAATTCATTATTCACTTTGCCTTCTTATGAATTTGAGCTCTGAGAGAGAGAATGGAGGGAATTCTAGTGAATATGCATTGATTCAAGAACTCACAATGAGCCACCTATGTGTAATCAATAATCCTCCTTGGATTTCAATTTGTACTACTTTCTAGGTCAATTTAGGGTAGATCTATCAACTTTAGGCATGTTCTTCAAGTCTCGCATGAGGAAATAGCTTCCTTGCACTAGCCTCAGTCACCCCTCACATGAGGAAATGATTTCCTCCCATGGGTCAAGGCTTCCTTTCCTTGGCTCTATCTAGAGTCTCGTGTGAAGCCCTAGGTCATGCCACATGAAATTTCCCACTCTCGCATAGGAGAAGGTCCTGTCTCATGCAAGGGAACAATTTCCTCGTGCGAGATGCTGTTGCAGTTTTGAAAAATCTTTGCCAAAATTTTCCAAATTTGTATGAAGTCAGCTAAGTAGGGCATCATAGAGTCATGTCTAGGATAGATGCATTACTGTATTTTTTGTTTTTGTTTTGAAAACCATCATATTGAGATATCGATCTAATGTCATCACTTGCTTTGAAGGTTGCCTTTCCCAATGTCACCTTTTGGTCACATGATCCAGTGATCACCACATTGGTACAGAGATTGATAGATGTTTAGAGTGCACATGTTGAGGTACTCGGTCTAGGATATTTGCATGATATACTTGACATCTAGGTAAATCATGATCTTCTTGGTGCACTTGTTGAGCATTTCCATTTGGAGACAAACACATTCCATTTTCCACTAGGGGAGATGATAGTCACTCCTAAGGATATATACACGATCTTGCAAATACCCATCTATGACACCCGAGTAGAGTATGATGTACAGCCGAGGGTAGGCATAGTGGCATTGAGGACTATATTCTGAGATGATCTAGTGATAGGTCGGGCCATCTCTTGGGAGGATTTGATCAGTAGGTATGGTGGTGCTCACCCATTAGCTGTTGTTCTCGCTATGTTCCTGAGTTGTTATCTAGCTCCCGATCGAGGTCAGCATGGTTTGGAGTGTGGTTGGGGGTCAATGTTGCAGAGGATGCTGGCTAGACTAGTAGTCAAATTCAGATGAGGTGAGTGCATGCTTGCCCATATGTACCATGAGATGCATGAGATTGTGTATTGAGGGGCCAAGACCATGGTGGGAGGTGTCTTTGTTCTTCAGATCTAGGCCTGTGAGCATCTCTCTATTTGCAGGCCTATATATCACAATACACGATAGGCTCTTGAGCCATACATATATAGGTACATAGGTCTGATGACTCATCCATTACTAGTTAAGACAAAGCAGTGGTGCAAATAGCTTGATGACATGGTGGCTATTGTTTGGAGACCTCTGGTGGCTACCGAGCCATGAGATGATGCTCAGTGAGAGCTTTCTTACATGTTTGTCTCACATCCACTAATTGGATACAATGTTACCATCATTAAGTGCTTTCTTATTACACGTGTCTTGCATCAGTTTGGGAGACAACAGGACATCTCCCAGGAGTACTGCCCCTATGCTCACTTCACTGATGACAAGAAGAAGGGTGGTATCTGAGATTAGATCCACATAGATGTGTGATCGAGGCATGCATACCTCAGGCCTGATGGGATTATATTATGGATGTCACCAATGTAGGGATGATGCCTGCATACAAAGATCACTACCTATGCCATCCCTTCCCTAGATTTATAGATCCTGCATGGATGGGTCAGAGAGCTCAATAGTAGCCTACACAAGAGTAACCACGAGGGTAGCAACAATAGTAGGTACCTACACAGGAGTAGCCCACATAGTAGTAGTAGGTACCTTCATAGGAGTAGCCCGCATAGCAGTAGGTACCATTACAATGGCCTAGGTAGAGAGTATTGAGTCCTAGGTCAGTGTAGACAAACATCCCCCCAAGGACTATGGGGTTAGATGTAGGTGTTGGGAGTAGTGGGACCCAATAGAGGTCTACTAGGCAGTGGACAGGGGATCCATTGTAGCAAACACCTCTGGGTGATGATATAGATATGCCAGATGTTCCCATAGGAGCATAGACACCACAAATGTAGGAGGCTCTCAAGAAGAGTAGAGAGAGGGTCAAGCAGGTTCAAGGTGAGAGAGACAACTACCATACCCAAGTCATTATACAAGAGACTTGCATAGTTGATCATGAGAAGGAGATCCTAGAGTTACGAGAGGAGCTAGTGAGAGCACGACTAGAGATTAGATATGAGTCTACTCAAGCAGCTTATTATTATGCAACATATTTCCAAACCATTCCAGATGTATCAGAGTAGGTGCCTCCATTTTATGAGTATGTAGGAGCACCATAGAGACCAGCATAGGCACCTGTGCAATAGGCACCTCCACAATAGGCACCTCTAATGCCTGCTCCCCAAAGACCAATGCCACCACCATAGGAACTAGCATAGGAACCACCGCCACCACCTCCTCCCAATGGTGACTGGCAGAGTTAGCATATTTTGATACATATATTGTAGCTCCATTTTTTATACTATGCTCGAGTAGCACCCTTCTTTTGTACATGACATTGATCCAACCGATATATATGAGATCACCATTTTGATATCATTATACTTGTTTATACATTGCTTTGATGTTGATGTTTTATGAGATGTTTCTAGATGGTTAGATGTATGGATTAGATATGTATGAGATGTACATGTTTGTTTTATGATATGAATATGCACATGTTTTATTTTATGATGGTGTATGAATATACAATGTGAAATTTAATGATAGATGGTAGATAAATGAATGCAATGTATGATTTTATTTATGCTTATAATGGATGCACATGAAAATGAATATGTAAATGTATATGGATGTTATGGATGCAAATGAAAATGCAATGTAAATGCTATGTATGTGATACTAACCATCTCATGTAGAGTTTTAGCAATATATGATAGGTACTAATCAAAAGGATGTTTCAAAGATTGAGAGTGAGGACCAGACACTTGTGTAGCCAAGACAAACCTGAGACAAAAGATGAGAACCTTTGATGAATAGATCCAGATGAAGACAATCAAGAGAGCACCAAAACACAGTCTCAATGCAAGCCTAGAATGAAAATGTAAGCCCAAGCTAAATGCAAACCCTAGGATTTGGTTGTTGGACTCATTGTATTTATCATCATTGAATTCTTTTAGGCACGGGACATTCACAAGATGCCATATGACCCTCACTAACATTGCAATCATGAGAATATGAATATGACATAAGTCTAAGATTTGTCAGAATGAGATGTAAGCATTAAGGCACAAGAAGCCAGAATGACCTGAACACCGATTCCTTTTAATTTAGCAAGTTAACATAAGCATCAAAGCATAATTTCTAGAATGATCTAAATGTTTCTTGCAAACAAACACACCAGACACACAAGAATTCCTTTCTTTTTAAAAGAATGCTCATAGTGACCCTTACATTCACTTAGCAGGACGAGCGTTTGCAATTTCACTTGTAGCAGAAAGAAGTCACTCAAAATAGACAAGGAGGAGAACCAACCTCACCAAAGTTTCCATATAAAAGGAGTCGACATACACATGGCCATCCAATATGATATGAAGGCTCTTATAGATGGACACCCCTCATATGTAGATTCATTGGATCATTGGAACTAAACCAACAAACAAAAAACAAAGAAAAGATCATGCCCCAGTCTTTGCATTTCTCAGTCAAGGAAGACATCTTAGATTCACTCAAGGGGAAATGATAAAGCAACCAAACAAGCACTCAAAGAAAAATCTCAGCATGCTTTAAAGGAACATAAATTCAGTTTTAGTTTCAGTTTTAGTTTGTGTTCAAGTGGATTGAATTCGAATCATAAATGTACAACATTTGAAGTCTCAATGGGATAGCGATAGTAGGTAGATGCAGTGAGAACCACTGGTGACTATCACGAGAGAAAAAGTCTCAAGAAGATATCACAGTGCAAACCAAGCATCAGTAGGTGGACACAGTGAGAAGCACTAGTGACCGATACAAGGAAGATTCTCAAAAGAGAGAATAAGCATGAATGAAACATCAGCAAGAACACGGAGTGACAACCACTGGTGACTGATGTAAGGAAGAGATCCTGAAAGAGAGGGGTTCAAATGAGAGCTAGGTATTAGTAGGTAGGCATAGTGGGAGCCAATCGTGACTGATACATGAGAGATCCTCAAGGAGATAAATCCCAAAAGTAGTTAGGCATTAGCGAGAATTGCTGGTGACTGATGCATGAACAAAACTTCTAAAAGTGACAGGACAATGCCCCCTAGACTAGGAAGGTGCTCCCAAATGTGACCAGTTCCAATCCATGAAGAGTTGAGGAAAATCTTGAAGACAATTGAAAGCAAGTGTATGAGCTAGCAAACTAAAGCAAGAAAGTAGGAAATAAAACTAAACCAGGAAAGCAAGAGCCAAATGGTGTTGAGATGAGATACAACTTCAAGAAACAAGAGGCACCTATTTACCATGTTTTCACCATCTTAGTGAAAACCTCAACCCTATACACAATCGAATCTAGAAACTAAGACTAATCTTTCACCATCTTGGTAGAGATTCTATTTTTGCTACCATGACGCTTGTTTACCAGGTTTTCATCAATGGCACATTTTTCTTCTTTTCTAATTTTTTTGTACTTTTCTCTTTTTTTTTCTTTTTTTTTTGCATTTTTGATCTTTTCATTTTTTTGTATTTTTTATTTTTTCATTTTTTTGTATTTTCAATTTTTTAATTTATTTTTTTTGTATTTTTTATCTTGACTCTTTTTTATATTTTTTCAAATTTTTTATTTTTTTTATTATTATCAAGGCGCCTGTTTACCAGGTTTTCACCAAGATAATAGATACATCAAAGTTCTTTTTTACTAGGTTTTCACTAAGATGATCATTTTTTTCAAGACATTTTGCAATTTTTAGGATTTTTGCCAATATACCATTTTTTGGGATTTTTTTAGGACTAATAAGTATGTATATGAGCATACAGAGAGTGCCTTAGCTATAGAATTTCTTCAAGTGAAAAGAGTTGATAGGATCTTTGAGCTATTCTCCTTTAGTGGTGGAGAGTTTGTATGCGCTAGACCTAAATGTTGTAGTAATAACATACAGACCAAGCCAGTTTGGTTGAAATTTCCCTTTCTAGATTCGCTGCTACTGATTCTTGGGGTTCTCTCTTAGAACGAGGTCACCCACTTGGAATTCCCTTTGTCTAACTTTCTTATTGTAGGATTTAGACATCCTCTTTTGGTACGCTCTTAGATGATCAAGTACCACCTTCCGATGTTCATCCAGTAACTCAAGCTCTTGAAGCCAGGATATTCTATTCTCTTCATCAGTGATGAGGCCTCTCAGAGAGATTCACAATGTAGGAATCTTAACGTCAATAGGCAATACTACATGTGCTCCATAAACCAAGGAAAAGGGCATGGCCCTTGTTAGTGTTTGAATACTTTTTCTATAGGCCCATAATGCCAAATTAATCTAGAGATGCCAATCTCTACCAGATTTATGAACTATTTTGTGCAAGATTTTGAGAATTGTCCTATTAGAAGCTTCTTCTTGTCCATTACCCTGGGGATAATAGATAGATGACTAATGCTGAATGATCCTAAATTTGGTGCATAACTCTCTCAGGTCCTTGTTCTTGAATTGTCCCCCATTGTTAGTGATAATGGAATGAGGGTACACCATATCTACAAATGATATAGTTTAGTATAAACATAGCCACTGACTTGCCATTAGCTATAGCCAGAGGCACTGCCTCCACCCACTTAGTAAAATAGTCAGTAGCTATGATGATAAATTTATGTCCTCTTGAAGAAGAAGGATGTATCTAACCCACCAAGTCAAAGGCCCATTTCTGAAATGGCTAGAAACTGATGAAAGGAATAAACTCTTTAGTAGGAGCATGGATCAGATTCCCATGAAATTGGCATTGTTTACAAGTCGTGGCATATTGAATAGCTTCTTTCTCCATATCTAGCCAGTAGTAACCAGCTTTAATAAGTTTTTGAGCTAATGTCAAACCACTCAAATGACACCCACATATACCTTCATGTACCTCAGCTAGCACACATTTGGAATCATCAGGTTCTAGACACCTAAGGAGGGTACTGTCTAGACCCCATCTATACAAGTCATTTTCTATGATGACATACCATGAAGCAGTATGAATTAGGTGATGCTTTTCATTCTAGGTATAGGTGTCTGGAATGATTTGGTCATGAAGGTAGGAATAAATATGGTGATAGCGAGATGAGTAATGTCCAATGACTGAATAGATCATCTTGGATTTAGGAATGTCATAGGCTGGGTAGTGGAATGCCTCCACCAAGAATTCATGTTTGAAGTCATTTTTTGGCATTTGTAACATTGAAGCAAGAGTGGCCATAGCATCAGTTGCTTTATTATCTACCCTTGGAATTTTCTGGAAAAAAATGTGTGTAAAATATTGTTTGAGATCATCCACCATTATTTTGTAAGGTACTAGTTTGTCATCTTTTGTGTGATAGACATCATTAACTTGGTTGATGATTAACTGAGAGTCTCCAAAGACCTTGAGCTCATCCACATTCCATTCAATGGCTATATTCATACCATTAATGAGAGCTTCATATTCAGCGATGTTGTTTGTGCAGGGAAACAACATTTTGTAAGCTTTTGGCAATGAGTATCTTTGAGGTGTTATAAATAGAATTCATGCACCTAATCCTTGCTGAGTGATTGATCCATCAAAGAAAATGCTCCAAGATTGATGTGTGAGAAGCATGATGGAATCATCTAGGAATTCAATATTCAAAGGCTGGTGATCTTTCAGAGGAGCTTCCACCAACTGACCAGCAATTTCTTGTCCTTTAATAGCTTTTCTTTCCACATACTCAATGTCAAATTCACTAAGTATCATCACCCATTTTGCTAATCTACCCATGAGGGAAACCTTGCTCAATAAGTACTTTAGTGGATCAATTTTTGCAATAAGTCTTGTAGTGTGAGAGAGCATATAATGCCACAACTTTTGAGAAGCAAACACTACTACTAGACAAGATTTCTCAATGACAAAATAGTTCTTTTCGTAAGAAACCAATGTTCTGCTAATATAATATATGGCTCTCTCTTTGTTGTTTTGATCTTCTTGAGATAGGAGAGCACCCAAAGATGTGTTCATTGTTGAGATGTATAGTATGAGAAGATTCTCATGAATAGGAGGCATCAACATAGGTGGATTAGCAAGATATTATTTAATTTGAGTGAGTCCTCTATCACATTCTTCATTCCATTCATAGGTCACACCCTTATCTAGAGTTTTAGTGAAAGGTTGTGATTTGTCCACAAATTATGAAATGAAACACTGAATAGATTGTATCCTTCCCTGTAGTCCTCTCATTTGACTAATGTTCCTAGGTGGAGGCATGTCCATAATAGCTTGCACCTTTTTTGGATCAACTTCTATCCCTTTAGCTGAAATGATGTAACCCAAGAGTTTCCCAGAAGTGACACCGAAAGAACATTTTTTGGGATTAAGTCTGAGACTAAATTATTCCATGCAGTGAAGTATGGGACCCAAATCTATAAGATGAGTTCTTCACTGCATTCTTTTGGCTAAATTATCATCCAGGTAATCTTCCATTTTTTTATGCATCATATCATGTAAAATGGTAGTGACAACTCTCTGATATGTTGCTCCAGCATTCTTAAGTCCAAAAGGCATAACATTCGAGCAAAAGGTCCCCTAGGCACATGTGAAAGTAGTCTTTTCTTGATCTTCTGGCATAATTTTTATTTTATTATAGCCAAAAAATCCATCCATCAAGGAATACATCTCATACCCTATTTTCATATCCACTATCATGTCAATGTTGAGTAGTGGGAAGTCATCTTTTGGACATGCCTTATTTAGATCCCTGAAGTCTATGTGTACATGAATGGATTTATCATGTTTGGTGACTAGAACAATGTTTGAAATCCACTCTGCATAGTCAATAGTCCTTATGAAACTATCCTTAAGAAGCTTTTCTAGCTCTACTTTGACTAAAAGTGCCACATGTGGATGCATCTTTTGAAGCTTCTATTTAACAGGTTTAATACTTGGTGTAATCGAAAGATGGTGCATGATTAGATTGAGGTCTAATCCAGGCATGTCAAAGTAAGTCCATGAAAAGTTTATTTTCTTTCTTTGAAAGAAGCTAGTGAACTCTTCCTTTTCTTTTGTAGATAATGACTGTACTAGATGAATAGTTTGTGGAGTAGCCTCTGTACCCAAATTCACTTCCTGTGTTGGCTCAATCAATACTGATGATCTCTCCTAAAAGTGGCTCAGAAGCATATAAAGTATCTCATCCTTGGGCACCTTAGAGAGGTTTTCACCCTCAAATACATCTTTTATTTTTACTATTTTTGGCTTTGATACCACCACAATGTGGTTTTGACCATCAGAGCATCTATTTTTTCTTCTTTTAAGTTTTTGACTAAGATACTTGATATTTTTCTCTGTCATGCTGACACTACTTTTGCTAATGGAGGACATTACAAGTTCAATAGCATGGAGTTAATAGGCTAGAGCTTAATAATTCTAGAATGTTAGGACTTCATTGGATGAGGAGGGGGAGTTCTAGTTTATCAGATTGGGATTTTTGAGTTAGAGGGAAGTAGCATTTTGTTCAATTGTGCTCATAGTATAGCCATCAAAAGTGTAGATGAGCAAGTCAAGACCTAGAGTGATCTCATCCAAAGGAGCATTCAAATCCCTATAAGACCTTACATTGGAAGTAGAGGACATGTTAACACTGATGACATCTAATTCATGTGACCTAATGCTAGACCCTTCACCTACTTTGAGAAGTCTTTCATAAGTATGCACCATGTCTATATCTTTATCATAAGTAGCATAAGACAAAGATTCAAATTCATACTCATGTACTTGATGTGGGAATTCCATTAGCACTAGTTGTATCATCATCTTTACCCCTTGCAGTATTAATAGCTTGCTGAAGTAGATCTTTCTCAAACTATTCTTGGAAATGTGGGGGTATGTACCATTCATACTGAGAGTTAAGATCAGCCATTTGTATTTCTCTCCATTGGTCATACATGATTTGATGTACTAAAGTGGTCTCATCGGAATCACTATCAATTTCTACCATGTGGACAAGTATAATAGGTTCATCTGGTTTTGCAAAGACTGCAACAAGTTTCAGAGGAATAGGATATGGGAATGTGTCTTCATCAAAGCTGGCCTCTAGATTTACCTTTAGAGTAGTATCTTCAAACTCTAGTTTAGGTTTAGGTTTAGGTTCTGGCACAAACTTGTTTATCCCTAAATGAAAAGGGATCTTTTTGAAGCCCAAGCCAGTAGTATCCTTTGTATGGTAACCTATAGCTTCAATGGGCTTCAGCAAACCATTATCATTCCTTCCTATAGGACTAGTCCCCTTATAGCCGAAGTGCTTCATGATCTTAAAGGCTCCACTGTATGGCTCTTGTTCTAAGTCTAGAGGAGGAGTAGTTGTCTCAGCTATTTCTTTTCCTTTATAGATCCAAGTTGTGATGGCTCTTTCTTCATCCTCATCTTCTAAAGGTGTAGAGGCATGTACAAAGTCACCATTGTAGATTGTTTGAGGAGAGTCCTCAAAAGTTTTTTTATTCTCAGAATGTCTCCCATAAGAGAATGGAGATGGAGGGAGAGCAGCAAGTGATAGCATAGGTTCAATTTGGTTTCTCCCATGCCTATATCCTTAAGTTTGAGAGTTTGTTCCATTTCTTTTAGCTTAGCATCATAAAACTTAGTGGACTCTCTATTAGCTGGAATAGAGCTGTTTACAAATTACATAAGAGTGTTGCAAGAGTAATTGGTATTATCAAGCACAGTAACTTCCACCCCATGGAATGGAAACTTAATGCATTGATGGTACATGGATGGAATAGCCTACATCTCATGAATCCATGGCCTATCCAACAAGATGTTGTAGGCAAGAGGAATGTCAAGAACTTGAAAAGTAACATCTCTTTCAACAGGTCCTACATGGATAGGTAGCATAACTAAGCCTTGGGATTTGCATTCCTCTTCATCATAACCTTTGATGGTAATCTATTTGTGGGAGTCTATACAATTCTCATCATAACCTAGCTGAGTAAGTAGCTTAGTAGAATAGATATTAAGACCAACACCATTGTCTATGAGCACTCAACAGATGTGCTTAGGACCTATCATGACCTCTATGTGCAAGGGAGCATTATGCGGATGGCTCAAAGAGTGATCATCTTCTTTAGAGAAGGATACATAGTGAGGCAAGGTCAAATGACCCACCATAGATTGGAATCAGTCAAGATTGAGATCCTTGGGAATGTTTGCCTTAGTGAGGGCTTTATCCAAAATCTACATGTGAGCAGGCGAGATCTTCAACAACTCAAAAATGGTAATATGAGTATTGGTTCACTAGAGCTAATCTAAGATGCTATAACTGGCTGCACTAGATGTAAGAACCAATTTCATGTTCTTGTTGGCAAGGCCAACATCAATCTTATCTACAATTTTCTTTAGAGTGGATGTAGAAGTATCGAGACCTTTCAAAACAACTCTTCCATGTGATTAAGTAACAATATTAACACAATCTTGAGGTTGTTCAAATTCAGATGAATGAGATGCAAAACTATGCAAGATGAAAGGATTCTTAGGTTTGGGGGCATCATCACTCCCCTTAATAGTAATCACATCATAATAATCTATCTCAATGGGTTCGATCATACCAATAACATTGTCATCATTAGTGTACGTGTAATTGACTTTTGCATTTCTATTTTTTTGTTTGAAGACTCACCCTTCTCATGAGGAGGGAAGGGATCCTTAAAATCTTGATGGTCTAAATTCTTGTTATGGTCATCCACAACAATGTCACCACTATCAATCAAATCTTGGACCTTGTGTTTCAACTGAAGACAAGTAAAAGTCTCATGACCCTTATTCTTATGATAGTCACAGTAGGCATTGTCATTCCACCAATGAGGTCAGGGTTGGGGGTCATAGAGACACTTTTCCAAGGGAGTGAGAATCTAATTCTACATAAGATTTTTATAGACCACATCAAGTGGTTCTCCCAAGGAAGTGAATTCATGCTTGGGTAGAGATGCCCAAGGTTTGTTCCTAGAAAACCTCAAAGGTTGCTGATTTTTCATCTCAGGCTTTTCAGCCGCTTTGACTGCTTTTATGCTAGAACAAAGATTAAAAATAGACTTAGTAGGCTTCAAGGTCACATTGTTGACCACTCCATCATTCACAATGTCTCTATTCATGTTAACAAACTTCCCTTTATCCTTATTTTGGTTTGAAGATCCTTGTTTATTATCTTTACTCAAAGTCAATTCCCCTTATTTAATCATAAAGGCCTCTATTTGCACTACTTGTTTAATAATGCTATAAAAAGTTAGAGGACCTTGTAATTGCACTTGGTATCTGAAGTCTGGGACAAGATTATCGAAGAAAATGTCGAGTCTCTCAGACTCTGGTAGCTTGTGAGGACACCTTGTACACAATTTTCTCCACCTTTGGAGAAATGTTAGAAAAGATTCTCCTTGTCACTATTTTAAATTGTGAAGATCCTAGATGTTGACCAGATGCTAAATATTATGCGAGTGATGTTGGAGAAATAGATTAGCCATTTCATCAAAATTCTTAATGCTAGTGGAAAAGAGAGAAAACCACTCCATAGCTGGTCTACCCAAGATATGAGGAAATAGGTGCATAAGATACGTTTGATCATGCATGAATTCCATGGATAAAGTGCTAAAATCTCTTAAGTGATCTTGGGGATTGGTAGCACCCAAGAATTTGTCATATTTAGGGAGCTCTACACCTCTAGGAAAAGGTGGCATGTGAAGATTCCTATCAAAGGTGAAAGGACAAATGCTTTCCATTGTAAATTATTGTGCGGGTTTGTCCTTATTCTTCACAAGTTGGCTAATCTAATCTTGCATGTCTTGGACCATCTTTTGCAACTTTTTGGTCTCAGTCTCTTCTTCGTTGGCCACACGCATTTCAACTTGATAGTCTGAGGGTAATTTAGCTCCTTCTTTGGACAACTCAAGAAAGTATTTTTCCTTCTCCTCTAGAAGGATGATATCCATCATCTTAATAAGACTCTTGTTTTCTTTTGCAGCGTCTATGTCATCTTAGGTTATTGTGTCATCACCCTCATTGCCAAGGTTCTCAAAAGTGCTTGGGATTTGATCTTGAGTCTGATCATAAGGGGCAGGATGATAGTCATACGCTGGTTGACCACCTTGAGCTTTGTATCAAGCTTGGTGATTTTGGGTTTGATCATAGCATTGCTCATTTAGGGGTTGAGCATGATGTTGGTCATTGGAAGATTCACAAAAATGCTGGTTGTTTTGAGATTGATCAAAAGTTTGGCTGTATTTGCCTGGTTGGAAGTCAAATGGCTCTCCCATCTTGTTATTGGCTTGTGTAGTACATGAACACTTAGTAAAATGATATGCATAATGTCAAAAGGAGGTAGCTATGGTAACTCTTGGTGCTCTAATAGGATCAAAAAGATCAATAGGTTCAGATGAGTCAATATTGTCAACAGGATCGATAGGCTCAATGATAGGACTAGTCTGAGGAAGCGGCCTTCCAAATTTGTGTAACAATGAGTTGTTTTGGAAGAATGAGTTGTCTTGACCTTGAAATGAGAAACTAGGTTGCACTTCAAACAATGGATTAAAACACTCTTGGAACATGAGATTTGATTGAGACAGGCTATCTTTCAAAGTATTCAATGAAGAACTTGAGGATTTCTCACAATGTTCAATTTGCATAATAGGTTCGGGACAACTTATTTACTAATTATAAGGTTTGCCTCTACCTTGACCAGTATTACCAATGGGATAAGTGTTGCCACTTTGAGTCATGATAGTGATAGATGAAGATGAAATGAGATAAGACTCGAGATAATGCTAAAACTCTTTCTCTAGGAATTATGCAAAGGAGATAAAGGCTAGAATAGCCAAGATGTGAAATGCACCTAGTATGAATCATCAAGAGTATGGCTAGAACAATTGAGATAAGACTATCACAATGTGAGGTGGAAAATCACAAAAGATGGGACAAATAACAAGGAGAAAATTAAGAGTTTAAGAAAAATTGATCTGTTCATAGCTTGAGACACTTAGTTTCTGACAGTGAATGACAGGAAATAGGTAAATAGACCTCAGCCAAAAACCAGATCAGATAAAAAGTTCACTAGTCAATGGGAAATAAGTCTTTATTTTGAAAACCAAGGTATAGGTTTGGGTGAGAAAGTACCAAGCCGTGTGAGAGAATTTCAGGCTTCACGCGAGAGAATGAAATCTCGCATGAGAAAGTGCTCAATTTCTGAAACTTCACTTGGGAAAAAGACAGTGTTCGCCAGTTCAACGCAAATTTTGAGATAAAAGACAAGTTTCAAGACACAACACAAATGGTTCTTAGATAGGAAATCTAGTTTCTAGATAGTTTAAAGGATAGTTTAATCAACAATCTTAGTTTGAAGGTTTCAAACACCCGTTTACAAGCATGAACATTTGATCAAGCAATGGTGACATAAGTAGTCAAAAATAGACCTACCAAGGACAAAGCAACTTGCTAGTATCATGGGAGTCTCTGTTTAATCATGATGGAAAAGTTTAAGACATGATAATAAACACATAGTTTTCCCTCCAAAAAAAATGATGAGAAGACAAAACCTTTGCCCCACTACTTATGCGCATGCATGCACCTCACACAATCATGTCACCCCCTAGAGGGCATTCATGTTTTTGGTGTTTCCAAGGACTCAATAGTATATGTTCAAAGGTTACCCTTGTGGTAGGTGCCAGTGTCATATACCATCTTCAAGCATTCAGGTGCATGCCTATGGTGGGAATCTATGGGAGAGATTCTTCCCCCTCCCTGCACAAATATTATGACTCCTTTCAGAGGTGAACTGGGTAGGCAACTAACTAGGGAAAGTTATTAGTGGGCTTCCATTCACACTAACCTTTGGTGCCCCTGATATAGGGTTGAGGGCTCATAGCCACACTAACACTCGAAAGTCATACACCCCCGCAAGTAGGGCTAGGAGTGGCGCTGCTTAGTACAAAAAATGGAGCCTTCTCAAGATGATGTCAAAATCAAGAGAAGGAAGTTAACATGGTTTTGGAGTCTTTAGACTCACCAAAACATTCTTTATTATAATGAGGTGAAATCATCCGCGATAGGTTTGTACTCACTTGGGTCATTCCCAAAGGTTCAACTTCTGATAGGCCCTCTAAAGGTGACACAACTTGGCTTAGATCTGAGGGTTTGATTTTCTATTTCTCTCAAAGAGAGAAGAGCATACTTCATTACCTCTTCACCTTACCCAAACATATCAAGAAAATTCATCACCGAGTTAGCTTCACTCCACCAAATCCACAAGCTTTTAGGTTTCTAGTTCTCTCAAAGAGAGAATAGCATAATCCCCTGGCAAGTAGAAGTGCTAAAGATTCACTACCTTTCCCCGCTTCCCCATGTATCCATCATTTTAGCAACATCTAGGTCTCAGTTTCATTCATGGGCATAAATTCCATGTAATGAAGAACCTATTCCCCTACTTTTCTATCAGGACCCTTAAGAAATTTTAACAGAGCCCTAATTAGACTATGTGAATGAAAGCAAGAAAACAAACACAATGTTTTAATTGATCTTTGGCAATCGTCCTACAAGAAAATCGTTAGCAAGTTTTATGATCTTTGACAAAGTGACCTAGAGACCACTGTTATGTTGTGATAGAAACAAAGATATGAAATCAACAAAAAAAAGATGTTAGGAAAAATCAACAGTAAATTACAAAATCTAGAAATTTTAATTATCTGACAGAGAAACTTCGCATGAGGAAGTACTGCAAAATGCGCGAGAAAGTACCAGCGACTATGCGAGAAAGTACAATGTCATGCAAGAGAGTGCTATAGGGAGAAAAACTTCACGTGGTATGCTCAGGAATCCTGTGTGAACTTCTATACACAAAGAAGTATGGATGTACGGTAGATTGCAGAATTCAAAAAAAAGTTTAAAATCAATCAGACTAGAAATCAAATTTTTGGCCCCACGATGGGTGCCAGAATGTTATAAGCTAAATGTGGACCTCTAATCCAGCTATAAACACAACATAGTCATTACTTGATCATTGAATCAGGAAATTGAGTATGAATTACCCATTCACATGATTCTATCAATTGGACCTATTGCCTTCTAATTAATTGGGGTGTTTGAATTACTCTTAGAATGAGTGCCAATAACCATAAGACATAGCTAATACGAAGGATTTTCAAAACTTGAAAGGTAAACAAAACTGAAATTTATCTAAAATGAGAAGTGCAATTAATCTAATAGCTTGAAGGAAATATGAAGATGCAAGTTAATCTAAATAACTTTGAAAGAAATATGAGATTAATCTAATAGCAATAATCAAACTATATTAAATGAGAGTGCAATATTATACTAAAATGAGAAATTAAACTAATTATGCAATGAAAAAGCTTGGAAATATGAAGATAAATGAGACTAAAATTCACTATAGTATGGATGCTCTCACAATTGCCTCCCCTTTGAATGAAGGAGAAGGTTCATTAAATAGACAAGCCCGGAGAAGGAATGAAGAGTTTCTTGAAAATGAATGGTTGACTCTTGATTCCCAATTGAGACAAATATTGAAAGATTTATTTAATTAAGAGAATGAATTATTGCCACATATGGGTGACCTTTAGAATAATTTGAATTATTAAATTCAAATAAAGAGGTGTCCATTCAAATAACTAAATAAGATTAATTCCTTTTATGTATATTAGCTAAAGGGGGTGGATTTTTAATTTAATTTAAAGCACTTAGGACTTTAGAATTAAATTAATTTATCATAGGGATTATTTAGCTAAGTTGAATACTTAGGAATTAATTATAATGTGAGATTAATGAAAATTAGGGTTTTTGCAATTGACATCAAGTCAAAATAAAGTTAGGTAGGAGAGAGAAAATTGCCTAGTAGAATAGGACTTTAATGATGAAATTGAAGAAAATGCACCAAAATTCATTGAAATTATTAGGTGCCAATTTTGGGGTATTACAGTCATACTACAAGTATCTCCCAATCATGCATTTGTTTGATTCTATTCATATTGGAAAGAATATAATAGAGACACTATGAAAAATATTGGATGGAAGGTGTGACAAAGAAAAAATTGCCAAAATTTGTAATGACATTCATGAATCCAATCATGTACTGAAAACTTTCATTGAATCAAATAGCAATGGAGACCACATAAATATGAGTGCTCTTCCTTGGTTATTAACTAAGCAACAAAGTGATGCCTTAAAAGAAGTCATAAAAAAAATAAAAAAAATTCCAACAAGATTTACTGCAAATATAAGCAGTCTTGTATCAAAGAAAGGTGATTTTGGGCCAGGGTTGAAAACACATGATTGGCATACCTTCGTCAAGGTAAGTCATGTTCTCTATTTATAATATATTTTTAAAATTGCATATACTTTTTATTGTATTATTATACAATATATTGAAAAGATCATTTTTTAATCATTGCAGTACGTCCTACCTCTATCCCTCCCAGACCAGTTTGAAAATAGTGTTAAACAAGTTATATACAATCTTGGAGAATACATGAGGTTAGAAGTGTTATTTCTTAGACTTGTACATATATTATATTTATGACTTGATTTACTTTTTATGAAATTTATTGTATATTTTTATCTAAAATCTTGTTTATATGTTCTTGCAAGTTGAATCTCTTTTAGGTGGTTATCATCTAAAGAAATTGATAAAAAAGATATAAAATATTGGAAGAGAAAAATTCCCCAGCTTATGTGTGAAATGCAAAAGTTTCTACCTCCAACTTTTTTCAATGCTCAAGAACACTTCCTCATACATCAAGTTGAGGAGATTGAATTGTGTGGACCTATACAAACTAGATCAATGTGGATGGTTGAGAGGCACTTGAAATTTATGAAGGGCTTTGTTTGACAAAGAGCACATCCTGAGGGTTCTATGGTGGAGGGATATATGGTATACCAGACCATGGTGTATATTAGTGAATATCTTCCCAAGTTTTTAACAAATATCCATGTAGATCGCATTTGGGATCACAACTCTATTAACAAATTCAAAGGGGACTACTTGATGGGGAAAGGTAGATTGAGGAAAGTCAAAGGCAATTATATGATGTTATTATAGTTTATTAATTCTTATAGATCTTCAATTTAAGTTGTTTATAAGTGGTCTATTTGTTTCCTTTACAGTTGGTCATAAGTGGGATGCACTACATTTTTATATTGCAAATAATGTTGATTGGATGATGGTATGGATTCAACAATCTTAAGAAAATGGTCGCTCATTAACATGGGATGGTATTGCATCAATGGTTAAAGAAGCTCATCGTAATGGAGATCCCAATGTTATGCCAATGGTACTTGATCTAGAATATGGTTTAAGAGGTAGAAAGGTACGTATAAGTTTACTAACCATGACCCATAAGTTTAATATCAACTCATGGATCGATGCAAATAATATTGAAATGTTTGAATAATTGCAGATCAAACACCACAAATCTATGTACTACCATGGCCATAAATTTCACATAAACAAGTTAGATGACATGAAGAAAACTTGTGATTCTAGGATAAGTACAGTCTTTGAGGTCACTAATATTTCATCTAGAAATCACATACATCCTTGACAATATAAAACTCAATACTATAAGGCATTTGCAAATAGATGACCAGGATTGATACATCATGTGGACCTCAACTAAGTGAGTAACTACAACTTCATCTTGAGTCATTAAAAACTTCAGACATATATACATGAAGCATAAAACATCATAGACAATAATGGTTAGATTTCAAATCCTTGGGTTAGCTCTATTATTTTCCATAGCATATATAAGATATATGATTTTCAATAAACATTCAATAATCATAAATGAGTGTATCTAAACACCTGATAAGAATATCATCATCTAAATAAGCATATAGTTCTAACCATCATAATGCAAAATGTCCAACTCAAAGAGTCAAAGTACAATCATCTAAGAGGGTATTACATCCTCCCCCCTAGAGTTACGCTTAGTCGTGGAAGCCTATAAATAGGTAAGGAAAAGCATCTCTAATTCTAACAATGTAATCATCATTGGGGTCCCATTGTACCCTTTCCTAATCTATGGTGTGACCCCTGAGGGTCGGTGTCTACTGTTGCAAAATGTGTATAGGCTATAAATCTAGTTGCCCATCCGCTACCTGTAATGCATTCCAATCCAAAATATGAGTCACATCAGGTATATATTTTCTAAGAATTGAAACATGAAATACATCATGAATACGAGAAAGGCTAGGTGCCAAGGGAAGATGATAAGCTACTAGTCCTATCCTCTCTAGGAATTCAAAAGGGTTCACAAATTGGGGTGCCAGCTTGGAGCCTCTTCCATAATGGATTGGCCTCTTTCACGAGCATACCCTAAGAAAAACTCTATCTCCAAGAGTGAAGTGAACATCATTCATATGAGCATTTGCATACTTATTTTTCTTATCTTGAGCTGTCATAATATGCTCTCTGATATGCTTGACCTGTTGCTCCATATCCTATAACACCTTAGGGCCAAGAAGTACCCTGTCCTCCAAATGGTCCCAACTCAAAGGTGTGTGGAACTGACGACCATACAGAGCCTAAAAAGGAGACATGCCTATGGAACTATGATATCCATTATTATATGTGAACTCCACCAAATATAATTACTCTTCCCAATGGGTCTATCTTTCCATAACAAATATTCTAAGAATATCCTCAAGAACTTGATTGACTCGCTTAGTCTGCCCATTAGTTTCAGGGTGATAGGCTTAGATGAAGTTGAGATGAGTTCTTAATGTGTGTTGAAGGGAAGTCCATAGATCAGATATGAATATTGGATCATGATGAGAAATGATCTTCCTAGAAATTCTGTGGAGTCTCACTATATCTTTCATAAATACTTTGGCTACCGATACTACTAAATAGAAAGACTGCATGGGAGAGAAATGGATTACCTTGGTAATTCTATCAACTGTTACCATGATATCATCATGTCTCCATGGGGTAACTAGAAGTCCCACAATAAAATCCATGGAGATAATGTCCCATTTCCATTTTGGCACAAGGTGAGGCTGCAAAAGACCCGCTAGATGTTGATGCTCTTCTTTCACTCTCTGGCATTCTAGACATCTTTCCATATAGTCCGCTATATCTCTCTTCATCCCTGACCAATAGTACAACTAGCATAGGTCACCATACATTTTATTTACCCCTGGATGTGCTGAGTAGGGAGCCTTGTGGCTTTATAAAAGAATAAGAAAATGAAGATCTCCTGACAAGGGCACATAAATTTTGTCTTGTTGTTGCAACAATCCTAGGGAATCCAAGTAATATCTTGAAAATTGACCCTCCAAGGGTCTACTTGATTCTAATTATACTTTTACCTCCTAATAAAAGGAATCAGAAGTGAGAGCCTCTCTGATTCACTTCTACAAAATCTATGCTCAGAGAAAGTGTCGACAATCCATGCCTATTCCTACTCAGAGCATCTGCCACCACATTCATCTTCCCTTGGATATACTTAACCTTGAAATCATATTCACACAAGAATTTCATCCATCTATTCTATCTAGCATTGAGGTTAGGTTGAGAGAAGATATACTAAATGCTTTGATGGTCTCTATGGAGTTTAAATTTATGACCCAACAGAAAGTGCCTCCATTTCACTAAGGCATGAACTACTATTGCTAACTCCAAATCATGGGTGGGATAGTTGAGCTCATGATATTTAAGCTTCCTAAATTCATAAGAGACAACTTGAACTTCTTTCATATGGACTTCCCCAATCACTTCTAATGAGGAATTTTTACACACCATAAAGTTTCCTGAAGGTTTGGGGACTACCAAGATCAGAGCACTAGTTAATCTTTCCTTGAAGAACTAGAAAGAGGCCTCACACTTTTTTGACCATACAAATTTCTTCCCTTTCCTTTGCAAGGAAGTGATGGGATGAGATATCTAAGAGAACTCCCTGACAAATCATCTATAATAACCAACTAGCCCCATAAAGATACAAACTTTAGGGATGTTAGTCAGAGTTGGCCACTCCACTATGGCTTGAATCGTGGTTAGGTCAACTGCGATGCCATCCCCTGAGATGATGTACCCAAGATACTTAACCTCTATTTGGAAGAATTTACACTTCTCTAGGTTGGCATAAAGTTTATTTTCTCTATGGCATTGCAATACTTGGTGAAGATGAATCTCATGTTCTTCAAGAGTTTTGTAGAACACTAAGATGTCATCCAAGAAAACCATCACAAATATGTCTAAATAGGTTCTAAAAACCCCATTCATCAAGCTCATAAATATAGAGGGAGCATTTGTCAGCCCAAATGGTACTATGGTGAACTTGTAGTGGCCATATCTGGTATGGAAAGTTGTATGGTGAATATCAGCCTCCCAAATTCTAATTTGATGGTACCCTAACTTAAGATAAATCTTAGAAAATATTTTTTCCCCTTTCATTTGATCAAATAGGTCATCAATGTGGGTTAAAGGATACTGATTTTTAATTGTGACTTTTTTTATTTTATGATAGTCAATGCATAATTGGGGAGAACCATCTTTCTTCTTCACAAATATTACTAGTGCACCCCATGGTGACACATTGGGTCTAATAAACCCTTTTTCCAAAATTGCTTCTAACTGTAACTTAAGTTCCCCAAGTTCTTGTGTGCTCATGTGATACAAAGCCTTGGAGATGGGTTATGCTCCTGGCACTAACTCAATCTAGAAGTCAATGTCCCTTTTGGGTGGCATTCCCAGTATTTCCTTGGGAAAAATATCCAAAAACTCCTGTAATAGGGGATGATCTAGTGATACATTCCTATACTCTTCTGTTCCTAATTCATCCACTAAGACTGAAAAATAATTTGCATCCCTTGCACATGCACCACTTGAGTTGCATCATAGAAATTATGTGGAGATAGATGGGTCAGTGTACCCCAAAAATTCTCTTATGTTCTCCTTAATCATCTGAACATTGAATGATCTTGTTTCTACAATCCAAAATGGCATTAAGAGCATCCAACCAATCCATACCCAAAACTACTCCATATGAGCCTAAAGGAATCACTTAGAGAGAAAGGTCCTAGCCCTAACTTGCAACTTTGGACACAAGATTCAGAGGCTATTCTTGCCCCAGAGGCTAGCTCAACTGTTCACCTATGTTCCTATTGTTAGCCCACACTTCTCTACTAAAGAAGGTGAAATAAAGGAATCCCTTGCTCCTGAATCAAATAGAATAGTGGTAGAGATACCCCCTAACAAACCTAGGGTTTCGATGACTAATCCCTAATGTTCAGCCTACCTATGGTCGAGAGTGGAAAATACTCAATGAGATCTACTTGCATCACCCACTATGGGTTCTGAAGTGGCCTACCTATAGCTAGCTATTGGGGTAGATTTTTGGGGATAGTTAACTACAATATGACTATGTTGACCACAAGAGTAATATCCTATATTTTTAGCAACATTTCTCCTTGTGGAAGGTGCACTAGACTATTGATAACTACCTTGACTAGAATTCAGAGGTATACTCTAAGCTAGTTCAGAATTCAAATATCGCTTAGCACCTTGCTAGTTCTGATAATTATTTGATTGAGAACCCCCATTTTTGTTGTTGTAGTTGTCATTTTGAAATTTCCTTTTCTGATGGTTTTGACTTCCTTTGGATTAAGAAGGATACTTTTTAGGACTAGGTATTCCTTGAGATTGGTTCTCCTTGCATCCTATCCTAACCTAAGAGGATAAAATACTTGGCTACCTATCTGAACTCCTAAACCCAGGGCCACATTCTAATCCACAATACGAGCCTTAATGACTGCATCATTAACTATCTGAGGTTTAAACATTTGTATACTATTGACCAATCAACCATTGAGGCCTCTAAGGAAGTGTTGAGTAAGCATGGGTTCATCATCCTTATATCTTGAGTATGGCTTGTGTTCAAAGAACCATCACTCATAATCATCAACTAACATAGTTAACAATATCAAGTTGTGAAATTCTTCATCTATTTCCCGCCTCCAGTGGTCAGAAAGAAATCGGGCTCGAAAGAGTCCTAAGAACAATTCCCATGAAAGTGTGGTTATATTAATGTGAATTTTCTCTTTCTCTATTTCCCATGAAGTTTATGTGAAATCCCTAAGGTGAATAACTACAAATGGAGCCGTGGTATTGGTGTTGTAAGGATGCATGTAGAATAGCCTTTCTAAATCAAGTAACCAAGTCTTGGTGGTAGATCCCCCTTTAGTTCCCTTAAATGGGTTAGTCTTAGTCCTAAGGAGGTCTCTCATGTGATAAGCACACAAGGAGTCCTCTTCTACTATCTAGTCTCTAGGGTTCCTTTCTCTTTCCTCATGGTAAGTGGCATTAGTCTCCCCATGATGACCGCTATCCTGACTAGCTTCTAGTCTTTGCAGTATCTATTGTAAAATTTCTTGTGCTTGAGCCCCCTAAAAGCCTCCTGAGTAGTTATCAAATTTATCCCCCCTACCTTCTCCCTCATAATGTTCTTATTCTTGAGAAATTTCTTGGTGATATCTGGGAGGGGTATTTCGGGCACCTCCACTTCTACCACAAGTCAAAAAAAGCATCCTATCAAAGGTAAGGAGAAGGATAAGTTCAAGGGTCCTACTTTGAATCTAGTTTAGGTTTTCCTTAAAGAACAATAATTTTAAGCAATATGAGCCAAATTCCTAGGGTCCCAGTGTGGCAACTTAGTGCTCTAATACCAAGATGTCATGCAATGCAAGGGAACCAGGGAAGAGAACAAATGTTCTCTTAGGAGAGAAAACCTATGTAACGAACAATGAAAATTTTTGAGCTTTAAAAGATTTACATGCTTAATATCATAAGAAAAGTTACACTTAGATTCCTCCCATGGTTCCCTACTAGAATACTAACAATCCATTTTAGTTTCATTAAATGTACTAATAACTTGAATAACTTCAAACCAACTATATCATAACCATTTAAGATCTTTAGAAGGAAATGCATATGCTTTGATTCGACAATTAACTTAACATTTAGATCCATCTATATTCCCAAAATATTCCTTTAGAAACCACATAGCATTTAAAGTAATTAATCACATAAGAACTTGAACAAATACATATATGAATTTATCTCATTCAAATTACTAACTTTTTTTTATTCAACAATAATACACAACATTCCACCTTACTTAGAAACTTACTAAATTCCTTTCTTTTAAAACCAACTTACTTTGCATAAAGATTACATTTCCCTTTTCCTTACCCTAAATGTACCCAATCCAAGTTACATTATTTGAAATACAATAAAGATCAAATTACATTCATCTCCTCTTGGGAGGTTATAATAACAACATAAATTTACATTTGATTGCAAGTAATGAAAGCTATGAAAAGAGTCTTCTTTCTTCAAAACTGGAACAATGTACAAGCAAGAATCCTTTTAGAACTGCAAGAGCAACTGATACCTCGATAAAGAAAGATTTACCACCCAACCACATGGATACCAAAAGGACCACTACCTTGTTCTAGGAGATAAACAACAAGGTCCACGCAAGAAGAGATATCTAGGCCATTCCTAGGGTTGAGGTAACATTTCCCAAAAATAACTAAAAAAGAAGATTAAAGTACAAATCCCTTCCCCAAAAAGGTTTCAAGATTTGGTAGAAAATATAAGTGCCAATCTAGATGAGTTTCATCGCATATCCCTCACCCCTTGGGTTGTCCTAGTACTAGCCACTCTTGGCCCTGACTCCCAAGTAGGCACATTCAGAACCAAATGCCTTTCATAAGGACAAGGCCATTCAGTCATACCAACACATAGGTACCTTCTCCCACTCCTATCCATAGTATTATTTGCACTAATGGCATGGGTGAGGCATACATTTATTTTTTTATTTTTTTATTCCATCCCCATTCATTTAATTTAAGTTATCACTTGATTAAAACAACTCATCAGTGGGTTATCCTGGTACTAGCCACTTAGAGCCCTAACCCCCTACTAAGAGCCACTCACTCGATGTTCTTAGGTATTCTATCCTTTCCAAAGCATCATAAAAATACAAGATATGCAATAAGAAAAATCATAGAAACACTCAAGTAGTTGCAAAAAAGAATAGGAATGGTTTAGAAAGCCATATGGTTGTCCTAGTCCACCGAACAAACCTAAACCCTAATCCTGATTCCTAAACACATCAAGAAGATTAACTATGCATCCAAATGCACTGTAAAACATGTACCTAAAGCAATAATTGAGCCAAAATGACCAAATACCACATAGGGTTAGGCCCAAGTCACCCGAGAACCCTAAAACACCAAAATTGACCAAAACTAAGGCCTGGAAAAGAACTGTGCATTTGGTTCAAGAATCTTCATAGTTGGGCCAGGGACTTGCATAATTGGGGCCTCATGCTATGTAGTTGGTTCCTAGAATTGTACAGTTGGTCAAAGACTATGGATTTTGAGAAACGTGACTTGCATTTTGGGTTTCTGGGTAAAACTAGCCATGATGGAGGTATTGGATGTAGAATCAAGGAAAGACCCAGTTGAGATCTCCTAGTTTCCCTTCCAAAATGATATTTAGACCCACTTAGCATGCTAGATATCCCTACTCTAGATCTGGGAATAATAGAAAGGTATAAAGTCTAGAATGCAAACAAGGAAGGAAAATAGGTCCTCCTAAAGTTTGAGAGTACCTAAAGAACTAATAAACACACAAGAGAGTATACAAAGATCTTAGGAAGACTTTAGAATCTAACAAAGCACGTATGGAAATAAAATAACTCATACAAAAAGAACAATAGTTTATGCAACCAATATATTTCAAACACAGACATAATAATCATCCTTTCTCCTAAATCTATCTCACAATAATGCAGACACAATTCAAATAGCACAAACATTCTCTAATTTCATATTCATCTCAAATAAAAAATAGATAGATAGATAGGAATCCAATCAATCAACCAAGCACATAAGGAGGATCATCTTCCAAGATAGATCCTACCTGGAGTCCTCCGAAGAAACCTTTGGAGAAGAAAGTTCTAAATCTTTTAGTCTACCCCAAGCACTCCTCTGGATTCCTTCTGAATGCAGATTCAAGCCTCCTCCAGAATTACCCTAGTTATCAAATTATGATATCCTAAAACTATAATAAAGTTTCCTAAGAAATCATCTAGCCAACTCCCTATCCTTAGAGAGACTCTTCCCGTAAATATTTTTAGGAAGCATTTGTACGATAAAATCCAACTAATGTAAAATTTCAAAACTAAAGGTTGGTTAATAGTTAGGATAAATTTGTCCTAATAGAAATCATTCCCGAGAAGAGATATACATTAATAATAATAAATAATTATATTTTCTTTATTTAATGAAGAAATAGTAACTATTACCTCTAACATATTTACTATTATGTTAGTTACCTAGGCTATAGAAAAGAGGTTTACCATTTATTTATTAGCCATCCAAATAAGTAATTTTATTTTTTTATTAATATTATTTAAATGCAATAATTATTTCCACACACATAGTTATATAAATATATGTAACCATATGCATACATTTGTACCCATATGCCTATGCGTACATATATCATTATAAATAAAAAAATATATCATTATAAATATCATAAATCATATTACTATTATTGACATTATAACCACATTATTTTAATCAAATACTAAATCATACTTCATACAGGATAGAATAATTCATATAAGGTAACTAGTGATAAAAGATAGGATATTTTATAAAATAGAATTAGAGTTTCCATTCATAAAATCCCATACTCAATAAATGCAAGAAGCAAGCATCAACCTCCACATAATCTAACAAGCTGAGACAACACAATCATACACCATCTGACACAAGGATTGACTCAGGAATTCCCCCACCTAAGGAAAAAAAGGATTAGAGGTATGGTTCCTTCCCATGGAACCTTGGTGACATCTCCATAACAACAACAATGATTGAGGATTTTGAGGGATCGCTCAGACCTGTGAGACCAGGTGGAGTCAATGCCTAGTACCTGCAAGCCTGTATCATCGAGAAGAGATACATGTAATACATGTGCATATATATATATATATATATATATATATATATATATATATATATATATATATATATATATATATATATATATATATATATATATATATATATATATATATATATATATATATATATATATATATATATATATATATATATATATATATATATATATATATATATATATATATATATATATATATATATATATATATATATATAATAATAATAATAATAATAAGGCATTTGCAAATAGATGACCAGCATTGATACATCGTGTGGACCTCAACTAAGTGAGTAACAATGACTTCGTCCTGGGTCATGAAAACATTTCAGACATATATACATGAAGCATAAAATATCATAGACAATAATGGTTAGATTCCAAATCCTTGGGCTAGCTCTATTATTTTCCATAACATATATAAGATAGATGATTTTCAATAAACATTAAACAATAATCATAAATGAGTGTATCTAAACATCTGATAAGCATATCATCATCTAAATAAGCATATAGTTCTAACCATCATAATGAAAACTTTCTAACTCAAAGAGTCAAAGTACAATCATCTGAGAGGGTATTACATTCTCTCTTCTCATTTGTCTCAATTCCCTTTCCCTAATATCATATTTCTCTCTTCTTTCCCTCAACTCTCCTTCACTTGCCTCTAAGGCTTCCCTTAACTCTGGCAACTTGTTTCTTTGGAGGCTTCTTTACACCTTACCACCAATAAAACAATTCCTCAAGGACCTACTCGCTTCTCTAATACAACTATGATGCAAAAGTATCTGGTATCAAAGATGTTATCACTAAGTTTTCAAACAAGTTATTTCCAAAGCCCTTAAGGCTTTCTTTCTTTTCACCTTCACCTAGGTAATCTCAACTCAACCAACCTGACTCTACCACACCCCAGGATCTCCCATTTCCTTTAATGATCTTCAAAAAATTGATTCAACTTGTTACAACCTTGTGTACGGGTTCATCTCATGAGCCAAACTCTGAATACCACATTGTCCTTATTAGGCCTATTACAACTAGCCCTTGAAATTAGGTATTTCCAACTTTAGTTTGAATTATTCCATAATAATTGTAAAGTAAAATAGGGATTCAAATGACCTTTTCCTTTTTCTACAACATATCCCAAAATGAGTCATGGTTGTTTTATATGGATACACAGATCCAATTGACTGTCCTATTAGGATTGGGCCTAAACAACCCACTTTATCAAAGAAACACTATCAACCATGTGTCTCCAAACCATCACACCATTAAATAGTCTTTATTAATGGCCTAAATCAACATAATTTTACATTTTTCTTGAAGTCACGTGTTCATTTGATCAATCATTTATCAAACCCTCACTTTTAGGGGCCTAAAGATAGGTCTTTCTCAATCTACCACTCCTAATCACTTTAGAACCCAACCAAAGGTTCTGCTACCATCCACTTGAGCTAAGTAAACATAATCTAACATAAAATGTTTCCCTTATTTAGATAAAACTCTTAGACCTATACATGGAACCATGTACCCCACCTTTGATCATGCATTGTTTGTTCAAATGGTGATCACCATCTCATAAAACTTTCTTCCCTACATTCATGGTAGTACCATAAACTATAATAAATCTGTCGAGTATCATTCCTCAAGAAATAGTAAAGACATAAATTGGATGAGCCTACATCTCCATGGAAACCCTCAAAACAATACAAAACTATCCTCTAAATTTAGTGATAGAGGAATAGTCAAATAAACTATATATAAAATGAAAGAAAGGGTCTTCAATACCATATAGAATGAATTAAAAAACATTTATAAACACCCATAATGCTAGTCCATTCAACAAGAACATAATAATTGATCTGTAGTCAAGGAAAAGTTTTGATTTTTCGCTAAATTGGTAGGAAACCGTTTATTATTTATCATCAAATATGAACATTACATTCCCCCTCCTCCTTCACATTCAATCAAGAGCCTTTTATAGGTATGAATGTGGATAGAAAAACCCATTCCTAAACATAGACCAAATACAACTACAAAAAATACTATTTGGCTCAACTAGTTGTTATGATTCAAATTCAAATTTGGTAACTTTTGACATTTTTCTTTTTAGACTCTCATGTCAACTCAAAAGGATTTCATTATCCCTTATTACATCAAACATGAATAAAAATTATAAATTTACCCCATAATTTCTTATTGATGCACTTATTCCATATTTTGGTCCTATGACCCTCATTAGGTCAACTAGGACATATTGAATCAATGAGCCTACCTAGTACATCCTGTTGGTCCATTTTCCTGTCAATGCAAAATCTTTTGAAAATGACCCATTTCCTTGCAAGTTTTCTTGAAGTGTCATGCCCTATGTTCTTCATTGTGTCACCTTCCTCTAGTTCAAATCACACGTGCTGAATCACAAACCCAGAGAGTTATTCAAGTTCTAAGGTCTGCAAGAAACAAATTTTAAAATTTGCCTAAGTGTCGAAAACCCACAGTGTTTTTGAAAATCCATGATGTTTTCAGTCTATGTGAAAACCTTCATTGTTTTTGACCTTATGCCTTCCCACTTTTGTGCACTTGTCTTCTGGCATCAAAAACTCTATGTGTTTTCAGTCTTTCACTGTATTGAAAACTTTGTGTGTTTTCGACCTCGGTCCCAACTGCGCAAGTGTGATCGCTGGTGGGTCCCAGTTCTTTCCATTGCCCAGTGTGGTTAAAGTTCAGATAAGATTGGTGGTTTTCATATATTTACATGGTAAAGATGCATGATGTTTAACCTTTACGCTTTTGTGAAAAGCCATTGGATTTTCCTGTATGGGCATGTCGTGGGTCCAGTTGGGTCCATGTCAGATTGGTGCTGATGTGTCAGTCTACTATTGGTTGATATGCGATGAGTTGGGATGTGACATGGGACCATTTGTGGGGTTTGAGTAGTTTGGTGGTCCCATTGATGGTGATGTGGCAGCATAGGGTTGGTTGTTGCATGATCACATGTAAGAATTTTTTGACATGCGATCATGCGACTGGTTGACACGTGTCCCTGGGGCCTGTGCCTAATGTGGCATCCATGGTGGTGAGGTGGTGAATTTATATTGGGTGCCACATGGTGCTATGGTGGTGGTCATGTCTAGAAGAAAGGGGGCATGGGGCTAGTGCTCTTGGTGATGTGGGCACTTTTCATTGGCCAGGCAGTGATAGGGAAGTTAATGATGGTGAATACTGACGGTTAGTCACATGTTCGCATAGCTTTTTTCAAGGCTATGCGATCATGTGACTGACATTTTGTGTTAACCCTCAGTGGTGGCGGTTGTGAAAAGGTAAAGGGGTGTGGCTTGTCGCATGTTCACATAGACCATTTTCAGGCTATGCGATCAAGCAACAATGGTTTGATTGTGCTGTTGTGGAGTTAAAGGTGGGTCCATGGTACTGGCATTGCCAAGATGGTCAGGTCTGTGATCAACTATTCTGCAATTAAGAGATTGTGGTTGCATGATTGCAAGGGTTAGTTTGGTGCCTTGCGATCATGCAACTAAGCATAAGATGAAACCCATTTTCCTGTGGTAGTTAAGTTGATGACCACGTGATTGCATGACTAAGGGAAAACAGTTAAGGAACCTAAAGCCCATGAAATGCATGGTGACCATTTGATTTTAAATTTGATTTTCTTGAGGATCTACAGTGACCAAAGGTACCTAAATTTATGGCATTAGTGGTGGTTTTCAACTTGTTTGGTGGTGACAGTTGTTGTGATGTGGTCTAGGGTTCCTGTGGTTAATTGCAGAAGAGTTTTGTGCCGTGCAGAGATGGGTTTTATTGCTTGAGGCATGTTGTAGAGGGATAGATTAGATTGATTGGTATGGTAAAATAATGGTCCTCGGTACTTTCTCAAAGATTTCTCATGAATGTGGATCATTCTTGGATCTGATTCCCTGGATTTCTTTTTCCTACATTGAATTTTGATGTGTTCCAGTTGGTTAGGTGGGTGAAAATTTGACCCCAGTCATTTGTAGCTTGTTGCAACCTATTTTGGGTTTCCAAGATGACTGGTGGTATATATTGCAAGTTTTTGATAGAACAAGGGTTCTGAATTTTGTCAGTTCCAGTGGTTCCAATTTTTGGTTCCATGAGCAGTTTCTTCATGTAAACATTTTCATGTTGGTTGTATCAACATTAGGGAAAAACCTCATGTATCTTTTGCATATTGTCTATGGTGTTTTCTGAATCAACTTGTAATACAGGGATTTGAATCCACATACTTAATATAGTTTCTCATTCTTGGATCTCTCCTTTAGTAGTTCTTAATGAATTCTATGTTTTCTGGCTCATTGCATTTGGTTGCTTATGTATATGTTTCATCTCTTAGCCTTGATTTAGAATCAAGTTAAAAGTCTCTAAGTGAAGCATAGATTCATTTGGTTCAATCAGTAACGATACTTGTAAGTAGTGTAAGAGATGTTTAACTATGTTTATGGCTTGGATTCTCAGATGAATCTAGTAGTTGTCCTTGTGTTCCATGTTCACTTCAAGTATGATGCCCAATGGATAAGGCACTGATCTTAAGCTAGTATCCCTGTGCTAATGCAAAGTGTTGCATGGTTGTCTGCATCCTGCAAGAAACCCAATTATATTTAATATCTTCAATCTTGCAATCCCTCATAGTCTTGAGATCACAAGGCCATTTTATACCCAATAGCAATTGAGATTCAATGAATGTCTGGTTAACATTTAGTAGTCTCTTGCTATCATCTACTTTGTTTAATCTAGTCCAAAGTCCTAAAATGTGATAAGTTACTGGATTAGGTACACTTGCCATGGTTTTGCAGAGCCAGAAGAGAAGAGGGCATATTAAGACCCTATAGTTGGTCCAGTTGTCTTGCAGAGCTCTCATACTTGGAACTAACCACTCTTAACATTAGTCTCAAGGCATATTGGTAGCCCTAAGTGGTGTAAGCATTTCAAAGACCAACAAGATGGTGACTCTGCTGGGGAGCCATTGGATAGAGTCAGATAAACAAACAAGTATTTGCTAAATTTTCTCACCTAGTTGTGAGTGGCGGCTCTAATTTTTCTCTGTTTCATCAGTGCAGTTTCTGATAAGTAGTGAACCCTGTGAGGTTTTGTGTATTGATTGGAAGAGGATAAAAAATTAGTGCAATATTTTCCTCTTCAAGGAGGTGGTGACTCTACATATCAATGAACCTGATGGAGCTGCATGGTGAGCTCTAGATCTACCATGTCTTCCTAGTCAACAAAGTTTTTTGCTGTAAAAATTCTAGGTATTTATGATTACAATGTTTCCCTATCAAGTATTCAGTGCTAGTATAAAAGGAAGATTGAAATAAGATGAGTGGCTCTCATCTTGTTTCAAATCAAATGAATAATCAAGGGAAAAGTCAGTCTAGATGGTTGGGTTTTGTCAAGTTGGATAGACCTTTAAGTTATGTTTTTCCAAAGTCCCCTCATTCTTTTCCTGGTGAACTTTTGGGTCTGATTCTTATTTTTGATTGTCAGTCTGATTTAGCAGTGAATTATGTCCTAGCATTCTATAGATGTATTATAGAGTATCAGATTCTTGATGAGGATGTTAGTATGATGTTTTTTGGGAGATCCCTCAAAGGGGTTGCATCTAATTGGTATATAAATCTACCCCCAAAATGCATCTCTTCTTTGACTGAATTCAAGTGGTTGTTCTTAGAGGAGTTTTTTGATGATGATGAATGGAATGAGCTGCAAAAGGATCGTCAACAAAAAGGGAATACAAGTTGTATTTTAGAGAAATCCATGTCTAATGCTGAGGGTACTTCTTCTGATGAAGTTTTGTCAGAAGAGTATTCAATTTGTGGCAATGAGCAGGAATCAGAACCAAGGTGTGCAGGATCCTCCATTCATTCAGAGATGTTTGAATTTGATTTCAATGGTTATTCAGGTGAGGATGATGAGGGCAGTGATGTTGATGTATCCTCATATGAATCAAATGCAACATGGGAAGAAGAAAGTAATGGTGGGAGTGAGCACTCCTTCAGTCAGGGGTATGAAGATGAAGAAAATATAATTAAATGTGATATCAATGAGTCTTTATATGGTTCTAATTTTTCTTTATGTGCTGAGAGTCTCCATGAGGTTGAGATGGGTAGTGAATTTAAAGTGTTTTCTAATGCTCTATATGATGAAGAATTTGATTATCAACCCATTTTTTGTCATGATGTTCAACCCGGTACATTGCATGGAGTTATCAATCCTTTGTTTGAAGAACATGTGGAGGTCTTACATTCAATTGAATCAGGATGCCCATTTTCCATCTGTGGGTATCAGTCTGATTATTCATTTGAGGTCTAGCCAGTTACACCTGTGGAAATGCAAAGTTGAGGTATGAATGAGACCTTTCTGTAGGTAGAATATGAGGCTTTTGTGTTTCCAATTGATAGTATCCATGAGTCAGTGGAAAGGAACAGGTTCTTATTTGACGGTCCTGATCTTGGACATGCTGAATCTTTTCTTCATAGTGAGCAAGAGGGAGAAAGTGCCAAAAAAATTTACATGCACTATGAGGATAGTTACTTTGTTCTTCTTGATATGCTGATTGAACATGTTGACATGCTAGTGAAAAGGGTGAAAGTAAAAAATATGGTGTGCCACATGAAGGAAGAAATGAGAATCAGATTTTTGAAAGAGGCAAGAACTGACTCTTGTTTGTTGCTATAGGTTTTTTGTAAAAAATGTACATTTTGTGAATAGTTTCCCTTTCCTATCTGTTCCTTGTGTTTTTTGACGTCTCTATGTTTTTCTAGTGGGTGGTCTGCTTCTTCCCAGAGATCTAGATTCTTGCCATCCCTGCAAGAGGCATGCATCCCCAGACAGAGCCACTGTTGGTCCATTTTCCTGTTAATGCAAAATCTTTTGAAAATAGCCCATTTCCTTGCAAGTTTTCTTGAAGTGTCCTACCCTATGTTCTTCATTATGTCACCTTGCTCTAGTTCAAATCACACATGCTGAATCGCAAACCCAAAGAGTTATTCAAGTTCTAAGGTCTGCAAGAAACAAATTTTAAAATCTGCCTAAGTGTCAAAAACCCACAGTGTTTTTGAAAATCCATGATGTTTTTGGTCTGTGTGAAAACCTTCATTATTTTCGACCTTATGCCTTCTCACTTTTGTTCACTTGTCTTTTGGCATCAAAAACTCTATGTTTTTCCAGTCTTTCGCTATGTCAAAAACTTTGTGTGTTTTCGACCTTGGTCTTAAGTATGCAAGTGCGATCATTGGTGGGTCCCAATTCTTCCCATTGCCCAGTGTGGTTAAAGTTCAGACAAGATTGGTGGTTGTAGTATGTTCACATGGTAAAGATGCATGATGTTTAACCTTTACACTTTTGCGACAGGCCATTGGATTTTCTTGTATGGGCATGTCATGGGTCCAATTAGGTCCATGTCAGATTGGTGCTGATGTGTCAGTCTACTATTGGTTGATATGTGATGAGTTGGGATGTGATGTGGGCCCATTTGTGGGGTTTGAGTAGTTTGGTGGTCCCATTGATGATGATTTGGTAGCCTAGGGTTGGCTATCATATGATTGCATGTCAGAGTTTTCTGACATGCGATCATGCGACTGGTTGACGCGTGTCCCTGGGGCCCAGTGGTAGGTGGTAATGTGGCATCTATGGTGGTGAGGTGGTGAATTTCTATTGGGTGCCACATGGTGCTATGGTGGTGGTCATGTCTAGAAGAAAGGGGGTGTGGGGCCAGCACTCTTGGTGACGTGGGCACTTTTCATTAGCCAGGTGGTGATAGGGTAGTTAATGATGGTGAATGCTGATGGTTAGTCACATGTTCACATAGCCTTTTTCAAGGCTATGTGATCATGTGACTGACATTTTGTGTTAACCCTTAGCGGTGGCGGTTGTGAAAAGGTAAAGGGGTGTGGCTTGTCACATGTTTGCATAGCCCATTTTTGGGCTATGCGATCATGCGACAATAGTCTGATTGCACTATTGCAGAGTTAAAGGTGGGTCCATGGTACCGGCATTACCGAGATGTTTAGGTCTATGATCAACTGTTTCATAGTTAGGAGATTGTGGTTGCATGATTGCAAGGGTTAGTCTGGTGCCTTCTGATCATGTGACCAAGCATAAGATGAAACCCATTTTACCGTGGTAGTTAAGTTGATGACCACGTGATTGTGTGTCTAAGGGCAAATAGTTAAGGAACATAAAGCCCATGAAATGCATGGTGACCATTTGATTTCAAATTTGATTTTCCTGAGGATCTGTAGTCACCAAAGGTACCTAAATTTATGGCTTTAGTAGTGGTTTTCAACTTGTTTGGTGGCGACGATTGTTGTGATGTGGTCCAGGGTTCTTGTGGTTAATTGGAGAAGAGTTTTGTGTTGTGCAGAGATGGGTTTTCTTGCTCGAGGCATGTTGTAGAGGGACATATTAGATTGATTAGTATGGTAAAATGATGGTCCTCGGTACTTTCTCAGAGATTTCTCATGAATGTGGATCATTCTTAGATCTGATTGCCTAGATTTCTTTTTCCTGCATTGAATTTTGATGTGTTCTAGTTGGTTAGGTGGGTGAAAATTTGACCCCAGTCATCCGTAGCTTATTGCAACCTATTATGGGTTTCCAAGATGACTGGTGGTATATATTGCATGTTTTTGATAGAACAGGGGTTCTGAATTTTGTCATTTCTAGTGGTTCCAATTTCTGGTTCCATGAGCAGTTTCTTCATGTAAACATTGTCATGCTAGTTGTATCAACATTAGGGAAAAACCTCATGTATCTTTTGCATATTGTCTATGGTGTTTTCTGAATCAACTTGTAATATAGGGATTTGAATCCACATACTTAATAGAGTTTCTCATTCTTGGATCTCTCCTTTAGTTGTTCTTAATGAATTCTGAGTTTTTTGGCTCATTGCATTTGGTTGCTTATGTATATGTTTCATTTCTTAGCCTTGATTTAGAATCAGGTTAAAAGTCTCTAAGTGAAGCATAGATTCATTTGGTTCAATCAGTAAGGATACTTGTAAGTAGTGTAAGAGATGTTTAACTATGTTTATGGCTTGGATTGTTAGATGAATCTAGTAGTTGTCCTTATGTTTCATGTTCACTTCAAGTATGATGCCCAATGGATAAGGCACTGATCTTAAGCTAGTATCCTTGTGCTGATGCAAAGTGTTGCATGGTTGTCTGCATCCTGCAAGAAGCCCAATTATATTTAATATCTCCAATCCTATAATCCCTCATAGTCTTGAGGTGACAAGGCCATTTTATACCCAATAGCAATTAATATTCAATGAATGTCTGGTTAACATTTAGTAGTCTCTTGCTATCATTTGCTTTGTTTAATCCAGTCCAAAGTCCTAAAATGCCATAAGTTATTGGATTAGGTACACCCACCATGCTTTTGCAGAGCTAGAAGAGAAGAGGGCATATTAAGACCCTATAGTTGGTCCAACTATCTTGCAGAGCTCTCATACTTGGAACTAACCACTCTTAACAGTAGTCTCAAGGCATATTGGCAGCCCTAAGTGGTGTAAGTGTTTCAAACACCAACACATCCATGAGCCTTGATGGATTTATTATAATATTTTAGGGCATGATTGACCTTCATTACATTAATTCATGCCTTATTGGAATCATTGAATTTTTTAGTCCTTTATGTGCTCATGCACTAGTTTTGAACTCAACCCCCTGGATACTTTGATGAAGTACCTTCACCAATTGTGATCACTCACTCAAGAAACACCGAACTAACTACAACAATGGACTTCATTGGTTATCTAAGAGATGCCAAACTTCCCACATCTATGGATCTTCTGATTATATAATTTGAAACTATTTCTGCAACATGAGTGCTCCAACCTCCCATGAACAATGAGACACATTTCCTCTAATATTCCACATTTGCTATGAGTGAGTCTAATGCCTAATAGAGTACCACAAATGAAATTAATTTCCTCCAAAATTTGACATATCCTCTGAATATGTCTAATTCCTTCTCAAGTGTTGTTGAAACAACCTCTCCTTTGTTGTATAAATCACCACTATCATGCCTGCACATGAGATAGCTTTCCTATGAAAGTAAACATCTCCTCTAAGTGTGTCTAAGGATTCCTCAAGTTCTCCACAAGTCATTAACCAAACCTTTTCCCCCTTCCTCCTTGAAGGGACAATACTTATGTCAAGCCCCCTCTTCTCTTTAGGGACACAAATATATCAAGTCCCCTCTTTTGTTATGGCACAAATATGCCAAGACCTAGATTTTTAGGAACACAAATAGTTTTCTTCTCATGAAACAAATCACCTGTTGGGACTAAAAAATTCAACATGGGTTTTGAGTACCATGTTAAAGTTTCACAATTTGAAGCCCTTTAAATGCTTTCATGCATATGTACCCAGCTATCATTTTGAGGCCTATGAGGTGTTCCAAGTGTTTAACACACTCCATTCAGTATATGCATGCATTCTACAATGTAATTTTATCATCTTGAACCTTTCGGTGAAGTCCCATTTTGAGCAAGTGTCAAATTGCACAATTTTGCCTACGTGTCAAACATAGTACAGTAGCCCAGTTTGCCTTTGAATATCTTGCATCCAAAAATGTTACATGACCTGCCAATTTGAAGATATTTAGTATGCATATTGGAGAACCTATGTCCCAATTTTCAAGTCATTTCGAATCCATTTGATTAGGTTTTGAAACCCTCAAAGTTGGTAGTTTGTTGTTGTCATGCACTTGTGTAATTGTTCAAAATTCTGGAAGGGCCTGTTTGACCTATCATATCTTTGACCCAGTTGACCCTATTGAGAAAATTCCTTTTGCATCATATTTTAGGGGTCAAATAATACCTATGTTTCAATTTTGAGGCCATGACGAATCCGTTTACTTAGATTGCAAATGCGATTCCAAATACAATTTTTGTTGTTTTACAAATTGTGAAATGTGTAGATTGATTTGTACCCCTATTCATGATGTTTTAACTTTTGATCCATGATTGATGAGCCTGAATAGGTTGTACCACTATGTTCTACTCTGAAAATACTACAAGTATTCCAAGTTAGAAGTCTTGATGAATCTTTTAGCATAATTTCCCAGGGTCATTCTGTATGCACAAATCATTTTTTGCTATGTTTCCAAGTTTGTAATTCTGAAACCCTATCTTTGCCTGATTGCCAATTGCACCCTATTATTAATCATGAGCCCTAATTTTGGAATTATACTCTCTATATGACAAAGAAAAAATGTGCCAGGTTTCAGGTTCCTGTCAGGCCGTTCAGTCAGTTTTTAAGGCCACTTTCAGAAGCCAGTTAGTTCTATTTGATAGATTTATAAGAGGTGTAAAGAATGAATGATATGGTCAGATTTTCTGATGCAATGAGGTTTTTCTTATCATGGGGTTTCATTTTGGATTAGAAAAGGTGAATGTGAGTTTCTTAAAGGTGCTTTTCTTCTCAAAGGTCCGTCTCGGTTGGTTTTCTCATCAAGTGTGAAAGCATGTGGTACTATGTTCTGCTAGTGTTTTGAACACTATCATGAAATGCTAATGTTTTATAAAAGATGCTTTGTGTGCCTTGGTTCAAATTTTTGAAGATACCATCAGACATTAGTACTGTGAGTGCAAATGAAAGAAAAGTGTTGCGCACTATAAAACATGAACTGGAGATGTGCGTATCAAATAGTGGAGCACATTGGTCTTAGAGGGGCATGTGTCAAGTAAATGGAAGATCGAGATTTTATTACAAGTTCCTCCCAAGATAAAACTATAAGGATATGGAAAATATCATTTCATAGTTCTTTGAGTGGACATACAAAAGAGGCGTGAAGCATCCATAATATTAGTCTAAAAACATGTATTGAAGGACCTATATTTAAATTGGGCACATTTCTATGGCAAGTTTCTTTAGAATCTCTTCTTGTTGGACATCAAGATTGGGTATATTCTATAGGTTGGAAACATCCTTTGAAGGGTTGTTTTGACAACAATATGCTTGTTAGATACAACCTTAGAGTATTTTATTAGCATCAATGGACAGGACAATGATGATTTGGCGACCTGACAGGAAGATAGGAATCTGGATCAATGATGCTCGATAGCCAAGCTTCCAGGTTGGATAAAGAAGGAAGGCCAGCATTAGAATATTAGGGGCTACTGACATGTTTATAGGCTCACACATCTTTTGGTGGCCTGTCAGTGTGAGGAATGTGTATAGTATTTTAACCAGAAGCTGCTCACAAAGGCCAGAGTAGTCGCATGCGTGGGAGTCACCAGACCAGTATATTAGCATGATGTGTAAAAAAAAATGAGTACATTGTAAGGTGCCTTGCATGATATGTGTGGAGGCCAATGTTTCAGTCACCATGTCTTGTGTTTGGGTGAGCTTCAAAAGGGGAGCTGCACACGAAAGGGTGCCTTACGTGAATACTCATTGGTTTGCAATGGCACACAATGTTGTGTGTGCACAGTAGTCAAGATGGGGGTCTCATCAATTTTGGAGCTTCACGCTAGAGTATAGGTGGCCTACGCATATAACAAAGGGCTTGTTGTGAGTATAAGGCTGCATACTAATTTGATGGCAACATGTTAAAATTAGAGGCTCACACACAAAGAATAGGGGGCATGAAATAATGCAAAGAGTTGTTTCCAAAAGCCAGCGTGAGTCAAATATGAATGATTACCAGCGTTTCAAAGACAAGGATGCTTCACTCTTTGAATAGGGTAGGGCACCCATACAATGAAGATAGGAGCATTTTGCACTATATATACTACTATTTGGCCAGGATTTTATGAGATACAGGTGCACAGGGTATAAGCACTGGTGGTGGAATACCAACTCCTAACTGGGATGCTCTTGTTGACTTGGATGCTGTAGGAGGGGTGATGAGAGTAGATGTTGTACCTTGAATTATAGAATAGCTTACTACGGAAGCTTCAAATGTTGATGTTGAAGTTCATGCTCATTATGTTGCTGCATTAAAGGGCCTGGCATGTGATTGACGCCCTATGCTAGGTTGAAAAAGAACTTCATACACCAAATGCAAGAAGCTGGAGATATGAGTGTCTGCCAGCATACCAAGGGGGTTGCACAAATTGTGATGGCAAATGCCATGATGTGATGCTACGCAAAGAATGAATGCTACCAATAGGAAATAAATGAAAAAAAACAAGTGAAGACTCACACAAAGAGAGGTGTGAATAAAGGAAAGTGTCTCATGCAAAATATGAAAGGGGATTCACGTAAAATGAATGGTGGTAGGTTTGTGTTTGCCTACAGATGCAGTGCGCAGAGTTTTGGAAAAATGGAAGAACCCACACATAAGACAAGGGAATGTGTAGGCCAAGCACAATGATGATTTAAATAGTAGAGGGCTATGAGGCTTTTATCCCACATTCCCTCTGTATGCGGCCTCTTATATATTTAAATACAACAACACCTCCAATGTTTTGTAAATAGAAAGCCAAGGGCTCTTGGCGGGTCCCTTAGATGGATGAGTGCAATGTGTGGTGGGCCCCACTAATTTTGGAGGGAAGTGCTTGCAAAGACTTTAAAAACCTCAAAAACAATATCCCACATACATGCCAAAATAGGTCTTTCAGATGTTTAAATCCAAACCCCCACATATGAGAAGTAAGTTGAAGTGTTGGAGGCTATGTATGTGACCCCCCATGCTGCTCACCTCAATTTCCATGCCCACACCCAGGAAGATGTAAATTTTGTAGGAGAGTGATGTGGTGAGGTGACAGAGGTGACACGTGTCATGCAGTTGCGCAATTGTGGATTAAAACTGGCGGTTAGGCAGAAATTGAGCGACTTGGAGATGTGGTTGGTCGCTAAGTCATGGCAATTGGAGATAACATTCAGAGAACATGAGATTACCTTGGTCGCTGGTTCTCCCAATTCTGGTGGTTAGTGAGGATTAATTTAGAGAATAAGAGAGCACTCATTCACCAGTTCTCTAAGTCTTGGCAGTTAAAGCAAATGCATTTAGAGAATTGGAGAATGGGCTTAGTCGCCCATTCTCCAGATCTTAACCATGGTGAAGACATGATTCAGAGACTTAGAGAATGGAGGATTCGCTAGGTTGCTAGGTTTAACCGCAATTAGTAAATTGATTCAGAGAATTGGAGAATGCAGGTGGTCGCTAGTTCTCCAAATGGGATGGTTAACCCATGGTTAGGTCAGAGCATTGAATAGCATGACGACACTTGTCAGGTTCTGATGCATTCTATGGCAAGTAATTTAAAAATCGTCAAAATTATAGATTTTAAAAGAATTTAAAAATTAATATAGTTGGAACTATGGCTAAAATCCAAAAATTTAAATGACCAAGCATGTGCATGGAAAATTATCCCGGGAACTCTTTTTTTGCCAAAATATATAAGTGTTGTATATCACCAGAAAGGTCTCAGAATGAGGAATCTGATGGTGATGAGTATTTTCAGTTTTAGTGATGTGTGTAAGAGTAGTCTAGGTTTCAAATTCTAAGGACAAGAATCAGAATCAGATCAATTTGACAAATGATTGCAGAAAGAGGTTGCAAATTTGGAGGGAAAAAAGGATTGTAAAGGTGGAATCAATTGCAGATATTTTTGGGGAGAGATAGGTGTCAGTGATTGGAGGGTTTTTTCCTTTCTCCTATATCTGGTTTTTTCTCCATTGTAACGAGGATGGTGAATTCACAACTGCTTAAGCAGACTTCATTTTTGTCTAGTTTTAGAGGCTTTGATCTATTTTGAATGTATTGAAGTAGAAAGATATTAATAACATACAGTGGAATCTCCTGTTTCAGATCTATGGTGTCTTTTTATACTTTTATTCATGCTCTTGTATGTTTAGTTTGTAAGACATTCTGAAAGTGTTGGTTACAAGGTAACTGTGTAAGTACTTGTGATTTTCCTTCAAGGAAGGAGTCAGTCTTGTGAGTAATCCCAGAGGGCTAGGTATTAGTATGAGAATTTGATACTTGGGTGTGAGAGTGAGAGGATAGTTTGTAAGGCACTCTATCTGGGATTGTATTTGTTTTCTTATTAATTGTTTTTCTATGGATTTTCATCTCATTGGACTCTTTGTCTGGGATTAGGCACTGGTTTAAGTTCTAATAAGTAGTTCTCATCATCAATCTTTTAAAATCAAATCATTTTCCATTTCTTGTTTAAAAACATGAATGTTTAGAATCTATACTGAATAGTACAAACATTGTTGGTAATTCATTGAAGAATTGAATCCAATAGGTTAGCCTACCTGAGTTTTAAACTTGAATAGAAGAAGGGTGAATACCCTTGTCACATTTTCCATTTTTCTGCAATGATTATTTACTTTTGTTAATACCATGGATTGGCTTTCTAAGCTCTGCATTAGTTGTAGCAAAAGACATTAGTAAATCATTGTGAGAACCCCTAATCCACGGTAGGATTTCATTATGAAGCAGTGAGTCTAAAGATAGGTACACCCTCTTGGGGGTATGGAGCCCAAAGTAAAGGAGGATTAAATCCTTGTTAATTAGCCTTTTCCCTATAAGAATCTGGAATTGGGAGTCTAAGAGTCAAGCTTAATAGCTATAGTGATTCTACATGAAAAAGAGCTAACATCACCCATGAGTGAGAAGATAGCTCAGGATAATAGAAAACCTCTTGTCTTTTTTGCCTCTAGCATCCTTTATGTTCCTCTTTACTCTCTACCCATTTGATGTTACATTAGATTCACCAAAATCACAAACATGTGAATTTTTCAAACCTTTCTCATGTATAATAGAAATAGCCTCAAATGCACAAAAAAATATTTGCATGGGTGTGGCCATACTCAAATTCTAAAAAATAAATGATGTTGATTACAAAACACAAATATATCAAGTTTTTCATTGATAACTCCAACACTTAGCTACACTATATTGCATGCAAGGAGACAACACCAAAAGAGTATTAACGTTTACTCACAATAATTATTGTAATTAATAGGTTATATAAACCTTCTAGAAATTTTTATCAGCAAGAATAGACAATCATTATTGAACAAAGAGTCCACTAGATGCAAACTGTTCAGGGAAAATCTCAAAACCTAAATTGAAGGGTAACAATACTTTATAATATAGAAATAAATAATGATGGCCAATCAATACTTGATAGTACACAAGAAGAATGAAAATAAAAATATCATAGCAATAAAACATAATTTAGGCCAAAAGAAATATGAGTTTACCTATAAAATTAAAAATAATGGCCTCAACCAATAATAGTCAAGTAAGGAACTAAAGAATCAACAGTAGAAATAATGATCCACAAACACTAAACCAATGATATTAGACCCACATTGTGAAAACAATCAGGGAATAGTAGATTTGTATGAATCAATTTTGTGCATATAAAATACATATGTAGTTATTATGCACTGGAACGCCTACAACAAATATTTTAATTTGAAAATCAGTAAGTGTGCATGTCTAAGGGAAAAAATTGACACCTTTCTCAGATGAAATCATAGTGCCAGGCCCAAGGATATCAAATATTATTAAATATCTCTTCTTAAGGTAGTGAATCCTCAAAAATAACCTACATTGAATATTATGTTTTCTTCAAAATTTGATCTCCTACAATCCACTTCCTTTCATCCCTTCGGCACCATCATGTGACAGAAGCCTCAATAGCACAAGATCACATGAAATAGTTATGTAACTAATTTAATAACTCTAGTCATATACCTTCTTTCTCATTCATAGCCATTTGTTGGCTCTAATACCAAATGAAGGATCTAAGATAATGATCAGAGTAGAAAATATAACTCTATTTATATAAAATTCTTCACCTATGTTATTGATACACTTCTTGAGCATTGGCCATTATAGCCTTAAAAATCCATAACCAACCGCCTATAGTAATAAAAAACTATTTATTTTTTATATAGCTAAAAACTAACAGTAATGTAATATGCCAACATGAAACAATTCCAGTTAATAGCACAATGACTATCTGCAATAGACATGGCTAGAGATATTCTTCTAGCCTTAAAAAATATTCTATAAAACTGAGTATTCCTTTTTATTTCTTGGTTTCATTTTTCCTTAACTATTATCATTTCCACTTCTTATTATTCTTTCAGATTTTACAACCAAGTATTCATTCACATTATCATGCTCACATTATATCACCTTCAACATACACACTCTCATATAATCAGGTCCAAATAGATGTTCTATAGAAGTACATATCTATTTGAACAATACAAATAAATCATCCTAGCAAATTTTTTTATCATGAATACAAAAATGTATCTTGAGATATACAACAAGGATCAACATGTTAGCACCAAACCTAAAATGTAGGTCACACATATGATAACTCTATACCACTCTACCACATGACCCAAAGATAGGTCATACATAAGATAAGGATGTTACACGGCAAAAACATTGAAATATAACATAGGAAATATATCTTGGAGATGATAGGAATGCCACAACCAAGTCCATGTCTTGATCTACAAAAAATCAGCACCAACTGAAGTATAGCACTTTGTCAAAACTGAATACAAATTACTTACCAAAAACTTATGATATACTACATGAATGTCTGTATAGCACATATACCTGAAATTAACTCTAAATACAACAACTAATGATATCTATTCATTTTTCACATTTCTATATTCACTGAATACCATAGATGTACCAAAAAGATATATCACCATTACTAAGCAAGTACATCCATTCACATTATTCATTACCATAATACTTCATCGAATATATAAATTATATGCATCACTTAGAGTACAACCATCCAATACATATGCTTTGACATCAATGACAATAATGACAACAACAACACTTGATACTGGTCACTTTCAAAAACTATTATTTTTTGTAATGACTAGTTCTATTTTTGCATATATATATATATATATATATATATATATATATATATATATATATATATATATATATATATATATTGTTGGAAATATTCAAGACTATCTAGGTTACTGAGAGGGGAGGGGTGAATCAGTAACTTCAAAACTTTTAATAGATTCAGATCTTAATAATATTAGATTGATAATCTGATTGCATGCATGAGTAACAGAAAGAATAAAACATTCATAACACTTAGAACACAGAGATTTGGTGACCCAAAAAACCTTCCAAGTAGAAAGTAAAACTGGGGTGGGGATGATACCCACAAAACTTCAATACTACAGTATAAAGTTTGCCGATTAAGGCTTACAATGATCACTTTTGCTTATCTGCCCTGTTAGGAGCAATAAGGACTACTAGGTCCACCTTGTTAGAGGATTTACAAACATTCAATGAAGTATGCACTCGGTTAAGAGATTTTTACAAAGACTATTAAGTCTACCTAGTTAAAGGATTTCAAGCTGATTCACCTGTTAGGATGAAACAGTAGATCTCTTGCTTGCAACTATACTTGCTGATTAAGATTCTATGATGTATTGATCACCTTCTATGATAGATAGGTCTTTTCTACTTCTTATACTACTATAGCCCTTGTAATTCACTTATCTCTGCCTTTCTCTCTTTTTCATACTTCTCTATTTCATCATTCTTGGATATGACATAAAACATTGTTTATATATCAATCTAATTCAATTCCAAAACAATTACAAAGTCAGCTCTTAAACAAGTAAACACAAATATTACTGAGTCGGCCCAAATATAATTACACGGTTACTACAAACTAACTTGGTGAATTTCTGATACTCGGTGTCTATTGCATTACTCAGCATCATCATGCACTCAGGAGAAGTGAAACTCAGTCCATACTAACCACTCGGTCGTAGTTTCAAACTTGGTAAAAATTGAAGACTCGATAGATAAAGTGTTACTCGGTAGAAACTAAATTTCCTGTTTAACCGTGCAGCACTCGGTAAACACTATGAAACTTTGCGAGCTCGGTATGCACTATTCTACTCATAAGCTCTACTCGGCTCGGTAAGCTCTGTTCTGCTCGGTATGTACTAATCTACTTGGTATGCACTAATCTACTTGGTATGCACTGATCCTTCTCGGTATGCACTATTCAGAATAAGTGTTGTCACTAATGACAATCATGCTTAATGCCAACAATCTCCCCCTTTGGCATTAGTGACAAAAACACTTATAGCCAAAACTTATATACAAGAATCATGCTGAATCTTTTTTTTTATTTTTCAAAATTTATCTTTGTCAAACTTCTATTTATACATCTTATATAGAGTACTTTTTTTTTTTTTTTAATACATTTCATGACTCCCTTATATAGAGTACTTTCTCCCCCTTTTGTATTACACACCTTAATCTTATACACTTTCTCCTATACATTTTCTCCCCCTTTTTGACAATAATGCCAAAGGTGTATATACAAGTATTTTACAGGGAGAATCCAAAATGTGAAAGAAAATCAGAATGTACCCTCATGATTAGTGCCAGAGTTCTATCCTAATTCTCTTGCATAATCTTGCATGTTTGGAGTGCAATTTGGACTTCTACAGAGAGTTCAATCATGTGATCTGCAATGGAAAATTGATTGTCATGGAGTAATGCTTTTGAGTGAACAATGTTCTTTTGCATTATGTCCATGATGGGAAGGATCATGTTCTAAATATCTAGCAGTGTTGATCGGATCTTTGTATCTTCTTTCAATAATTTTGATTTCCTATTTGATAGGAATGTGATTTTCATATGATGTGCAGAGCTTGAACTAGGTTCAAGTTGCAACCTCTGTACACTGTCCTTCAGATCCTCATCAATCTTATTCAATTTTTCCTTGACTTCCTTAGTGAACTTGGCAACATTACATAGCTTAGTAACAAGTGAGGTAACATTGGAATAGGAGGATTCAATATCTATCAAAACTGAAGATAATTCTACCTGATTAATAGCTATATGCTGAGCAACTTGCTCAAGCACTTTATTGTCAAACTTCTTCTCAACTTTCTCAAGAATCTTCTCTGACACAGAGGAATCCTCATGGAACTTGTTTACTACCTCAGCTAACTATAACAAAATATGTTGAGAGGAATCAACTTTAATACCTAATGCTTCTGAAAAAATATCCTTTGCATCTTCAACAATTTTATATTCCTTGTCCCTTTCTTCTTTTAGTTTCTTCTGCTTTGCTTTCTTTTGGAGGAGTTCACCAATGTTTTGCATTTGATCTATTGAAAGATTTGCAAAGTCTAATTTTGGAATCTCTATCTCCTCATCTAAGTCTATATCCTCTTCTACATTCTTACTTAGAAATCTTGTACTCGGTTGAGCCTTAGGATCAACTGTTATTACACTTAATGCCTTTGTAGAAGTTATTGTAGACATTGTAGGACTAGCTGTGAAAAATGATAAACTATCGACTGGACTACTTGAAGGGCTCAAAACTGAAGTATTCACAATTATAGATTCAAAAACTGAAATACTTACTGAAGTATCCAAAACTGAGGTACTTACTGCTGGAAAACTTGATATGGAAGTAGGTACTGAAGTAGATACAGGAGACTGTAACTCAGTAAAAGAGGTGGTAGTCATTTATGTCGATGATTCATTGAGTTGTGGTAGTGATGATTTGACATTTGATGTATCTGTGGAAGTTGTCATAATCATACTTGAAGTTATCTCCGTGCTAGGTGTAGAAACTTTTGTTGGAGAGTGAGGAAGTGAGGCAATAACTTCAGCAGCTATCCGAACAATATTATCTTCCTCATCACTTTGCTTGTCTACCTCAGTATCTTCTTCATGTTCATCACTGTCATCATCAATATCCTTGATTATCATAGTTTCAACACTCAGTTTGTAAAGATTATACATGTTTTTCCATGTGGCAATGGCACTCTTCACAACTGACTCAATATCTTTGATCAAAATCAAACAACTGTTGAATATGATTGTCATCTTAATTTCATTATCTATCAATGCCTTATTAATTTCAGCATTTTTCAAACTTGGCATTAATTGCCTCAAGGTTTGAGCATAGATGTCCTTGACAGTTTGTCTTGCATTGGACCATCTTAACTTAATTTTTTTCAGCAGAGTTCCTAGGATTTGAGAAGCTATCTCTTCAGGTGAGTATTTCCATCTTCCTATTTTCTCGATAATAACATCTTCAATTTCCTGCTGCTCTTCCTCAGAACTGATTTCATATTTTAGATATTTGAAGTTTGCAATTCCACATCCTTCTTTCATATCCTGGATCTTTTCTTTTAATGAAGGAGGAGGCCTTTTGAATACTATTTCTTCACTATCTTTTCCTGCCTTGCCTCTTGCACTCCTTCTTGTAAATACTGCAGAGGGTTGCTTGGGTGCCTTGGTGATAAATACTTTTCCTTTCTTCTTTGTTGGTAGTTGTTCTTCTTCCTCCTCATCCTTTTTCTCTTCTTCTTCTTTAGAGTCCTCTCCTTTTCCTCAGTTGACATTAAAGGTGTGCTAGCTTGTATTTTGGCCAACCTCTTTCTTCCTTTGTTAACCTCCTGTGGAGGCTTTATACTAAGCTCAATTCTCTCCTTAGCTTCTTCATATGTCCCAAAATATGGTGCCTTTGGGTTAATAGGTTGATTAATTAGGGCTTTAATAATATTCTTGGTTTCATCAATATTTACCTCATAGGGAAGAGGTTTCACATGTACAATCCTTCGTTTTGCTACCTGTATATACAGACTATCACAGTCCACCATAAAACAAATATCATCTTTGTAATCTTTCATCAATTTTTGTGGAATCCAGAATCTATTGTTCATTTTCTCTTTAAATGATTCAAAATAGTTATCCATTATGCTTTCAAAATTGTCACCCATTTTTGAAATGTATTCATTCATCTAATAAAGAACCGGCACATCTTTTCTCCATACTACCGTGCCTTTTGATGGGAAAAACTTCTGAGCATAGAAAAATAAACAAACCAATAGTGAGCCAAACTTACATGGATTGTTCTTTGATGTTTGGATGCTCTCCATGTTCTTGTTGAACTGTCTCAACAAAAGACCTGCTAGGTCTAATGACAGATTGTTCTTTACAATTTTATATGCTAGGTCAACTGCTTCACATGGAACACTGTTCTGCCAACTTGAACTGTATATCTTGTGAGCTACGATATGTATACCAAACTTCAATTTTGCATTAGTAATTCTACTTATCTTCATACCTCTACCATCCCACTCAACTAGGGTTTTCTCTTCCAGTTCCGTCTGACCTAGGGTTTTTGTAGATTTTGCCTTGTCGAGCATGGGAAGACTAGTGATTCGGTGAATCATCTTCTTCATAATTTCTATTGGTTACTCAAGCCATATTTTACCTTCATGTACTTGACTAAGGATATATTTGATCCATTTTATCTAAAAGCTCTGAGGCAAGTGTGTGATGTGAACTAAACCCTTCTCTTCCAAATGTTGATGCTCCAGTTTGAGAACACCATCGACACATAGTTCCTCACGGATAGTATCTATCTCTAGGGTTCCAAGCTCTTGAATTGTACACTTAAAATGATTTTGAATATCATTAATAAGAAGTACCTTAGGAGGAATCTGAGATTGAGCTCCACTCAGGTCTAGGTTTCCAGCAACTGCGGGCATGAGTTTGAAATTTGGTGCTTTCCATTCTCCATGAACCAACATTTTTGAATCTTTCTTCATTTTAGCACTGGATGATGCCATGGTAGCTTGGTGAACACAGTAAATTCTTTGAGGAAAGAGAATATCTTGCTGAAATATGCTTCGAAACACTTGACTACACTAGGAGACTTTTGTTCACCGGTGAATAGTGAACTTGATTTCACTCCTTTTGTTAAAACTTTTTCATTAATGCTCAGTACAAATTAGGGTATAGAATTAGACAAGCTGTCATCCACTATGAATTAATTTCTTGGTGAAGACTCCGCAACTTGGCGATCATATGAATTCATACTTCTCTGACCTTACTCGGTAACCAAATGAAGTTAGGTTACTCCCGACCTTGCTCGGTGATAACTGATACTGACCTTCTGGTGATCTTGTTGTATCTTGCATACTGATTTGGATCTATCTTCCTTTTAGTTCAAGAACTATTTTGGAATATGTCTATGAAGATACAGTTCCAATGCTTTCTTGGAGACTAGTTAGAGCTCATAGAGCCACTCCCTTCATTAGTGACTTCAGGATTGGTTTGCTCGGTAGGTTTAGGAATCCACTTCTGTCTCATCTGCTTCCTAATGTTATTTTCTTTTTCTTTCTTTTCATCTTCAATTTTTCCTAAATTCATGCATTTTTTAGCTATGTGACCAAGCTTAGTGCAATTATAACATCTTATGGTAGAATCCCTTTTTCTCAAGTGGTGCCTTACACAATTCATGCCAATGTGTCCATATTCTCCACAATAATGACATCTACACCAAGTGTTGTAATCCAAACCAAACATTGCTTTAATAATTTGTTCTGCTGGATTGGGTGTTTTAGTTCTACATTCTGATGCCTTATGACCTTGTTTGCTACATTTGTGACATATGCCTTTAAATCTTGGTTTTTCCTTGCATTCATTTGCTTTATGACCAAGCTGATTGCAATTGTAGCATTTTCCATTGAATTTTGCTTTTCCATTGCTCCAACATTTGTTTGAAGTATGACCAATTTTTCCATAGTGATTACAAGTAGGTTTCTGATTCTTTTGAGTACCTTGTTTGGAGGATTCACCTTCCTCTTTCTATCCAAGTCCTACTTTTCCTTTTTGCCTATGAAGGTTTCATTCATACACCTGATTCATATCTTCTTGAGATTTCAACATTCTCTCATTGATTTGCCTTTCAGCATCTAGCTCACTCATTACTCTTAAATTGATTTGCTTTTCAGATCTCAACTCTTCTCTCATATTTTCATTTTCTGATCTTAGAGTCAAGATTTATTCATTTGCATTGGAGATTTGATCAATAAGATTTTCTAGCTGAAGAGTTTTATTCTGGATTTCATTGTTCTTTCCATCTATTTCATCTTTCAATCTTGTTTCTTTGTTCCAAGACTTCATAGAATCTTGTTGACTGAATTTCCTTTTCTCTTTTCAATTTTCTCACTTCTTCTTGCAAAGAACCACTCTTTTCTAGAAGTTCTTTGATTGCATTGTTTGCTTCATCTGAGCTGCTTGAAGGGAAAAAGTCTTCAATATTTTCTTCAACATAATGGTGGTCATTGATCTGATTTACAAGTTCCTTCCTTCTTTTTAGGGAAAGGGAAAGATGCTCTCTTGCTTCTTTGAGTTGAGTTATGGCCATTTCTAGATCTAGCTTTTCATTCTCAATTACTTTGTTCAGTTTGAATATCTCCATTGTCCTAAATCTTTTCTCAAGCTGTCAAACTTTATTCTGAGATCCACTGAGCTCTGATACCAATTGTTGGAAATATTCAAGACTATCTAGGTTACTGAGAGGGGGAGGGGTGAATCAGTAAATTCAAAACTTTTAACAGATTCAGATCTTAATAATATTAGATTGATAATCTGACTGCATGCATGAGTAACAAAAAGAATAAAACATTCATAACACTTAGAACACAGAGATTTGGTGACCCAAAAACTTCCAAGTAGAAAGTAAAACTGGGGTGGGGATGATACCCACAAAACTTCAATACTGCAGTATAAAGTTTGCCGGTTAAGGCTTACAATGATCACTTCTGATGATCTGCCCTGTTAGGAGCAATAAGGACTGCTAGGTCCACCTTGTTAGAGGATTTACAAACATACAATAAAGTATGCACTCGGTTAAGAGATTTTTACAAAGACTGTTAAGTCTACCCGGTTAAAGGATTTCAAGTTGATTCACCTGTTAGGATCAAATAGTAGGTCTCTTGCTTCCAACTATACTTGTTGATTGAGATTCTATGATGTACTGATCACCTTTTGTGATGGATAGATCTTTTCTACTTCTTATACTGTTGTAGCCCTTTGTAATTCGCTTATCTCTACCTTTCTCTCTTTTTCATACTTCTCTATTTCATCATTCTTTGATATGACATAAAACATTGTTTATATATCAATCTAAGTCAATTCCAAAATAATTACAAGGTCAGCTCTTAAAAGTAAACACAAATATTACTGAGTCGGCCCAAATATAATTACACGGTTACTGCTGTAGACATGGAAAATTGGCAAAGGCTTAAATTCAATCAAAAGGTGCATCAAGTCATCAAAATAGCACTAAAAATCAATAAATGGAACAAAGGCAATTCAAATCAAAGGAAAATTCAATTAAATGATTAAATGATTAAATAAGGCTTGAAAAGGGGAAAAACACTAAGAAATTGATTAAATTCAATTAATGACATAGTTGTTGAAAGCAAAAATCAAAATGAACCTCTTACCCTTCATGGCTAAATTTAATTACTTTAATTAAATAATAAATCATAAATTTCCTCAACAAAGGAAAAAGGAGATAAAATGGACACAAATCACTCACTTTTGTTGAAATGGTCCAGCCTTTTGAAACCATTTAAATGTTTGTCCCCCCATTTAGGGACAAAGCAAAGCCAATTGACCTTACCCAAGTATAACCATGGTTATCTCACTCTACCCCCTACCCTTGGGAAAATCTTATGAATAGAAGGCATTTTGAGGCATTATTCATCCACTCCATATCTTTGAATTGCAGCAAAGCTCTTGCAATTTGCATCCACATCACTCACTTAGCATTTTCATTGATATTTAGCTTAATTGTTGATCATTTTAGGGATTTTCTTATCAAATAGAGCTAGAATTTGATAATTAGATCTATTTTGCATATCATTCTTAGTTCAATTCTCATAATTAGAGTGTCACTAGTGAGGATTTGCAGCTGAGAGCCTCATTTACCACTTTATTTTAGAGAACCATGAGATATTTAGATTAATTGTGCATTATTTAGATTAGTTTACTTTGAATAGTGTAAATTCTCTTTAAATCTTGTTATTTCATGAAGGTGTAAATCACTCACACACAAATGGCGCCCACCGTGGGGCCCTAGGCCTCAAATTTATCAAAATTTCCATGTTATTTGCAAATTTAGGCTAGAATTGCATGATTTTGCTCACTGTTTGTAGGTTACAGGAAAGAAATCATGCCTACCAGTAAGGAAATCACGCCTACAGTAAAGAGATGTCGCTCGCGGGAATTTAGATGTCGCCTGGAGTCTGAACGCTCACACTTCTTACCAGCAAAGTCACGCTTCTGGATAAAGAAATCACGCCTGCGGACATTAGATTATCGCCTGACGCACAAAGATATGATGCCTTTGGCTATTTTGATGTCGCCTACAATGAATTAAAAGCCGCGGCCGATGAATTAGTTCACGCCTGGTGTAAAGGGAGTTTACTGCACTTTGCTTTTTATTTGTCGCTCTTATTATTTTAAATGTCACTTTCATTTAATAAGATGTCGCTTAGCTGAATTACTTTGTCGCTTTTGGATAAATAGTTTGCGCGTTCATTTAATTTGATATCGCACGTAATCATTTTAATCTCGCTTGAGCCCCTTTTGGTGACGCTCGCGGTTAAAGTAATTACGTCTTTGTTAAATTAGATATCGCCTTTAGCAAAAGAAATGTCGCCTGGTATAGCATCTATTTTCTGTTAGTGTAATTGTTGTTTTCGCCTGTAATAAAGATTTCACGCGTTTGATAAATTTAATATCGCGCTTGTCTATTTTAATCTCGCTTGAGCCCCTTTTGGTGACGCTCGCGGTTAAAGTAGTCACGCCTTTGTTAAATTTAATCTCGCCTGTAGTCTGGACAATGTCGCCTGACAGTATTTTCACTATTTTGTCAAAATAAGGACTGTATGCTAACTTTACTGTCATTTTTTTTGTATCAGGAGCATGGTCTGTCATAAGAAAGTGCAAAAACCAGAGAGAAGATACAACTTAGAGGAGAAATTGATCTCTAAGAGGATAAGGAAAGAAAACCAGGTACATTCTACCTTTGTTCTCAATAATAATTTAGAGAAAGAAGTAGAATTGCATGCCAAATATATTGCTGTTGTAGATGCTTACAAACGAAAATATGTCTCATTGAATTGGGAATTTAGTCCTTAAATTTGTAAGAATTTTGCAAGTATTTTGGTAAAAAAGAATCAAAAGCATAATCAATTACATCATTTTTAGCTTTGATTTTGGTTTCCCCTCACTTTGTTTGTATTGTGCTAACTAACTTGTTGGTGGAGGGAACATTTTGCCAAGGTAAGAGAAGGATTTGGAGAGAAAACAAAAATCTACTACTTAAAAATGCACCTAGCCTTTGCTAGCATCGTTTGAGGTATTTTTCTCATCAAGCTTGCACTTCCCTTAAATTGTGGCATTTCAAAGTTCAAAACATAGTTTAATCATAAAAGGAAAAAAAATAAACACTTCAATTCTAAGAACCCCTTTGTCACGGGGTTGAAAAAGAACCAATTTGATTGTGAGTGTTTGGGATAAGGGAAAAGCAATAGGGATATGCTCTTCACTCTTTGAGTGAATAAAATTCCCAAACTTGCTCTACCAAATCTATTTTTCATGCTTTTCAATGAATATGTTTAAAACTTAGTGGGCTCGCCTCCCGAGATTGCCTTAGAAGGGCCGGTGAGAGGGACAGCCCAAAGTGGGATACACTTGCTTTTGTCGCGAGAATCCGACCCACTATAAAATGAAACGCGGGTATCCTTAATGGGGTACACGACAAAAGGATTTTAGCTCTTTCGAACTTCCTCTAGTAGTCCTAACGGATTGCGCAAAATCGTGCTTTTGTGCGTGTGGGAAGCCCCTTAACATAATTGGGGGATGAAAAACTAAGATCTCTTTTGAACGGAAAACTTACTACATAACGGTAAAATAGCAAAACTACCTATTAGAGCCATGTTTACGAACCAATTATGTGCTAGGTAGATTGTGTGGAAGCTATTCTTGTGTTAAACCTGTGAAAACGTTCAAAAATATACACATTAGAGCATTCTAGGGATATGGTACCCAATTGATGTGTGTGTTGAGATTGTTTTTATTTTCAAACAAGATATTCCAAAGTTATTGATCAAAACACCATTAAAATTTTAAACCATTTAAAATTGATCAAAAACTTTTACCTTATTCCAAAAACAGCTTATCAAGAGAAGAAAGTCAACATACCCTTAAAGTTTGTTCATGCCTATTATTACAAGGTCACTCTTTATAAGGAAAGCATTACAAACAGACGGGACCTACAATGGAGAAGAGCTCCCATTTCCAAAGAACACTTTCATTACTTCACGAGTGACTGAAAATCCCACTAAGGCAAAGGACATTAACAACATGTTTAGTGGTACCCTAGGAAATATCGATCCCACTAACCAAGGGAACAACATGAATGGGGACATAGATCCCAATAACAACCAAGGGAACAACATGAATGGAGGTATGGATCTTAACAACAATCAAGGAAATTCTAATAATGGAGGAAGAGACCCTAATTCTCAAGAGGCAAATTCACAAGGCAACAACTTATTGCCTCCTCATAATACAAACTTACCCCCAACTGCAGAAGAAGCCACGATTGAAAGAGCATTAGAGGCAAGACAATGTCCTTATTTCATAGAACTAATGAAAAAGACCATGCTTATGGATAAAGAAAAACACTTCATGGACTTAATACAAACGGGGGTAAAGCTACCTAAAGATTTTGACATAGAACAATTAAAGCCCAAGGAAATAGAAGACCCTATGGAAGCAATGAGGAAACAATTCAAGGCATTACAAATGGAAATTGACAATTTGAAACAAAATGGGGCTCCTAAGCCTTTCTCTATTGAAACATTATGTCCTTTTCCATTCGATAAGAATTTGGTCATGGTGCCTTTTCCCATTAATGTAACATTTCCTAAATATGAGAGATATGAAGGAACATCTGACCCACATGATCATCTTCGGGGGTTTTGTGCATTGAGTCTTGAATTCATGCATGAATCAACCTATTTAATGAGACTATTCCCAAGAAGCTTGGGAGGAACAGCCATGGATTGGTTTTCAAAACTACCATCCGGCATAAAATCCTTTGAAGAGTTAGCATCTAAATTCGTGACTCATTACTCTTATAACATCAAACATGAGGTCACCATGATAACGTTATGTAACACGAAGCAACAAGATGGAGAAGCCTTTCTCACATTCTTGCAAAGATGGAGGACTGCATTTGCTAGATATCCAAGAAGTGTACCGGAGAAAGAAAAAATGGATATCTTTATTAACGGTTTAAGAAGCGAGCTGAATTATAGACTAAGGATGCAATGTCCCAAAACCTTTCAAGATCTAATTGATAACGGAATTACAATGGAAGAAGTGTTGATTAAGAGTGGAGAGTTGAAATTGCACAAGGAAAATAAGAATAACTCTAACTCCAACAACAACAATACCAACAATAACAACAATCCAAATAAAAGTTGGTACAACAACAATAGCCATTATGCTGCAAGGAATAACAACAAAGGTATTGTTAATGATGGTGTAGTGGAATCCAACAACTTGAAGGTGATTCCATTTGCCCTTACAAAGACACCAAATCAAGTGAATAATGCTAATCAAGCATATAATGCACCTTCCAACAACAACAACAATGCCAATAAGAATAATCAAGGAAACAAAGATCAAAACAGCAAGTATGATAAGTATTTGAAACCCACTCCTGCAAGACACTTTACACCCTTGGGAGAATCACTTGAAACTGCATTAAAGACTCTCATAGCTAACAATGTTATTACATTACCCGCCATTAAACCTTATGAACCAGACCACAAGCCGGGTTGGTGGGATGCTAAGCATCATTGTGAATATCATAGGATTCGGGGGCACCCTACAAATGAATGTTTACAATTAAAGAATGTGGTACAAGACTTGATAGATAACAACATAATCACTGTTGATGGACCCCAAAATAATGAAGATCATACGGCCTTCAAACAACCTTTTTACAAACATGATAAAGGTGAGTCATCAAATGGCAAGAAACAAAACGCCAATAATCTCAACTTTGCGCCATCATATGATCATATTGTTAATGCTATCATCATTAATGAACAGCCTCAAAAGGAAGCAACAAATGTCATTACAAGAGGGCAGAATTCTAGAATGACTTTACAAGGGATAGTCCCTCAAAACACCAATATCCCACCATCCAACATTGTGGTCAAACAATCTCCTACAGCAGCAAGACCTTATAGTTTGGTAGACCAATTGCAACGTACTCCAGCACAAATCTCAATCTTAGAGTTATTGAAGTTGTCACCAAATCATAAAGAGATTTTGGAAAAAGCTTTGGAAGAAACACATGTTTCTACTACCTTAGGGGAAGAAAAGTTTCAAAATATGGTAGGACATCTTGTGGCTCCTCATTGTCTTTCATTTTCAGATCAAGATGACATGTCTATAACTCATCCTCAAAATTTGCCATTACATATAGAAGTTTTGATCGAAAGGCATAGAGTCAAAAGAGCCCTTATTGATGGAGGGGCTGGCCTTAACATATGCACATTGAGTCTTGTAAAATCCCTAGGTTTCTCCGAGTCTTGCATTGACCCTACAAAGAAAATCACCATAAAAGCTTATGATGAGGCTGAAAGAGCTTCTAAAGGCATGATTGTGTTGCCCATCCAAGTGGGACCAGTTAAGAAGGAAACCAAATGTCAAGTGTTGGACATGAAATTAACCTATAACATTTTATTGGGAAGACCTTGGATTCATGAGATGCAAGCTGTCCCCTCCACATACCACCAATGCATCAAGTTCCCATACATGGGTGAAGAAATCACAATTGGAGGAGACTCAAATCCATTTCAATATTGTAATGCACTCAAACCCTTGCATGAATTATACATTCCACATAATCGTGAAGGAGTTGTTCCAAGAATCACCAATGAAGATGCACAAAATCCTCTTCAAGCTAGCTCAACTACATCAACTAAGGGCAAGGAAAAAGTGAGCTACGAGGGTCCAAATGTGATGGAAAGTCCATGTGTGGCACCTAAATTGGAAACAGTGATCTACAAACCTACTAAAGAGGAAAAAGAACAAGCTAAAGCAGATCATTACCAATACATGAGTGAGATGATGAACAAATTTGACAAACAATGCAAGATTAGTTCAAAAGGGGTAGGAGAATATTCAGTTTCTCTATTTGACATGCCCATGTCTCCTAAATCACATGGAAAACCCTCAAAAGAACATCTTCCACATAAGTATAATTCTTATTTTGTGAGGGAAGATAGCAAAGCAACATGGGATAAGGAAGAGGATGATGTCCTTCAATGGCTTTATCATGATGAGGATGGTACCCTAGACACTCCCATGGAAAGAATTCAGCATGTTAATATACAAACAGAACAATATGGGAAAGGATTTGATATTATGCAAAAGATGGGATACAAAGGAAGAGGACCCCTAGGCCAAAGAAATAGAGGATTATTAGAACCTATTGAACCTGTTTGGAGGGCAAGTCATGAAAAAGCCGGAGTAGGTTTTCAACATAAGGGAGAAAGTTCAAGTCCAATGCATGATTTTCATCCTCAAATAAATGCATTAGAATCCGAAGGAGATAGTGATGATTCTAGGGATTATGAATGGGATACTTTATCAGATGAGTCATGTCAAGATAAAGAAGTCATTGTTATACATACTTATGCAAAAATCCCAAAACAAGATGCTCCAATTAATGAAGAATCTTCTATTCAAAGGCCTAATATAGAACAAGCATCTAGTAGTGGAGCATGGATAGAAACATTTTGGACACCTTCAGAGGAGGGAAATTCAAACGTTAGTTTTAACCCGCTTGTGGCTTTTCCCACATTGTTTCCCGTAGAGGTCGACGAGGATTCAAGCGAAGGGGACTTTGACCCTGCTTCCATGGATCATCTTGAGGAAGCACACATCATAGACCTAAATGATACAATGTATGAACCCTCAAACGAAGTCATGTCCATAAATCCTATTGATGATACCTTACCCAATAATTCCTTAATTTTGATACATCCAAACCTCATTGATTGGGATCAAACTGAACCACATGACTTACTTTACTTCCCAAATGACCAAGCCACAAACCAATACCTCAATGCGGTTGAACCCTCTTTCACCAACGAACTCAATACGGACATGATGACAACAGCAAGGGTCCAATCTCTTAGTCAAAAAAAAGAAAAAATAAAAAAAAATAAAAAAATGAAAAGTTCTATTGGTGAAAACCCAACCGTGGCACCATTAGAACCAAAAACAATGAAAATAAAAGACGTTTCTTTTGGTGAAAACCCAACTGTGGCACCATTAGAAGAGAGATTGGATACTTTGCCTGAACATGAAGAAGAACGGTCATCTATTCTTATAGAACCAACAAAAAAAGTTAACATTGGCACGGAACTAGAGCCAAAGGTTGTACACTTGGCTGCATCACTTACATCTATTGAAAGAAAGGACTTTATCAAATTCTTCCAAGAACAACAAGTAAATTTTGCATGGTCATATGCCGATATGCCTGGATTGGATCCTGATTTCATAATGCATCATCTGAATGTTAGACCCGGAGTTAAACCTGTAAAGCAAAAACTAAGGAAAATGCACCCACATGTGGCTCTTCTAGTCAAGGCAGAATTGGAAAAATTGTTAAAGGTGGGATTCATAAGAACAATAGCATATGCTGATTGGATCTCTAACATTGTGCCAGTTACTAAACATGATAAATCTATCCGTGTGTGTACGGATTTCAGAGATTTAAACCTTGCATGTCCCAAAGATGACTTCCCATTGCCAAGCATTGATACCATAGTGGATTTGACAGCAGGTCACACAATGTATTCATTAATGGATGGATTTAGTGGCTACAACCAAATCAAGATTGCTCCCGAAGACCAAGAAAAGACAGCATTTACTTGCCCTTGGGGTACCTTTTGTTGGAATGTTATGCCCTTCGGTTTAAAAAATGCTGGAGCTACATATCAAAGGGCCATGACAACTATTTTCCATGACATGATGCATACTTTTTTAGAAGATTATGTGGATGACATTCTAGCAAAATCCCACAATAGAGAAGAGCATTTACAAATCCTAAGAAAAATATTCTTTCGGTTAGAACAATTCAAAGTTAGACTAAACCCAAAGAAGTGTGCCTTTGGTGTCCAATCCGGCAAGTTATTGGGTTATATAGTGTCAGCAAAAGGCATTGAAGTTGATCCTGAAAAAGTACAAGCAATTCTAGAAATGGAGATTCCAAGAAATATTAGCCAAATGAGGTCACTCCAAGGAAAGATTCAATCAATAAGGAGATTTATCTCTCAATTAGCAGAAAAGTGTCACTCCTTCACCAGATTGTTACACAAGGACACTACATTTATGTGGGATGAGGAATGTGATAAGGCCTTTGCTACTTTGAAGACTTATTTGATAAACCCACCTATTCTTATGTCACCTATCAAAGGTAAAGAACTGTTGTTATACATATCAGCCACAGAAAGGTCTCTAGGCATATTGTTGGCACAAGAAGATGAGCAAGGAAAAGAAAGGGCAATCTACTATCTTAGTAGAACCTTAATAAAATATGAACTCAATTATTCATTCATGGAAAGAGCATGTCTAGCAGTGGTTTTTGCATCTCAAAAACTAAGACATTATATGTTGATGCATAAGATCAAATTAATTGCCAAGATTGATCCTCTCAAATACTTACTAAGTAAAACTGCCTTAACAGGTAGAATAGCAAAATGGGTCATGATCCTAAGTGAATTTGACATTGAATATGTTGATAGAAGAGCAATTAAAGGATAGGTGATAGCAGATCACTTAGCAGATAACCCAATGGAGTCTACACAAACCATGCAAATTGAATTTCCAGATGCAGAAATTGTCAACATAGAAGCAAAGACATGGAAGTTATATTTTGATGGATCTTACACACAAGGAGGTTCTGGAGTAGGTATATTATTGGTTACTCCTCAAGGATACACCATTCCAAAGTCTTATAAACTCTTATTTCCATGCACCAATAATATAGCGGAATATGAGGCATTAGTCATTGGCATCAAAATGGCTTTAGAATGGAGTATTGCAGAATTACAAGTGTATGGAGATTCCCAACTCATAATCAATCAGGTTAATAATGAATACAATACCAAGGACATAACATTGATGAAATATAAAACCTTGATTGATGGATGGAAGAAGTACTTTGCTTTGATCACATTTGAACAAATTCCAAGAGAAAAGAATAGAGCAGCAGATGCCATGGCTACCTTGGCTTCATTGTTACAAAAACCAGATCAAAATGAGAAGTATGAGTTCTTGGTGGAAGAGTTGGTAAAACCGGCATTTAACCTTCCTGACACCCAAATTGTTTCTCTTTTACATGGACATGACTCTCCTTGGTATGGACCCATCTATACTTACCTTAAAGACCAAGTACTCCCCATAGACCAAACTCGTGCCCAAAAACGTAACTTCATACGCCAAGCCGCCCGTTACCTAATCCTTTTAGACACATTGTATCGTAAGGGTCTTGATGGGACATTACTTAGATGTCTAGAGGAAGAAGAGTCTAAGTTAGCTTTACGCGAGGTCCACGAAGGAATTTGCGGGTCACATTCAAGCGGTTTTAATCTAGCTAAGAAAATCCTTCGTCTAGGGTACTTTTGGACAACATTAGAAAAAGATGCTTGTCAATTTGTGAAGACATGCAGCAAATGTCAATATCATGGTAATATGATACATGCACCGGCTCAAGAATTACACCCATTCATTACACCATGGCCTTTTTATCAATGGGGTTTTGACTTGATTGGAATCATATATCCTCCATCTTCAAACGGACACAAGTATATCATCACAGCAATAGAATACTTCACCAAATGGGTGGAAGCAGTTCCATTAATAACAGCAACCGGCAAACAAATTTCAATGTTCATTTTGAACCACATAATTTGCCGCTATGGTATTCCACATGCCATTATCATGGATAATGGGAAACAATTCAAAAATCAGGATATTGATGAACTTTGCATGACATTTCACTTTACACATCATTCATCATCCATTTATTATCCACAAGGCAATGGACAAGCTGAGGCAACAAACAAAAATATCCTCAAAATATTAAAAAGATCAGTTAACAAATCAGGAAGAGATTGGCACGTGCAAATAAATCCCGCACTATGGGCTTACAGAACTAGTATCAGAACACCTACAGGAGCTACCCCATTCTCTTTAGTCTATGGAACTGAAGCAGTTCTACCATTAGAAGTTGAAATTCCATCTCTACGGGTTTCATTAAGAGGATTGATCACTGATGAGGATTATAGGATTGCCAGACTACAACAATTGGAATTGTTAGAGGAACATCAGACTCAAGCTTATGAGCATTTAAAAGGTTATCAAAACAGGATTGCCCACAATTACAACAAACACATCAAACCAAGAACTTTTCAAGTAGGAGACTTGGTACTAAGAGAAAATCCCAAAAATCAAGTTGAAAGGGAAAAGAAAGGAAAGTGGGAAGCTAATTGGATAGGCCCATTTGTGATAGCATCATCCTTTGGAACTGGAACATATAAGTTATCAGATTGTAATGGTGAAGAATTACAAGAACCCATAAATAGCATTCATTTGAAGAGATTCTACACCTAAAACAGATGAAAGAGTATAAAGAGTATCAGATGAGAGAGCATCATAATTATTGTACATAATTGAAAATGGAAAATACCAAAAACATTTGAAAATGGAAAATACCAAAAACATTTGAAAATGGAAAATCCAAAAACATTGGAAAAGAAGAAAGATCAAAAACAGTGGAAAATTGAGCCTGAAGAAAGCAAAAACATTTGAAAAACTATCTCTTGGTGAGAACCTAGCAAATAGGCGCCAAGGTGATAATGAAAAACAAAAAAAAAAAAAAAATGAAAAAAATGAAAAAAATGAAAAAAGAGAAAAAAGTGCCTTGGTGAAAACCTAGCAAATAGGCGCCTTGGTAGCAAAAAAAAGAGAATACCCAAAAGTGAAAACTTGGTAACAAGCGCTTTTGGTTCCCTTAAGTCATTTCCTTCCTAGTCACATGTGTATATAATGCATCTCATCATCCCATCTGTCTAAACCTTCATTGCATCCGTCATTTGTACATAGTCATAATAACAGTTTGTAGCACCATCCTTTGCATTGCCTAAAGTTGTCAAAGTTGATACATCAAATACTTGGGGGTAGCATAAACGGATTGGAAAGTGGGTACCTCAAAAAAAGGATTCATATGAACAACATTCAGTCACAAGCAGAAAGAGATCAACATTTTCAGAAGAGAGATCAGATTTTTGTAAACCTTGGATTGATAACAAAAGAAAAAAGTTGACTACCACAATAAAATCCTTGAAGCCTAAATTGACTTATTATTCAGGATTAAAAATCAAAAATCATGTCATGATCAAACACTTGGAAAAATATTTTGTTGAAAATCAGAAAACAATGCAAAACACTTAGATAGATTCTTTTGAAAAGTTGGTTAAAAATCTGTTTACTTACATTCATTCAATTTGTATCAAGTCTTTTTAGCTCATCAATGATGTTTCGACTAGATTGGCAATGATGGAGACATGATATTTTTCTTGACTATGACGTGACTGTTTGGAGGAAAATTCATTGCCTTATGAGAATTCATCTAAAGACATGGTCATCAAAGAACCATCGAGGATTATCTTATAAAACAATGAGTTAACCTTTGTTTGTTTACGCAACCGGATACCTTGGATATTTAGATTCTTCATATCTAAATGACAAAATCCACTTGCAACATAGAATCCGACAAAATCGGTATTCGTACTCTCATGATTTTTTTGAAATCAGTGATAGTCGTATTGATGAGACCGATGGGAAAGCAAAATGGAGGTTACCATATGAGCAGTAAATAAAAAGTGATATTCATATCATCATGTCAGTGGGTAGTGGTGATTGTATCGACTTTTCGGTCCCAAGTGCTCAATGATGAAAATATATCCTCAAGGCATTTATTTGCTAAAAGCTAGTGACACTTAGCTGCATTCATAAAAAGGTTAAATGCATTCTCATGTTAGATTAATTGCATGTGCCTTTTTTTTCCCAAGGGTTTTATTTTCGCATCAAAAAGGGGGTACATGACATCATTAACAGGGTTAAATCAACAAGGACAACATCATTTCAACATCATCTTTTCTACAAAAATAAAAATATATGAGATTATACTTTTTGCATTCATTCCATATCATTAATCATTATATAGATATTATCAAAGAAAAGAAGTAAATAATCATTTACATTTGCATACAGAGTGCATCCATTCAGATTGCATACATGAGAAATAACATATCACAACTGCATCCATACATGAAGAAGAAATGCATCCATTTATCTATATCATACATAAGATACGTTGCATCCATAAGCCAATATCCATCAAAAAACAAATGCATTAGATAAACACATATAGCAGCATCTAAAGGAAATCTCATATATCATCAAGTAAAAGCAGGAAAGATCATAACTGTTCTCATATCACACGTCTACTCATAACAATGATGTCATAAAACTCAACTCTATAATCGCCCATCAACAGGGGCATCAATGTCAAATAAGTGTCAAAATACAACTGGAAAGGTGACACCAAGGTCACAAGACTATGGTACAATATCAAGTATCTCAGCATCAGTACATAAATGATCAATAAGAGCACTCATAGCTCATCTCTCGTCACCACTGGGAGGAGGTCCTGGAGGAGGCTGTGGAGGAGGCTGTGGAGGAGGCTGTGATGGAGGCTGCTGAGGAGGCGTCTGACCAACCATAGCAACAAGGAGAGGAACCAAGGGAGCCAAACCCGATACCAACTGCTGAATCATAGATGACATCTGTGACACCTCTATCCGTAATGCTCCCACATCTGCTCGTAGCTGGGTAGTACTAGAGCTCTCTCCAACCTCATAGGTACTCTGAGGATCACCTGTATCTATAGGAGCTTTTCCCCGATCACGGGAAAAAGCTGCTGGCATCTGCTGTGCACCTGTGTCCTGACCATCCACAGTAGTCTGCTGTAATCCTGCTCTCGTATCCTGTCCTGCCCCTGGATCCTGTCTAGCAGCCCTCACATGATCCTGACGATCTAACCTCTGTCTCTGTGCTACTGCAGGACGAGGAGGAGGAGGTGGTGCCTGTACCTATGCATCTCTCGCTCGTCCTTTGAGCCGAATCACTGCCCTACCTCGGGGTCTACCTCTGCGTCTCCTCCCACCACCAACATCATCACCATCATCATCTCGCCCAGGTACTGGCTCTGCAGGGTCTGTAAAGCGAGGCATCGGATGCTCCATCAACCAAGCTAGATACTCCTGTGTGACTCTGACATCTCTGATGTGTAACCTCATGTCCCAATCCATATAACCCAGTAATGATATCTTCTCTATAGCATCATCATATGAAGGCATGTGACCCCAAGTAGCATGCTCTGCACTAGAACGAGCATATACTGCAGATCCCTGAGGCATAGGCTGAATCCGCCCAAACTGTCGTAGTACTCTCCCTACTAAGAATCTCTCAAGAACAGAGTCAATCCTGCCGATCATCCATCGAGGAGCAAACATATAGGGTAACTCCAAGCTATCCTCTCTCCAATCCTCGACCTCAACATATGGTCTCCAATAGACCTCATCCATGTCATCAATCTGTCGTCGCCAATACTCCAAGTGACCCAAGTGATGCTGTGTCACCATACCAGTATACTGCCATGCAAAAGGATATCCTAGAGGACGATCTCGATCTGATATAGGACGACTGACTGGTAAGTGCTCCCATATCCACAACTGTAAAATATGAATCCCAGCAGATAATGAGGCTGATCTCCTGTAAACCACCTCATGCAGATCGTGATAAAGTTGTGCCAGCACACAAGATCCCCAGTCAAAGCGTCGAGGATGATGTAGCAAATCCTCAATAATCCTACCCCATCCCACTGAAAATCTGTGACCTCGCCGATCAGGTAATAAAATGCCACCAATGATAGCACCTAATAAGGCTGGTAAAATAGGAAATGAGGCAAACTGAGGCCATAAGATATAGTCATCACCAATAGATGGATCTCTGAATACTCGTCGACAATAGGTCCCGTCATAGACTGCGTCATAATATACTATCTCTCCATGAGTCGGGATCCATAGCAATCTATAAACATCCTCCGGTGTAATAGTCATCTCACCCTGTGGTAGCCAAAATGTGTTTGTCTCAGAGTGCCAACGCTCTGCGACAGCAGTAATCAAACCTCAGTTCATCTGGAACCGAGGAAGCTCTAGTACGCACAGTAAACCGCAGCGCCTAATCACTCACCTCTCGGCGTCAGTCAACTGGGTCCTAAGCTCCATCACCCAGTGTGGTACAGTCTGAAGGTACAGCACAGGGACATCCTCCTGTTTAATCAAAACAAGGGAACCACATGAGTAACTTACTATCAGGAAATCAAACAATCAATCATGGTCATCAATTTAAATATACCTATCAGACTTACCAATCCTAACTCTAAGCATTGAGGAAGGACGATCCTAGTTTTATGTCTCTAAGCATTTGAGCATAAAATGAATGGACATTTAGATCCATGATCTATCATTCATGATGAAGATTGATTAACCTTATTCTTTGATATTATAGTTACCTATGTCCTAATTCGTTGTTGAAATCAAACAAAGGGAATACCCTAACTAAACATTCGATTAAATTCATTGACGTGATCGATATCAATCAAGTTGACGCAATCGAGCAATCAGACATCTTAGAAAAGTTTGAAATAAACAAAAAAATTTTCTCTTACGCGACTTTTCTTTCTGGCGTCATTTCTTTTACCAGAGGTGACATTTCTTTGCTCAAACGCGTGATTTTATTCATCCGCGTGACTTAATTTCATGGAGGCGGTATAAGATTTTCCGTAGGCGACATCTTATTATCACGCGACACCTGATTAAAATGATTAAAATCCTACACGACATTAAATTTTCCTTAAGCGACACAAGATTTTCTAAATGCGTGAAAATACCTAAGGCAGGCGACATAAAATTTACCAAAGGCGACATTTAAAATTTTCAGGCGATATTAAAATGCACGGAGGCGACATTTAAAATTTTCAGACGATATTAAAATGCACGGAGGTGACATTTCTTTTCACGAATGCAGAATTAAAATTTTTAAAAGCATTAAATAAGGTCATAAATGCAACTTTAAAGACATGAGGAAAATTTGAATGACATACCGGAGGACCATCGGTCGCTCTCTGACTGAACCGGCACGCTCTCTCAAACTGATGCTCGCGATGTGGGACCACCATCGTCTCCAAATGGCTAAAATCAGAGCTCAAATCTCAAGAAGGAATGGTGCAAATGAATAGTAAAATGAGGGGTTTTACCCTATTTAAGGTGAAATTGGTTCTCATAAACACTTAAAAAATTGCACTTTGAACCTATCATAGGACATTTTCATTAATCGGGGCATAAATCAAATTTGATTATTTCTTTCAAACGGTATCAGAAATCAAAACATATTCCAACTACTCAAACTCGTTCAAATCAAGGACTCAATATGTTTTATTTCTGAGGGGGCATCAGAGTATCAAATGGGCATCACATCATCAAATGGGCATCACATCAAAAACATTTATCAGTGGGGCATATCATATCAAGATATCAGTATCATATCATATCATATCAAGTATCATATCAAGATATCAGTATCATATCATATCATATCAGTTTCATATCAGGAGGCAAATCATATCATATCATCATATCAAATTTGTCATCATATCAAATCTGTCATCATATCAAACCTATCAACATATCAGCAATCAATCAACCCAGGACCTTTATCAATCAACCCAGGACCTTTATCAGTGAACCCAGGACCTATCATCATATCAGGACCCATATCATATCAGAGGCATCAGAATCATATCAGCACCATCATTAGAGGCACATCATCGTCATCAGGAAGTACATCAATCAGAACGATCAGAGGCATATCAGAACCAGGACCTGAATCAGATCATCATACTAAGGGAATCTTTGAATCGGTGTTCTTCGCACATCGACTCAAAGAGGGGCATTTGTAGACATGGAAAATTGGCAAAGGCTTAAATTCAATCAAAAGGTGCATCAAGTCATCAAAATAGCACTAAAAATCAATAAATGGAACAAAGGCAATTCAAATCAAAGAAAAATTCAATTAAATGATTAAATGATTAAATAAGGCTTGAAAAGGGGAAAAACACTAAGAAATTGATTAAATTCAATTAATGACATAGTTGTTGAAAGCAAAAATCAAAATGAACCTCTTACCCTTCATGGCTAAATTTAATTACTTTAATTAAATAATAAATCATAAATTCCCTCAACAAAAGAAAAAGGAGACAAAATGGACACAAATCACTCACTTTTGTTGAAATGGTCTAGCCTTTTGAAACCATTTAAATGTTTGTCCCCCCATTTAGGGACAAAGCAAAGCCAATTGACCTTACCCAAGTATAACCATGGTTATCTCACTCTACCCCCTACCCTTGGGAAAATCTTATAAATAGAAGACATTTTGAGGCATTATTCATCCACTCCATATCTTTGAATTGCAGCAAAGCTCTTGCAATTTGCATCCACATCACTCACTTAGCATTTTCATTGATATTTAGCTTAATTGTTGATCATTTTAGGGATTTTCTTATCAAATAGAGCTAGAATTTGATAATTAGATCTATTTTGCATATCATTCTTAGTTCAATTCTCATAATTAGAGTGTCACTAGTGAGGATTTGCAGCTGAGAGCCTCATTTACCACTTTATTTTAGAGAACCATGAGATATTTAGATTAATTGTGCATTATTTAGATTAGTTTGCTTTGAATAGTGTAAATTCTCTTTAAATCTTGTTATTTCATGAAGGTGTAAATCACTCACACACAACTGCAAACTAACTCGGTGACTTTCTGATACTCAACGTCCACTATGTTACTCGGCATCATCATGCACTTGGTAAAAGTGAAAACTTGATCCATACTAACCACTCCGTCGTAGTTTCAAACTCGGTAAACACTGGAGACTCGGTAGATAAAGTGTTACTCAGTAGAAACTAAATTTCCTATTTAACCGTGCAGCACTCGGTAAACACTGTGAAACTTTGCAAGCTCGGTATGCACTATTCTACTCGATAAGCTCTGCTCGGCTCGGTAAGCTTTGTTCTGCTCGGTATGTACTGATCTGCTCAGTATGAACTGATCTGCTCGGTATGCACTGATGTACTCAGTATGCACTATTTAAAATAAGTGTTGTCACTAATGACAATCATGCTTAATGCTAACAATATATATGCTTTTTCAAAGATAGTAAAATAATAGGAGAGATATATAGAAAAGAAGAAAATCTTGAATGTAGCCATTTTTTGTAGTGAAAATAATAAAAATTTGTGTCAAATTGTTTTTATCATCTTCGAATGGAAAAAAAAATAAAAATATATATATATATATATATATATATATATATATACACACACACACACACACACACACACATATATATATATACATATACATATACATATATATATATACATATACATATATATATATATATACATATACATATATATATATATATATATATATATATATATATAGATATGTACATATATATATATATGTACATATATACATATATATATATATATATATA